>CM077097.1:107294430-108013804 GCA_039513925.1 Platanthera zijinensis
AAATGCATCCTCCCTCTGATTTTAATGGATTTTGATCATAATTCTTCCAAAACATCTTCACTATTTTCAACTGAACCAAATATCTAAACACTAATTCCAAAATCTATCATTCAACATTTATGTAACACTGAACAATGTAATCATGCCAGCCAATGTACAATAAACAAGTAATCAAATGAAAGGAAAAATGAAAGAAGAAGAAGGAAAAAAATGCCCTGAAGAATGGAGAAACATGCAGTACCACTTGGTTCGAGCAGAGAAATTCAATGGCAGCGTTGCGACTTCGTAGCAGCGGCCCTCGGTGGCGATCTTGAAAAGCCCGTAGAGTTCCATCTGCACATCGCTGCTCAGCCCAGCCAACGCAACTGCGCCAGACGAACTAACAACATACTCAGTCGCCACACTGAAAAGCTTTTCCAGCTCGCTCTTCTCAATCCCTTCCCACTCGTCCTCCCAGTGAAGCAGCGACCCCTCCTCCTCAATGCCTTCCTCACTCTCCTCCCGAGCACAGCATCCCTATTCTCCACCGAAGGCCGCTCGACCTCCCGTTCTTCTTCTTCTTCTTCTTCTTCTTCTTCTTTGCCAATCGCATCATTGCCGTCCCGGAAAATCTCAGCAACATCAGGAACTTCCACCTCCACCTTAAATTCATCAGTTCCAGCAATCATTCCCCGAGATCCACCCTCTTCCTTCGCCGCACCGAAGGTATCTAGACGCTCTTCTTCGATCCCAGACTGAACGGCCGACGCATCCGCTTCTTCCGGCGAAGGTCCCTCAGATTTCTCCGCAGAAGCGGGACGATCGGAGGATACAGAAGCATCCTCTCTGCGCTCTCCGTCTCCGTTCCCGACGACGGCGATCTTGCTGATCAGGAAGGCGATGAGCAGGGAAAAGACGGCGGTCAGGAGAAGCTCCTGGTAAAACTCCATCACCTGCTAATCCTTTGCCTTTCTCTTATCTTCCCCTCTGCCTTCGCTTCCACTCTACGAAAGCCGAGATTGAGAACGCAGCGAGGACGAAGGAAAAGTAGAGAGGCGGCGGTAGATTTTTTAACGTCGAGAGCTTAAAGAAGAAGAAGAGACGGAGAGGAGACGGAGACGGAAAGCACCTAAAAACAATAAAATTCGGCGAAATCTGACTCGTCTATTCGCCAGAAATTTGGATTAGATTTCGCATCTTATAATTATTTTTATTTTTATTTATTTTTTCGGCGGTGACTTGGTGTCTTGGTGAGTGCTTTAATTATTTGGGATCGGTAATTAAAAAAAAAAGAAATTATTAAAGTTAAATTCAATTGGGAAATATTCAAATCAAAATTTTAAAATCAGGTTTTTTTTTCCACTGATTTTTTTCTGCACAAATCAATTTGAATATACGCAAATCAAATTCACTGTCATTCCCGCTGCATCTTCCGGCCTCTCTGTCGTTGCCTCTCCTGTCGCCCCTTCCGCCGCCTCTCTCGCCGCATTTCCCCGACCTCTCTGTCACTACCTCTACCGTCGCCGCCTCATCGGTAGATTGCGAGGCTTCTGATGAGCGGTTCGACGTATAACAATCAGACGATTTTGAAGGTGTGCACGTTGGTTCTTTGTTTTCGTTGCCTCTCCAGTCACGGGCAGCGGTTTTTTTTTGTTGATTTTGAAGGTCCGCCGCCGCTTCTCTTCATTTTCATTTTGATTCTGGATCTGAATTTTTTAATACGTATTTTCTTCTTTCATCTTCAGCATATTGAGAAGCTAATTTTTTATTTTAGATTCTGCATATGGATTCTACACGTTGGTTTTTTCGTTATTCGTTTTCGTTTGTGTTTTCGTGTTGTAATTAGATAATGTTGTTGGATGGTTGATTTCTAGCCTTTTATGTCATATTGTAGTTTATGATGAGGGGAAAATATAAGTGTATTGTTTGCTGTAATAAATGAAGTTGATTTTTGTTGTTCATACTTTCATTTGTCTTACAAAAACTGTTGTCAATTTTTTCATTTTCAAATTTCCATTTTTTTCTAATTTCAGATACTGGAATAAAGCTCATAAACTTATAAAGATTTTCATTTTATACAGGCATGTTTCACGGTTGATCTCTAAAATTTAAATTAAGTTAGTTTATGAATTTTGTAGGTGTTGTTTGGTAATAAAAGTTTTTAAATTTTTACAGGTTTTCATTGAACTAGATGTAACAGTTACCACATATTAAATGTCATAAATTTGATATTTTTGTGTTATAAACGTGTTATTTTGTCGAAATGGTGCGCTGAATTTCTCATGAAATAGTTTTTTTATCTAAAACATTTGATTATGTAATTTGTAGTGTTGGTTTGTTGTTAATAATTTTGGTTTGTGATTAACAATTTGATTTGCACAGAGTATTTTTCAAAATATATGATTTGTCATTAACAATGATTTGCGTATATCCAAATTTGATTGGCCTTTAACAATCACCTTAAAAAAACGAATGTGTAGATAAAAATGTGTTGTTTTAGACCCGCAATGCTTTACGATTCTGAATGTTTGGCAGTGAATTATTTACATGACAAAAAAACAGGAGTTGTTGCGAAAAGAATGCGTAGGTGGAAAATTGAATAGAATTAGGAATGGATGTATCAGAGATAAGACATGAGTGATACTAATTGTAGAGAAAATACGAGAAGTTTGATTAAGACGGTTCAGACACGTACAAAGGAGGTCATTAGAGACACGTGTTAGCAGTTGTGAGAGTTTAGCACTTAGGTATGTTTAGTCGTGTTCATAAAGCCCCCGGGCCCGGGCCTAAACCGGGCGGCCTCCCGGGCTCGGGCTTTCCCGAACCAGGCCCGAGCCCGGGCCCTGATTACAGCCGGGCCGGCCGGGCTTCTGGCTCCGGGAGGGCATGTTAAGGCCCCCAGGGCGGGGCCAAGGCTTAGCCCGGGCCCTGTTTTTTTTTTTTATATAATTTTTTTAAAAAATGAAATAAGCGTCTTTTTGAACTGCGTCTTCTAGGGGCATTTTCAGGCGAAGTGTTCAACATAAAAGTTGTAGATCTCGATGATATCTACAACTTTCATGTTGAACACTTTTTGATTTAAAGCCGTTTAGGCCCCCGATTTGACCACCGAAAAAAATCACTCTGAACATTCAATTTATATCGTCGAGATCGGGGGGCGTAAATGGTTTCAAATCAAAAAGTGTTCAACATGAAAGTTGTAGATATCGTCGAGATCTACAACTTTCATGTTGAACACTTTGCCTGAAAATTCTCCTAGAATATGCAGTTCAAAAAGGCGTGTAGGAGCCGAGCCCGGGCTTTTCCCGGCCCGGCCCCGGGCTTAGCCCGGGCCTAGAAACCGAGCTTTGCCCGGCCTGGCCGGGCCGGGTACCGGGCCTGGCAAATGCTCATATATGAGCCCTTGTTAGGCCACATGGCCCGGAGTGGGCCCGGGCGGGCCTAGCCGGGCCCGGACCGGCCCCCCGAGCCCGGTTAAGTGGGAGAGGGGTAGACCCAAAAAAAACTTTGAATGAAACTATGTGAAAAAATAAGACATAGTTGAATATTTGTGAGATTATGATTAAAGACGGAGAGTAATGGCGACAAATGATTCATGTAGCCGACCCCACTAGGATAAGATAAATAGCTCGAGTATTGTGGTTATTGTATTTATATAATGCAACTCTACAGTAATACAAAGTTATAATAATGATATATTTAATTGATATAATTTATGTTATAATTATTTTATTCAGTTAAAAACATGAAGTTACTATCAGATGTTAGAACAGGCGGAACGTTGGATCGGAATTCGGATACTTTTAATAATTTAATATATCTTTTAATATAATAGTTAATATACTACATTCTTTATGCTATATTAAAAACTAAAAACAACATTTGGTAAATTTGGTGTAACATTAAGTTTTTCAATTTTTCTCTATTTTTTTACAAAAATTCCCAAAATTTTAAATTTATATGTTTTTTTTATTTTAAAAACTGAATTATATATATATATATATATCCGAATAATCGAAATAGGCATAGCGTGTATTTCCATTATTCTTTCCATTATTCTGGGCGAGGCTCCCCGGCCGGAGTTTAAAATAAGAAAGAGAGGGAGGGAGAGAAATAGAGAAGAGAGAGGGAGAAAAATAAATTTTTGTATGTGAACATATATATATTTTAAAAAATACAAATTGTAACGTGATTTAGATTTTTGTACGATTATTTTGAGTACTCATGTGTATATGTTGTGGGAGCAATACGTCTTGATGAGAGTGCAATCGCAGCGATGCATTGAGCACGGGCGAAACCCGCCTGAATGCGACCAAAGAACGCTCGAGAGCATCGAGCACGGGCGAAACCCGTGTGCAGATGCTCGTACATATATAAAAATGTTCTTTGAAATTCTAGAATACATCCGGACTCTCCAATATATGTCAGTTCTTTAATCCAAGCCATCAATGGAAGAGAGAGAGAAATAGTGAAGGCAGAGAGAGGGAGAATACTTAGAGCATCTCCAACCGATCTCTATAAATAGAGAATCTCCATTTTTGCCGAAAAATGTTACTCCAATCGGTCTGCATTTCCATCTCCATAAATGGAGATCTTCTCTCTCCTCCTCTAAATATAGAGGAGGGGGAGAGGAAATGCCGTGCGCGGCATTTAATATTATATTATTTTTTTAATTTTATAATTATTTAATTCTTTGTTTTATATTTATATTAAATATATATATATAATTAAAATAATTTCTTCGTCGAGCTCAGCCAGCCTCCATGCCTTCAATTAATGCCCAAAAGCAGCCAGCATCCATGTCTAATATATCAATAAAATTATTTTTTCGATACCTACAAAACGAGACTAATATTGAATACATTCTAATTATTATTTGGCATGCAAAAAGAAGGAGAAGACATTTTTACTGATTAAACTTGCATAAAAAAAATACATTCAAATTAATATGCATAAATTATTCAAAATTACATTGCTTCATTTCCATGTCGTTCCCACAAGTGTTCAACTAGTGCATCTCGAAGTGCAAAATGTGCATCTCTGTCTTTGATCTTTTTATGCCGATTTAGGAACTGACGAAATCGTTCGACTTCACTAGTGTTCAACTCTTCAACATTTTGAGTTGGTGATGGAGTAGAAATAGTGACATAGTCATTTTCATCTCGCTCGTCTTCGACGATCATGTTGTGCATTATAACACAAGCAATCATGATATCGTGTAAAACATGTTTATCCTAAAATCGGGCAAGCCCCTTAATTATCGCAAATCTTGATTGAAGAACTCCAAATACCTGCTCTACATCTTTTCGGCATGCTTCTTGCATCATTGCAAAGTGTTGTTTTTTTTGGTCATGTGAATGAGAAATAGTCTGAACTAGTGTTGACCACTTCGGATATATTCCGTCGGTTAAATAGTAACCAGCGTCATATTTTTTCCCCAAAATTTCATAATTAGTAGGAGGCGTGATACCTTGTGCTAAGTTGGCAAACAAAGGAGACGCCTGCAGGACATTGATATCATTGTTCGAGCCTGATAAACCAAAATATGTGTGTCATATCTGTTGAAGCCAAAAATGACCCCAACGAAAGTTCACGAACCAAAGTGCAGCCAATGCCTACTTCTCTCAAACCTCGACCCCTGACTGGCTGCTAAGGCCCTAACACAGACCCAAAGCCTCAGCTGGGAGGTCCCACCACACACCCGGAAGATCTCTGAGAGCTTCCCCTCCAAAGCCAAATGCTGGGCTGGGAGCTCTTCAGAAGGCACTAGGGCTAGAGGAAAATGATCAACTTGCCTTCTAAAGAGCCCTTATGGGTCTTTTTATAGTCTTCCTTTGACCTGAAAATACTGAAATACCCCTGAGGGGTCTGCCCATAGCCAAATCCCGCTGTCATTTAAAGGGCATTTGGGTAATTTTACCTCGGGATAATATATTGTAAAATAATCCTCTTTATGAGCGCCGGGCCCCACCACGTGGGCCCACTTGGCGAGAACCCTGGTTGAGAAGGCTCTCGCTGGACCCCCACCCGGGCCAACCTTGGCGAGACCCCTTGCCAGGGAGGTTCGCGCCCTTCACGGTCTTGAAACTACCGCGACTGAAGGCCTACTTGGGGCCTTCTCGCCTCTCCTGGGCGGGAGCTTGTCCTAAGGCGGAAGCTTCCGTGGTCGACGATCTCTCCTACCGAGAGCTCGACTATCTGCCTTGGTCGGTCGACGATCTCTCCTGCCGAGAGCTCGACTATCTGCCTTGGGCGGTCGACGATCTCTCCTGCCGAGAGCTCGACTATCTGCCTTGGGCGGTCGACGATCTCTCCTGCCGAGAGCTCGACTATCTGCTTTGGTCGGTCGACGATCTCTCCTGCCGAGAGCTCGACTATCTGCCTTGGTCGGTCGACGATCTCTCCTGCCGAGAGCTCGACTATCTGCCTTGGGCGGTCGACGATCTCTCCTGCCGAGAGCTCGACTATCTGCTTTGGTCGGTCGACGATCTCTCCTGCCGGGAGCTCGACTATCTGCCTTGGGCGGTCGACGATCTCTCCTGCCGAGAGCTCGACTATCTGCCTTGGGCGGTCGACGATCTCTCCTGCCGAGAGCTCGACTATCTGCTTTGGTCGGTCGACGATCTCTCCTGCCGAGAGCTCGACTATCTGCCTTGGTCGGTCGACGATCTCTCCTGCCGAGAGCTCGACTATCTGCCTTGGGCGGTCGACGATCTCTCCTGCCGAGAGCTCGACTATCTGCTTTGGTCGGTCGACGATCTCTCCTGCCGAGAGCTCGACTATCTGCCTTGGGCGGGAGCCTCTTCAGGGCGGGAACTCTATAAGTATGTCTCAGGGCCAACCCAAGGCTGACCTGAGCCTAGCCCAATTCCTCAGTGATGTCTCCGGGTCCCACCCAGCGAATATGGGGTTGTACACAATCCCCGCTCTTTTCGAGCTAGCCCTGCGCTCGACAAGACAAGTCCAACCCCCAAAATATTCGCTGGACACGTGCCCGCCTATCGAGGGAATCTTTTGGCGGGTCCCACTGCGGCTATAAATATATGCTGGTGGACGTCCATACGCCCTGCCCTTAAAATACGACTCTCTGACTGAGCTCTCGCCTCCGGGATTCTCGCGCGAGCTCACCATGCATCCCAAGCGTGCTGCCAAACCGCTTCCGCAGGACCTCCAAGACCGGTTAGCCGCTGCCCAAGCGCGGGCCTTGGCTAACTGTGCGGCGGTGGCTCCATGGTTAGCGAAAAAGACTTCAACCGCCGGGCCTTCGGAGTCGAAGAAGAAGGGAAAGAAAAGGGCGAAGGCGGTCCGACGGGACCTTTCTCGCGAGAACAGGGATCCTCCTTCCCCCACTCCCAATCCTGCCGGGGATTCTTCCCTACAGAAGGTAAGCCTTTCGCCCGTGCCTACCGAGCTGACTGGACATTAGATTCGATGATTAAAGTATGCTTTCGCAGGAGTCCGCTCCCAATAATGACGCCGAAATTCCGCCCAGCTCTTCGAACCTGCCCGCTCATCCCCCCGAGGGCCAAATACGGGTCTCGGAAAGGATTCCCCAGCCGGGGCCGGAACGACAGGTACATTTTCCCTTGTCAATATTTTAACCAGACCCTTTCTTTTCTGAACCGTCTTCTCGCAGTGCCAGCTCCCGCCGACCCGGGTCTATCCACCCGGGAAGATGAAGCGAGAACCGTCGAAGTGCCTCCCGCGGTGGCCAATCCTCTCCTGCAGGCGGGAGGGGCGGCTTCTGAACCTCCCGCTACTCTCAAGGATGCTGATCGCCCCTTGAGAGAAGACAACTCCCCTCATGCTTCCGGCCCGGCCGGGATCATCGTGCGCGAGCCCTTCCGCCCGGGGCTGGGCAAGCCCCTTCACCTCCTTTATGGAACCAACGGAGGGGTCGGGCCTTCCCGTCCAACTTTGGCTGACGGTTCTCGCCCAGCCGCAGGTATGCGAAAACTTTTTCGGACTGTTGATCGTCATGTCTTGACCAAAATTCTCGCGTGTCTCTTCCGCAGGTGATCCTGGCTTGCGGTCGGAAGTCAACGAGGAAGGAGAGGAAGAGGAAGAAGAAGACGAGGAAGAAGAGGACGAAGAGTCCCCCCTCCCTTCGTCTGGCGAGATAGAGGAAACCCTGAACAGTGCAGGGAGCGCGAAGGGGAGACGGAGGAAGATCTCGGCCATCCTGGCCAAGCTTGTCCGGCGGGATCGTGCCCATGCTGCCGCGGCGAAAGCGTTCCGCGAATCCGTGGAGCAAAGACTGGAGGCTCTGGAGCGGGACTTCTTCTTGGGCGAGACTGATTGCCCGCGCGGGCCTTCCGCCGAGTCTTCGCCAGGGAGGTGCATCTCGCAGATCCGGGACTACGCCAGGCGGATCAACCTTGGGTGTACCACGCTATCGTCTTACTTCAACCCGTTGGCGCCCCCAAGAACTAGGCGGCGAGAACGGGGACGATGGAGCTGGAAACCCTACTAGCCTTCGCGCTCTGAATCTTAGTGTCTCTTTTTTTTCTTTTTCTCTTCCCTTGTTTCTCTTTTTCAATGTCTGTAATAAACATTATTATTAATTAAGTTTTTATCCAGCTTGCGCTAGCGAGAGTCTCGCTTCTACCCATGTCTCTTTTCCCTTTCCTTTTTATCGCTCTGCGGGGCTTTTTAATCAAGGCGCTTACCTCGATCTAGGACGCTTGCGCTGATCTAGGAGGTTTGCGTTAACCCAGGAGGCTTGCGCCAGTCTAGGAGGCTTGCGCCGATCCAGGCAGTCGCGTCGAAACCTGAAGCGACCGTTGACCGCCGTCATCCTGAGGGGGAGAACCGAGGCGTCGTTAGCCCGGATTCTGACAGCTGTACTCCGCTGTCACTTTCTCTCTCCGCCGGATGAACTCATGATGACTACGATTCCCTATAAATAGAGAAGCCTACCAACCGCATTTATTTCTCCGATCCGGAACCTCAGCCTCCCTCCGTGCTCTCGCGTTCCTGCTTCCGCTTCGACTCCCCTACAGCTCTCGCTCTTACTCACGAACTAGCCATGCCTGGCGAGAGCAAGGGTCGCGCCCATTGCGCGGAAGCCTTCCAGAAACACCTCTTCCCTTCCTGCAAGCTCACCCTCGACGAATACAACGCGAACGTCGACCGCTACGTTCCCGCCGGCTTCTCGGCGCGGAACCCGGGGAATCATGATAGGGTGAATACCCCCGGGGCGGGAGAGCTTGCCATCCCCCTCGAGCATTTCGAGGTGGGCTTCCGCCTCCCCCTGTGGCCGGAGGTTCGGTTAGCTCTCCGTTATTATGGGGTGGTGCCCGCCCAGCTAAACCCGAACTCCGTCGCGATCCTTATAGCATTCATATGCTATATGCGATCCGAGAGGATCGAGTTTAGCCTGCCCATCTTCCGGAAGCTATTCAACTTCCGTGCCAAGGGGGGGGGGTAGTTTTCTTCTCCGGGCAACAGCTCGAGGTTACCGGTCTCGCCAATAAGCACCACCATTGGGGCGAGAAGTTCGTATACGTCAGCGGGGACTTCGGCAACGTCCCGCTTCAGCCCGTCCAGTATGAAGACGCTGCCTACAAGCCGCCCGCCCTGGGATCGCGCGAGAGCGCAATCCTGGAGTTCTTCGGGACCAAGGAGTTCGACGTCCCCTATCTTCTGCGGGACGTCGACTCCCTCCCTTTTGTTCAATCGGGCGAAGGTACGGTCTCGCCTCAGATTCTCTTTTTTATCCAAAATTTTCTTGCGCTGAAGTGCTAAAGCGTTTTTACTTTGCAGGAGAGCGGGAGGTCCCCCTGCACCAACCCTTCGCCGCAGGCCGGGGTGTCGAGGGTCTGGCAGCGAGAGGCCCCCTTGCGCTCGCGGAAGCTAGCGCCAACGCCTGCCGAGAAGATCCAACCCCTTCCATGCCGCCACCGGCCAAGAAGCGGAAGGCCACCCTTCCTCCTCTCCGCGCGCTGAAGAGGCCCAAGCCTTCTGCCGCCGACAAGGGGAAATCGTTGGCGGTCTCGCCCGCCCAACCTCCTCCTGAGGGCAGGTCCTTTGAAGCGATCCTTCAGAGGGCCAGTGAGATGGATGCCGCCGCCGCCGCCAAGAGCCGTGCCGAGGCTTCCGCCAGGAACACATCGGCCGTAGGCGAGGCTGGGGGAGAAGTGGTTGCCGCCGAGACCTCCGCCAACGTCCCCCCCCCAGGAGGTGCCGAGAGGGCACCGGAACTTTGGTTTCGGCGTCAGGTACGCCGACTCGGAGGGGAAGCCTCAGATGGAATGGGACCCCAAGACAAACTCAATCAGGGTTTCGACCCTCCTTCCCAGATGGGCGGAGGGGGAAAATGTGACCGGCGAGGCCTTCTCGCTTGGATATGGTCTCTACAGCCGGGAAGATGCCAGCGTGTTCGACCAGACGCCTACCCGCCTTCTAGCCTTCGACGCCACCCGGGCCGTAATGCGCGGGTTCGAGCTTACACATATGTGTGCGCGTCGAAGCATCACCATTGACAAGAACTTCACTGATATGCGCAAGGCGAGGGAGGACGCGATGGCTCGCGCGCACGCCGCGGAAGAAGAACTCGCGAGAGCTCAACAGGAGCTCGCGGATGCTAGATTGGCGCTGTCTCTGCGCCCCGCGACCGAGGTAGGCGAGATCCTCCTGAACCCTTGCCCCCGTTTCCTCGAAGTTACTACTGTGTAAAGCGTCTAGACTAAAATCTTTTATCCCTTTTGCAGGATTCCGCCCAAGTCAGGGAGCTTCGCGCAGAGCTGGCCAACGCGCGCTGCGAGAGCGTCCTCCTGAGGGAACAGCTCCGCGCAGAGCTGGCGAAGGTCCCGCCCCCGGAGCTAGATGCGAGGTTGCGGAGTCGTTACCTCTCGGAGTATGACGTCGATAAGCTGCTTCAAGCCAACGCTCAGGCGACCGTCAAGCTGACGCTCGAGACGCTGCGAGACGTCGAGCTGCTCCGGGAGGACGGCGCGACCATCGACGCTCGCCAACTTCTTCCTTGGCTCTACGATCCCATTCCCAAACCCCCGGGCGCGCCAGACTCGCCACTCTCAGACGTCCCGAGGTCCTCTACCGCGGTTGGCGAGACGTCCGAAGAAGGTTCTGGCGATGATTCAAGCGAGAGCACCAGTGGGGATTATAGCGCGTCCCCCTGAGGTGTCTTTTATTTTGAATATCTTTTTGTAATGAGCGAGAACCTCCTTACTCATGTAATTAACTTTTTTATAAAGTAATGTCTCGTTTTCATTTTTCATTTCCCCCTTTTTTTTCTTTATTATTATTGTCCATGCGTGCTCTGAAAGTATATTACTCTGCCGAATGACCTCCGCGCGAGCTTCCGCCGAGACCCTTAGTCTCTTTAGGGCGACCTTCCTTAGAGATCAGCTAGGCGGGAACCTCGCGTCGTCGATTGAATCGTCCTGCCTAGGTCCGCCGGGAGCTTTCTTTTGCGAGAACCTCCTTTAGCCGAGACCTTTGCTGGCCGAGACCTCTGGGCCGGGATCCTTACTGGCCGAGACCTCCGGGCCGCGATCTGCCGAGACCTCCAAGCCAAGACCCTTACCAGCCGAGACCTCCAAGCCGAGACTTTTACTGGCCGAGACCCCTGAGCCGAGACCTTTTGGGATTCGCCCCCGGTCTAGGTCAGGGTCCTGCCCACATATTTTTCCAACCAATTAAACCCCTACCCCACCGGCGAGCCGTCGGACCTGCTAGCTTATATGGGCGCCTGCGCAGCGGGTATACCGGGGTTTGAGCCGAGCTCGTTGTAACGTAGTAACTACCAATCAAGAACCAAGGATCAAAGAGTCAAGGACTCCACCTATCCCCCGCAGGCGAGCCTTTGGACCTGCCAGCTTGGTGAGAGCCTGCGCAGCGGGTCTGCCTGGGGCCGAGCCGAGCTCGGGGTGTCGTTGAAGTGGCTAAGAACAAAGTATCACAAGAGCCTACCTATCCCCCACAGGCGAGCCTTCGGACCTGCCAGCTTGATGAGAGCCTGCGCAGCGGGTCTACCTGGGGCCGAGCCGAGCTCGGGGTGTCGTTGAAGTGGCTAAGAACAAAATATCACAAGAGCCAACCTATCCCCCACAGGCGAGCCTTCGGACCTGCCAGCTAGATGAGAGCCTGCGCAGCGGGTCTACCTGGGGCCGAGCCGAGCTCGGGGTGTCGTTGAAGTGGCTAAGAACAAAGTATCACAAGAGCCAACCTATCCCCCACAGGCGAGCCTTCGGACCTGCCAGCTAGATGAGAGCCTGCGCAGCGGGTCTACCTGGGGCCGAGCCGAGCTCGGGGTGTCGTTGAAGTGGCTAAGAACAAAGTATCACAAGAGCCAACCTATCCCCCACAGGCGAGCCTTCGGACCTGCCAGCTAGATGAGAGCCTGCGCAGCGGGTCTACCTGGGGCCGAGCCGAGCTCGGGGTGTCGTTGAAGTGGCTAAGAACAAAGTATCACAAGAGCCAACCTATCCCCCACAGGCGAGCCTTCGGACCTGCCAGCTAGATGAGAGCCTGCGCAGCGGGTCTACCTGGGGCCGAGCCGAGCTCGGGGTGTCGTTGAAGTGGCTAAGAACAAAGTATCACAAGAGCCAACCTATCCCCCACAGGCGAGCCTTCGGACCTGCCAGCTAGATGAGAGCCTGCGCAGCGGGTCTACCTGGGGCCGAGCCGAGCTCGGGGTGTCGTTGAAGTGGCTAAGAACAAAGTATCACAAGAGCCAACCTATCCCCCACAGGCGAGCCTTCGGACCTGCCAGCTAGATGAGAGCCTGCGCAGCGGGTCTACCTGGGGCCGAGCCGAGCTCGGGGTGTCGTTGAAGTGGCTAAGAACAAAGTATCACAAGAGCCAACCTATCCCCCACAGGCGAGCCTTCGGACCTGTCAGCTAGATGAGAGCCTGCGCAGCGGGTCTACCTGGGGCCGAGCCGAGCTCGGGGTGTCGTTGTAGTGGCTAAGAACAAAGTATCACAAGAGCCAACCTATCCCCCACAGGCGAGCCTTCGGACCTGCCAGCTAGATGAGAGCCTGCGCAGCGGGTCTACCTGGGGCCGAGCCGAGCTCGGGGTGTCGTTGAAGTGGCTAAGAACAAAGTATCACAAGAGCCAACCTATCCCCCACAGGCGAGCCTTCGGACCTGCCAGCTAGATGAGAGCCTGCGCAGCGGGTCTACCTGGGGCCGAGCCGAGCTCGGGGTGTCGTTGAAGTGGCTAAGAACAAAGTATCACAAGAGCCAACCTATCCCCCACAGGCGAGCCTTCGGACCTGCCAGCTAGATGAGAGCCTGTGCAGCGGGTCTACCTGGGGCCGAGCCGAGCTCGGGGTGTCGTTGAAGTTAACCAAACCAGGCCTATTCCATCATCGAGGAGAGGAGTCATAGTCGGTCAAAACAAAAGAGACTTAAAGATTGCGTACTCAGAAACAGTCGATATTTTGAAATAAACTTATTGAAAATGCAATAGTTGTTTACAATCATTACAATCCTTCTTTCCTCCTATGGGTAGAAGCGCTTCAGGTCATCACCATTCCAGGTGTGACTCAAGGTCCTTCCTTCCGCATCCTGGAGATAGTAGCCCCCGTTAACCAGAGCCTTCTCTACTATATAAGGCCCTTCCCAGCTAGGGTTGAGCTTACCAACCGCGGCCGACCTTCCCGCAGCGTCGACCTTTTTTAGTACTAGATCCCCCTCGGCGAATTGCTTGACCCGGATATGCTTATCGAAGTACCGAGCCATTCGCCGTTTTATTTCCTCCTGCCTGATGGCGGCAACATCCAGCAGCTCTTCCACCATGTCTAATGAGAGGCGCAACCCTTCCTCATTCTCCAACCTCCAAGCTTCGCTTCCCTCAGCTGCGGCCGCGACCCTTGGGGACCGAACCTCGAACTCCACCGGGAGGACAGCCTCACACCCGTGAGAGAGCTTGAAGGGGGTCTCTCCTGTGGCCGTGTTCGGAGTTGTTCGCAAGGCCCACAGGACGGAAGGGAGCTGTTCCACCCAGCTACCCTTCAGGTTCTCCACCTTCTTTTTGAGCAAGTTGACGATGACTTTGTTTGCCGCCTCCACCTGACCATTGCTCCGAGGATGATGGACAGAGGCGAACCTGAGGTCAATCCCCAATTGGGTGCAGAAACTGATGAATTCTTCACTGGCAAACTGAGGACCATTGTCCGTCACTATTGCTTGGGGCAATCCGTGCCTGCAAATGATTTCCCCCCAAACGAAGTTTCTGACGACCTGGGAGGTTACCTTGGCTAACGGCTTGATCTCCAGCCATTTGGAGAAGTAGTCAATCATAACTAGGAGGAACCTCCTTTGCCCGCTAGCTGGAGGGAAGGGTCCAACCAGGTCCATCCCCCAAATGGCGAAGGGCCATGGCGCCGTGATGCTTCGAAGTCTTTGGGCGGGCAAGAGCTGGAGAGGAGCATGTACTTGGCACTTCCGACACCTCCTTGCGAACTCAGCTGTATCCTTCCTTATGGTCCGCCAGAAATATCCCTGCCTTATCACCCTTGCTTCCAATGTCCTTCCCCCTGAATGACTGCCGCACTCTCCCGAATGCACCTCTTCCAGGATCCTCGGGACTTCCTCCTCGGTTACGCATCTCGCGAGGAGCCCTGACAACATCTTCCGATGCAAGCTCCCTTCCAGCATCAGATAGTGAGCCGCCTTGTGCCTGAAGCCCTTTGCGTCCTTGACTTCTTCCGACAGTTCTCCTGTGGTTAAGAAAGTCACCAATGGATCCATCCATGAGGACCGCCGATTCACCTCCATTAACTCCCCCTCTTCAATGGCTGGTCGGAATAGTTCGGTTAGGGTACCTCCTCCCCGAGGCCCGAACTTCGCCAGTCGATCAGCTGCCGCGCTTTCCTCCCTGGGGACATGTCGAATAGAGAATGAACGGAAACCCCAATGATGGCTCTTACCTTAGATAGATACCTCGCGAGGGTCGGCTCCCGGGCCTCAAACTCGCCCCGGATCTGCGATGCTACCACCATTGAGTCGGTGAAGGCTTCCACATCCTGGATTTCCAGCTCCTTTGCCAAGCGAAGGCCGGCGATCACAGCCTCATACTCTGCTTGGTTGTTGGTTACAGGGAAATGGAAAGTCACGGCTTGCTCTATGGTAACTCCCTGAGGGCTTACTAACACCACACCTCCTCCCAGGGAGTGCCTTCCTGAGGCCCCGTCGACCACCATCTTCCACGCTTCTTGCGGCTTTGGTTCTTCAGCCTCGGCCTCGGTAACATAGTCCGCCAGGAAATCCGCTACGGCCTGGGCTTTGATGGAGAGCCTCGGGACGAAAGAGATGTCAAACTCGCTTAGCTCGATGGACCACTTTGCCAACCTCCCTGAATGCTCCACCCCCTCCAAGACCTTGCGAAGGGGATGGTCTGTTATCACCCTAATCGAGTGTGCTTGAAAGTAAGGGCGAAGCTTCCTAGCCGAGATGACCAAAGCGTATGATAGCTTCTCCAGGATGGGGTATCGGAGCTCCGCCTTTTTTAAGATTCGGCTGACATAATAGACGGGTAACTGCTTCTTCCCCTCTTCCCTAACCAAGACGGAGCTCACCGCCTCTCCTCCCACTCCTAGATACACGGCTAGGTCTTCCCCCTCCTTCGGGCTTTGAAGTAACGGAGCTTGGGAGAGTTGCCTCTTCAGCCCCTGAAAAGCCTCTTCACACTCGGCCGTCCATTCGAATACTTGGCTACCACGGAGTACTTTAAAGAAAGAGGAACATCTATCCCCTGACCGAGAGAGGAACCTGCTTAACCCGGCCAACTTCCCGGTCAAGCGCTGGACCTCCTTGGCGTTGCGAGGCGATTCTAGGTCTAGAATAGCCTTAACCTTATCGGGGTTAGGTTCTACCCCCGCGGGAGTCAAGAGGTGCCCGAGGAATTTGCCGCGACTAGCCCCGAAGACGCACTTCAAGGGGTTCAACCTCATCTTGAACTTCCGCAGGGTGGCAAACGTTTCCTCCAAGTCCCGCAAGTGGGAAACAACACACTTGCTCTTGACCATGAGGTCGTCCACGTAGACCTCCAGGTTCCTTCCCCTTTGATCTCGAAAGATTCGATCCATCATGCGTTGGTATGTTGCCCCTGCATTCTTCAATCCGAAGGGCATCATCTTATAGCTGAAGCATCCCTCTCTTGTGATGAAGGAAACATCCTTGACATCAGGAGGGTGCATCCGGATCTGGTGGTAACCTGAAAATGCATCTAAAAAACTCATAAGAGAAAAACCGACGGCTGAGTCAACCAGCGCGTCGATTCGAGGCAAAGGGTAACAATCTTTGGGGCATGATTTATTTAATAAGGAAAAATCAATACACATGCGCCATTTTCCTCCTCCCTTCTTTACCATTACCACGTTGGAGATCCAGCCTGGATACTGGATCTCTGAGATGAAGTCTGCGTCCAGGAGCTTTTTGACCTCCTCTCGGATGGGGGCTTCCAGCTTGGTGGCGATGGCCCTCATCTTTTGGCGTACGGGGCGGGCTCTGGGGTCCAGGTTCAAGCGATGACAGGCCACGTCCGCGTCGATGCCCGGCATGTCTGCCGCGCTCCAAGCAAAGATGTCGACGTTGCCCTGGATGCAGGCTCGCATCCGCTCCTGATCCTCAAGGCTCAAGCCTCCGCTGATCCGAACCCTTTGCGCCTTTCCCGCTCTTGTAAGCACCTCCATCTCTACCACCTCTTCGGCCGGCTCCAGCCCCGACCGCTCCCAACTTACCCTTGCCTCTTCCCGGTCAAACTCGAGCCCTTCTCCCCCAACCTCATCAACTTCCATCGCCTCCTCCAGGCTCTCCTCCTGCCTCTGCTCTTCTTCATCCACCACTCCTCTCGCCTCTTCTGGGCTGGTCTCCACCAACTCCTCTGCCTCCGCCATCTCCTCAGCAACCTCCATCGCCTCTCCCAGGTTCATCCCCCCTCCCTCAACTCCTTCCTGCTCAGCCATCTCCCTCTCCAACTCCTCTGCCTCCGCCATCCACGACACGGTGTTAACTGCCGTCACATAGCACTGCCTTGCCATCTTCGGATCCCTTCTGATCCTAACCTGCACCCCTCCATTGTTGAACTTGAGGCATTGGTGGTATGAGGAGGGTACACAGCGAAAGGCGCTGATGAGGGGGCGTCCAAAGATGGCATTGTAACTACTCGGGGCGTCCACGATTACGAACCGACAGTTCCGTGAGACGCCCCCAAGCCTCACATGCAGGCCTACTCCTCCTTCCACCTCTTTCCTTTCGCCGGAGAAGCCAAAAAGCGGTCCATCAGAAGCCAGGACCCTTTTTCCTTCCACCCTCATCTCATCGAAAGCCTTCTTGAAGATCACATTCACCGAGCTCCCATTATCCATCAGTATCCGGGAGACGGTGTAGTTCTCCACCGCTGTCTGGATCACAAGCGCGTCGCAGAACGGGTCCTCGTAGTCTGGCATATCCGCGGATGAGAAGGTGATCTTCTCCTCTGGGGGGGGAGCCTGGGAGGTTGAGGCGACCCCTCGGCGGAACATGGTTTGAAGGCTCCCCTTGCGGGTGGCCTCGAGCCCCACCCCCCCGTGGATCACTCCGATCCCTCCTCGGGTCCCCACGTCAATCCTGTCTTCACATTTGTCCTCCACCTCTTCCCGCTGTACTTCCACGATCCTTACGGGCGGATCCTGCCTTCCGGCCCCTCTGGCCCCTCTGATCTCCAGAAACTCTGGGCAGGTGGCCGTTGCGTGACCTTCCTCCTGATGGAAGTCACAATAGGGCAACGCCACCCTGCCCCCTCTTCCTTCTCCTCCTCCCCTTCTTCCGGCTCCCCGAAATCTTCTTCCTCTTCCCCTTCCCACCTCCATAGCCTCCTGCGGCGGTGGGAAATGACCCCTTGGTCCCTGTCGCCATCCTCCCTGCTCCAGCCTTCTTTGCTCCCGGAAGTTATCTCTTACCTGAAGTCCTCCCTGGCCCTGGGGGCGACCCTCCTGAGGCCTCCAACCCAGTCGGTTGTTTGGCTCCCTGGCCCCCCCATGCTGTTGCCCCTGCCCTCGGGGCTCTTCTCTTCTCCTATCTTCCCTCGGCTCCCTCTGCTCCCTCTGCTCTCTCTGCCTTCCCGCCACCGGCTCCTTCACGTCGTCCTCGGCCAGCCTGGCCAGCTTCCTCGCAAACGCCGGGTTTGCCCTCTCGAAGTCTATCTCCTTCGCCGCCCTCTCCATGAGCTCCTCAAAAGAGAGAGGGGGCACTCTCTTCAACTCCATGCTGAAAAACCCTGGCCTCAGCCCCAGGGTGAAGGCTAGCATCAGCGCATACCCCGGGACCTCCTGGACCAGGAGAACCTCCTCTTGGAACCGGTCGACATAGCGACCCAACGTCTCCTCCGGCCCCTGCCTCACTGCAAACAGGCACTCAGCCTCCTTCTTCCTTTTCTTCGAAGTTGAGAATCTCAACAGAAAACCCCTCCGCAGATCCTCAAAGCTGTAGATGGAACTTGCCGGCAACTGGTGGAACCAGTCCCTGGCCTTTTCTTTCAGAGTGATGGCAAAAAGCCTACACTTGAAGGCATCCGACATTTGCCTGATGGACACCACGTCCTCGAACCATTGCACGTGCTGGACCGGGTCATCCTTCCCGGTGTAGTAGGTCATGTCCGGCTCCCGGAACCCCTCCGGCACTGGAGCCGAGACAATGAGCTCACTAAAGGGGGTCTCGCCCCCTGCCTGGCGAGAAGGCACGTCCCGCGATCTCGGTTGGCTGGACCGATCCGCGAGACCTTGCCCAGGGAAGAGTTCCCGCACCGTCGCCTCCTTCTCGCCCAGATCCGCCGGGGGCTCCTTCCCGAGACGCTGACCTGGGAAGAGCTCCCGCGCGGCTACGTCTCTTTCGCCTGCCTCTACCGGGACCTCCTTACCGGGGCGCTGCCCTGGAGCGTTCTCGCCTAGCAGCGGAACCACCTCCACCGGAACCTGCGGCGTCTCCCACTCGTTCCTTGCCGAGAAGGCCAAGTTGATCGTCTGCATGACTTCTCGCCTGAAGTCCTCAAGCATTTTCCTCGTCGCCTCGTCCACCCGGGTGGGGGATCCTCCCGCACCTGATCCTTCACCCTCGCCTCCTGCCATGGGACTTAACTCAAGATTTTCTTGCACCGACTGCTTCCACGCTCACCGCACCAGAACTGTTGAAGCCAAAAATGACCCCAACGAAAGTTCACGAACCAAAGTGCAGTCAATGCCTACTTCTCTCAAACCTCGACCCCTGACTGGCTGCTAAGGCCCTAACACAGACCCAAAGCCTCAGCTGGGAGGTCCCACCACACACCCGGAAGATCTCTGAGAGCTTCCCCTCCAAAGCTAAATGCTGGGCTGGGAGCTCTTCAGAAGGCACTAGGGCTAGAGGAAAATGATCAACTTGCCTTCTAAAGAGCCCTTATGGGTCTTTTTATAGTCTTCCTTTGACCTGAAAATACTGAAATACCCCTGAGGGGTCTGCCCATAGCCAAATCCCGCTGTCATTTAAAGGGCATTTGGGTAATTTTACCTCGGGATAATATATTGTAAAATAATCCTCTTTATGAGCGCCGGGCCCCACCACGTGGGCCCACTTGGCGAGAACCCTGGTTGAGAAGGCTCTCGCTGGACCCCCACCCGGGCCAACCTTGGCGAGACCCCTTGCCAGGGAGGTTCGCGCCCTTCACGGTCTTGAAACTACCGCGACTGAAGGCCTACTTGGGGCCTTCTCGCCTCTCCTGGGCGGGAGCTTGTCCTAAGGCGGAAGCTTCCGTGGTCGACGATCTCTCCTACCGAGAGCTCGACTATCTGCCTTGGTCGGTCGACGATCTCTCCTGCCGAGAGCTCGACTATCTGCCTTGGGCGGTCGACGATCTCTCCTGCCGAGAGCTCGACTATCTGCCTTGGGCGGTCGACGATCTCTCCTGCCGAGAGCTCGACTATCTGCTTTGGTCGGTCGACGATCTCTCCTGCCGAGAGCTCGACTATCTGCCTTGGTCGGTCGACGATCTCTCCTGCCGAGAGCTCGACTATCTGCCTTGGGCGGTCGACGATCTCTCCTGCCGAGAGCTCGACTATCTGCTTTGGTCGGTCGACGATCTCTCCTGCCGAGAGCTCGACTATCTGCCTTGGGCGGTCGACGATCTCTCCTGCCGAGAGCTCGACTATCTGCTTTGGTCGGTCGACGATCTCTCCTGCCGGGAGCTCGACTATCTGCCTTGGGCGGTCGACGATCTCTCCTGCCGAGAGCTTGACTATCTGCTTTGGTCGATCGACGATCTCTCCTGCCGAGAGCTCGACTATCTGCCTTGGTCGGTCGACGATCTCTCCTGCCGAGAGCTCGACTATCTGCCTTGGGCGGTCGACGATCTCTCCTGCCGAGAGCTCGACTATCTGCTTTGGTCGGTCGACGATCTCTCCTGCCGAGAGCTCGACTATCTGCCTTGGGCGGGAGCCCCTTCAGGGCGGGAACTCTATAAGTATGTCTCAGGGCCAACCCAAGGCTGACCTGAGCCTAGCCCAATTCCTCAGTGATGTCTCCGGGTCCCACCCAGCGAATATGGGGTTGTACAATATCCATAAGTCATAAGATGCTACTGCCTCGAGAATAATTGTTGGCCCACTGTGCCGTCCTGAATATTGTTCTGCCCATGCTGTCGGGCAATTTTTCCACTGCCAATGCATGCAATCTAGACTTCCCAACATCCCTGGAAATCCTCGTTCTTCACCTTTCCGTAATAATCTAGCAACATCATTGGCGTTGGGATATCTCAAATATTCTTCTTTGTACACTTGTACAATTGCCCTGCAAAATCTCTTCAAACATTGGATCACGGTTGACTCACCGATTCGAATATATTCATCGCAGTTATCAGCTGCTGTTCCATATGCCAACATACGGAATGCTGCCGTAATTTTTTGTAAAGTTGACAATCCAAGCGTTCCAAGAGCATCCTTCTTTTGAATGAAGAAATTATCGTGCTCCCGCACCGCGGCGACAATACGAAGGAATAAATTCTTTCGCATTCGAAATCTTCTTCGAAAATATGTTTCCCTGTATGTGGGATGATCGGAGAAGTAGTCATTCCACAATCTAGTATCACCTTCAATCCTGCCCCTATTGATTACCGCATGACCAGGTGTTGAACCTCTGTATCTCGGAAGTTCATCTCCGTGAAGTTGAACTGCAATTTTGGCTGTGTTTGACGCATAAGCACAAGACAAAATTTCATCTTCTTGCTCCCATTCAGCTGTGTCTTCTTCCCACTGATGAATTTGTTGATAAAATAATTCATCATCCGAAGACGATGAAGATCGTAAATGAGATAACCCTGCACCGTAGTTCATTTTTTGGATGAGGGAAAGATAGTTAGTTAGCCGAAAAATGAGAACGGAAGTGTTAGATTATATAGGATTTTTGGATTCTCATCACCAGCATTGGATTCTTGTCACGAACATTGGATTCTCCACCAGCATTGGATTCTTATCACAAGCATTTAATTCTCCACCAGCATTGGATTCTCCACTAACATTGGATTCTCTACCAGCATTGGATTCTCTACCAGCATTGGATTCTCCACCAGCATTGGATTCTCCACCAGCAGTTCCGTTCGACTCTTTTATAAAAAGAGCTGAACGGCTCTTTTTATAAAAGAGTCGAACGGCTATTTTGGCCGTTCGACGCTATTATAAAAAGAGCCGAACGGCTCTTTTTATAAAAAGAGTCGAACGGCAGTCCCGTTCGACTCTTTTATAAAAAGAGCCGAACGACTCTTTTTATAAAATAGTCGAACGACCATATATTGGCCGTTCGACGCTATTATAAAAAGAGCCGAACGGCTCTTTTTATAAAAAGAGTCGAACGGCAGTCCCGTTCGACTCTTTTTATAAAAAGAGCCGAACAGCTCTTTTTATAAAATAGTCGAACGACCATATATTGGCCGTTCGACGCTATTATAAAAAGAGCCGAACGACTCTTTTTATAAAAAGAGTCGAACGGCAGTCCCGTTCGACTCTTTTATAAAAAGAGCCGAACGGCTCTTTTTATAAAATAGTCGAACGGCCATATATTGGCCGTTCGACGCTTTTATAAAAAGAGCCGCACGCTCGGCTCTTTTTATAAAAGAGTCGAACGCCTATTTTGGTCGTTCGACGCTTGTATAAAAAGAGCCGTTCGGCTCTTTTTATAAAAGAGCCGAACGGCATTTCCGTTCGGCTCTTTTATAAAAAGAGCCGAACGGCTCTTTTTATAAAATAGTCGAACGGCCATATATTGGCCGTTCGACGCTTTTATAAAAAGAGCCGCACGCTCGTCTCTTTTTATAAAAGAGTCGAACGCCTATTTTGCCCGTTCGACGCTAGTATAAAAAGAGCCGTTCGGCTCTTTTATAAAAAGAGCCGAACGGCTCTTTTTATAAAATAGTCGAACGACCATATATTGGCCGTTCGACGCTTTTATAAAAAGAGTCGCACGCTCGGCTCTTTTTATAAAAGAGTCGAACGCCTATTTTGGCCGTTCGACGCTAGTATAAAAAGAGCTGTTCGGCTCTTTTTATAAAAGAGTCGAACGGCAGTTCCGTTCGACTCTTTTATAAAAAGAGCCGAACGACTCTTTTTATAAAATAGTCGAACAGCCATATATTGGCCGTTCGACGCTTTTATAAAAAGAGCCGCACGCGTAAGTCGTAAAAAGTCGGCGGATATTGAAACCCATTTTAAAACAAATGAAGAATTCTTAGAGATTTTGAAGAGAGGACAAGAAGAACGAGCAAAAGATAGGTCTTCTATGACTCAACTCTTGAAGTTAAAGGTCGAAAATGAAAAGAAAAAACTAGAACTTCAGAGTGCTAAACAAGATCATGATATTATGATGATTGATTTAGAAAGCATAAAAGGAACTCCAGAGCGGCAATATTTTCGGCAAAAAAAACAAGAAATTATGAATAAAAATGTGAAACAATCCCTATTTAGAGGATCATCATCACTCGAAGCTACCGAGTATGGAGGAGGCATGTATGGAGGTAATGGTGATGGAGGAAACCATTATGGAGGAGAACATGGAGGACATCAGTTTGGAGGAGGTTGGCATGTAGGAAGCCAATATGGAGGAAGTCAATATGGAGGAGACCCACACGAAGGACCTCAATTTGGAGGGTCTCAATTTGGTGGACCACAATTTGGAGGGTCTCAATTTGGTGGACCTCAATTTGGAGGGTCTCAATTTGGTGGACCTCAATTTGGAGGACCTCAGTAAGGAGGAAGCCAGTATCGAGAAAGCCAGTATGGAGGAAGCGACTATGGAGTACCCGGGTATAGAGGAGAACAACCAGGGGGAAGCGCATGCGTAAGTCGTAGCGAACCCGATGATGACCTCCCCGAATTTTAGAATTATTTCCAAATGTATTTTTTTATTTTGAATTATGGTATGTGTGTTGTATTTTAGTTATGTAATGAAATTTGAAATTTTTTAAAAAAAAACTTTAAAATTCGTCGACGTTTTTGCTTTAAACGTGAAGCTCTGCTCTTTACGGGTAACACTTCTATTTATATTTAAATATTTATATTTAATTATAAATATAAATATTTAAATATAAATAATTTCAATATTTTTAAGAGCTCTGTTGGACGTTTATATTTAAATATAAATATTTTTATTTTAATTATTATATATATTTATTTATACATATAAATATGTAAATTATATAAATATATTATTAATAAATGTATATTTATTTATACATATAATATTAAAAAAATCATGTTCTTCAAATATGGAGAATATGGTTGGAGTTGGTTCTCCATGTTCTCCATATTTGGAGAACATGAATCTCTAAATATAGAGATGAATCTCTAAATATAGAGATCTCCAAGAGATGCTCTTATAGCCCTCTTAATGCTAGAAAGTAAAAATATTTGGGTGTCACCCGGACCTAAAAGAAGGTCCGGGTAAGAATTGATCGTACCTTTTCTGATCAAATAGACAACAAAATATATGTTTTAAAAAAATAAAAATAAAAATAATAAAATTCGACCGATTTTTAAAAAAATAGTATATTTGATGGGATTTTTTTAAAAAATATTTTTTATAAAAGATAAGATCTTAAATGATAAAAAAAAATTCTAACTAAAATTTTATAATTTAATTTAAAAATATAATTTTTAAATAATTAAAATCAAATTTTTATCGGACCAAAAATTTCTCAGGAGGGGGCAGAGTTAGCGGGAGAGAGAGAAAGAGAGCGAGAGATCTGGGCGGTGGCTGGTAAGCTATGGGAGAGAGAAAATAGAATGAGTGGGGCAGAATTAAATGAGATGGGACTTGGGAGGGAGAGCATATTCGAATCCTCGAATATCTTATTCATATTTCATTCTATGAATTTATAATATTATTTATATATTTTAGAGTTTAGACTATGTTGATACATTATTATTATTATTATTATTATTATTATTATTATTATTATTATTATTATTATTATTATTAAGGGTCTGTTTGGGACAGCTCTGGCGGATTGAAAAGCTGCTGTCGGATAGAGCTGTTTTATATCTCTGAGGAGCAGTTTTGAAAAGCTGCAGACTGTGTTCTGTGCAGAAGTGCGCTCAGAATCGCCGGAGGAAGGACGTCGGGGGCTTGGAATTGCCGGAGGAAAGCCGTCCGGGGCTCGAAATCGTCGGAGGAAGGCCATCCGGCCTCTGAGCATGTTCCAACTGAAGAAACCATTAGATTTCCAAAACATGTGAGAGAGAAAGCTATTTTGCGGAGCAGAAGCTGGGGAGGGAGAGATTTCTGAAAAGCTGCAAAACAGCTCCAGATTTTTGAAAAGCTCTTCACAGGGAGCTGTCCCAAACAGACTGAAAGCAGCTCTGGCGGTTGGAATAGAGATTTTCCAACCGCCAGAGCTGCCCCAAACAGACCCTAAGGGAGAGAGCGGCAGTCAGTTATCACAGATCCGGATCTCCTGGAGTTCCTATTTGAACTCCAGGGGGTGGAGTTCCGATTTTGCGAATAAATGAGGCGGAAACAGAAAAATTGGTTAACATGAAAGTTGTAGATATCTCCGAGACGAATAAATTTCATGTTGAACACTTTTTGATTTGAAGTTGTTTAGACCCCCGATTTGGGCCCCGAAAAAATTCTGTCCGAAAATAATTAATTTAATTATTTTCGGACAGAATTTTTTCGGGGCCCAAATCGGGGGTCTAAACGACCTCAAATCAAAAAGTGTTCAACAAGAAAGTTATTCGTTTTGGGGATATCTACAACTTTCATGTTAACCAATTTTTCTGTTTTCGCCTCATTTATTCGCAAAATCGGAACTACACCCCCTGGAGTTCAAATAGGAACTCCAGGGGAACCGGATCCAGTTATCACGCCTATGTTGGGATGCTCAATACAAGCATGTAATGCTAAATAGGGTTCAAAAGGGAACGATCGCATGGACAGAAGGAGGTTCGGCTGTATATGTACCTGCAGCCATGGATAAGATCGATAGCTTGGAAGAGATGCTGCAGTGTAGCCGATCCGGGACTGTGCTTCTCTGATACTGACGGGAAGCCGAGCTTCTCCCACCACCGACCGTCGTCGGAGCCCTCCCTTGGTGTCGCAGCAGCGCCGACGGAAAAACGAAGGGGTGCGGGATTCTTTCTCTCGCCCGATTGCCCTATTCACGGAGCTGCCTCTTGTCGACGGGATTTCAAGAGGAGAATAAAGGCTAGGGTTGTGAGGAGAACCACACTAGAGCATTTATATAGGTCATGCCCTATCCACCCATCATAGATCGTAGGGTCACGACTTAATTAAAATTTAGTTCTACACATAATGAGTCCTCATCAACACAAAACTGCGCCCTTGGCTAAGGCACAACGGAAACGCGACGAGACCCGCCTCGATCATAAATGAATGGGTCTCCTACATGGTCGATCATCACGACGGCGCACATGGGTCTATATGACCAATGTTGGCCCATCATAAGATATTATCTTACAATCTCCCACTTGGGCCAAACAGGTCATATCGAATATAAATCATGTGAACTTTATGACGTCAAATTATAATAACACCGTCATATTAACCAACGTTTCCATAGCAATCCCGTCCATTAAAAAACACCAATACGGGACATGGCGGTCGTTATCACTTCTCATCGTGACAGGACCTTCTATGTCACAGATATTAGTTCTTTCAACGACATGGATCAAAATGAGGATGTGCAGCATGGAAATTACATAATAAATGATCGCTTATGCCTATTTCCAACTGATTCTTCTTTATGACTCCAACGAGTCCAATGATTAGTCATGTCAGCCTTAAACACTCATGTAAAACAAAATAATAAGGATGACAGACATAAACTTTATTTCAGAATCATCAAAATATAGTGTGCACATAGAAGTCTATTGAACTGAAAATAAGCAAAAGAAAAATTACAGACTCCCACTAAATTAGTATATCAGAAGGACTAGCCACACCCATACGAGCAACATGCTCCAAAAAGACTTTTGGTGGTAAGCCCTTGGTTAGTGGATCTGCAATCATGAGTTTAGTGCTAATATAATCAATAGACACCTGACGATTCCTAACTCTTTCCTTAACGACAAGAAACTTTATATCAATGTGCTTTGACCTTGCTGAACTCTTGTCGTTGTTGGAATAAAGCTCTGCAGCTTTATTATCGCAGTACAGCTTTAACGGTTTCTCAACTATATCCACCACTTGAAGCCCAGAAATAAAATTTCGAAGTCATATCGCTTGATTAGATGCCTCATAGCAAGCGACGAACTCTGCCTCCATGGTGGACGAAGCAATAAGTGTCTGTTTGACACTTTTCCATGAAACTGCTCCCCCTCCCATCATGAAGATAGAACCTGATGTGGACCTCCTGCTGTCAAGACATCCCGCAAAATCCGAATCTGTATATCCAATCAGCTCCAACTGATCAGATCTCCTGTAGGTGAGCATGTAATCTTTTGTCCTCTGAAGGTACCGCATCACTCTCTTGGCAGCCTTCCAATGGTCAATACCAGGATTGCTCAAAAACCTGCCAAGCATACCAACAGCAAACGCAATATCTGGACGGGTACAAACTTGAGCATACATAAGACTCCCAACTGCCGAAGCATAAGGGATGTCTTTTATTTGCTCTACTTGAAGATCGTTCTTGGGACATTGAAGTAAACTCGACTTATCTCCCTTAGAAATTGGTGTTTCACCAGGTGAACATCCCTTCATGCCATATCTATTTAGCACCTTATCGATATAGGCCTTTTGTGATAAACCTAATATACCACGTGATCTATCACGATGTATCTGAATGCCCATCACAAAAGATGCTTCTCCAAGGTCCTTCATCTCAAAATTCTTTGAAAGAAAGGCCTTGGTTTCTTGCAAAAGCCCCATATCGCTGCTTGCTAATAGAATGTCATCCACGTATAGCACCAAGAAGATAAATCTACCCGCCTTAACTTTATGGTAGATACATTGATCAACGACATTTTCTTTGAACCCAAAAGCGAAAATGACTTGATCAAATTTCCTGTACCATTGACGTGATGCCTGCTTCAAACCGTAAATAGATTTCTTTAATCTGCACACCAGTTGTTCTGAACCCTTTAGTTCAAAACCTTGTGGTTGCATCATATATATTTCTTCCTGAATGTTCCCGTTAAGGAACGCTGTTTTAACATCCATTTGGTGAAGCTCCAGATCATATTGAGCTACTAGTGCCATGATGACCCTAAAGGAGTCTTTTAAAGAAACAGGAGAAAAAGTCTCCTTGTAGTCAATGCCCTCCCTTTGAGTGAATCCCTTTGCGACAAGACGTGATTTATATCGTTCGACATTACCTTCAGAATCCCTCTTGGTTTTAAAAATCCATTTGCAACCAATTGGTTTCTTTCCTTTAGGCAATTCTACTAAATCCCAGACGTCATTGTCATACATGGATTTCATCTCATCTACCATGACATTTGACCATTTAGCAAAGTGAGCGCTGAGTTTGGCCTCATTGAAGGATGTAGGGTCATCTTCTATCCCTATGTCAAACTCATGCTCATGAAGGTATACTTCATAGTCATCTGAAATAGCCGATCTCCTTTCCCTATTAGATCGCCTTAACGACACTTGTGGTGGAGGATGTTCAGGTTCTAACGTATCAGTGGGAGGTAACTCAATATTCTGATGAGAGGTGTCTGCACCATGCAAAGGTACCAAGATGGTATCTTGCAAAGGTGCATCGACTATACCACTTTCAACATTGATCACAGGAATGATTACATGTTCTTCTTCAAAGGTAAGCTCTCTAACTGAATTTCTCCCACTACTATCAACATCCTCAAGAAACTTAGCATTATCTGTCTCAATTATGGTTTTAGAGGAAGGACAATAAAACTTGAAGCCTCTAGACCTTTCAGAGTACCCAACAAAGAAGCAG
Source organism: Platanthera zijinensis (assembly GCA_039513925.1). Lineage (NCBI taxonomy): Eukaryota > Viridiplantae > Streptophyta > Magnoliopsida > Asparagales > Orchidaceae > Platanthera > Platanthera zijinensis. The sequence continues at coordinate 107,322,803 of CM077097.1, forward strand.
CTAACAGTCCTGGTGTCCAACTTCTTCTCATGTGGCCTATAGGGCCGAGCTTCGGCTGGACAACCCCAAACATGAAAATGTCTTATACTGGGAGATTTCCCAGTCCATAACTCATATGGGGTTTTAGGTACTGCTTTACTGGGCACCCTATTAAGAATATAAACGGCGATTTTTAAGGCTTCACCCCATAATGACTCCGGTAGGGATGTATGAGCAATCATACTCCTAACCATATCCTTTAGGGTGCGGTTACGTCTCTCAGCAACACCATTTTGACGTGGAGTCCCTGGTTGTGTATACTGAGGAACGATGCCACATTCTTCCAGAAATTTAGCAAACGGTCCTGAACATTGACCTGACCCGTCATTCCTACCATAGTATTCACCACCACGGTCGGACCTGACAGCTTTAATCTTCTTATTAAGTTGATTTTCAACTTCAGCTTTATAGATTTTAAACATGTCCAGCGACTGTGATTTCTCATGTATCAAGTATAGGTACCCATATCGAGAATAGTCGTCTATAAAGGTGATAAAATATTGATGAACATTCCAAGAAGCTGTAGGGAATGGACCACAAATATCTGTATGAATCACCTCCAAGACGCCCAAACTCCTTTTAGCACCAAACTTCCTAATGTTTGTCTGTTTTCCCTTCACACAACCCGTATATATCATAAGATCTGAGTAGTTTAAAGGGCCTAGGACTCCGTTGGACACAAGCCTCTCAACTCTCTCTTTCGAGATGTGACCTAATCGCCTATGCCATAAACTATATGAGTTCTCATTAATCACTTTTCGATTAGTGCTTCTATTATTCACATGCAAGGTTTCGTTAGATTCATTATATGAGGAATTTATGTCTAACTTATATAAGCTATCAAGTAATGAGCCTATTCCAACAACTTTAGAATTAAAAGAGATATAACATACTCCATTACCAAAAGTGACAGTAAAACCAAATCTGTCTAACAATGGAATAGAAATTAAGTTACGTCTAAAAGACGGTACAAACATAGTCTCTTCCAAATCCAAAATAAAACCAGACCCTAATTCAAGCCTATAGACTCCAATAGCCTCAACAACCACTCTGTTTCCATCACCTATGTAGATGAATCGTTCACTCTCATTTGGCGATCTGGATGTTAGAAATCCCTGCATTAAGTTACTTATGTGAATAGTTGCACCGGTATCTAGCCACCAAGAATTAGGTGACACTTCAGTTAGATTAATTTCAGTACAAACAAAAATGTGAGAAATACCTTTCTTCACGAGCCATTTCTGATACCCAGCACAATCCTTCTTCACATGGCCTACTTTCTTGCAAAAGAAGCAGGAGACAACTTTGGTCTTCAAGTTTTGCACTTTTGCCATTCCTGGATCAGCATTAGTGGTAACAATTTCCTTCCCTTTAGACACATCCCTCTTCCTTTTCTTTATGCCTGCATTGCCTTGAAACACCAAGTGAGCACTTTATGTCCTATCTTGTTTCATTCTTTCTTCCTCTTGCACACAGTGACTTATGAGCTCAGTGAAGCTCCATTTATCCCTTTGAGTGTTATAATTTATCTTAAAGGGATTAAACTGTGCGGGGAGAGAATTCAGTACAAGGTGCACTAGAATCTCCTCAGAGAATTCCAATTTAAGTGCCCTCAATTTTGAAACAAGATTGGACATTTCCATAATGTACTCCCTTATGTTTCCTTTATCGTTGTAGCGCATATTCACCAGTTTGCTAAGATGCGTACTAGCCTCAACTTTATCCGATTTTGTGAATCGGTTAGCTACTTCAGTAAGGAACTGTTTGGCATTTTCTTGATCAGGCATTGCACCCCTTATGGCTTCAGGAATGGAGTGTTTCATGACTATAAGACACATCCTATTGGACCTCTCCCATTTCTCATATGATTTTTCATAAGCAGCCTTTTCTTCGGTTGTACTAGATGAAGAGAGAGGAATGGGTTCATCAGTCCTCAAGGCGTAGTCTAAGTCCATGCATCCTAGAACGATCTTTACGTGGTCTTGCCACTTATCAAAATTAGACTCATTCAAAATTGGAATGCCATTTAAGCTTGCAGAAATAGACGATGCATTCACTATGAACAAAAAAAAATTACATGAACATAAGTCCCATCGAATAAACATTGCAGATATGGATTTTAAAAAAAATGCCAATGTATTTAATTTTCATATATGCAACTAGTCAAACTGATGGGGCAACCAGTCAGACTCTCAGAGTAAAGTGTGTCTCTATATAAATATTTCAGGTCCTAAGAGCTATGTGGCAGACAGTCTTCCTTTGGGCCGACTGTCATCACATAGAATTTAGCTTAAAACCCAAAATATTTATATCAACTATATAAGACTGTGTGATCGGGCTAAAAGACACCCTTCCTTTGGGCCGAGTGCTTCACGAATGGACCACACAAATCTACGCAAATGGAGAAACTTCACTCAGTTATCAAGCTAACAAATGTAAGCGCCTTAAAATTGGACTTAAGGTGGTGGGGGCCTTCCTTTGGGCTGACCCTTGCACCTGAAGTTGATTCCCAAATCAAGACATTCATATTTGTCACATGACACTGTTTACGGCTCGGCCAAGTGACAGCCTTCCTTTGGGCCGACTACCACGCGCATGAGGCACAAACACATCTTAAAGCCCCTTAATTATGAATATAAACAAAAATTAAACAGTGGATATGTAATCAACGGAAGCATACTCAAAGGGATAAACGGATTTCAACCCTAAGGAGTCGAATACCCTATATATAAAAAAAACAGCGGCAAGACGCCGCTCGGCCAATACCATCAAGTCAACCCTAAGGGGTTAACCGCAGCCATATATAGAAGAACAAAACATAAAAACAACAACATTGTGATGTATAAAACTACTGAACCATGCATTCAGATAAACTGATTTATAGGAAAAACATTCCACAACAGCCCTAAGTTATGCAGGTATCCTTGGTTTCGATCAACATGGAGTGGATCGAAAAATTTCACAAGAAATGCCAAATAGGTATTGCAAAAATAGAAATAAACTATAGCCATTGCAAATCAAGATGGAATGGCAATATGCAGAACCCAAAACCGATTCGCAAATTTGCAAAACCAGATCTGAAAACTTTCACGGATAGCTCTTGGAAACCAAGATCGAGAATCGCATATTTGCGGAATCAAGATCTGCAGCCAACATCAATGGCCATATGATCAATGAAAAATGCAGATCAATAAAGTCTCGAAGAACTGCAATGATCCATAGATCCGAAAAAAAACGAAGCACAAAAGAACTCCAATGATCCATGCGGCCTCTGATACCACTTGTAATGCTAAATAGGGTTCAAAAGGGAACGATCGCATGGACAGAAGGAGGTTCGGCTGTATATGTACCTGCAGCCATGGATAAGATCGATAGCTTGGAAGAGATGCTGCAGTGTAGCCGATCCGGGACTGTGCTTCTCTGATACTGACGGGAAGCCGAGCTTCTCCCACCACCGACCGTCGTCGGAGCCCTCCCTTGGTGTCGCAGCAGCGTCGACGGAAAAACGAAGGGGTGCAGGATTCTTTCTCTCGCCCGATTGCCCTATTCACGGAGCTGCCTCTTGTCGACGGGATTTCAAGAGGAGAATAAAGGCTAGGGTTGTGAGGAGAACCACACTAGAGCATTTATATAGGTCATGCCCTATCCACCCATCATAGATCGTAGGGTCACGACTTAATTAAAATTTAGTTCTACACATAATGAGTCCTCATCAACACAAAACTGCGCCCTTGGCTAAGGCACAACGGAAACGCGACGAGACCCGCCTCGATCATAAATGAATGGGTCTCCTACATGGTCGATCATCACGACGGCGCACATGGGTCTATATGACCAATGTTGGCCCATCATAAGATATTATCTTACAAAGCATACAACTGTTAAATTCAGATTTATTAACGTAAATTAATAATTAATCGTGCATTGAATTAATTTTGTCAACTCGCATCCTATAAGTCCATTTGCATTCATTATAATAAGGCGATTGTTATCCGCACTACAGTTTTGGCTCGTCGTACATGTTTTTTCCTAATTTTTCGTGTCTTTTAGAAATACGTCTTGTACATGCATTTTTAAGAAAAGTGTTCAACACCAAAGTTGTAGATCTAATCGAGATCTTCAACTTTCGTGTTGAACACTTTTCCTAAAAATGCATGTACAAGGCGTATTTCTAAAAGACGTAAAATTTGGGCGTATTTTAAAAGTACGTCTTGTACATGCATTTTAGGAAAAGTGTTCAACACAAAAGTTGTAGATCTCGTCGAGATCTACAACTTTTGTGTTGAACACTTTTCCTAAAAATGCATGTACAAGGCGTATTTCCAAAAGACGCAAAAAATTAGGAGAAAATGTAGTGCGAATAACCAAAACTGAAGTGCGAATAACAATCACCTATAATAATTCATCTATACGGGCGCGCCTAGGTTAATTTACCACAGCTGAATTTAATGGGCACGATTCATCTTAGGTTTTCGAAAAACCTCAGAGTGACTGGCGCGGTCCGCTCGAGTGATGGGCGCGGCTCGCTCGAGTGACGGGCGCGGCCCGCTCGAGTGACGGGCGTGGCACGTTCGAGTGGCGGGGTGCGACGTCGAGCTGGTGGATTGCGTGAACGCGTGCAAACTCTGCTTATGTGTGTGTGTTGTGGAATCCTAGCACAGTGAAAAATCTCGATAGCACTGTTTTTTTCCAAAACAATGACTCGTCGCTTGCCTCCGCAACCAGCGGCGTAGCCGGCGGCGGCATGATCGGAGAACACCGGCAAGTTCTCCGGGGTCCGGTGAACCCGCCAGAGATTGTCCGACGGCGAGCGGGCAGGGCCGCTGCCGGCAGTGACCCTACCTGTGAGCCCCAGATCTAGGGCTCACGGGCAGGGACCCCGCCCGCTCGCCGGCAGCGGCCCTGCCCGCTCTCCACCGGACAACCCCCGACGGGTTCTCTGGACCCCGACGAACCCGCCAGTGGTCTCTGGTCAGGGAGTCGGCGGATCCGCCGCCGTCAGACGCCTTGACTGCGCCCCCTCCCCCGCACGATGTGTTTTTTTTAATTTTAAATTTTTTATTTTCAGCTTTTAATTTAATAATCTATTAAATCATATTTAATGAAAAAATAAATAAAATAATATTAAAAAATATTAATTTTTTTAAAATATATATACAAATATATTTACAAAATATTCTTAAAATTAAATAAATATAAATATGAATAAAATATGGTTCCAAAAACGCTAAAGGCATCCTCATGTGTGAGGTGCAAATAACGAAAAAATGGCCCACTAACAGGATAATGTGCGCCCCTCGGAGCCCTTCTCTCTTTTCCCAACAATTGTAGCGAGAGGCGGGGTGTCACCCTCGAATTTTCCGTCAAAACTCTATAACAACGCATAATGATTTGGTCAGCACGATCGTCACGTAATTTTCACCCTTTTCGGGGTTTTCCACGTTAAAAAAATCATTTTGTCAACCGTTGCGTTCTTTTCATTCTACATTGACTGTTTGTGCGCTCGATCGCTCCAGATCTAAGACAGTCCAATTTCGATTGGTCTACCGGGAGCCTCGAGCCGGCCCGCAACAGTCTGTCGTCGTCAGTGGGAATGTGTTCACAACTTTTTGAAGATTCTCGAAAGACAATTTTTGTCAGCAGTACTCATGACCAGCCACAATGATTACTCGTATCACTAAAGGAGCATTCCTGGAAGGATGCGTCAATCAGGTTCCCACCAACTCGCTCATCGACGTACCACATGCAGAAAGGTCGCAACAAATCCTCAAACTTTTGTAGAAGAACGTATGCGGCAAGTGGAGGAGCGTCAGAATGAGATGCTCACCCTACTAATGAACATAAGGGCTTCCCAAACCTAAAATCTGATGCTCGCAATAGCAAACTGGCGGCATCAATCACAAATTGCCTCCGGTCTCAGAACGCTACCCGCGTTGAAGATGCTGCACAAAATAAGCTACCCGATGTCGCCAACTCTACGCACCCGGCACAACCAACTAGAGCTCCTGTAGGCAGTCACCATCACCACCACTGGAGGAAGTAGCCAATGATCACGTCAACATGGGACTCACTTACGAGGAGATACGTGATATGTTGGTGGAAGAATATAGGCAGGCCAGTCAAAGAACCACTATAGGGCACAATCCCCTCCATCATGGCTCTCTGTTGATGGCACAGTACTAATACATCCAATCTCACACGGGTTCAGGTTATCAAACATGGAAACTTTCGGATTGGACTAATGATCCACTGAAGCATATCAATCACTTTACCACCATTATGCGGTTCTGCAAAGTCCTTGACCGACTACTGTGTTAAGCGTTCCCAACAACTTTGAAACGATAAACCCGAACGTGGCTCCATTCTCTGAAGGAAGGAACAATTGGAGACTTTGTAGGACTGGCTCAATTGTTCGCCGATTAATTCACCGCCAATAAGACTGTTCGGGACCCATCCCACCTTTTCAGGATCTACCAGAATGAAGGGGAAACCCCTAAAGATTTTTTTTGTCGTTTCACCATTGAGACACGACAAATTACAGGAGTCGACCCCGAGCTGTTGCGAGACATCTTTCTAGGATGACTTCGCCTCAGCAGCTTCTACTCAACATTAATGAGAGAAACAATACCAAGTTATCCCGATCTATTATGACAGGTCGAAGCCCAGATTGTCATCGTTGAAGCAATCAAAGCACTTCGACAACAATTCAATAGAAGTGCGGAGAGAAATAGGGAGTGAGAGGCTTCATTAATCAAGATCGATGAGCGTTATGGCAGCTCACGACCTCGACAGTATCAGAACTACACGCTACTCAATATCTCCAGTATTAACATACTTTACACAATCCAGAGCAACGAGGCACTCTGCAAACCCAAACTGTTAGCTAAACATGCAGGCAAGCAATCAAAGTACTGCGAGTTTCACCATGAACGATGACACATCATAGAAAATTGCTTCAAACTAAAGGAGGTGATCAAGCGCTTTGTTAGACAAGGGTTGTTGAGGAGGTTCTTACAGGGCCAAAAAACGAATCAACCAGTAAGAGATCAGCCGTCCACTTATCAGGAAATGGGCGGGGCGGGTGGGGGGGAACCCCTAAGGTAATCGTCCTAGAAGGAAGCTCCTTATCCATCAACGGAGCTGTGCCCACGTCACCACTCCGCTCTATCAACTTTATGTTATTTTTTACATCATTTAAATTGTCGCGAGTAGGGCTGTTTACAAATAGTATAGTTCGTGAATAATTCGGGATTCGATTCGTGAAAATTCGATTAAAATTCATATTTTTCAAATTCAAATCCGAATTCCGATTTCAAATAATTTTCGAATCCAAATCTGAATAATTTTATTCATATTCGAAGAATTCATCAATAATTCGCCAATACTGGAATATAAATTAAAAAATATATATATAAATTAATATTAAATATAATAATATTTGAATATTAAATTAAATATTATAAAAGTCGAATTCAAATCCATGTTTGAATCCGAATTTGAATCCAAATTCGAACCCAAATTCGAACCCAACATTTCATAACGAATCTGAATCCGACATCGAATATTCGTTCGAATCTGAATCTGAATTTCTATATTTTATGTCAAATTTGGATTCGATAGAAGAGTTATTCGATTCGATTCACGAACACCCCTAGTCGCGTGACCAAACCCGCTCCAGTGACTCTGATGGTTTCCAAATTTCGCTCACTTTGAGTCTTTCAAGGGTAGGCAACATTCGCATCACTAGCACTATGTATGCACTTTGAGCATCCACTCATCCCCGCAGCACTTGTCTCCGGGCAGCGCGTTTGCATCACCTGCCTCCGGGCAGCGCGTTCACATCACCTGCCTCCGGGCAGCGCATTCACATCACCTGCCTCTGAGCAATGTGCTCGCAACACCTACCTCCGGGCGACACACACGCAACACATGCCTTCGGGCGGTGCGCTCCAGCACCTGCCTCCGTGCGACGCGCTCACAACACCTGCCTCCAGGCATCAGCACACTCCAACACCTAGCTCTGGGCGGTGCGTTCTCAACACCTAGCTCCGAGCGGCTCGCTCGCAGCACCTGCCTCGGGCGGCGCACTTGCAGCACCTGCCTCCAGGCGGCGCGCTCGCAACACCTGCCTCTGGGCGGCGCACTCGCAATACCTGCCTCCAGGCGGCGCGCTCGCAACACCTGCCTCCGAGCAACGCGTTCACTGTCCGGGGATCAGTTGGCAGTCTCACCAATTCAATCGACCCGTCTAAACATATTTTTAGAAGCCCGAATATATTCAAAAATGATATTTTTATATATATATATATATATAAATTAAAATCATATCACGTTGTCAACCACTATCCAAGTTTGCAATCATTTGTTACAATTACAATCATACATTAAAATATCTAGCATACAAAATATATGTGCACAAATCATAATAGTATTGTTTAGGGTTTTAGGTCTCACAAAAAATTGGCATATCTAAAAGTGATTTGCACGAAACAATCACCAAAAAATTACAACGGTGTTGTTTCAGTTTTAGGGCATGACAATCTATAAAAACACTTTACAACCATCACAATTACAATCATACTTCAAATTATGAAGCACTAAACATACAATGATATTTTTGCTTGTTGAAATATTCACCATTTATAGTTTTGCATTACCCCAAAGTTGTATGCTATTTGATTTTATTTTTAGAGTAAATTTATGCGCGCAATATCCGCGACGATGCAGCCCTGGGATGGTGTGGCGGCGTGGTAGGCGCCTGCTTCTTTTATGACAATTTAAAGCTGTTTTTTTGCATCAAACTATGTAAAGTGTGATCAAGATCACATAAGTTTAAAAACAATGTAATTCACATTACTTACATTCAGTTCATGTTCTTGTAAATTTGTGCGTAAAAGCGAGCATGTAATCATAGCCCTTTCAGACTACAGAAAATAGCAGAAACGACCGCGGTCGCTAAGAAAATGGCAGCGTCTCTTCCAGTAGAGCTCGTCGGAGCGGCGTCCCCCATGGCCAACTTCGCAAACCACGAATCTTCTTCCACGACAATTCCATCTCCGTTGCCCGGAGGGGAAGGCTGCTCCAGAGTAGATTTTAGGCTGGGAGCAGAAAAAAAAAACAAAGTAAAAGCACTTTTAAATAGCTACAATTTGGTGATATGGAAATTGGAACCTGATGTGGCCACAACATTATGCATAAAGAACAAAGTAAAAGCAGAGCCTATGACCAAAGCTTTCTTTTATATCTTATCATCGTGTTTACATAGTGTTCTTCTCAGCAGGCTTTTTCTCTCTGTTCTTTAAAAATGTCATTTTCAAAAGAGAGATTATTACATTAGTCATTCTGGAGTAGCTTGGCCTTAGTCGTCTGTTATATCGCAGCAACGAGTTTGGTTTGGCCCAGAAATTTTACCTTCTGGCTTTTTGGAACCGAGGCCGTTCAAACAGTGTGGGCGTGGTGACTGCAGAACTTCGCGTAAGTGAGCGTATTTGAACGTAGCAAGCAATGCAAGCGAACATAAGCGGCAACTCGAGTGTCAAATCTTCTATATTGCCAGCCGAAATGACCATGCATTGAGTGTTATGCCATCCCTTGGAGCACCAAACTCTGACATTCCATGGTACAAACTCACTGGGTTGGATAGCCTGTGCAGAGGAGTACTTTGACATCCACCAAACAACAGAGGCACAAAAAGTCTTCACAACCCTTGTCGTCATGGAAGGCTTCGCGCTCCATTGGGTTTGTTGGCTCCGCCGTTCCCGCGGGTCTGACATAGGTGAGTTTCACGAAGGCCCTCGTATAACGTTACAATCATCACTACTCTTGCAATGAGATCGAGCACTTGTGCGGGGTGTGCCAGATGGGCTCCATCATCTCATATGTGAGTGAGTTCATCAAACTCGTCACAAAAGTTTCAGGTCTTAGCCAGACAAATACTTGGGCTATTTTATGCATGACACACCCGGCCTCTCCCACTCCGTCCATCCACTGGGGATTGGACCTCTCCCTACTCATGGAGGCCGAATTCATTGCAAGTTCAGTGCACCTCCACTCCCTCCAAGCCCCCCCTCCCCGAACCAGATACTTCAATCATATTCCTAAACCTCCAACATCACCAACCCCTTTTCCTCGACCACCCGCCAACACTGATCTCATCCTCACTCACCGCCTATCTAACCAACAGTACCGTGATCTCAGGAGTAAGGGACTATGCTTCCGCTGCAAGCTACCTTACTATCATGCCCATGAGTGTCTAAAGGAGTTTTGCGTCATGCTAAGGGATGACATCGGCATAAAACATGACATCGGCATAGTTGACTTCGAGGCCCTCGAGATCAAAAACGTACCACCACACAAAGCCCCCGTCACATAAGCAGGGGCAAACCATCGGGTCTACCGGTACTAGTTGACTGATGGAGACTTCTGCTTGAGGGGAACAAGGCTGAGATAGTACAAAGCATCTTGTTGATGGCTTTCGGTGGCGGCGAATTGATCCATCATCAATTTGTGCATCCGCTCAAACATAACTTGTATGGGATCATTGGATCCTTCATAGCTGGCTCTAATACCAAGCGGTCAAAAGACGTCCCACTGGACCGGATGAGACAGAGGAAGAAGGTGGGGTTTGTCTCGGACGGTTGTTCCCAATCGATCTTTCAGCAATGTCCTGAGTGGGGAACTCAAAAGGGGTAGAGAGGCGGAGCAGGAGGAGATCAGCAGCCCACTACGGTACCGACCACAAACCAAAGCATGTTGGGAGTAGAACGTGGCAGCCATGCGATGGAGCTGTTGAATTTTCTCAAGAAGCTCAGCAAGATAGCCTAAACCCCAAATCAATATCTTCAGAACTATCCAGATCACAACTTGACCAAGCGGAAACCAGGGAGCAAGCTCAATCAACCAAAATGCAAAGACAGAAGCAATCAGATCAAAAAATTCTCAATCTTCTTTACAGGGCGAGGTATACGTGGCGAGACATGATTTCGCCAGTACAATGAAAAACAGAAACTACAAACAATTCGGGCGGACAGAAAACTTGAGACCGCCGAGTCCGCCTATCCGCAGAGACCGCCGAGTCCGCCTGTCCGCAGAGACCGCCCGAACTGAGCTGAAGCCGAACAGAACACGGAGTCCGCCGAGACCGCAAGGTCGCGCGGACACACCGTTATTCGCTGAACTGTCTGCTGCTGCTGAACTGGCGAACAGACCGCCTAACCGCCGAGACCGCGAGGTCGCGCGGACAGGTTATTGAACTTGAAGAGTTGAAGCAGAGAGAAAACTGGTAAACCGCTGAACGCAATCCGCAAACTTCACTGAGCCTGACCGGGGTCAAAACCATACTCCTGACTTCACAGTGCTAGCCGCGCCACCTGCAAACAGCAACTGGTTAAGTCTGCTCAAATCGCGCGGATACAAAAACGAGTCTGCAGCACTAAACCCAAGTCCAACTTACTGTTCACTCAGTTGTCAAATGACGAGCCGGGGGGTCCTATTTATAGGCGGGGTGAGGAGTGTGATCACTGCCCTATGAGATAGGCTAACCGCCCCTTGATCGCAGCTAGCACGGTCAGTCCGCCAAGTCCGCACCGACAAGCCGGACTCGCGAACAGCCCGCCGAAACCGCAAGAAGCCACCAGCTAAGCAACATGCCAGTCCGCAAGGCGAGCGGATATAGCATCTGTCCGCACGCACAAGTCTACGACCAACAGGCAAACCGCCCGGTCACAGCGGACAATGCGGATACCCTGGACTTCACAGAAATGACCAAGTCCAGACAACAAACTCGCGCGAGCTTGGCGGACACCAAGTCAGTCCGCCAGCTCCAAAGCCAGATCGCTACCAGATTCCGGCTCACCACAACTCCAGACCAAACGCTGATCGCGCGGTCTCCAAGCCTCAGTCCGCACAGACCGCGAACACCATCTTGCAATGCTCAGCCAGCCACTGCCGGACTCAACCAGTCCGCGCAGTCCGTGGAAATCAATCCGCAAAAACAGCTACCAGGACCACGGGCCGCCAACACCAGACCGCCGAACTCCAACTCCAGTCCGCGCGGACAGTCCGCCCAGGCCGCCCAGACTGCCCGAACACCAACTTACACTTCGCAAATTTCAAAAGACGTCCCACTGGACCGGATGAGATAGAGGAAGAAGGTGGGGTTTGTCTCGGACGGTTGTTCCCAATCGATCTTTCAGCAATGTCCTGAGTGGGGAACTCAAAAGGGGTAGAAAGGCGGAGCAGGAGGAGATCGGCAGCCCACTACGGTACCGACCACAAACCATAGCAGGTTGGGAGTAGAACGTGGCAGCCATGCGATGGAGCAGCTATTGCGGGAGATTAGAGCAGGAGCAAAGGGATGGTGGAAGGAGATAATGAGGGAGCCCCAACCGCTATCGATGCCAAATAATATGATTAAAATTCAGGATAACCTGCTCTCAAACCAAATCAGTATAAATACAAGAGTTCAAATTGAAGGAAATAGCATGCTGTCTAGACCAACTCGGATTTGTAATTAACTGTGCCATAATTACAACAACACTCAAGCCTTTATCCCACTATAGTGGGGTCGACTCTATGAATCCTTTGTCGCCATTGTGCCCTATCTTTTGTCATAATCTCACTAATGCCTAAGTACATCATGTCTTTTCTTGTAGTTTCATTCCAAGTCTTTATTAGTCTACCCCTCCCTCATTTAACATGCCTAGTGACTAGACTCTCACAACACCAAACAGGTGCCTCAAAGTCAAATGGTCTCCTTTGTACGTGTCCAAATCATCTTAGCCGAACTTCTTCCATCTTCTCTGCAATTGGTGCTACTCCTGTCTTATCCCTGATATTTTCATTCCTAATTTTATCCAATCTCGTGTGTCCGCACATCCACCTAAGCATTCTCATCTCCGCAACTCCCAATTTTTGCTCATGTACACAATTCACTGCCCAACACTCAGAACCATAGAGCATCGCTGGTCTAATTGCAATACGGTAAAACTTCCCCTTAAGTTTTAATGGTACTTTACGATCACATAAGATCCCTGACGTGTCTCTCCACTCCAACCAACCCGCTTGGATTCTATGTGTCACATCTTTCTCAATACCTTCGTCATTTTGAACTATCGATCCAAGATATTTAAAACACTCACTACGGGAAATATCTTGATCACCCAACTTAATAACGAAGTCATCCGTCCTTGCACTGCTAAATTTAATCTCCATATACTCCGTCTTTGCCCTGCTCAACCTAAATCCCTTCTTTTCTTAAGTGTCTCACTAAGATTCAGGTTTTGTGTTTACACCCTCACGTTTCTCATAGAACCGTGTCATAATTAAGTAACAAAAATAAGTAGAATAAAAAAAATGCAGAATAAAAATAGATCTCGGCATATATCTAGGCCCCACCATCTTGTTGCCTCCTGCCATAGTAGCGTCCTATGGACACATCTGTGACAATTTTACTATTACAGAGGAAATGAACAAAAATTGTTTCCTAAGAATGGTAAATTTGTTAGAGAGAACAGAGAAGATCAGCATCAGGTTTTATGTAAAAACAGATACTGACTTCAAATATTCATTGTTCCAAATTTTAGGCACTCCTTAAAAAAATGAGCTGCAAAAAGAAGACCTTCACTGTATGATAAGAAGATTACCTATAACAATGATTGAATTTACTCGCAAAACCTAGAGCTCCACTTAAGCCTCTCTCTCTCTCTCTCTCACCACAACTAAGAAATACGAAGAACTAGTGGTTGCATGGAAAAAATAAAAAACAATAATCTCCTCCTTCCCTCTCTTTCACTATGGATGCGCACAAATAAATAAAATTCAATGCAATGTAAATTTATAGGGCGGTGAAGTGCGGTTCTAGGCTATGCGAACCCTAAGGTGCAAAGTCAGTGAAACACAAAGCAAACCCTAAGATGATGAAAAGATGCAACGACAAACCCGAAATTAGATTGCAATTAATAATAATCCGAGACGCTCTCACACCAATACCCTGGTTTACAAGAGAACAATTAAAATTAGCTTGCAAATTTTGAATCACACGCATAAGAGCACTAGAAATTTAAACAAGTAGTAGAACACGCTCTGCTGTCAGCACAAAGTCACATATACAAATAGGCTATTAGAGAACATTCGTAATCATATATAAGATCCAATCCGTATAATGAAGAAGAAAGATAAATAACATAAAGATACACACATCAGTATGAGAGTCCATCGGCGGCGGTGGTGGAGATCCCGTGGTCATGGGAAGTGGATATAGATGTCGGGGCTGCCCCGAGGAAGGGGTTGTTGTATGGTAGGACTTGTGTAGAAGCTCTAGCTGTTTGGAAGGGCTGCAGGGGTGTGCGGCTGGCTGTGAATGGCTTGATGGGTGGGCAGTGGCTTTTGGAGGGGCTGGAGAGGGTAACTGTTCGCCGTAGAGGTGCGTGGAGGGTGTTGGAAGGGGTGGAGGGACTGCAGGAGGGTGCTGGCAGGGAGTGGCAGCAAAGGAGTGGGAGGTGTAGTTACTGGGAGTGGTCCATTGTGGATGTAGGGACCTGAGGACGGCTGTATGTAGCTAGTCTAGGGGTTCCTGGGGCTGGAAGAAGTAGGAGATGGGCTAGGAGGGTCAGCTGGAGCAGGACATATAACGACCCAATCCTCACAATATCAGAACTACAGCCCACCTGAGTTCATCCCAACCCAATCTAAGCTGAGCCGTACAATTTTGTCTTTTTTTCATAGGTGGCCAACTAGCACTTCACAGGAGATCACTTATCCCAGGAGTACTCCCATCGAAGCAAGCTAAACTATGGAGTTTTCAGTATAACTTCACTTGCTCCGAAAAGATACCTCTGATATTTAGAGTTCAAATAATTACTTAGGCCCAACAACTTTCTTTATAATTTTGATGTAAGTTTCGGTTTATTCTTGCATCTCCTTACACCTAAAAGTCGGCAATCTTAGAAGCCTGCTAAGAGTTGTTTTGTCCAGAACCTCGCATTGTACTGCAGGAGGTATGCCTCTGATACCATTTGTAATGATCCCCCCTCTCAATAATATCAGATGTATTGCCTACTTTGGATCATCTCAACCCATTCCAAGCTGAAACACACAATTTTATCTTTTGTTATAGGTGACCCAGGAGGTCACCCCATCCTAGGACAACTCTCATCAGAGCACGCTTAATATAATGGAGTTTCCAACATAACTCCACTACTTGTTCTGTAAAGACACACCTCTGATATTTTTGATTCAAATTATTACTTAAGTCTGGTACCTTTCCTTCCAATTCCGATGTGAGATTCCGTGAATTCTTGTACCTCCTTTCACCTAGAAATATGTCATCCAAGAAGTCTGTCAAGAGCTATTTTATTTGAGCTTCATTGCCCCCCCCCACCCACACACACATCAAATTTAAGATGTTGAAAACTGTTGGGCTTAGAATAGAGGAGAGGGACGGTGGTCCAGGAAACAAGGGAAAAAGGCAAGGAAAGGATAATATTTAGGAGTAGGCACCTAAGGCCCGCGGAGTCACACCGCAGATGACTGTCCAATAATAGAAGGGCTCTCCAAAGTCTGTGATGGTTGAAAAACAGCCCCTATGCTCGTATAAATAGATAAAAAACGATAGGGCAACTATCACGGACGGTCCGAATTGGGTGATCACAATGATTGTCAAATCTCCATAAATTAAAATAGCAAAAAAAATATAAAAATATGTCATCGTAGCTCTGATATGACTGAAAACTCCAGTCGTTCATCCAGGGGTGCCAAATATGGTGGTGACAAATCATCCTTGAACGGGTCCAGCTCTGAGACACTGATCCCCATCAAACTTGCCGTGTGAAACGGCCCCTTCTCTACGACTCTCTCTTCCTAACTTTAAGAAGCACTCCTTACGACTAAGGTAGTTGCCTTGTGTGGCTCTCCCTTATCCTCGCTACTTGCCTCCATCTCGCTAGATTACTGTCAACACTCGCTAGCTTTGCTACTCTATATTAACAATGAAACTACTGTCTCTTCTACAAACAAAACTACCACCCCAACCTCACGCCTAAACAAAATCTTCAAAGTAGCGTCTGAACCGGTTGAAAGCACCAACACATGAACAGGTTCATGCAAAAAAAAAACAGCTATTCAAAACATTTTAACAAATCTCAGTTTTGGTTTTAATTCCCGGTCATATATTTATAGAAACAAAATCAATTGTCCCTTTGCCTACTTCTGCTCAAACTCAGCTGCAACATTCAATGATCTCCAATTAATGCTTAAACCATCCTACTGTAAGATATTTAGGTTTTGTATGAGTAGAATCGAGTTGAGTCGTAAATCGTAATTACGGGTTATTAGAGTCTTAGTGTTTTAATGTTCACGCATCTCTTTATATTGGGTATTTATGCTCATGTCATCAAGGTCTTATATAAGGGACACTTGGGTCATGTACTCATGTATTTGGTATGTAAGAATTAAATCAGATTTTTCTCTTTGTCTAACTCTTCTCCTTCTCTCCCTAGTCTCCTTTTCTCTTCCTCTAGTTTCTATTCTCATCTTCTTCCCCATTCTAGGATTAGCCCCCTTGTATCTCCTCTTTTCCTTTACCTCTGACAAACCCTCAAAATAAGCACATAACACCAACTTCCCTGGCTTTATACTAAGTGACATAACTTTTCTGTAGAATATGCATCCCACTCTCACAAATATATCTCAAACACATGTGCTACATCAATGCGATATCCATATACGATCTCTTTGATAAAATAAATAAAATTGTTGTATCAATAACTATAGATCCCGACAACCAATAAAGTTTGCAATCTTCTAACCCTTCGTCACAGCCATAGCACCCTTGAAAATCTTTATGACATCATACTTTGCATGAAATGTATACCCACAAAAATCTGGAGTACCTAAAGAGAAGATATTTCTTTAACTCTAGAACATGCATGCCTTCATAGTACTTACCACATCATCGAACTTCATGACATGAACAGTTCCATAAAACAAGATAAAAACAACGCTCAAGCCTTTATCCCACTATAGTGGGGTCGGCTGTATGGATCCTTTGTCGCAATTGTGCCCTATCTTTTGTCATAATCTCACTAATGACTAAGTACATTATGTCTTTCTTTATAGTTTCATTCCAAGTCTTTATTGGTCTACCCCTCCCTCGTCTAACAAGCTTAGTGACTAGATTCTCACAATGCCTAACAGGTGCCTCTAATGGTCTCCTTTGTACGTGTCCAAACCATCTTAGACGAACTTCTCGCATCTCTGAAATTGGTGCTACTCCTGTCTTATCCCTGATACTTTCATTCCTAATTTTATCCAATCTCGTGTGTCCACACATCCACCTAAGCATTCTCATCTCCGCAACTCCCATTTTTTGCTCATGTACACAAGTCACTGCCCAAAACTTAGAACCATATAGCATCGCGGGTCTAATTGCCGTACGGTAAAATTTGCCCTTAAGTTTTAGTGGTAATTTACGATCACATAAGATCTCTGACGCGCCTCTCCACTTCAACAAACCCGCTTGGATTCTGTGTCACATCTTTATCAATACCTCCATCTTTTAGAACTATCGATCCAAGATATTTAAAACACTCACTACGGAAAATATCTTGATCACCCAACTTAATAACAAAGTCATCTCTCCTTCTTGTACTGCTAAATTTAAGCTCCATATATTCCGTCTTTGCCCTGCTCAATCTAAAACCCTTCTTTTCTAAAGTATCTTGCCAAGATTCAAGTTCGTATTAAGAAATGTATTAAGATCTAAAGAGATTTATTATAACCTAATAGTATCCCGACGCCCTTAGCGATGTCATGTGAAGCGAACATCTTGAATCAAGAATTCATTATATTCGTATTAACACTAATTGCAAAAATTGTGACAAAATTATTAACACTGATTCCTTCGGTATTCCCAAGATTGCTATCATATAATTATTTCTCAACGTGTCGTTTTTGACATTAGCAAAGTTGAAACTTTCTAGGTTTTGACTTACCTCTTGTATCATAACTCTTCTTTATATTCCTTATTCTAATAAACAAACCATCAGCCTGGCTATCCACATAATTCTCAATTCATTTTTTACAATTCTTGTTACTTAATGACATCTTCAACGTCAGAATCCGAAATATAGGCTCCGTTTGTCATGACAGTGTTGATCGTGAACACGGTGGTTTTGAACTGTTGTTCGTGCACGTCAAACCTCACCTAAGGAACTTCATCCATTTGTATATTCAAAACTAGTTTTCTTTTCTTGGCAGTGGTTATAACCATTGTCTTATCAAACACAAATTCTATGATGGTGGTGTTTTTGTCCAAACTCACCGGAGCAAAAACCGCGCCTAACAGAACCATAGTCTCTCTATCATGGCATACAATGCCCATATAAGATTAGTAGCATGACAAATTAAGGCGTGATCTTTGCCATTAACCTTAATGCTAACATTCTTAACTCGAGAATAATGTAATGGTTCAAATCAATATGATGCTTAATTAATATATCTTCCTTCACCCAAAGTGCATATAGACGTTGTTTCAGATAAAGCCTGCTCGTGGGAGACTTTGACTCTGTTTGGCACAACTGCAACGACTTGAGAAGCAGTGATGGAATAATCGGTTGTTTTGCAGAGTGGTAGCAGAATTTGTAAAACTATTTGAAAGAACAGCTTTTGCAGTGTTGTTTCAAACCCAGAATCTGTGAAACTGTTTGGCAAAACAGTTGTGCGGTGTGAATTTTTTTAATTAGAGATAAACATAGATTAATTAAAACAAACTCTGATATTCTATTATAAAATAAAATACACTAATAAATAAGTTTTTCCCAAAACAAAACTCATAACTGTGATCCGCCTCAAACATTCACCTAAGCTTTCGATCATTGAATGCTTGCGTGTTGTTGGGTTCCATTATTTGGTCATCATCTCCAGATAAGGTGTCAGGCTGGGAGAAAAGCGAAGGCAACTGATGTAGGGTAGGCTAGTGGTGCTCGGAAGCTAGGCCTCTACGTGCACGTGTGAGGGGATATGCGAATGCAATGCTACATGCAATGAAACAGTTGGATAGTAACGACAATTAATTTAAGCAATGAGAATTAACAACACCACGCAGTTAATCAAAATAAAGAAGCAATTAAATTAATTTCAGCAATTTAGCAACGGCTTCCTCCGCTCGGAGGGCCTAAGCAAGCGCACGGCGAATAAATCCACAAACAATTAATAGCATAAGAGGAAATAACTACCACACAACCATAATCGCGGCACAATATAGATAAACAACCAAATGAAAATGTCAAGTCACAGAATACAATACCATAAATGCTCACAACGTAGAGGGCTGAACCGAGGCACTGAAGGATTTGAGGGCCGGATGTAAAGACAGGCGATCGAAGGTAGAACCGGTGGCGAGGCGACGGTGACGGTGGCTGCCCTCGGCGGAAAGTGGCGGCAACGGGTGGTAAAACGGCGGATCCGGCCACGAATGAGTAGATCCGGACCGGGGGTGAGTAGATCCGCTATTTAGGAGCGGATCCGGGCAAAATGGAAGGTTTGTGCAATGAAAATAACGGATCGGAGGGTGGTAGCACTAGATCAAAATAGATCTAGGGTTTTCGGGGCGGTGGGAGGTGGATCCACGGAGGGGGGGAGAGAGGAGTGGCCGGCTAGGGTTGGCCGGCCCTTAGGAGGTGTCGGTTTGAGGAAGGAAAGGGCGGTGAAGGGGCTGGAGGGTTGGCAGTAGGCAGGCGGTTTCCTGTACAGGAAGGAGAGGGGGTGGCGGTACAGGAAGAGGGAGGAAGGATTAGGGGGAGGCGGCGGCTCCAGATGGAGGATCCGGCGGCAAGGGGGGAGGGTTTCCTGTTCTAGGACTTTAGGAATGAATAGGAAATTTAATTTTTGAACAGTAGAATATAGGGTAAGATGGATTGCTGGAACTGCAGGAAACGTTGGCCTTTGGGGGGGTTTCGGTGGCTGAAAATGAAGGAGGAGAGGTGGAAAACGATGGTGGGGGTAGGGTGTACCTTGAGGGGGAGTTTGGCAGCCTAGGAGTCGTCACCTAGGGTTCCACGGCGTCGGCACCGAGGAGGGATCGCTGGAATCCGGGAAAGCTTTTTCTCCAAATTCAACAATGATTCAATTCAGCCTCTAACACTCCTATTTATAAGAAAAGACAAGCTAGGGCATCCCCATCAACGGCTATGATTGGCCGGTGGGTTAGCCCCTTAAAATACATCAAAACAAACTCAAAAAAAATAAACAAATATAGTTTTTTGACTCGCGGCGACGTTCCGGACGCAATAGCGGAGTCCGATCGTCGATCCGGGCACGCCAAATATGGAAAGTTGCCAAATCAGCCCCGAACGGGCCCAAAACGCGTCCTCGCCTCTGCTCCGCATCAGCAACTCCTCAAACGAAGGCATCCATACATTATCTCCTGTAGCAACAACCAAACTGAACATTTTCTCTAATTTCTCTTCAACCTCTGTTGGTATTCCAGCAGACCGGAATTTCTTCGCATTGGGGATCATCTACAAAATTGGAAAGATTGTCATGACATATAAAATAGTAATTTAAAAAACTAAACTGTAAAAAAGAACATAGTAACTAACCTGAATTCTTTCCTTCCACCATTCATCTGAAGCGTCTATCGTTCGTTTAGTATGATTCCAACCAAGCCCTGTCTCGCCTCTTTTAAGTTCGCGCCATAATTTCCAATCTCTTTTCAATTGATCCCACTTGTTTTTCATTTGTGCACGATTGTACTCTAAACCGGTTCGCTACTTAAAAATTTTCAACAAATTGTCTCAACCTTTTTTATTGAAATGAGTGGTTGATCTATTCCCTAAATCAATCTCTCGGATACAGAAATCACAGAATAAAAGAACATGGGAAGACTCCCAATTAGCCAATATTCCACCATCTTTTGATATGCTCATCTACGGGAACAAACATACACCAATCCAAATAAAAAACATACTACTTTAAAGAGCATAATGCTCATTCACATGTGTGCGTGATTTGTGTAGTCATGCTTCATTCTATCATTTACTTTTATTAGCTTGTTCAGTATTTCATATATATTCTAATTTATATGCTACAAATGAAACACTAATCATTCAAATATTGGATGCAGAAATCAATCACTAATCCATCTGCGGGAATACATAAATGAAGCACTAATCGGGAAGAAAAAATCAAGCACTAATCGGGAAGACTGGATACAGCCGCCGATAGAAACGTTGGAAGAAAACAAGCTCAAAACACTTGCTCTAAAATTATCACAAAAAATTGCTAAAATACTTGCAATACATCAAGAAATGACAAGAACAAGCCCTAGAATAATTGCTCTGAAATTATCACAATAACTGGCAAAACACCGCAGAAGAAATGTATAGATCGAAAAGAAGATGCTCACCACAGAAGAGATCTCACGCCGGCCGCTGGAAGAGGAAGAAAATTTTTGGGTGCCGGAAGAGGAGGCCGCTGGAAGAGGAGGAAGAAATCCTCCGGCCGCTGGAAAAGAAACGTCGCTGAAATCGGGAAGAGGAGCGTCGCGGGTTAGGGCTTGCAGCGCGATCGGGAAGAAGAACTCACGCCGCTGGACCGCGATAGGGAGTCGTGAGAAAAAATCACGACTCCGAATCGCTGGTTTTGCGCGATTCATGCGCGGGGGCACCTCCAAAATCTCCACACTTTTTTTTTTTGACGCCGCTTATCAAGAAGCAGCGGCGTGCAACAGTCAAAACGTCGCGCCAAACAAAGCCTTTGTCATATACCAACACCGGCCAAAACTCAGCCATAATGGACACTTCGTATCTCAAAGAAGACAAAACGCCAAACAAGTTTGATCAAGTAAACAAAAACTAAAAAAATGATCGTTGCATATAGAAGGTCAAAATATCATCATTCTTCTTTTGTCTCATTCCCTGAGGTTGAACAAAGAAACAAAATTGGCCAAGGCACGAGTTAATTCTCCAATGTGGCTAGGGTTTCTTTTGCGACCCTCTCTCATCCTCAGTTTTATGTCTCTCTCCCATGTTGCTTGGGTTACAATCGCTAAAGAGACAAAATAAGAACAAAAAATCACAGGTAGTAAAGAACATAGAGGTTTACATAGTTCAAAATTTGCCACTCCATAGCAATAGACTAGGGCTTCTTATTGCTCTTTTTCATTATACATCATACATGGTTACAAGAGATTATCCAAAATATTTTGAAAAACCAGGATTTGAGAGCATACAACGAACTCCCTCCATTATTGTTTTATTATGTTCTGCAACCCCATTTGAAAGTGTCTTTAGCACAGTATGATGCTTGCGCTATACCATTACTTTAGCATAACATATTGGGCATGCCCAAATAGTATTCCAAACCATGATCTACTCTAAAAGATATTATTGTTCTTATAGTATTCTTTTCTGTCATGATTTTCCACAATTTGAACTTTGTAACGATTCAATGACACAAGATGGTTCTATCAAAGTATAGGTCGACTATATGAATGAGATATGTAACCCGTAACTACACTTGCAATAAAGGAACTTATAAATAATTTTCCACGATAATCTCATTCAAGTAGTCTCTAGTAAGGAAATAAATAGTACAGTGAGTACACATGAGAGAGTGCTAGAAAACAAATATTGGAATGAACAAAGCCCGACAAATGTCGAGATGCTTGGAAATTTTTTTACAAACCAATATTCATAAAGAAAATAAGAGAATCAATCACACAATGAAACACACAAATATTACAACCCAAAGAATAAACTTACAATGGCTACGGGGGTAGAAGGTTCAGTAATATTTGGATGAAAAATCTGAAGCCGGAGTGTAGGTGGAGGGTGGAGTGGGTGCTGGAAGGCTGACCTTGTGGTGTTGAGGTCCTGAAGTGGAATGGGGAGGAAGTAGGGGCTTTCTCTGGTTCGTTCAGGCTGGGAACAGGGAAAAATATACGGGACTTCGGATGTCTTTTGGATGGAGGGGAGAGGGAGGGGGGGGGGGGGGTGAATTTCTCATGGCTGGGGAATGATGCTGGTGGAAATAGATGTTGAAATAGGGGATTGAGTGGGTCAGGGAAGCAGCTAGGAGTAGATGTAGGTAATTTTGGTGAAGGAGGTTCCAGTTTAGTGATTTAGGGGGTAGTAAAGATAGTGCAGCTTCCAGGAAATCAGTATCATGAGTAAGGATGGCTCGGCATGGGGTATTGAATGGGTCGGAGGCTCGGTTAAGTCTCAGGATGGGAAGGTTTGGCTGATTGGAGGGAGGTAAAAGAAGTAACTGTCTTTGGATGTGGAGGGGAAAGTGCAGGAATTTCACGGCGATGGAAATGGGCTGAGGGAGAGTACTTGTTTCGGTGGAGGGCTCAGTGGGGAGTGTTTTGGAAGTGTAGGTGATCAAGGAATAACAGTCTGTAAATGTGTGTTGACTGGATATTGTGTCTTAACACAGAAGGTTAGGGGTAAACTGGAGTGCGTGGAGGGAAGTTACGAAGGGATACTAGTGGGTAGTAGTTCTACACGATGGTTATGGGTAGTTTAAGAAGGTATTGGGGTGGTGGCCAGGGATAGCCGGAGGTGGTGGACGATATGGCCTGAGGCAGATGAAGATGAAAAATGAGGATGTTGTTGGCCGGCTTTGGAGGAGAGAGAAGGGAGGTGATCGGTTATGGGTATGAAGGCAAGATAGTGGCCCAAAGTGAGGAAGGGGAGGGGGGGGGGGGGGATGGAGGGTGGCCGTCCAAGGGGAATGATCAAAAGGAGTGAGTTCACTCAAACTTTCAATGCCTTCTAAATGAATTTTCTATCCCTAGTTATAAGCTAAGTGTCTCGTTGAACTGCACAAAATGAGCAGCTCCTCCGATCATCATTTAGACCCTTCAATGACGTGATCCCATCACTCCAACCTTGTGTTTTAGAAAGTATGCCCAAACGTTTTGAGAGTAATCATTCACAAAAGTTAAAAATATTTAGCTCGTGAGAAATATGGAGAAGGGCCCAAACGATCACTATAAACACAATCCAAAATGCTCTTGATGTTATGGATATCAGTGTTCAACTTCACTTTTTAACAGTTTTCATAAACACAATACTTATGTAAACTCTAGCTTACTTATTGCATCCCTTTATCATTCTACATGTGTTACATACATCTATGCAACATTCATATATGATCTCATTGATGTAGAAAAAAGAGTTGCACCAATAAATACAACCTCAATGACTTATGTCAAGCTTTTTACCCTTCACCACCTCCTATTTTACCATTGAAAATGAGCATCGAAAGTGCTTCTTCATGCGTCCTTCTTTATAACATTGGTAACATCAAAAAATTTAGATTTCGGATCCGCTAGGCATGGCGGTGGCGGTCATGAACATGGTGGTTACGAACCGTCGTCCGTTTTGTGCAACATTTTTGCTCCTATGAGTTTGGACAAAAACGCCACTATCATGAATAAGTGTTTGACATAACAACGGTTTTGACTGCCACGGAGAGAAAATTTTAGTTTTAAACACAAAAATGGATGGAGTTCCTTAGCTGAGGTCGAGGGTTCACGAACGACGGTTCGTAACCGTGGGGCAGATATGCACAGGACGAGATGAAAAGGTAGATATGCGGGGTTCGAGCTTGACGTCTGCGTTTGTGGGCTCGGGATGGAAGATCTGGCTCAACAGAAGACCTGCAGGGATGCCCCGACCGTAAACGTTTGCGCAGAGGGTTCAACAGAAGGGTGCACTGAAGAAGCACGCCAGTTTGATGCGGTAACATGGTCAGTCTGCGAGGAAGAAGCACGTTGGATGCGCCGACCGTAAACGTTTGTGTGGAGGGCTCGACGGGAGGGTGCGCTGAATCACGCTGGATCATCGATGAAAATGGTGTGACTGGTGGTTGTCGGGCTGCTCCAAACAAAGGAAAAAGAGAGCCAACGGAATTGGAAGATTAGGGTGTACGGGCAACGGCTTCGGTGTAAGAGGGGAAGGCGTTGGCGTGTGCATCGGCGGAAGAGGACCGATGGCTCGAATACCAAAGTTGTCACAGGCCTAGTCGGTGGTAGCCAGAGGTGGAGATGGCAATGGAGATACTACGGAGCCATGACCACGACTGCCTAAACGGGGCTTGCTCGAGGAGAGAGAGCTTCCATGATCTCTTTTAGGGGTTAGGAAAATAAAACTTCATCATTGATTCCTGATACATCACACTAAGGACCTATTTATAGGATCCCCGGGTGACAAACCCATAATTACATGAAGACGCATAAAATATTAAAATACATAAATACTAATATAATAAGATTTAACTCCTAATACAAACTCAATACAACATATAATACGATAAATGACGAAGGATCCGAAACCGATCCGTAACAGACTAGCTACTACGAAGAGAAGACTAAAAAAACTTCATTCAAGTTTTTCGACATTCTTTGCTTCTGCACAAAGAAACAAAACCCGCTAAGCCCCATCAAAGGCTCTGTTTTGGAGGCCGTCGGCTTTCCGCGAAGGGAGCAAATGACACCGACAGGTAGGGCGGAGCGTTTGTTTTCTGCCACCGGTCGCGTTTGCTCCTATTTTTCCGAGCAAAATGGAGAAATCTTTCTGTTCGCAAATCCCTCCCACCAGCATGCTCGGCCGGGGGCGTTTGCTCCCTCACCGGAAGGCCACCAGCCTCCCAAACAGAATCTAATTCTCCCATGAGGCAAGTATTTCTTTTACAGCCCTTTCTCCCTCTCTTCCTTACTCTTGCGTCTCTCCCCCATATTGTTAGGATTGCTGCCTCAAAGAGAACAAAAATTACAGAGACCCAAGAACACAAATACACGCGGTTCAACAAAGATGAGAAAGATAAACTGTTAGCGTTGGTGCTCGAAACATTCGGAGGAAAGTCTAGGTGGAACCCTCTCCCCGTTGTCTCTAGCTAGGTTATATAGAACAAACCTAGGGTTTAGACCCGCGAAGCCCCCAAGCCCGTTATTCGTCTGAATATACACTTACAATCTCCTCCTATATTCGTGACAAATAACGGTGACGTTTCGGGGTGCTGGAGTGTAGACAAAAATAATAATCCAAACTAAGCAAAATAATCAGGACAGATTATACTAATAAATCAAAACAAGGTTTTGCCTATACGGCAAACCAGCACACAGATGTTATCCCAAACATAGTCTGAATAATTATTATAAAGCAAGTGAAACATGAATTAAACGTTTGATGATTCTACTCATCTAGTAGATCATCATCATCCATGTCCAGGTCTACAGCTCCTCCATAATCTCCATCGTAGCCTGCAAGGAATTTCATGAGTCAGACTCTTTGAATTCATAAACATATGCAGTAACATTTAAAGTAAACTAGCTCTTACTAAATGAGCTTAGCACTTCTAGCAACGGTGAAGTAACTCTGTCAGCATCTCATCCAGTCTAACTAGGACTAGTCACGTTATCTTACTCATTACTGATCACTATGTGTCTCACCAACACATGTGGGAACACATCACGTGCAACATTATCAAATGTGGAATAATGTGCTGTGACCAATAATGTTTAGATTAACATTTACAACGACTTTCAATTCCCAGTTGAATAACTCTTGAATCAACTTACAATGGGAGGGCGTTAGGTTATCAAATGTGGAATAACCCGCATCCAACCATCTTGAGTTTTCATCAAGAAATTATTTGGGGTTTTCAGTCTGCCACTTATTAGATGCTTGAATGTTGGCAGCTATAAGCTCGTGCATATCAAAACATAAACGTTGGAGGAAAGTTTCATATTTCTATGAACTTTAATCTCATTTCCTCCGATGTTTTGATTGTGAGAGCTCTATTAATCCTTTAGTAAGGGCGTCTGCAACATTATCTTTCGATCTCACATCAACCAGGGTCAAAATCCCTTGACTTGTGAAAGAGGTCAACCAGGCCTGTTTCATCCTGAGTTGTCTTCTTTTGCCATTGAACAAAGTGTTTGTGGCAACCGTTTTAGTAGCCTGATTATCGCAGTAAACTGCAATATAACTCAATTTCAGGCCCGACAATGGAATGTCCATCACCAAATCTCTTAACCACTCTGTTTCTTCACCAGCCGAAGCTAGAGCATAGAGTTCGGATTCCATAGATGAGAGTGCAATGCACGACTGTCTCTTGAACTTCCAGGCTACAGCTGCTCCTCCTAGTGTAAAGAGAAATCCACTAGTGGACTTGCTGTCGTTTATTTCTGAGCACCATGATGCATCTGAATATCCTTCCAGAACGGGAGGATGACCACTATAACATAAAACATACTTTCGGGTGTGCTTTAAGTAACGCATCAGCCTATCGAGGGAATCCCAATGGTCTTGGCCAGGATTGTTAGTGAACCTACTTAACATGCCGACCGTGAAGACTATGTCAGGTCTCGTATAGACCATAGCGTACATGAGGCTACCAAGCAGTTTAGAATAATCTAACTGTCGAACCGCAGCCCCTTCATTGGGCTTTAAGCGGTTAGAATAGTCATATGGTGTCTCAGCCGCATTTCGTTCATTGTATCCCCACGTATCCAACAAGGACTGGATGTAGTGGCTTTGACTTAAGGAAATGTCATGTTTCCCAAAGCTCACTTGCATGCCTAGTATAGTGTCAGCTATACCTAGGTCCGTCACGCTAAATTCTTTAATTAGACCTGACTTTACGCCATCCACTTCGGATTGATCAGATCCAAGAATAAGCATATCATCAACATACAAGCATATTATGGCGACGTTGTCTGATCTATGACGTATGTAAAGACATTTATCTGAGAGACTCGACATGAATCACATATTCTTTACAGTATAGTCAAACTTCTCATGCCATAATTTTGGCGCTTGCTTCAATCCGTATAGCGACTTTAAAAGCTTACAGACCTTGTTTTCGTGATCATCTACAATGAAACCTTCAGGTTGACTCATGTAGATCTCTTCGGTCAGATCTCCGTTCAAGAACGCAGTCTTAACATCCATTTGATGAACAACGAAGTTCTCGATGGCCGAAATAGCAAGAAGAACCCTAATGGTTGCTAAGTGACACACGGGTGAGTATACATCAAAATAGTCTACTCCACTTACTTGCGTGAAACCTTTAGCCACCAGGCGTGCTTTATACTTAGATACGCTACCATCGGGATTTAACTTCCTTTTCAGAACCCACTTGCACCCTACAGTTTTAGCCCCTATTGGCTTATCAACTAACGTCCAGGTGTCGTTCTGAAGGAGAGAGTTCATCTCATCCTCAATTGCTTCTTTTCAGAATAGAGAATCCCTTGATCTCATCGCTTCCTTAAAATTAGATGGATCGGCCTCGACGTGGTAAGTGACAAAATCACTACCGAAGGTTCTAGGGGTTCTCTCTCTCACTGAAATCCTCCTAAACTCTAGGCCAGAGGTATCTACCGGAACGGAATAGGAGGTGCTCGGTACTGATTCAGGATCTTCCTCAGTAATAGTTGCTTGCATACCTGAGATCGTTAAGTTCTTATCTTTGAGGAATTTATCCTCGAAGAACACTTCATCCCTAGATTCAATAATTATATTATTAGACAGGTCTAAAAATCTATCTGCAGCACTATCTTCAGCACAACCTAAGTAGACACGTGTATTGGTCCTAGGTCCAACCTTAGACCGTCTAGGGTCAGGAACCCTGACATAGGCTATACATCCCCAGGTCTTAAGTCTAGTTAAAGACGACGGTCGCTTAAACCAAAGCTCGTAGAGAGTAACCTCTAACTTAGCATGGGGAACTCTATTCAGAATGTGATTCGCAGTCAAGACTGTTTCTCCCCAATAAACGGAAGACATGCCTGCAGTGAGCAGCATAGAGTTCAACATCTCTGTTAACGTTCTATTCTTGCGCTCGGCTATGCCGTTAGATTAGGGGAAGTAAGGAGCAGTGGTTTCTGCTATGATGCCCTGTGAAGCAAGGAAGCATCTGAACTCACTGGACATATATTCTCCTCCTCTATCACTTCTAAACCTCTTAATATTCATGCTTAACTGATTTTCTACCCTGGTTTTGAAAAGGCAAAACTTTTCAAACGCTTCATCTTTAGTTTTAAGCAACAAAATATGACAAAATCTCGTGCAATCATCTATAAATGTAATCATATACTTCCTCCCACCTCTTGTGACAAAACTCTTAAAGTCACAAATATCGGAATGTATAAGCTCAAGAGGTGTTGTACTCCTAGTAACCGTACCAAAAGGCTTCATAGTGATCTTGGTCTGAGCACACACTTCACATTTTCCAAAAGGAGACTTAATGTCTAGTGTGATCTTATGAGTTCTAGCTACTTGGAACGTTTTCCTATAGTTTACATGTCCTAGTCTCTCATGTAGAGTCCTAGGGCTAACTAAGTTCAATTGAACTTGTTGCACTACCTCATTTGCTAGACTCAAATGGTACATCTTATTCTGGACGTAAGCACATCCAAAGTAATGTGAGTTGACTGACAGAGTCACTCTACCGCTACAGAAATTAATGGACATACCAGTATCACACAATAAACTAATAGATACTAAGTTAACAGATAATGAAGGAATAAATTTTACGTTCTTTAAAATTATAGACTTACCTGAGGAGAGCATCAGAGTTGCGTTCCCCACCTTCAGTACGTCGGCTGTGCCGCCATCTGCTACAGTCACTGATTCCTTTGCATCCTTCAGCTTTGTTAGAAGATTAGCGTTGTTGCAAATGTGGCACGTTGCCCCAGAATCTAGGAACCACTCCTTGCTGGCCTGCGCGTGTCCGACCATGACAACAAAGTCGGATGGCTCAGCGTGGCTAACCAGATGAGCCTGGTTGCCTTCTTGCGGTGCTCTAGTTCTTTCTTTCCTCGGTAGCTTGCAGTCAGATGCACAGTGTCCCCACTTGTTGCAGTTAAAACATTTACCCTTAAACTTTTTAGAGGGTCTACTCGATTCTGCAACCTGAGGGTTACTGCGAGACGTTTTGGTCTTATGAGGGGGAGGAGCGCGCTTGGAGCTTGTAATCATGTTGGCAGCAGCCTTCTGCTTGCCAACAGCTTCCAAGGCGTGCTTCGTCCGGTTCTCGTCCTCAATGCGTATGAAGCGCTTGAGGTCGTTCAGACCAACTTGCATCTTCTTGCGGTACATTTCCGTTTTGAAATTGTATCAGGAGGAGGGCAACTTATACACAATTGTGCCCGCAACAAAACTATCAGACAGACTAATAGACTCACTATGCAAGGAATCAATCAAATTTTCAAAAACTGATACCTGAGGGAGAATGATTTTCTCCTCGTCGAAGCTGAAAGAGTGGAATTTATCCACCAGATGAGCCTTGGAGAGGTCCTCCTCCTGCTTGAAATGCTCATCCAATGCATCCCAGATCTCCTTGGCAGACTGCAACTTGATGTAGTTCTTGGCCAGGCTGGAGGAAAGGCAGTTCAGCAGGTAATCCTTGCAGAAATCCTCATCTTCAACTCACTGAGCCTCATCTTCAGTCTCAGCAACGTCAGCACGAGCAGTCTTGATGGTGTAGAAGACATTCAGGTATTTCATCCCGAACTGCGTGTTTTACTTCCAGTCGTTGAACTCAGAGGCCGTGAACTTCTCAAGCTTGATCATGGGCACCGGAGAGGACAAGGAAGAGTTCCTCATTGCTTGAGCACACTTGCACACTCCACTGAACGGCTTCACTGTGGACGCAGGAAAGCAAGAGCCCACCACTACACAGCAAGAGCGATCGGCAACTCCACGGGACATAAATCGGCGGCGGGAAGACTGCAGCGGAGCAGATCGGCGACGGGGCGGGGCGGATCGTCGAGCGAACGGAACGAATGTCGAACGTCGAACGGGACGATCGTCGAGCGTCGAACGGGACGATCGTCGAGCGTCGAACGGGACGATCGTCGAGCGTCGAACGGAAAGGAACCGCACGGATCGTCGAACGGAACGATCGTCGATCGTCGAACGTCGAATGGGACGATCGTCGAGCGTCGAACGGAAAGGAGCCGCACGGATCGTCGAACGGAACGATCGTCGAACGTCGAATGTCAAACGGTGCGCCCTAGATCTGTGAATGGGAGGGCTCCAGCGACGGCGACAAACGTCGGGAGGCTGGGCTTCACTGGTCCTCGGTCAGCCTGGAACGAGCGGCGGGAGGCGGGAGGCGGAACTACGGCTTTCCCTAATGCAGCGACCGGGAAACGCGCTAGCGATCCGCGACGGGGAAGAACGAGCGGGAGAGAGGGCTGCGCAGGTCCTCGATCGGCCACGGGAGAGGAGCGATCCGCGACGGGGAAGGGCGGGGCTTGTTTGGTCCTCGGTCGGCTTGGAACGATCGGCGGGAGGCGGGGCTGCGGCTTGCCCTAAAAACGCGCACGGGAGACGAGTACCGGGGAAGAGAAAAGATGTTTTGAGAATGTTAGCGTTGGTGCTCGAAACATTCGGAGGAAGGTCTAGGTGGAACCCTCTCCCTCTTGCCTCTAGCTAGGTTATATAGAACAAACCTAGGGTTTAGATCCGCGAAGCCCCCGAGCCCGTTATTCGTCCGAATATACACTTACATAAACTACACAGAATCGGTGTTCATTGGTAAACTGAAAGAAGATAAAGCACAAAAAAAATACTCAGCTTGATTCTTTCAGGTAATGTATAAAGCAATAAAGAAATCATCTCTAATCCTCTGTTAAAGCAATGGGAAAGAAAAGAAAGGATGGGCCAATTGACCGTTTTGATTTAAAAAATTGGGTCCTCTGTAGCAATGCATACCTGGAGGCCGCTTCAGGGCAAAAAGTAATGGAGTAATCCGCTCCAGCGCAAGTGAAGGTGGAGCTGGCATCATCAAAAGCGTAGCTGTAAGCGCTCGGGCATGCCGATTTGAACATCTCGGAGTACGGCGACGGCCTGCAGGCCGCCGGAGTCGCAAATTCCCCGCTGCAGCAATACTCCGGCCGCCCAAATGCCTCGCAGGCGCTCCGGCACGCCTCCCCCTCGCCCACCCTCAGCTCCATCGGGCACATCTGATTCAGATCCACTTCGCAGCCAGTTGATTCGCAATCACCCTCGCCGTGGACGGTCGCCACGGCCACGGGGAGGTTGTAGCCGTCCACGAGGCTGACGTCGTAGAAGTCGTTTCCGCCGGAAGAAGAAAGGGTGAACTCGACGAGGGTGGCGGGAGGGGAAGCAGCTGCGCCGTCGCATTCGAGAGTGCCGGAGCCGCAGTCAGCGGTGGCGCAGAGGAAGCGGCCGGAGGGGTCGGGGGAGCAGGCGGTGCGGGCCCAGAAGCGGCCGGACCAGCCGGTGGGTGCCGGGAGGGAGCGGGAGGTTCCGGGTGGGAGGGAGAAGCCGGTGGGTTCGAGCGCCGGGCTTCCAGAGTTGGAGAGGATTCCGGGCCAGATTGTGTTGCCGCAGTTGTTCGTGAATGTGAATGTCGCGCTCTCCGCTGCCCTGTCTGCAGGAAACAAGGAACATCAATGGATATGAGAGAGAGAGAGAGAGAGAGATGAAGAGAGAGAGAGAGAGAGAGAGAGAGAGAACCTGAGAAACAGAGGAGCATGAGGAAGAGGAGGATTAGGGCGAGCATGAGGGAGGAGGAGAGCGGGAAGAGAGACATTGGGGAGGACATTAGTGTTTGACAGAGTTTGTGTCGGTGAAGAAAATAGAAGGTAGTGGGAGGAGGAAGAAGACGGTGAAATGGGGCAGAGACGGCAGGCAGCCCCAGTAAATAATTAATTATTTACGGTTACTTAAAAATTAAACAAAGGCTCTTCTTGTCAGTAATTTTTCCGTACCGGCCCTCTTGTCAGAGAGAGCCGCCTAACTTTAAATTCACCGTTTATCAAAATAATAAAAAAAAAATAAGCACAGCGTAAACTTTAAAAACTCATCGGACACGGCTCCTGCACGAAAAAAAAAGGTGGTTGTTATCCGCACTGCAGTTTTGCTTATTCGCAAATATTTTTTTCCTAATTTTTCATGTCTTTTGGAAATACGTCTTGTACATGCATTTTCAAGAAAAGTGTTCAACACGAAAGTTGTAGATCTCATCGAGATCTACAACTTTCGTGTTGAACACTTTTCCTGAAAATGCATGTACAAGACGTACTTTGGAAATACACCCAGATTTCGCGCCTTTTAGAAATACGTCTTGTACATGCATTTTCAGAAAAAGTGTTTAACACGAAAGTTGTAGATCTCGATGAGATCTACAACTTTGGTGTTGAACACTTTTCGTAAAAATGCATGTACAAGACGTATTTCTAAAAGGCGCGAAAAATTGGGAAAAAAAAAGTGCGGATAACCAAAACTGTAGTGCGGATAACACTCACCAAAAAAAATTCACCATTTGGATGACTTATTTTCACCGGTCAAAATAATATTAAGTGTGTCAAAAGTAAAGTATTGATGAGATCATTTTTGACGTATTTATGATCAGTAAATGTTAATAAATTTTTTTATTGTATGCTCGCACTTTTATCGGTTTTATGCGTGTCACAGTTAATTTTATGCATTAAATTAAATTTTTAATTTTCCTCGGCACTGAATTTCAAATACTGATGGAAAGTGGATAGGGAGATCATGATCAAGATCTGTCTCAGGTCATCTCGCAAGCCTCGGTAAAAGCGAGCAACCCTATCTTTGTCAGTGGTTGCTAGGTTCCAGCACAGCGTGTCAGGCGGATGAACTCTCTCTCGTAGTTTGGCACCGTCCGGTCACCCTGCCGGTTGTGCAGGAACCTCTCCTGCAGTGCAGCTCGGTCGGCGTACGAGATGAAGTGCTTCAAAAAAGCCTCTGAGAATTCCCCCCACAAGATAGTGCTCAACGGTCGTCCTTTGAACATCGAACGGCTGGCCGCTCTCCACCAGTCTCTAGTATATTCCTCTAATAAGGTCACCACTAGTGACACTACAGCTACTACCGGACACATCATTCTTATTAACAGCTCATCTACGCGCTCAACCCACCTTTCTGCCTGTATGGCAGTCTCTGTGCCTCTGAAGATGGGAGGCATCAACCCCTGGAAAGTTGCCAGTAGGTCAGTGGGTACTAACAACTGCTGCGGTGGCTGTGTCAAGGTTGTCCGTAACGTCGCCAGGATAGCCGTCAACGTTTGCCCCAAGTCTGTCTCGGCAAATGGTACAACTGCAGGGGTAACTGGGTCTGGAGGTGAGGTCGGGGAACAAATCATTTGCATGAGGATCTCTCATTACTGGACTCTGGTATTTGGAGAAGTAACATGAAACAAGTGTCGGTATTTTGCAAAAGTAGGGAAATTTGCAAGAACTGACAAAGTGGAAACAAATGTGTGTGGGTGTGCAATCGTATAGTCTAGAATCCCTAAGCTTCTACACTAAGGTCTATCAGGCTTCCGCTACATGGTTCGTCCCAAACCAAAGAATAAAGCGAGGGACTGAGGGATCCTGAGATTACTCCACAAGGATGGATCGTGATCTCTCTGATCCATTTGTAAGACCCCCCCAACCTTTACCTGGGTCGGACCGAAGGGGATCTTACTTGCCCAAGACGTCGACTCAGTGCTCCTTAAGGGGTAACGACCCACTCTGCTAAGCACTGGTTGGTTGTTTTTGTCATCTTGAATCACAACATTTGCATCGTATCACAGCGTTTTATGGAAGCATTAACATGAATCCACATCAAATATATATAACAATATATATTTAAAAAAAGACGCAAAAGGCCGTAGTCACTATTTATACATGAAGCCCGTAGAATATAAAGGTATTATAACTAACAATTCCTCATGTTGGAACCGAGATTCGGTTCCACCTAGAGTTCAGACCTAATGTGCAGCTCACACCTACTTCTCCCAAGTCGTTCCTTGGTGAGAGACCTGAAACTGGAAAATGACTCTTGGCTCTAGCGTAGAAACTCCACCTCATACCCGAAAGACCTTTGAGATCTCCCCCTCCCTAGCCAATGCTGAGCTAGGTGCCTTGGAGGATGAAGGAGGAAGAAGAAGAGTGGTGAAAACGGATCCCTCTCCAAGGCACCACAATGGTCTATTTATAGATTTTTGGGGATGGTCTGCCAATAACGCAATACTGCTACTCTAAAATTACTGAGATACCTCAGGGC
Source organism: Platanthera zijinensis (assembly GCA_039513925.1). Taxonomy (NCBI): domain Eukaryota; kingdom Viridiplantae; phylum Streptophyta; class Magnoliopsida; order Asparagales; family Orchidaceae; genus Platanthera; species Platanthera zijinensis. The sequence continues at coordinate 107,357,896 of CM077097.1, forward strand.
TGGTCTGCCAATAGCCAATCTCCGCTGTTCTTAACAGCTATTCGCAGCCCACTAAGGGAAAAATAGTGGATCCTTAAGCCGGGCGAGCTGCTCAAGCCGGGCGAGACGTTGGGAGCTGTCTCGCCGAGACCCTGGGAGCTGTCTCGCCGAGACCCCGGGAGCTGTCTCGCCGAGACCCCGGGAGCTGTCTCGCCGAGACCCTTGGGAGCTAGGTCGGGCTAGACCTTCAAGGGGTCGGGCACTAGCAAGCTAGGCAAAAAATTTTATCCCCCTATTAGAATATCATGCAGGTCAACAATAAATTGGCCCCCATGAATGCAAAACCCTCTAAAAGCTTGAAAATGTGTAGCAAGTCTTACGCCTTGCTTGGGGGCCCCATTATGCGAATACGGGGTTATACACAATCCCGCTCTTTTTGAGCGAGTTCCACGCTCGAAAAGAAACATCCAACCCAACGTATTCGCTGAGTATAGCGCTCTTGGTACCGAAAATACTTGGTCTCTCCGAGGGGTCAACCTGTCATGCCAACTAATGGGAGCCTGGGTGATGAGATCCCCTCCGGGTATAATTCACTTAACCTCCACGAGAGGGCAACCTGTCATGCCAGCTAATGGAGTCTGGGTGATAAGATCCCCTCACTACTAGAAAAATGACTTTTAGCCACAGTTTTTTTTGCCACGAGGGAAAATCGTGGCTAATAATGAAGTATTAGTCACGGTCCCTATTTCGTGGCTAATAAGCTAATATTAGCCACAAATGACTAATCCGTGGCAAATAAAAAGTTTTTGCCACAGTTTGCCTGTTTCGTGGCTAATAAACTAGTATTAGCTACGACAAGCCAAATCCGTGGCAAAAGAAGTGGTATTTATAGTCCCACACTGTCAACTAAAAGATCAATTTGGGGTTTATATTGTCCATTCTCAATTAAGGTTTGAAATAAGATGGGCGGGGGCGGCGGGTGGCCGAATCTTTTTTATGTTAGGCATTATCATTTATTACAGACCCTTTAACCATGACAATTGAACCGTGGCAAATAATGAGCTCTTAGCCACGGTAATTGAACTGTGGCTAATAATATTATTAGTCACGGATTCAGTGTAGTTAATACTAATAGCCACGCTCGCATTGCCCATGCCCATTTGTCGTGGGTAGGTCGTGGCTTAAAGTTTTTAGTCACGGTTTTGGACTTTTAGCCACGGCAATCTGCCGTGACTAAAAGTTTGTTTTCTAGTAGTGCCTCCGGGTAAGAACTTTCTCTACACTGAGGCACATTCGACCCATCCAGCTAGTGAGAGCCTGCGTGAGAAGATCCTCTCAGGGGTGAGACTTGCTTGTAACTCCCCCAAAACTCAAAAGAGGAACGGATGGCGTTTTTAGGCCAAGTTGGGTTCTAAGTAGGCTGACACGGCCTGTGACACGGGCGTGTCACAGGGCGTGTCGTGCTGTGGGTCGACGTTTTGCCGAGAGGTCGACTATTTCCGGGCACACGGCTTGAGACACGGGCGTGTCATAGGCCGTGTCCTGCTCAGGCAGTTTGGCGAGTTGTGCTAGGGGCATTACACGGCCTGGGACACGGGCGTGTCCCAGGGCGTGTCTAGCACATGGCATGTGACACGGGCGTGTCACATGGCCGTGTCCTTTTCAGGATGTTTTGGTCCTGTGCCGTTTGGGGTACATGGGCCGTGACACGGGCCTTGACACGGGCGTGTCACTTGATACACGGGCGTGTCCCAAGCCGTGTCACACACCGTGTTCTGGTCGGTATTTTCTGGTTTGACGGCGAATGAGAGACACGGTCTTGGACACGGGTGTGTCACAAGCCGTGTTCGTCCCAGGAAGTTTATTTTCAGGGCGAATCGTGGCCGTTCGTTTCCTTCTTTTTGGATCCAAGGGTTGTGGGTGATCTTTGCTGGACTTAAGATCGGTAATAGAGTTTTCAAACACTCATTTCCCATCTTCATTTCTAAAAGCTTAGAGAGAGGAGAGAACTAGGAGGAAGAAGGAGGTCAACTTCGGCTGTCGGTGAAGCTTCGGAGCCCCGTTTCGCGAGCGGAGTCCAGATCCGTGAAAGAAAGATCATTGCGGTGGTGTTCATCCAACCAAGTTTCTCCATGGCTAGGAAGAGAGGTCGTAAGGTAACGACACTTCTCCTTTTGGTTTTAGGATGCACGTTTAGTATCTTTTCTTTTCAGATTTGGGCTCCAGATCTCTCAAATGAGAGGGGTTTGGGTTGCCATGGTTCAAGAAAAACCTCCGGGTTGATTGTGTCCGTCCCCGACATACTTTTGCATTAGAGATCCGCTCCGTTAGTGGATTAGGCATTGTGGGTGAAGCCGTAGTCGCGACCGTTAGTCCGACTCAGTGATGTTGCATAGCGAGCCTTGAGGATTCGGTAGAAAATCCGTTGCGGCAAGATGTCGTTGTGATGTATGCGTTCCCCCCCCTTTTCTTATGTGAGTACTCGTAGCCGAAATCAGACAAGGTTAACTCTGCTTTGACGATTGATGGTATCCTTGGTGCGCAGAAACACTACAGTACAAATGATGGATTAGGGTGGGAAAATATATGGTTGTACTGTGTTAAGGCGTGGCTACGTCTCCATGGTCGGCTAGCTATCCCGTGACGTGCATGTCATGTGGGGAGAGTGTTCCGACGAGACTAGTCCCCTTCTGTGAGACTGACGAGAACGTCGAGCGTAGGGCAAGCCCGAGCAATGAAGTCATGAGCGGGTGGGGTCCAGTAAGGGTTCTTAGAATCGGTTTGTGTATGAGATGGAATCCTGACGTGAGAAGTCAGAATTTGCAGGTAAGCCTGGGGTTTAAGATCCGTGTGCGGGTAGGGCCTTTGCAAGATTTCCGTGTAACCGCGATTGGGCCGATAGGGACATTGTAGTTCCCTTTTGTTTGCGGCTTTATGCCAATGGGGAAACGGAAGTACTCAGTTGTTTGATGATGTGTTAGATGCATACGAGATAGGGTGCCTTGGGCGAAGCCCGGGTTTGCATACATGTTGCATAGTAGGCCCCTTTCACACTGTTCTCAACATAGAAAACGTGTTTGTTGTATGAGACATCCAAACATGTTTTAAATCTTTATATATTTATGTATATTGTATATGATAATACGCTTTGTAGCCTAAATTATTAGGGTATTTTTAGGTTTTAATACACGAACCATGTCTTGTATTCTAATATTTTGACCTCTTTTTGTATATAATTTCATCGCTAATATGTTTCTTTCTATTTTTCAGGTTTTTGCCAGATTTTTGCTATGACACGCCCCTTGGTCACGCCCTCCCTAGGCGTATACCAAGGGCGTGTAACCCAGTGGAATGAAGCCGTCGGTCCGAAGTCAGTCTCCAGCAAAATTCAGTTGTCACGCCCTCTGACACGCCCTCCATGGGCGTGTTTTACAGACGTGATCCGCCAAGCCCCGAAAAGTCAGTGCCGCGTTCAATTTCAATACGCCGAATCTGACACGCCCATATGTCACGCCCTCCAAGGGCGTGTCCGAGGGGCGTGTAACCCAGCAACCGCGCCAGACTTTAAATTCCAACGCTCCCTACGTCGCACCGAATTAGACACGCCCTATTGTCACGCCCTTCATGGGCGTGTCATAGGGCGTGACCCAGCCAGAAAAAATCTATAAGTAGGGATCATCCTCTAGGGTTTGCCATCCAGATTTTAGGAGGAGAGGTGCTGATATTTAGTGTTGTAGCTTCAAGCTTTTCTCTCCCTCCTCATTTCAAGCTTTTTAGTTATTTAGTTTTCATGCAAATGCTTGTAGCCTTTCTGTATTACTCTTTTATTGTACTTATAGTGTTTGTGGAAGCTTTCTTCATAGTACATGTATGCCCTCCTTTTGACTCTTCACTAAGAAATAAAATAGCTCGTCTTTCTCTTTCAATTCTGCTCGTTGTTAGTTTTCAAATTCTGAATATAATTTTCTTTTTCTACACCATGAGTAACTAATTCTCCTTGTACTCGATCTTGATGATCTGAGGTTCGAGCGATTAAGTTATGATGCCTTGAAATTTACTTTTTCTTTTTAAGGTTATCACCTTGGATTACTCTTGATTTATCCCGGGTAGAAGGTATATCATCGATACATATTTTTCGCCTCTGCTTTCATTCTGGGATAGCCGAAAGGCCGATAGAATGAAGTGAGCATTCAAGAGTAAAGAGATTTGTACGCACCCCTCGAGAGAGGCAGACGTACAAATCTCCTGGATTGGAGTAAAATCCAATAGTGGGGTTTACCGCATAAAGCGAGCTTTAGGCCTCCGATCCAGACGAGAGTCAGTCAGACTTTCCTACACTCAGTTGGGCACGACTTCGAGAGAAGCGTGTTTAAGCTTCAGGAACCTCCACGGTCAAGAACTTTTACCCTATTAAGTTTAGGTTCATTGTTATCGCATTTCTTAGTTAACTCTTGCCGAGGTGATTCTTGATCGAGTGCTCTTCCATTTCATAATTTCAACCTTTTATTGTTATCGCTTCTAATAGTTCTCTAATTTATTGTGGTAGTTCTCTTCCTAGCATTAGCCTTCTTCCCTTTGTTGCAATTAGTTTCTCAAACTCAGTTTTCTCATCGATAAAATAATAGTCTTCGTTTGAGTAAGTTTATTCAACAGTTCCCAGATTTCAATACGACACTTTTTGTCCCCTAGCTACAGTTCGATAGGTATACTTGCCTCATTGGATTGCTAGTTCAGTTGCTTTATTTTCTTCGAAGCTTAGTAATGCACATCAAGTTTTTGGCGCCGTTGCCGGGGATTAACTCTTGTTGATATATTGAAAATACGAACCTATTACTTTTATCCTCCTTCTTACAAATTAAAATTAAAAAAAAAATAATTACCGTTCTTAATAGAAACATACATCACAAGTTTCCTACACCAACAAATTCTCTCAAAAAGGGCAAAGCGGCTTTAAGTGCCGCTATCTTGTCTAGTACCTTGCGAATCCTTTATCGGGTAGTACTTGGGAAGTTTGGGAGCTAAAACATCTAAAAAATCTATTTTTTTAAAAAAATAAAAATAAAAAAACCCAATACTTCTCTCTTTCTTCTTCCAGTGCATGACCGGGGAAGTCCGTCGGTTATTTTGGACTTGGACCATGAAATTGAGCGTACTCTTCGGAGAAGATTGTGATTTCAAGGCCATACTCTCCAAGTACCGGTTGAGCATTCCGAGTCATATTCTACCTTAAGAATGGAAATACCCAATGCAGAGGAAGTCTTGCAAAGACCCAACCAAGAGGAATCCATGCAGAGGACTATGTCCCATTATGCAAGACCAAACCTGGAGGGTATAGAATCTAGCATAGTTCGCCCTGCTATTGCTAACAATAACTTCGAATTAAAGCCTAACATAATTCAAATGGTGCAGCAGTATGTGTAATATGATGGACTTCATGACGAAGATCCGAACGTGCATATAACTAGCTTTCTTGAGATCTGTGACACCTTCAAAATTAATGGTGTCACAAATGATGCTATTAGGCTAAGATTATTTCCTTTCTCTCTTAGAACTAAGGCTAAGCAGTGGCTGAATACTCTACCTAAAAATAGCATCACAACCTGGAATGAATTAACTGAAAAAATTTTGGTGAAGTATTTTCTGCCAGCTAAAACTGCAAAACTTAGGAACGACATTTCCGCTTTTGGACAAATCAACTCTGAAACCTTATACGAGACTTGGGAAAGATTCAAAGAATTATTAAGACGATGCCCACATCACGCGCTGTTTGTATGGTTACAAGTGCAGACGTTATACAAACGGGCTAAATCAAAATACAAAGCAAATGATAGATGCAGCTTCTGACGGTACTTTAAACCATAAGACCCCGGAAGCAGCTCTTGATCTTTTTGAGGACATGGCCATGAACACTTATCAGTGGAATGTGCCTAGGTCCCACCCGAACAAACCTGCAAGTATCTTTGAAGTGGACAATGTCTCCCAACTCGCTCTGCAAGTTGAAATATTAAACAAAAAGATAACGGAGATGACTGCTGCCTCCACCCCTCAGGTATGAGAATCTGCAACTCCCCCTCCCTCCGAACAATTGGACTATATTAATAATATGTCTAGAAACACTATGCATAATTTTTCTGCTCCTAATTATCCTACTCCTGGTTTTTCTTTTCCGAATAGCTATAATCCTGGTTTACGTAATCATCCGAACTTTTCATGGAGTAATCCCTCCAACGCAATACGTCTGCCACTACAAAATGATTTTTCTACACCACCACCACCACCTACCCAAAATTTTACAAAACCTCCAAGTTTGGAGGAAATGTTTGCTAAATACATGAATGTAAATGACGCTACTATAAGAACCCTTGCCGAGACCGTTAAAAGTTTAGAAAATCAAGTAGGACAACTCGCAAAAATTATTTCTGAGCGACCCGCCGGGTCTCTTCCTGCCAATACCGAGCCCAACCCAAGAGAGCAAGCGAAAGCTATAACTCTTCGGAGTGGGAAGCAAAGTTCTGGCATGGTTTGCACAGAGCCCGAGGCAAGCTCCGCTCCCATTTCAAAAAATCCACCCTTTGTTGAAGAAGTTATCACCCATATTTTATAAAAAGATCTCACTCCACCATCCATCTTTAAAAATAATCCAACCCCATCATATTCTTCTGAACTTAATAAACAACGTCAGGATGATCAGTACTCCCGCTTCCTAGAGAAGTTCAAGCAAATCCACATAAATCTGCCTTTCCACAAAGCTATTTCCCAGATGCCGAAATACGCCAATTATCTTAAGGATCTCCTCACCAACAAGAAGAATCTAGAGAACCTTTCGCACGTCACGCTAAATGCCGAATGCTCTGCTGTTTTGACAAACGGTTTGCCGAAGAAGATCAGTGATCCGGGTAGTTTTTCTATTCCGTGTGTCTTCGGTGACCTTTTTGTAAAGCACGCATTAGCCGACTTAGGTGCGAGCATAAACCTGATGCCCCTCTCATTGTTTAAAAAGCTAGGAATTGGTAGCCTCAACCCCACACGCATGAGTATCCAGCTCGCCGATAGATCCGTCAAGTACCCATTAGGAATAGTGGAGGATGTCTTAGTAAAAGTCGACAAGTTCATCTTCCCGGTGGACTTTGTCATTTTGGACATCGAAGAAGATGTCGAGGTTCCCCTGATCCTTGGCCGACCCTTCCTTGCCACTTCCTTAGCCATTATTGACGTAATCAATGGTAAGCTCTTCCTTCGAGTAGGCGACGACGAAGTCACTTTCTCTATCACCCCTTCAATGAAGAACACCCTAGCAAATGATGAATCATGTTTCTTTGTAGATGTCGTAAGTGATGAATCCCCCTACTGCCTCTCCAACTTTAAAAAGGAATTTTTAGATTTGTGTTCCTCTTCTTCTTTTCTAATTGAAGCGCTGCAAGAAAGTGTCAAATCATCTTCTCTTCTAGTCGAATTTGAAAAAGAATTTTCTAATTTTTGTTCTTTCTCTTTTCTTCCAACTGAATCACTAAAAGAAACCGCCTTAGCCGCTAGCCCAACCCTTTTTAATGTCCCTTATAAAAAAGTTTACGAAGACATTATCTTTGAAAAAGAAAGAGTCTCTAAATCCTCTTATGAAGAACCCCCTACCCTAGAACTTAAAGAACTTCCTGAACATCTCAAATACGCCTTCTTAGAAAAGAACTCCAACCTGCCTGTTATAGTTTCGGCCTACCTCACGGATGTCCAAAATGAAGAACTTCTTTTAGTTTTACATAAACATCGCCGAGCTATTGCTTGGCAGATATCTGATATCAAGGGCATAAGCCCATCCTTCTGCACCCATAAAATTTTAATGGAAGATAATTCGCGTAACTCAATTCAACCTCAGCGCCGTATAAACTCGAATATGAAAGAAGTAGTTAAAGGCGAGGTTATGAAACTATTAGACGCAGGAATTATCTACCCTATATCAGATAGTCAGTGGGTGAGCCCTGTTCAGGTAGTACCAAAGAAGGGAGGGATAACGGTAGTTAGTAATGAAAATAACGAATTAATCCCGACACAGACAGTGACGGGCTGGCGTATGTGTATAGATTATAGGAAGCTGAATGACGCCACCCGCAAGGATCACTTTCCTTTGTCGTTTATCGACCAGATTTTAGAAAGATTATCAGGCCATAGCTTTTACTGTTTTCTCGATGGCCTCTCGGGGTATTTTCAAATCCCCATCTCTCCCGAGGGCCAAGAGAAAACTACGTTCACTTGTCCCTTTGGCACCTTCGCCTACCAAAGAATGTCGTTTGGACTGTGCAATGCGCCAGCTACATTCCAGTGATGTATGCTCGCTATCTTTGACGAGTACGTAGAAAGCATTATGGAGGTTTTTATGGACGATTTCTCCGTGTTCGGCGATTCCTTTGATAGATGTTTAGAAAATCTCGAAAAAGTTTTAGAACAATGTGAAGAAACTGACCTTGCCCTAAACTGGGAAAAATGTCATTTTATGGTAAGGGAAGGATTAGTTTTAGGTCATAAAATTTCTTCAAAAGGTATTGAGGTAGACATAGCCAAAATAGAAGTTATAGAAAAGCTGCCACCGCCTACGAACATAAAAGCTATAAGAAGTTTCCTAGGGCACGCTGGTTTATACCGTCGTTAATTTCATAAAGGACTTCTCCAAGATCACCAAACCCCTTACCCATCTCTTAGAAAAAGATGCCCCATTCATTTTTGATGACTCTTGCCTTTCTGCCTTCGAATCAATTAAAGAAAAGTTAATTAACGCACCCATTATGATAGCTCCGATGTGGGACCTTCCTTTTGAGATAATGTGCGATGCGAGTAGTTTCGCGGTTGGAGCCATATTAGGTCAATGTATATCTAAAAACTTCCACCTCATCTATTACGCTAGTAAAACGCTCACATCTGCACAGAAAAATTACACCACGACCGAGAAGGAGCTCCTCACTGTAGTATTCGCTTTTGATAAATTCCGCCCCTACATTTCACTTTCGAAAATTATTGTTTTTACGGACCACTTGGCCCTCAAATATCTTCTTTCTAAAACGGATGCCAAACTGCGCTTGATTCGCTGGATCTTACTCCTCCAAGAGTTTGACTTAGAGATCCGTGATAAGCAAAGAGCCGAGAACTTGACCGCCGACCATCTCTCCCGATTGGATAATCCATTTATTGAAAAATTAGATGAAAAGTCTTTAAACGATTATTTTTCCGATGAAAAGCTTCTTTCAATTAACACATCAACTTCTCCTTGGTTCGCACACATCGCCAACTATCTAGTGGCTCGTGTGCTCCCAAAAGAGTTCTCCTCTCAGCAAAAGAAGAAATTCTTTTCTGAGTTGAAGAACTATTTTTGGGAGGACCCGCACCTTTTTAGAATCTGTGCGGACCAAGTAATAAGGAGATGTGTTTCTTTAGAAGAAGGCTTCGATATTTTAAAACACTTACATGAAGGGCCAACAGGTGGGCACTATCAAGTTGCTCGCACAGCTCATAAAGTGCTAAGCGCGGGTTTTTACTGGCCCAGCCTGTTTAAAGACACACAATCTTTTGTGAGTAGGTGTAATAGTTGTCAATGGTCGGGCAACATTTCCAATAAAAATGAAATGCCACAAAATTATTTCCTTAAGTGTGAAGTTTTCGACCTCTAGGGAATTGATTTTGTTGGCCCTCTTCCTTCTAGCTTCGGGAATAAGTACATTTTAGTTGCCGTCGATTATGTTTCACGTTGGGCCGAAGCCCAAGCTCTTCCTACGAACGACGCCCGAGTCGTAATTATGTTCTTAAAAAAATTATTTTCTCGATTCGGTACGTCGCGCGCCATCGTTAGCGATAGGGGTTCCCATTTCTATAACGCCCAGTTTTCTAAAATCCTTACTAAATACGGCATTACACATAAGCTTTCAACTGCCTACCACCCCCAAACTAACGGACAAGTCGAGGTAGTGAATAGAGAAATAAAAAGAATATTAGAAAAGATTGTTTCAACATCTAGAAAAGATTGGTCAGCCAAATTAGACGATGCTCTATGGGCCTATCGAACAACATACAAAACCGCTCTCGGATGTACGCCGTATCGGTTGGTTTATGGAAAATCGTGTCATTTGCCCGTAGAATTCGAACACCGCACTTTTTGAGCCTTAAGATTTTTAAACTTCGATCCCCACTCTGTCGGCAACTTTAGAAAATTTCAACTCAACGAACTTCACGAATGGCGCTCTTACGCTTATGAAAATAACAAACTTTATAAAGAGCGAACGAAGCATTTTCACGACAAACATTTAAGGCACCGTAAAACCTTTAAGCCGAGCGACCAAGTTCTTTTGTATAACTCTCGTTTACGTTTATTTCCTAGAAAATTAAAATCGCGATGGTCTGTTCCGTTTTCTGTTTTAGAAGTTTTTTCTTATGGTGTTGTTTTAATTTCACACCCTGATAAGGGAAATTTCAAAGTAAATGGTCAGCGTCTTAAACTTTATTTCTCTGATGATGATGATGTCAGTCCTAACACTATTATGTATATGTTGCACGAACTCTAACTTTGAACATTTATTTTTGTTAAAAACAATTTTATTTCTGGACAATAAAATCTGGGACAATATTCTTTTGTTGGGTCGAGCTCAACGACCCTTATAAACAAAGGGCGTTCTTGGGAGGCAACCCAAGTTATCTTTTTTTGTTTTCTTTATTTTACAATTTTTGCCCCGGACTACATCGACAAGCCGAAGCTCCTGCGATCGCTTGCTCCAATGTTACTGATTCCATCACAAAGTCCAAAGAAGACATTTGAGGGAGCGACATCACTCGGCTTTCGCAATGCATAAATCCGGGGAAGTACCTGTTTTTCAATTCTGTCTTTCAGTTCTGTACTCTAACTTTCTCTCCTTCTCCAATCCCCTTCTTTTGTCATTGAGGACAATGCCCATTTTAAGCTTGGGGAAGGACTTTCTCCTTCTTTTTGCTAAGGACTTCCTCCTTTTTTTAGTATATATTCTGTTTTTTGTGAATTTTATTTTCAAAAAAAAATCCAATAGTTTAAACATTTCTTTGGTATTTCAATAGTACCCCTACTTTTATTTTGTTTTTCTCAAAATCTTATATAAAGCACTTAGCTATTTATAAAATTTCTAATCCTCCTTTTTAATTATGTTTCACAAGTAAAATGTTGGTCATGCTGTGTTTCTAATTCACGGTAGCATGCTAAAATAAAACGTTTATTTTAAAAAACTTGCATTTTTTTATGGTTTTCTTTATTTATTTTTTTTACTTTCTAAAAAAAAATTCATCATCCACTATTTTTCCTCTTTTCTTTTTGGATAATTTTTGAAAAGTCAACTTTTGATTAGCATAGTAGATGTGAACAATCTGAGACTCATATTATCCTAAGTTTTAAACCAAGTTCATTAGTCTATATTAAATTTTTAGGACCTACTTTTTGAACTTTTACAAAACTAATGTTTTAGGAAAACTTTAGGAGCATGAAAATGATATATGCCATTTTTGTTTTTGTTTGGGCCTTCTTGCCAACCCTAAAATTATCCCCTAGTTAACCTCTTTTGAGCTTTTTTCCGATTTCAATTGAAAGCTCCACATTTCATTTTTACCAAAGCCAAAATTTTCCAACCCTTCTTTTCACGCTAAAATTTTGAGCTTCTCAAATTTCATGTTGTAATAAGTTTATTTTAAAATCTATGGAAATTTTTTTGAAAAAGGATGCTCAGAAGAAATGTTTACTGTCGGTTGCCCAATTCAAAATAAATATATATATATATATATAAGAGACAATTTATGATGACCTTTGAAAAAAAAAAGAATACGAAAAGGGAGAAGCAAACTTTTTCTATTTTGAAGCTCTTTATTTTGGTTTAGCATGATTTTAAGCCCTCTTGTTTATCTTTGAACTCCATTCCTAATTTTATGCCTAAACCGAACATTTCAGTCCTATTAAGTCCTGTTAATTCATGCTCCTAGATCTTCTTATAAGCTAAGTAAAGAGAAATAGTAGATTAGTTAAGTCTTGAATTTAAATATAGATTATTGCTCTTTGTTTAATTTTGGTATAAAATGTCTCTTAAAATCAAGTAACATTTCAATTTGTTTCTCATTTTGTTGCTTTGTTTAATTGTTTAAAGAATTCGGTTAAAAATTTTGGATGATTTATTTTTGTTAAGTAAAGTCTATAAAAATTAAACCATGTTTAAATAATTGTTTTAGATTTACATTTCGCCTTCTCTCTACTTAGAATTTCGCATAGTACTTGTGATAGCATAATTGAAACTTTTGATTAGTCAATTTCATGATAATCTAGTTTTTTATATATTTGCTTGGGACAAGCAAAACTTAAGCTTGAGGGAATTTGATAATACGCTTTGTAGTCTAAACTATTAGGGTATTTTTAGGTTTTAATACACGAACCATGTCTTGTATTCTCATATTTTGGCCTCTTTTTGTATATAATTTCATCGCTAACATGTTTCTTTCTATTTTTCAGGTTTTTGCCAAAATTTTGCTGTGACACGCCTCTTGGTCACGCCCTCTCCGGGCGTGTACCAAGGGCGTGTAACCCAATGGAATGAAGTCGTCGGTCCGAAGTCAGTCTCCAGCAAAATTCAGTTGTCATGCCCTCTGACACGCCCTCTATGGGCGTGTCTGACAGGCGTGACCCGCCAAGTCCCGAGAAGTCAGTCCCGCGTTCAATTTCAATACGCCGAATCCGACACGCCCATATGTTACGCCCTCCAAGGGCGTGTCCGAGGGGCGTGTAACCCAGCAACCGAGCCAGACTTTAAATTCCAACGCTCCCTATGTCGCACCTAATTAGACACGCCCTATTGTCACGCCCTTCATGGGCGTGTCATAGGGCGTGACCCAGCCAAAAAAAAATCTATAAATAGGGATCATCCTCTAGGGTTTGCCATCAAAATTTTTGGAGGAGAGGTGCTGATATTTAGTGTTGTAGCTTCAAGCTTTTCTCTCCCTCCTCATTTCAAGCTTTTTAATTATTTAGTTTTCATGCAAATGATTGTAGCTTTTCTGTATTACTCTTTTATTGTACTAATAGTATTTGTGGAAGCTTTCTTCATAGTACATGTATGCCCTCCTTTTGACTCTTCACTAAGAAATAAAATAGCTCGCCTTTCTCTTTCAATTCTGCTCGCTGTTAGTTTTCAAATTCTGAATATAATTTTCTTTTTCTACACCATGAGTAACTAATCCTCCTTGTACTCGATCTTGATGATCTGAGGTTCGAGCGATTAAGTTATGATGCCTTGAAATTTACTGATTCTTTTTAGGGTTATCACCTTGGATTACTCTTGATTTATCCCGGGTAGAAGGTATATCATCGATACATATTTTTCGCTTCTGCTTTTATTCTGGGCTAGTCGAGAGGCCGATATAATGAAGTGAGCATTCAAGAGTAAAGGGATTTGCACGCACCCCTCGAGAGAGGCAGACGTCCAAATCTCCTGGATTGGAGTAAAATCCAATAGTGGGGTTCACCGCGTAAAGCGAGCTTTAGGCCTCCGATCCAGACGAGAGTCAGTCGGACCTTCCTAAACTCAGTTGGGCACGACTTCGAGAGAAGCGTGTTTAAGCTTCAGGAACCTCCACGGTCAAGGACTTTTACCCTATTAAGTTTAGGTTCATTGTTATCGCATTTCTTAGTTAACTCTTGCCGAGGTGATTCTTGATCGAGTGCTCTTCCATTTCATAATTTCAACCTTTTGTTGTTATCGCTTCTAATAGTTCTCTAATTTATTGTGGTAGTTCTCTTTCTAGCATTAGCCTTCTTCCCTTTGTTGCAATTAGTTTCTCAAACCCAGTTTTCTCATCTATAAAATAATAGTCTTCGTGTGAGTAAGTTTATTCAACAGTTCCCGGATTTCAATACGACACTTTTTGTCCCCTAGCTACAGTTCGATAGGTATACTTGCCTCATTGGATTGCTAGTTTAGTTGCTTTATTTTCTTCGAAGCTTAGTAATGCACATCAGTATACAAAGTATTGACTTGTAGGTTGGAGGGGTACCGTTAGGGGCAGCTGGGAGGAGATGTGTTGGTTATACAGTAGAGGTCAGCCTTTGCTGACCCACGTTACTTCAAATCTTTACATGGCAAGGATCGCAAGCAGGAGCTAGTGCGCCGGGCAAAAAGCCCTAAGCCTTATGAAGTGTTGTTGTACTTTTAGCTTGCTTCTTTTGATTGTGTGATTCATGTTTTAGATATTGTCCGGCTTGCACGCCGAGGTAGCTTAGGAGTGCTTTTGCACGTTGATGATTGATCTTGTGATCTTTATGTTTTGGACTCTTTTTGTGTAAGGCCTTAAGGCCATTTAACACTCCTGTTAGTGGTGGATAACTTCTAGTTGTTTGGTTTGTTTCCGCTGTGTTTTGTTCTGAGTTTTGAGATCGGGTAGTAAATATCATCTTATAATGCTAAAGCTGTGACGTCTGTATGTTGTGGGGCCCCGGTCGGACCCATATTATACAGTCATTACAAAGGAGGTTTTACAATTTGGTATCAGAGGGAGGTTGGCGTTCCAAGGTAAGGATTCGTGGTCAAAAGTCATAATCGAATCTCGTATAAGAAGTTATCCACATATGAGTATTACTACAATATGGGCCCCGACCGGACCCATATTATAGGCAAAAGGCTGTAGCCACTGTTTATATATGAAACCCGTAGAATATAAATGTACTACAACTAACAATTCCTCATGTTGGAACCGAGATTCGGTTCCATCTAGAGTTCAGACCTAAGGTGCAGCTCACACCTACTTCTCCCAAGTCGTCCCTTGGTGAGAGACCTGAAACTGGAAAATGACCCTTGGCTCTAACATAGAGGCCCCATCTCACACCCGGAAGACCTTTGAGATCTCCCCCTCCCTAGCAAATGCTGAGCTAGGTGTCTTGGAGGATGAAGGAGGAAGAAGAAGAGCGGTGAAAATGGATCCCTCTCCAAGGCACCACAAAGATCTATTTATAGATTTTTGGGGATGGTCTGCCAATAGCGCAATACTGCTACTCTAAAATTACTGAGATACCTCGGGACTGGTCTGCCAATAGCCAAACTCCGCTGTTCTGAACAGCTATTCGCAGCCCACTAAGGGCAAAATAGTGGATCCTCAAGCCGGGCGAGACCCTGGGAGCTGTCTCGCCGAGACCCTAGGAGCTGTCTCGCTGAGAACCCTGAGAGCTAGGTCGGGCGAGACCTTCAAGGGGCCGGGCACTAGCAAGTTAGGCAAATTTTTTATCCCCCTACTAGAATATCATGTAGGTCAATAATAAATTAGCCCCCAGGAGTGCAAAACCCTCTAAATGCTTAAAATGCGTAGCAAGTCTTACGCCTTGCTTGGGGCCCCATTCTGCGAATACAGGGTTATACACAATCCCCGCTCTTTTCGAGCGAGTTCCACTCTCGAAAAGAAACATCCAACCCAACGTATTCGCCGAGTGTAGCGCTCTTGGTACAAAAAATACTTGGCCTCTCCGAAGGGTCAACCTGGCATGCCAGCTAATGGGAGCCTGGGTGATGTGATCCACTCCGGGTATAATTCACTTAACCTCCATGAGGGGGTAACCTGCCATGCCAACTAATAGGAGCCTGGGTGACAAGATCCCCTCACTACTAGAAAAATGACTTTTAGCCACGGTTTTTTTGCCACGGGGGAAAACCGTGACTAATAATAAAGTATTAGCCACAGTCCCTATTTTGTGGCTAATAAGCTAGTATTAGCCACAGATGACTAATCCGTGACAAATAAAAAAGTTTTTGTTACGGTTTGCCTGTTTCGTGGCTAATAAACTAGTATTAGCCACGACAAGCCTAATCCGTGGCAAAAGAAGTCATTTTTTTAGTCCCACACCGCCAACTAAAAGATCAATTTGAGATTTATATTGCTCATTCTCAATTAATGTTTGAAATAAGATGGACGGCGGCGGCGACGGGTGGCCGAATCTTTTTTATGTTAGGTATTATCGTTTGTTACAGGCCCTTTAGCCACGACAATTGAACCGTGACAAATAAGGAGCTTTTAGCCACGATAATTAAACCGTGGCTAATTATATTTTTAGCCATGGATTCAGCATGACTAATACTATTAGCCACGCTCGCATTGCACACGCCCATTTGCCATGGGTAGGATGTGGCTAAAAGTTTTTAGCAACGATTTTGGACTTTTAGCCACGGCAATCTGTCGTGGCTAAAAGTCTGTTTTCTAGTAGTGCCTACGGGTAGGAACTTTCTCTCCACCAGGCACATTCGACCCATCCAGCTAGTGAGAGCCTGGGTGAGGAGATCCTCTCAGGGGTAAGACTTGCTCTCCCCAAGGCACATTCGACCCATCAAGCTAGTGAGAGCCTAGGTGGGGAGATCCTCTCGGGGTGGGACTTGCTCTCCCCGAGGCACATTCGACCCATCCAGCTAGTGAGAGTCTAGGTGAGGAGATCCTCTCGGGGGTTGGTACTTTCTCTCCACCGATGCACATTTGACCCATCCAGCTAGTGAGAGCCTGAGTGAGGAGATCTTCTCGGGGGTGGGACTTGCTCTCCCCGAGGCCACATTCGACCCATCCAACTAGTTAGAGCCTGGGTGAGGAGATCCTCTTGGGGGTAGGACTTGCTCTCCCCGAGGCACATTCGACTCATACAGCTAGTGAGAGCCTGGGTGAGGAGATTCTCTCGGGGGTGGGACTTGCTCTCTCTAAGGCACATTCAACCCATCCAGCTAGTGAGAGCCTGAGTGAGGAGATCCTCTAGACGGTTGGTACTTTCTCTCCACCGAGGGACATTCGACCCATCCAGCTAGTGACAGCCTGGGTGAGGATATCCTCTCGGGGGTGGGACTTGCTCTCCCTGAGGCACATTCGACCCATCCAACTAGTGAGAGTGGGTGAGGAGATCCACTCAGGGGTAGGACCTTCTCTCCCCAAGGCACATTCAATCCATCCAGCTAGTGAGAGTCTGGGTGAGGAGATCCTCTCGAGGGTGGGACTTGCTCTCCTGGAGGTACATTCGACTCATCCAACTAGTGAGAGCCTGGGTGAGGAGATTCTTTCGAGGGTGAGACTTGCTCTCCCCGAGGCACATTCGACCCATCCAGCTCCTGGGTGAGGAGATCCTCTCGGGGGTGGGACTTGCTCTCACCGAGACACATTCGACCCATCCAGCTAGTGAGAGCCTGGGTGAGGAGATCCTATCGGGGGTGGAACTGCGGGAGGAATCTGCGGGAGGAGGTCGGGAGTCCCTGGGATAGAAACAACAGCAAGTGATCAAGGGGAGAACAACCAAGAAAGTGGGAAAAGAGTCGACTCACCAGTGGTCTCTAGAGGAACAGTCAGACTCGCGAGAAGGGAATGTCCCGAAGCCGAGGGGTTGGTGACCCGCTTAGTTACCCGTGCGGAGGAGTGCCTCGGCTCCATTCCCTCGCCTCCATCCTCGCGAGACGTCTCCTGCTAAAAAGGAGAGATCAAAATCGGGATGACAGTAATATCAGGCAACCGGCCCGCGTACCGCATGTATGGCCTTGACACCGACCACCGAACCAGGCGTAGGGGCATCGTTTGGGGGAGATCGTCTGATCATCTTCGCCTTCTTCGGTCTGAAGGCGGGACTGAGCGACCCTCACGCCAGCTAAAGGGCAACATCAAGGACCTGTGTCCGCGTCCCCTCCCTCGCGGCCACTAGACGAGCTCGTATTTCTTCTGATATGGGCATCACTCAGCTACAGTTGTTCGTAAACAAAAGAAAAGCAAAAGGAAAGGTTTTTTTCTCTTGAGCCTGGCGGTGTATTTATGGCACATTGGTGGGACCCACTAAAAGATTCCCTCCAGCTCAGCAAGCACTCACCAAATACGTGGGGTTGGATGATTCTTTCCTAGCTTTGCAAAGCTCAAAAAGAGCGGGGATTGTGTACAATCCAATATTCGCCGAGTGGGTCCGTCAGGCAGACGAGATAGGCAGGCGAGCGAGCCGAAACAGATTTTCTGCCAACCACTGAGGCGTTTAGTGAAGCTTGACCTGTCGACGCCTTCTGATCTTAGCGTTGAGTGAAGCTTGACCTATTGATGCCTTCTGAGCTTGGCGTTGAGTGAACTGACTTCACTCAGCGCTTCTAGACAGCCAGATTTCTTCTCAGTTTCTCTGGGTCTGCCAAGCAGGTGAGCGAGCCAAGACAGCAGACCCGCTTCCGCCAGGTAGGGCGAGCGAGTCGCGCGAGCTGCGCGAGCCAACTCGACTAGCCCACGCTCGCCTAAGTGTCCATCCGGCCAAGACCACCAGCTCGCCTCCGTGTAAGGGGTAGACGAGCCGCAGGAGCCTGACTTGCGCTCGTTTGAAGAGAGAGGCGAGCTACGTGAGCCGGGCCGCACCCGCCTACTTGAGTGGCGTGTAGGTCCTGATTCCCCCTATGAGTGGGGTGTAGATATCATGTGGTTAATATAATTTAGTCTGCCAAATGTTAATAGGTCTGCATTTAACTCCTCAGAATAGCGGATTTTCGTTATTGGCAGGCCTCCTTTTGTCTGCATATAACCATTCAGGACAGCGGAGTTGCGTTATTGGCAGACCAGGTTTCAAAATCTATAAATAAATCCAAGGGGTACCTCAGAAGGCAAGTTTTTCCAATTCTCTAGTTCCCAGATCTTCTTGCGCTTCCTGAGGACTAAGGTGCCCTTAGCTCAGCACAAGCTAAGGATGGGAAGCTCTAAGATCTTTCGGATGTGTGGTCACCCAAGTTTGCTAAGCAAAGTAAGTGTACGATCACCCCTTTCCCAAGGGTTCGGATTCCACAGAAGCCGATTTCCGGTTTCAACACCTAGGAGAAGACTATTATTTCACATTTGATAACATGAATTAACTCAGTTTGACCATTCTCTTGTTTATTGGTTTCATTCCATACTTGATGAGTTCCCATTAACTTTAAAAGAATAGTAACCGTGACATTCCATATTGGGTCACAAATATAGCTGCAGTATCCAGAAGTCCATAAGATCGTTTCTTTGGAAACAAATAATTAATTCTGAGATAGAACCTTTAATACTCTATGTAAGTGTCATCTAGGCTAATTCTAAAGTACTACGTTATTACAAGTAGAACTAGATGCATGCACATTTTCAAATATTGGAATTCATTCTTAATGAAATTCTCTGTTGGAAATTATAGGAGAAATCATGATGAATGAGCACTTGTTGTTTGGGATCCTTACGTTGATGTTCTATAGTACATCTGAGAATAATGATAGCTAGAGTGTTATTTGGTTTTTGGTTAGAGCATTGATTAACTCTTTTTAACACTTGTTGTTTGAACTACTTCTGATCTTTTGTTTATCATTAGCCACTAGGTATGTTGAGCATGTGTTATGATCGCACTTTAGACTGTTATGTGATGCTGCTGAGACTTATGTTTATTCTTATTTATACAACTGTTTTATGCAACGTCAAATATGTTCTGACAAGTGTGACGAACGCGGTTATGAGTGATTCATGTTTGGTTGAACACTGTGCATACTACTCATTTTTCGACGCCGGGTTTACGGCGGACATAGCAGGAGATTGTCAGGGAATTAATTATATGTCTGCGCGTGTCAAGACCGACTCGGAACAATCCATTGGGTTTTGTGTCTTTTTAGGGCATGACTCTATGCTGGAGATACTATAAATAGTCATTTCACATTCGATGAACTAATGTGCACTATCTTAAGCGGAGCCTCAATATTTACGACCGCCACCACCATGCCAATCAGAGCCTAAGGCTTTGTTTGGCTCCACGTTTGAAGAGCAGTCCACCGTGACTGGGCAATAATCCCCGCCAAACAGGAATAGACGCCCCTGCTTCTGCGGACGCCCCCGCTGCCCTGCCGCGAAATATCAGCGATCCGGAGTCGTGAAAATTTTTCACGACTCCGGAATCGCGCTTCTCCTCCAGAAGCCCTAACGCGCGGCGATTCTCTTCCCCGACCGACGAATCGCCCCGACGCTTCTTCTCCGCCGTCCCTCTTCTCGCTGCCGTCCCTCAACTTCGTGCCTTCGCCGCCGTCCCTCCTCCTCGCACATCTTCTCCCCTCCTTCGACGCCGCCGGAGAAGTTCTCCCTCACACAGCTTCTCTCCTCCTTCGACGCCGCCGGAGCCTTCTTCCTGCACGTTTGCAGAGCACCTTTGAAGCCGGCCCTTCTTCCTGCACCTTCTTCCGGCTTCTCCTCCACTGCAGGTACCCTTCCCCTCATTTCTAGTGGCTGATCTATTTCTAGTGGCAAACATTGTTATTGATGTGTTGATCTTGATCTTGCATCTCCATCACATGTTCATGCTCATATTGCAGTTCTATTTGAAATTCAATATTTGCTCCATTTTTGTGATTGCATCCATCGTCTTTAGTTGAATCATTCTTTAATCAAGAGAACAAAATTAAAGTATATATAAGGGGATGAAGAGCTTATGTATCGAGCTTTCCATGAGATGTCTCCAAAGGATTGATGGTAATAGGCTTATATCAGATGTCTCCAAAGGATTGATGATAATACAAAATACACTCTCAATGTTTTTTTTAAATGCCACCAGTCCTCTTGAAGACAGTATTAAGTTGAGATAGTTCCATATCTAACTTTTGTTATCTACTTCTTCTTTTGTTGTTTAAAATGTGTTCATAAATACTAACAGTATTAAGTTGAGATAGTTCCATATCTAACTAATAATCTAATTGTTGCGCAATATGCTGATGTGAACGCTAGCTTGTGTATTGTAGCATTTGGGCTTATTTAAATTTTCACGTAGATGGCAAATCAAAAGATGGTGGGATTTGTGCAAATTGGGAGACACAACATGTTATGTTATTTTGTGATCTTTGTATCCGGGAGATCGATTTAGGAAATAGACCTACTACTCATTTTAATAAGGAAGGGTGGAGCAATCTAATGAAACTTCAAGGAGCGCACGGGTTTTGACTATAGTCGTGCACAAATGAAAAACAAGTGGGATCAATTGAAACGTGATTGGAAACTATGGCGCGAACTCAAAAGAGGTGAGACGGCCTTGGTTGGAACCCTATAAAACGCACCATAGACGCTTCTGATGAAACCTTACCCGGAAACCAGATATCACTTGCCGGACTTTGCTCGAGGGAATCGCCCAATTGAAGGTCGACGTGAAATATTTAATAAAGCACACTCTTCTCTACGCAGTGTGATCGAAAGGAGTTTGGTGTTGGAAGAAAAAATGGGCAATACTGAGCAAAATGCCACAGTTTGAATTCTCAAAACAGTGTGTCATTGTGGTGGTTACGATGTCACTTCATAACTTTATCAGAACAAAACATCATTTGATGTAACGAAAGCGAGGCTGAGGCAAATGCCGGATCATTTGGCGGCAATCTTCCAGCTACATAAATTGTACGCGCACCGATCAGAATGACACGGAGGGAGAAGAAGAAGAAAAAGTAGGAGAGGAAGAAGGCACAGGTTGAAAAACGCTTCACAGAGAACAGCTGATTATTCCACTGACGCTGCAGCTGAAAATGAAGAAAAAGGCGCAACGCGTCCAAATTTTGCTCGAAATCTAGAGTTATTTTTTGATTCGCTACTTGAAGGGGTTGAAAACCGCTGCAATGCCGTAGGCGGCAATCTTCCAGCAATAAATTATACGACCGAAAGAAGAAAACGAGTAGGAGAGGAAGAAGGGGTTGAAAAACGGAGAGGAGGAGGAAGAAGAAGAGGTAAGAAGAAGTGTGGGATTCTCGTGGATGGATTCTTGCTGATTTGCGGCGAGAGGAACATCCGGGGAGCGTTGAAGGGCGAGGGCTAAGGTGAAAAAACGTAGAAAATTGATAAGAATTGATGCTAACAGAATTCCAATTTCGCCTTTGTTTCCTGCTAACCGAATAGGATGAAATGATTTATTAAAAGCCGAAACCGGTTCCACCGGTCCAGTTTCTTCCCCCCGGGCGCACCCTTAGGATTCTTTCCTTTGGGCGGAATTAGAAAGGTGAAGTTAAAATTGAAGGACATTTCCCATTTAATTTTATATAATTTCAATTTGGAAGCCTAAATTTAGCCCAACTCAACTACGAAATATAAGGAGATTATTATATGTACTATAATTTTAGCTAGCCGCACTCATTAATGGGTATTTTTAAAATCTGTTTAAATTGCATAAGGGCACTCACCTCATCTTTTCTGCCTACTGTGCCTCTCGCCTACCGATCGCGGTCCGCCTTGTCAAAAATCTCTCCTACAAGGTTATCTGGCAACGAAGAAAGCTCGGATTTGTCCCAAAGCACGACATGCTCTCACGATTAATAGCTTCCGCTAACAACGCCAAGTACTCGTGGGACATTGTAATTGGCTTCCTTCTCGTCATTTGAGACTTAATTTCCTGCGAGATTCTGACATATGAAGAGCTTCGGAGAATGCACTATGTCCACGCGGCACTCCACGAGAGCATGTGGATATTCGGCATCGACAATGACCGGCCTTTTAACACCAGAGTCACATATCATCCCTACACTATGGGGCGGATGAAAACCATATGGGGGAGCCACAACCACAGTTCCTACTTGAGAGGTGGCTCCAGACCGGCGTTTTCTCGCCTTATAGCCCTTTCAAAAACCACATGTTTCAAGGCAGACGCGTGTCACACTCTCTTCTCGTCAATCACTTGATGCGCTCATAATGTACACGCAACTGTTGTACAAGCACAACCCCTCTGTGCGGCTGAACAAGAAGAGGCCCGCGCGAGACGGTGCTGGAGGTGGAAGAGCCAGAGCTTGTCACCCAAGATGTCATGAACTCTGTTTGCTTATATATATATATATATATATATATATATATATATATATATATATATATATATATATATATATAGCATCTTCGCACGGGCTACGCCCGTGCTCGATGCTCTCGGGCGGCCTTTGGCCGCATCTAGGCGGGCTTCGCCCGCCTCCGCACGGGCTTCGCCCGTGCTCGATGAGTCGTTGCGGGTTGCACCCGCATCAGGGCGGGCAGCGCCCGCATCAGGGCGGGCAGCGCCCGCATCAAGGCGGGCAGCGACCGCAATATATACATATGAGTACTCAATATGACCGTAAAAAATATAAATCGATATTACATTTTTTATTTTATAAAAAAAATTACGTTTTGAGCGTAAAAATATTAATTTCTCACCCTCTTTCTCTTCCTATTCTCTCCATTTCTCTCTCCTCCCCCTCTCTCTCCGCCCCTTTCTCCTCTCCCTTCCGTATCTCTCCTATTCTCTCTCCCTCTCTCTCTCCTGCTTCTCTCTCTCCTCCCCCTCTCTCCTATTCTCACCGCTTATATAAAATTTCTCTCTTCCTCTCTCTCACCGCCTATATGTATATATTACTATAGATTACAATATAATATATTTATATAATTATATTATTATACCCATCCACCGCCTCCCCCAGCCACTCTTTCTCCCTCTCTCTTTCTCTCTCTCCCTCCTTTCCTCTCTCTAGCTTTAGGATGCCTAGTAATATTCCATCAGCCCTCTCTCCCTCCATCCTAAAGATTCCTTTCTCTCTCCACATCTAGTGGATGAGAATAAATCGGGCTTTGGATCCAACGGTGACGGTTGATTGTATGGTAAGTGCAAACAATAGTATATTTCCTTTATATAGTATATATATATATATATATATATATATATATATGTTTTTAAATATTGTAATACGGATAATAAATAATTGGACATAACCAAATTTATAGTGGACGAGCATCTTCGCACGGGCTACGCCCGTGCTCAATGCTCTCGGGCGGCCTGCGGCCGCATCAGGCGGGCTTCGCCCGCCTACGCACGGTCTACGACCGTGCTCGATGCTCGCGTGTGGCGTTCCGCCTCATTAGGCGGTCTCCGCCAGCCTGCACACGGGATGTGCCCGTGCTCGATGCTCTCCGGAGGCAGTACGCCAAATAGATGGCGTCTCTGAGAGCGGCAGTACACCAAATAGCTCGTTGATGCTCGCGTTGTACTTCAGTCATTTCCAACCACCGAGATCTGTGACGGGCTCGATTAGCAGCACGTTCTTGTGCGCATTGCGCTTCAGTCATCCCGGCTCTCCGGGCTCGTGAACGTTGTCGACCAGCCACGCGCTGAGCAGTACGATGAGTTTCTGCTGGGTCCATCTTTGTAAAGAGCACAGATATCAGTACAACATGATTTGACATATGTACAGTAGGTAACATAAGAACATAGTACGTTGGAACTGATTCGAACGACCTGACTGTATGAACAGAAGCATCATACTTACAGTACGTAAAGAAGTATACGTGTGAGCGATATAAAAAAAGTTGCCTTGATTAATAACTAAATACCGGCTAAGTAGAAGAAGCAGAGTACGTATGATCAAAGAAGGGACAGCAACTCAAATGGCTGTATAAGCAGAAAGCGGCGTAACCAGTAATAAACTGCCAGAAAAGTGACATTACGAAACCGATGTTCAGTGTAGAGATGTAGTAGACGTACATGCTCTGAAAGCAAGATGGCACAGAGGAGCAGACGGGCAATCAGCCCAGGAAGGACGTTAGCTCGCGGGAGGAGTTGCTGTTACATCTGCGGGAGAGGAGGGCAGCGCTGATTTGTCGGAGATGAGCAAATAACAGAGGAAAGCGGCGGCAGCATAAAGTGCGGAGTAGCGAGGCAATAGTGGGCGGCACGCGGCAGGAGGACGGGGCACGCGTCAGACATTGCGTGTAGCGACGTGTAAACGGAGAGGGATTTCGGGGAAGTTCATCGCGTGACAGAGAGGGCTTTCCGGCAAGACCATGGCGTGACGGCAAGAATAGACGGATAAGCAGCATGTTCAGCGCGTGATGGCGAGAGCAGACGGATAATCAGAGCAGGCTTATTAACATCTTCTCAACTCAATGAGTTGCCACTATGGGATTTGATCACAGCACAGGCAGTATTGATGCATGGTTGATGTCATGCGTCGAGATGGCACTGTACAGGACGCCTGTGAGTTTAGCGAAAGCATGGCAATCGAAGCAAAGGGTAGTGACTGGGGAGCACTGGTAGCAGCTTATAGAGTGGCTAACAATGCTGGCAGAGCAAAGGTTTCAGCAAAGGAATTGTTTGAGATTGAAGCAGGGAGTAAACGGATTTACATAGTGCTGTCAAAGGTAGGTATGCGTGGCAACATAGCGGGTGAAGCCTCAAATATCAGAAAATTGATGCGCGATAGAGAAGCCTAAAAGTCAGGAGAACGCAGCTGAGTACAGATAAGTAACAGGGTGCATAGGTTTGTGAAAGGCGATGATAGAGTGGTATGTAGGGATGAGATATATGTTTTTTTTTCAGCGGATAGACGATGAAATTATGCCTCAGGGCTATATCGATGACAACGAAATTGTGGTCCATCATGTGGGCGATAAGCAACATGTTCAGCGCATGACGGCGAGAGCAGACGGATAATCAGAGCAGGCTATTTAATATCTTCTCAACTCAAGGAGTTGCCACTATGGGATTTGATCACAACACAGGCAGTATTGATGCAGGGTTGATGTGATGCGTCGAGGCGGTAACGTACAGGACGCACATGAGTTCAGTAGAAGCATGCCAATCGAAGCAAAGGCTAGTGCCTGGGAAGCTCTGGTAGCAGCTTATAGAGTGGCCAACAATGGTGGTCTAACAAAGTTTTCAGTAGAGGAATTGTTTGATATTGAAGCAGAGAGTACACAGAATTACATAGTGCTGTCAAAGGTAGTTATGCGGGGCAACACAGCGGGTGAACCCTCAAATATATGAAAATTGATGCAAGATAGGGGAGCCTAAGAGGCAGCCCGCCGCAGCTGAGTAAAGATAAGTAACAGGGTGCATAGGTTTGTGAAAGTCGATGATAGAATGGTATGTAGAGATGAGATATATGTTTTTTGCCAGCGGATAGAAGAGGGAATGATGCCACAGGGCTATATAGATCACAGTGATTTTGTGGTCCATGATGTGGGCAATAAGACAATGGAGGAGGCAGTGTGTAGGCACAGTGAGAGGACTGCAGCTGCCTTTGAAGCTATGAACTTGAAGGGACAATCATAAATAAGATTGTTCAAACAACTGAAAACATGTGGGGACTGCCACAATGCTATCAAAATAATGTGTAAAATTTATGGGCCGAGTATTATTGTAAGGTATAATCTGAGGACTCATCAGCTCAACAATGGCTCATGCTCTTTTAGTGAGTGAAGGCGAGCATTCAACTGATGTGAGTTGTCATGTGAATGTGCATGTATTAATATGGTTTTTTAAATAGAGTTGCAGTGGTTGTTAAGTGGGGTTTGGCGGCGTTGACTTGCAGCGGGAGCACGATGAGGAATCTTTATGGAGTCAGAAGTAAAAGCAGAAAAGAACACAAAGTTTTTATGGCGGATAGGGGAACCTAAAAGGCAGCACGGCGCAGCTGAGTAGAGATAAGTAACAGAGCGCATAGGTTTGTGAAAGGCGATAGATATATGTTTTTTGTCAGCGGATAGAAGAGGGAATGAAGCCTCAGGACTATATAGATGACAGCGAACTTATGGTCGATGATGTGGGCGATAAGACAGTGGAGGAGGCAGTGTGCAGGCGCAGTGAGAGGACTGCAGCTGCCTTTGAAGCTATGAACTTGAAGGGACAATCAGAAATAAGATTGTTCAAACAACTGAAAACATGTGGGGACTGCCACAATGCTATCAAAATAATGTGAAAAAATGATGGGCTGAGCATTTTTGTAAGGTATAATCTGAGGCTTCATCATCTCAACAGTGGCTCATGCTCTTTTAGTGAGGGAAGGTGAGCATTCAAATGATGGAAGTTGTCATGTCAATGTGCATGTATTAATGTGGTTTTTTAAATAGAGTTGCAGTGGTTGTTCAGTGGGGTTTGGCAGAGTTGACCTGCAGCGGGAGAACTGTGAGGAATCGTTATGGAGTTAGAAGTAAAAGCAGAAACGAAAACAAAGTTTTTATGGCGTATAGCGTATAGAAAGTCCGAGGATTTAGGAGGGGGTTTCGTTGGTGCTTCTTAGTTGAAGGGTGACGTGGAAGATGGTGTCAGTGATATGAGAGGAGGTCGTGGGCAACACTGATATTTCATGAGAAAATGCATTTATGAACAATAGTCTTCGCAGGAATGGTAGGTAGACAATTTCATTGCGAGTTTTGTGTTCTGAAAACGTACGGTTGAGGTTTATGTCCGCACAAACGGATGAGCTGCTGAACGTTGTTTGGGGGCTGAAGAAGGTGGAGAATTTCACTGTGAGTTTTGGGTTTTGAAAAAGTACGGTTGAGGTTTATGTGCGCACAAACGGATGAGCTGCTGAACGTTGTTTGGGAGCTGAAGAGCTCGCAAGGGACGCAGCGGGGGCACTGATATGCAAACACAAACACATCAACTGAGCTAATAAATTTTATTTGCAAAATAGTTAGGGTTTGGTAGAGCAGGGAGAAGTAGCTGCAAAACATATGCATTCATAAATAAAGCTAACGTATGCAAACTCAACACAAAGTCTAATAAAAGTAGGTAATTTGTTCATGTTGCTAAATAGCCTTCAGAGGTCAGAGCGAGAAAATGAATGTTATAAATATCTAAGAATGTAATAATAATTTGTATATCGTATAGTTAGTAACTGCATTTATGAACGATAGTCTTCGCAGGATTGGTAGGTGGAGAATTTCACTGTGAGTTCTGGGTTTTGAAAAAGCCCGGTTGAGGTTTATGTGCGCACAAACGGATAAGCTGTTGAACGTTGTGTGGGGCCTGAAGAAGGTGGAGAATTTCACAGTGAGTTTTGGGTTTTGAGCAAGTACGACTGAGGTTTATTTGCGCACAAACAGATGAGCTGGTGAACGTTGTTTGGGGGCTGAAGAGCTCGCAAGGGAAGCAGCGGGGGCACTGATATGTAAACACAAACATAAACAGCTCAACTGAACAAATATATTGTATTTCCAAAATAGTTAGGATTTGGTAGAGCAGGGAGACGTACCTGCAGAACAAATGCACTCGTAAATAAAGCTAATATACGCAAAACCAACCGAAAGTTTAATAAAAATAGCTAATTTGTTCGTGTTGGTAAATAACCTTCAGAGTGCAATAATTTGTATATCGTTTAGTTGGTACAGCGCTTTAGTCGTAAGCGCACTAATGGCCAGCAACATCATCAATGTGCTTCTACTTTATTTCCGAGTACCTGTTTTTTCGCGCCTCCTCCAGTTAACGTGGCTACTGAGTAAAGTAACACAACACAAAACATGTAACTATAATGGTGTACGTTGTAACCGGATGGTAGCAATGCAAGCCTAAAAGGTGGTTCTTACAGGTTTTAGAGTAGTATATCAGATACCGCAGGGAGTGTAAAACCATACCATTAGTTTGACATCTATATACGAATGTAATATAGAACTTCAGTTGCAGTTACGTATCTATAACTACATACGATTAGTAAACATAAAATTGAAAAATTGGGTGTATGAGCAGAGCATAGGAGAAAGCGGTATAGATTGAAAGAGGTAATAGAAGTAAACATTTTCTATATGTGCCCTACATAACGTTGACGAATTGGGTGTATGAGCAGAGCATAGGAGAAAGTGGCATAGATTGAAAGAGGTAATAGAAATAAACATTTTATATATGTGCACCTATAGTTTACTCATGTACATAACCATAGAGCCACAGAATATGGACTATCAGCAATGAAGAGTCATACGGCGGATCACAGAAATTGCAGCAGATGGTGAACGATCCAAGGGACAAACATAAAGAGAAAGACGAAAAGAAATTGCTTACGTAGATGTGGCAAAAGCTGCAATTCGGAAATGAAATCTGCGCAGTCGGACATAGGTTAGAGCAGGAATTGAAAGCAGAACGAAGAATGCGCGAAAATGGGGAGGAAAGAACACGGCAATAAAGTACCTGTTGATCGTGTTAGGGTGGGTCGCTGACAGCGAAAGTCGCTGTTGATGCTGCGAGGAGCAGACGGTAGTAGAAGCGCTGTTGCCGCCGATGTCGTCGGAAGGCAGATGCAGATGCTGGAAAAAAGAAGGAAGGGTTTGTGGAAAATTGCGGAAATGGCGGAGGCTGTGCAGAGGAGCAATCGCGATGCAGACACTCGGAAGAAGAAGCGAGGGTTTGTACGAAGGTGCGGAAATGGTGGAGATTGTGCAGCTGCAGCAAGCGCGCGAGAGATCGAGCGGGATAAGGCAACGTAAGCCATGGCAAGAGCGGTGTGATGCAGGAAATAGCACGCAGTGGATGCGGCACGCGGGAGCAGGACGGGGCACGCGGCGGCATCAGCGGATGGCGGGCCGGTGAAGGTGGCACGCGGCGGGCCGGTGAAGGTGGCACGCGGCGAGCAGGGGAATGAAGGAAGGACGCGTCGCAGGCGAGGATAAAGTCGCGAGAGCAAGTCGACCGGAGGAAGCGGGGGGGGGGGGGAGGGGGGTTATCGGGGAATTGCTTTGACGGAGACGGACGGGAACGGAGGTACGGAGAGAAGGGACGGAAAAACGAATCGGCCTTATTAATAGTAGATATAATAAGACTATAAGATATTAAAGATAACAACCACCTAAAATAAAGAATTGCAAATATTTTCTTTATTTATTATTACATGAGTGCCACTAAACATTCAAAAGTTTAGCACTGCTACCTGCCTCTCGGCAACAACCCCATAATAACATCTATGCGAATATCAAAATTCGTTTGCTCTAATACCAAGCCGCCGAGGGGACGCCCGCATAATAAAAAAATATGTACACGCATGGGGAGCGCACGCCCCCAACGGTCGGTGGGATGCATGTGACGGCACGCGGCCTTCCGTTTCCTTGAGGAAAATTTTTTGGAGGGCGTTACGTTTCCCGTTTCCTCCCTCCAAGAAGATTCCTTGGATTCCATAATTTATTCATTTATTGAATTATTAATTGTAAAATGCAATATGCATTTATTTAATAAAAATAATCACGGTGATTATATTGGAATATGCATTTATATTTAATATAAATAAGCACGATGATTATATAGGATGATCGCTCAATATTCAATACCATAAAATTATTTTGATTGCACACACAGTCTCATTTATTTGTTTTTTTTAAATTTTTATTTATGTTTTGACCCTCTTGGTTGGAGTGGCGAAATTTTAAGATCCCGGGCTCGGACGGTCTGAGACTTGGACAGTCCGCGATCATACATATGCTCCCGACGGTAAAGCGCTTTTTGTGAATGGACTTGATTTTGCCGGGTCTGATCCCGATGAATTTCAATGGCCTCCATGTATCCGGGTTATAACCGAGCATCAAACCTAAAATTTTCCCCTTTTGAGTGCGATTATCAGACAAGAAGCAGGAGAAATTAATACGAGGCCTCAAAATACTCGATAGGCCTCTAGCAATCGGAGCACGGAAAAGGGGGATTTTCTGTACTTTACCATAAAAGTGCACAAATTCAACTATGGATTGAGATTGTCATATCTCTACCATTGAATTTGCGCACTTTATGAAATATGCTCCGTTTGACACGGTGGGGATAAACGCATGAGTTAAACTGTCATTCGTTAAGAATAACTTAATCAACATCATCATCTATTTGAACATAAAAGTGGACGAAGCTTCTTAAGTGGACGTTAACGAATGACAATTTAATCCCCATGTTCATGACTGCCACCCACCGTGCCAAACAGAGCCAAAGTGAACAAATGCACTTTATCCCCACTTTTCTCCGAAAATCTCGCTGTGAAATCAGAGCAGCCGTTGAGGCCCAAAAGTACTCGCCCAGGCAAGACCCGGTAGAGCGGGCAACATCAAAAACATCATGAGACGATAATGACACACCGATTGGTGCTCAAAACACATTGAGTCTCCGTTTGGGAGGACTTATTTTCACCGATCAAGCGGTTACAACCGCATGAACTTCATTGATGTGGACCCCGAATGTGGGTAAACCTTAGACCGGGAGCACGAATAGTTTGATCATGGGACATGTTCCAAAAGCTTATGAAGATAAAAGTTGCAACTCACAAAAAAAAAATAATGAAATGAAATAGATGTACATGACAAAATACTACAGACTATTTACATGGAAGAAAAGTTACAGCTCAAAAACAACTCTTCATCAACATTTCCCTAAACAGGCCAGCAGAATAAATTAATGCTTTCAAGCCTCCCCTAAATCTCTGCACGCTAAATACCAACTTTTTTTTTCAAAAAAAAAAATCAAATACGATCATTATTAATACAAAAAATATGCTCTGCATTTTTTTTGGATCAAAATACAATTATTGCCTATGTATTATTATTGTATTTTGAACAAAAAATAGTCATATTTTGATCATAAATGATTGTATATTTAGGAATT
The DNA here is from genome assembly GCA_039513925.1 of Platanthera zijinensis. NCBI lineage: Eukaryota > Viridiplantae > Streptophyta > Magnoliopsida > Asparagales > Orchidaceae > Platanthera > Platanthera zijinensis. The sequence goes on from CM077097.1 coordinate 107,389,208, forward strand.
TTAGTATTAAGCATCCTCTAAGTAGAAGGTTTTTCCACGTTGCATCATAAATATTTAATTTTAGCATTTTGAACCTCCAAAGATTTTAATATGATCTCTAAGCATTCTAAATATTCAATTAGGAGTGCAAAATGTCAATATTAACCATACAATGTGCAAAAAATCTCCTAATTGAATAATGCCTCGTGCCAAAAATCCGTAATTGTAAGTTGTGTTTTGAAGACAGAATTAGGGTGCAGATCTAAGCTCTATTTGGGGGGTTACTTTCACCGGTCAAGCGGTTATGACCGCATGAACCGGACCTTGTCATAACCGCTTGACCGGTGAAAAGAAGTCCCCACAAACAAAGCCCTAGTAACTTTTGGATTAGTAGAGCCACCATGCCGCCGACAACCATGCGAGCACTTGCCCTATCGTTGACATTAGATTGGAGGTCGCGCTGCCGGAATAATCCGCCCGCAAAAATACCATCGTGTCGTTGATGAGAGGCAAGCCCACTGCCCGCGGGCTGCTGCCCGTGCCCGCCCCGGTGCCCGCAGATTTCAAACTGGCCCAAATAAAAATTAACAAGCAAATATTAATTACTGATAATGTCATCATTTATTAAGGACTAAGAAAGATTAGTACCTTGTGGTGCTGGGGCAGAAGGTGATGGCATAACCTGTTCCGGCGGAACATGTGAACGTCGAAGTGGAGTCGTCGTACGCGTAGCTATACGCACGCGGGCAGGCGTTCTTAAAAAGCTCGGAGTACGACGACGGCTTACACGTGTCGGGCCCACCGTATTCCCCGCTACAGCAATACTCCGGCGAGCCGAAGGCCTCGCAGGCGCTCCGGCAAGCCACTCCCTCGTCTCCGACGATCACCAGGAGCTCCGACGGGCAGAGCCCATTGAGGTCCACGAGACAGCCAGTGGCCCCGCATCTTCCGCCGGTCCCCGCGCCGCCGCCGCCCTGAGGCGCGACGACCATGGGAATGTTGTACCCGTCAACGAGGCTGACGTCGAAGAAATCCATGCCGCCGCTTCCGTCGAGGGTGAACTCGGCGAGCGTGGCCGGAGGGGTGGCGCCGCTACCGGAGCAGGCGACCGTGCCGGTGCCGCAGTCTGCGCTGGCGCAGGAAAAGAGGCCGGTGGAAGTGTCGGTGGAGCAACGGGTGCGGCCCCAGAGGCGGCCGGACCAGGACGGCGGCACGTCGATGGCTCGTGACTCGCCTGGCTTGAGGAGGAAGCCGGTGACGGGAAGCGGAGGCGTTCCGGCGCCGGAGAGTAGGCCCGGCCAAATGGGGAAGCCGCAGCTGTTGGCTATGGACAAAATCGCCGGCATTACTGGCTCTGTTTTGAGGGGAAAAAAAGTGGCCAGCGAGTGAAATTGTGAGTGGAGAAGAGAAACAGGGGAGGAAATTTGAAGGAAATAGTTTTTGATTTATTACCTGGTAAAATGATTAATAAGAGTAGAGGAAGCGTTGGGAAAAATCTGGAGATCGCCATTAAAGTCTCTGTTTCTAACTTCGTTTGAGTGCTATTGGGATTAATGCGGCAGAGAAGTAGAAATTGATTATACTGGAGTTAGGGGCTTTTATAGGAGAGAAAGGATAACGTCGTTATCTCTGATGAACCAGCAACATTTAACTTCATTATCTGGTAATGCCTGTGCGCTGAAGAGGAGAAGATAACGCCGTTATAACGGCGAAAGAGAAGTCAGAGAGCAATGTGCGAAGCAGAGTCCAAGAAAATGACCGTTGGTTTTGAACATAATAAAAGGGTTAAAATAAAAATAATTAAGAGTGATGTTATTAGCTGTTCGAGAATGGTTATTCGCAGGCCTTTGTTATTAAGTCCGTAATTTACATCCGTAGTCCTAAATTATATTTGCAGACTAATTTTTTTATAACTATATTAGTCCCAAATTCATAAAAAAATATGCGGTGCACGTGATCAATTCATAAAACTATGAAAGTGATCATCTTTTTACGTCATAATCAAATCAAGCATTCGAAAATTAATATTGTAATTATAAAATAGAGCAACCCAATATAATTCTGTAATTACAAAATGAAGCTAGCAACATCAAGGGATAGGGCAAAATTGTTGATTTAAATCAGCTTTTTCAAACGTACGATTGTTGAAGTCGGGGAAATCACTACTTCAAAATTCGGATCAATGCAGCCTAAAGTTACTGATCCAGCGGTCGGGCTTGAAGGCTTGACAGGCTCGGACAAGAAAATAGAGGGACAATTAGAAGGACCTCAGGTGCTGCGACAGGAGATCCCATCACGTACCCGGGTGTTTGAAAGAAGCTTCCCTTCCATAACCAAAGATGATCGAGCAGGGTACAAGGTGGACACTAGTTGGCGACTATCAGAGGATGGTAATCAAGGAGATGATCACTATCTCGCACGACTAAAAGTTCATAAGAAAGGTCCAGTCGAGATCTTTTGCGAGATTCTGAGGTCCAAATATTTGTACCCCTGAGATCCTATTTATAGGAAAACCAAGAGGTCTGTGTGTGTGTGGGGGGGGGGGGGTCTTATTTATAGCCCAACCCCAACCGGGGACTATGCGACCTCTGGGGGAACTCGTCCGGCTTGAGCGAGTATCTGCCCTAGTCGCCTACTAGACGAGAATGCAAGGAGAGCTCGTCATACTCGTCTAGACATTCTATTATCTTGAATGCTGACATTGATTTCTGTCTTGACCTGCTGACTTTGACTTATTGCTGGCCTGGCTCTGAGTGGGTCCACCCTCGACGAATATGAATTGTACACAATTTTCGCTCTTTGCGAGCGACATAGGAGCTCAAAAATAAACATCCAAAGCTTATTCGGCGAGCTGCAACTAGCGAGCATCCGGATTACTCGTGTCATGTTGATGCCTACCGAACCCTATAAATGGGGGGGGGGGGGTCATCTTTGAGGCACACATTTTGAAATCACACGCGATGTCGAAATCTGCTGCTGATGTTTACAACGCGAGGCTCGCTGCTCTGTCGGGATTCTTAGAACCAAGGAAGTCGAAGAGGCCGCGGGATGGTGATGATATCGCAGACCTCCCTCCACCGAAGAAGAAGAAATTGAAGAAGTCGCTAGCCTCCAAGGAAGACCATCCTCTCCCAGTGCCGGGGATGTCGCCACCTCGAGCGATAACCCCGAGATCCCTACCCACACTCAATAGCTCCTCGACGATCTCGGGTTGAGCGACATTCCTGAACTGTCGGTGCCTGAACCTTCTCTTCCCCTCCACCGGATTCTCCCCCTGCCTTGGACCTCGCTGGGTCCCAGACCCAAATGCAGTCAAATCTTGCTACTTGCAAGGTTAGCACCTCGTTACTGCTTGCTTTGAGTTACCATATTTTCCTGACTTGCCGATGTATTGTTGTCTTTTTGATATTCGCAGCTCCACTAACGTCGACAGAAGCCTCCGTCGAGCATCTGTCCATCCTTCCTCTACAAGCCATCCCTTGGTCGCGCTTGACGCCCAGCAGGGGCTGCGACCAAGTCACTCTGTATGGATCAATCTCAGCTCCAAGAGACGCGCGGAGAAACAAGTCTCTGGGGCTAGAACTGAGGGTTCTTTTATGCAGAATACCTCGCAACCAGGGGCGAGCAAGGCCCTTCCCCTACGACGGGCTCGTCGAAGCCTTCATCGAGTACATCCCTGCCTCCGCCTCCGCCTCCCCCCCGCCTCCTCCTTTGCCACCTACTTCTTCTGCTCGCCCTCAAGTCCCCCCTAAAACAACTCCAGCTCTTTCGAGCGCTCCTACGAGCTCATTACATGATCGGGACGGAAGGCGCCCTGAATACTTCCCGCCGAGGACGAGAGGGCGATAATTTTGAGGTCGCGGCCAGGGGCAAGCTGCCGAGTGCCTAAGAGGCTCGTCGTCGGGCTAGCGAGGACCATCTTGCCTCAGCCCTTCTCCCCGCCGATCTCGGTCTCCTCGGCCTGGTAACTCGCTTAATACTGAACAATACTTGTTGCGGCTTCATCTGATTCGACGACTTTCTCTATGCTTGGTAGGTCGCCCTGCAACCCCTGGAGCGACATTCATCGACTCACTTCGCCTCCCTACCTACGAGTATCTTCAGGCTGCGCAGCCCGCGCATACATTGAGCTGAAGGAAAAGTTCGATTAGCTTGTCATCTGTGAACCTCATCACCGGATCTCTTTGCTGGAAGTTCAGATGGCTAAGATGGAGGAGCTTTCGCAGAGGCTCGCTAGCTACGAGTCTCTCTTCCACATGATCAACGAGCTGGAGCGGCTACAGACAATGACCGAGCATCGCCAGCAGCTTCACTAGGAGGAGCTTTCAGGGATGCATGCGAGCATGGGCACTGCTGGATGGCTGGAAAGGATGGATGACCAACTACGTCATTGCGACGAGGCAATGGCCTTGGCGAGATAGCACTACAGACGGGCTCTCTACATGGGCTAGGCCAGGCGACATCCACCTCTTCCGGAGTAGCGGCCTTCTAGGACTTAAGATTTTCTTTCCAGCCTATGAAGCTTTCCCAAGTGAGTACAGAGCTTTGGCGCAAGGATCTGGTCGTCATCAGAGCCCGCCGGTTCATTCCAGTCTGGTCGTCAGTGTCAAAAGGGCGAGTACAAAAGAAGTTCGCCCAAGTATATAATTTCGCTAGAGAAGATTGAATGTAAATGAGTTGGGCGAGATATTCTCTGGCGAAGGTACACACTTGGATAAGCTTCTTCCACACTCGCCCTTTTGGCACTGATCGTTCTCTGATCACAAAGATTCTAACTATCCTCAGGCTCTTTGCAGCTACTTGCACCCTGCTGCGAGAACCTCTCTCGTTGGAGAAGGAGTCTGCGCCCTCGTGCCAAAGCTCCGTCAACATGCCTGGTGACGTTGAAGAGATACTGCCACCTGCGGTCAAAGGTCGGCCGCGACCTGGTGATAAAGAGAGCTACTCGCAGGGGAGGCTAGAAAAGGAGAAAGGAAAGGCCAAGTCACCGGAGCACGCAAGGAAGCAGGCAAAAGGTCATTTGCGAGCTCTTCGATGACAAGGAATGCCCCGCTGAAGTCGGTGCGCCCAACTTCCACCAAAACTACAACAAGGGGCGTGACGATAAGGACATCTTCGACTGCCCACTGGTAACCTGGGCTGAGAGTGAGCACTAGGCGATGTTGAGCACCAACATGTCCGCCTGGTCAGAAGACAGGGAGGACAAGGGCGAGGCGTTCGACGTCGCCTTCTTTACGGTCGTGCAGACGTAGAGTTGTTGCAAGACATCAGCGATCAGGATCTCGCCAACCAAACCGCTTGCTTGCTCCTTCAAGCTATCGAGCAGGGACACTACACAACAAAGAGACTATTTGTGTAAGACCCCCCCATCTTTTGACAGGGTCGGGCCAGATGGGATCTTACTTGCCTAAGACGTCAACCCAGTGCTCCTTAAGGAGTAACGACCCACACTACTAAGCACTAGTTGGCCGCCTTGCTCGACTTGAATCATAACATTCACATCTCATCACAGATTTTTGAGGAAGCATTAATGAGAAGACATAGCAAATATATATAACGATATATATTTAAAAGGAAATGTAAAAGGCCGTAGCCACTATTTATACACGAAGCCTATAGGCTAAAACAGTACTATAACTAACAACTCCTAACTCTCTCAATCCTGCTCGCTAGTACTCACGTCTCGAAACTTTGGAGACGATATGGGTGCCTCTACTCAGGTAGTCCTATCAGCTGGTGTATCGTCCTGCAGCAGTTGGTCACTACGGTGCTTCATCTCCTATGAATGGTTATTAAAATAACCGTTAGTTACATAACTAAGTGGAAAAAAATCTCCTCCCCGGATCCATATCCTGGGGACGAGCGCACGCACCCAACAAAAGTAGATAGCCAAAGCAAGATAAAGTTGGTACATCATTTCATATATAAGCTAGGAGCAATCATAAAAGATCTACAACATGGTATAACTGGAATAACAACAACAATATACGTCAGTTATAATGTAAGCTCTACGGGCACAGTAGCACAACATGTATTCACAACCCGTATTCATACCGCATGCATTCACAGATGCGCACACATCGCATGCATTCACAGTCGCGCACAACACCATATGTCGACATAGTATGAACTGCTTTTTTTCAAGCAGGGTAGCGAGCCCCGCGGGCCTCACCGATATGGCTGTCAGTGACAGTGGCCAGTCCTGCCACTTCTGGGGGTGGTCGTACTGAACAACCCAGGCCCTAACATACATCCTCATATACTCTTGGATGTGAGCAACATCCAACGATTCAATATTTTGGATGACCAATAGAGGAAACCTAATGGGGAAAAACATAGCGGCTGGACACCCGTGATATAAATCTCTATGTCGCCTTGCGTAGTCAAACTTCTCGCACCGGTATGATCGGTCAGTGGAAGTGACTGACCCTCCATAATTTACCGCAAGCAATTTACAAGCAATCAAATTTATCAATTTTGTTAGCATGCACCAGGTCTACAGCAGCTTGGCCTACTATACTTTAAATAATTTGGGTAAATAACACTTGGATTGACTTTCGACAAGGAGCGTGTGAGCACTTTATTTGGGGCTAATTTAGGAGGAATATCTCAACTCCTGTTATCCCCAACTAAGGCTCAACCTATCAATTAACTGTTCGTCAGAGCAGGACCTGTGCTTAAAATAATAAATTGTAGAAACAAAAGTGCGGTAATAGAAGCTGCTGATAGTATAAGCTGCAGAATTGAAATCCTATAATGAAATAGGACCAGTAGGATACTGGAGTAATATTGAACTGAAAGAACTGAACTGAAAGTAAGTACTTAAAGGAACTTGACTAGTATGAGACTGGAATAGTACTTAAATAAAAGAACTAAACTGAAAGTAAATAAGTAGGACTAGTACAAGATTGAAGTACTTGAAAAGAAATAACTGAACTGAAATAAATAAAGGAACTAGACCAGTGTGAGACTGGAATAAATCATAAAGAAAATAGTTAGTAGTCCAATCACTCTATTTAGGAGGCTTCAGTTCTATCTCCATTCTTAGGATGCATGCTAAGTTCCATCTTCATTCTCAGGAGGAAGGTTCTGTTTCTTCTCCGTTCTCAGGAGGCATGTTCTGTTTCATTTCAGCTTTTAGGAGGCTTCTTAGGGTTTCACCCATTGTTAAGATCCGATAAAAATTCTTTGCGCCCTTTTTAATTACGGCTTAATAAAATCATTGGGATTTTTAGGAGTTACATCTTTATTATTCGTTTAGAATAATTAGTAATGCATTTGCTCATACTCTCATCTTCTGAGTCTGCCAAAAATACCCGAGAGTATTTTTAAAAGAAAAACGAGGCGCACGACGGTTTCACGAAATCTTGGGAACACTCAGAGCTTGGACACTTGCCTCGATTATTATAATGACTCTACCCCTTTCCCGAGAAAACGGTATTCCTTCCCTGCAGGCATAGCATTATCACAAGCATATATATCACAAGAACATGCACTCACACACAATTCCACATATCACAAACGCCAACCTTAACAGCTGATGCTCCATGCACTCAGGGAACAGTTTTGGTGTGCTAGTTTCCCGGATTACACCACCGTTCAGAGGTCCCAGACTTGCCAGTCAATTTTAAACATTTTTAGTCTTTTCGCCTTATAGCCTAAGACACCCTCTCTCTTGTTGCCACTAGTAACTCTCATGTACTTTAGGTCTGTTTAACCGATCGACAGAGAACATGTATAGATCAGCTTTTCCCGTTGCTCAAATCGCCATGCCCGCCCGCCGAAAGTCACACTCTCAGGCTGGTCGATAGGACACGGGTCAGCCTCCCCTTTCTCGTATCTCAAAACACAACCAATGTTATGAACAATGGATCTCATGGCCGTTAGGAGCTTGTAGCTCCCAGATTAGCCTCATAGTCTCCCAAAGACAGACGTCACAATCAAAAGAGAGTTATCACCAGCGCTCGTCACGATCGCTTGGCAGGACCAACAAAAATTCTCTTTTGATGCTCATACTCAACCCAAAACCCTGCAACATCATGCAGTGCCAGAAACACATGTCTTTTCACATCAATCAAATCTCATCATGAGCTATCGCAGACGATACTCGCTGTCGCCTGACGATATCCAACAATTATGTAAACTGTGGTATTTTCTAGGTATTTTCCTGGAGAGCGTCTCCAGTACTTCCTACTACTCCATTTCACAGGCATAACCCATCAGACCCCATAAACGCCCCGTTTATACTTGGAGTCTTCTCCGACATGCAAAATAAAATATCACCAATCCAGACCAACCTGTTCGGACGGGCTTCACACAACATTCTTATTCCGTACTGCGATTTCCGGATCTATATGCAAAACTACCCGGGGATATCACATATCAACCCGACAAAATTCCCTTCGCTTTTCCACCTTTTGGTGAGGGATTCTATGCATATGCCAAAAGGACTTCACTTGTCCAAGAAGGAAGATCGTTACCCTTGTAGTTTTCTTCGGAGCCATGACGAAGTATTTCTACTCAGACAGAAAGGAGCACGTCACTTCCCTCTTCGTGGATCTAGCCTCGGCTCTTACTTCCGACTACATAATCTCCTTAACCAAGCTATTCAATCTCAGCTCCAGCCCTTAGCTCCAACCCTTAGTTCTTTCTCTCAAGAACTTGGATGAAAGAAGGAGAGAAAGTGAGAAGAAGAGAATGAATTCTCATCCCTTTATTCCTCTACATAAGTGGCCTTGGGATTTAATCCCAGCCACAAGATCATTTCATCAAAAGAGAGCAAAGGCCACAATTTCGGTTGAAAAGTCAATCAAAAGGATATCGCCGAGCGATATCGGCTATCGCCTGGCGATAGCGACAGTAACTGTCTTGACCCTAGTCAACCACCGCTCATCGGCCACCGCCTGACCATCTGACACGTGTCTAGCAGACGTGGTACTATCGCCTGGCGATATCCACTGTCGCCGTTTTGATAGCTCACTAAACGCTTTACAGTGCCGAGTGCATTGAGTTCACTCAATGCTTGAAGGCGTCGAGAGCGTTGAGAGTTGGGGCTATCGTCGCGCAATACCCACTATCGCCACGTGATAAACTCTTACTCAATGATTTGTTGAAAGGTGTTGAGTGTGATGAGCTCACTCAACGCTTCATGGCGTCGAGTGTTATTGATATCGCCGCCGGCGATACCCACTGTCACCTAGCAAAAGCGACCAAAAGTTCTGCTGTCCAATCTGGGGTGTTACAACCCTCCCCTCCTTACAGAAATTTAGACCCGAAATTTTACTCAATTATAAGAGAAAAACAGCAACTTATATATTACAACATTAATGTACAAACAACTCGGGGTATTCCTCGAGCATGGTTTGCTCACGCTCCCATGTCAGCTCTTCAAGGCCACAGTTGTCCCATCAGACTTTGACCATCCCGATTTTCTTATTTCGCAGTTGCTTGATCTCCATATCCTCGATTCGAATGGGCCGAACTTTCATCGTTAGCTGACTATCGACCGGTACTTGATCAAAAACAATCACTTGAGGGTGTTCTTTTACAGCTTTGTATAACACTGATATGTGAAACACATCGTGCAAATCACTTAATTCTGACGACAGAGCTAATCGATAGGAAGCTTCGCCAACTCGTTCAACCACTTCAAACAGACCAAGATTTGCGGACTCAATTTTTTCAAGCACTGGATCTTGGGTACACCTTTGAAGGGTTTGATCTTCAAGTACGCCCACTCGCCAACCGCAAACTTCACGTTTCGATGTTTGGCGTTGTAGTACTTCACTTGCCTATCTTGGGCTATCAGTAGCCGCTCTCTTATAGTGCGTATGGTCTAATTTGCATCTTCGACCTCCTTACTCTTATATAGTATTGACTCATCTGTTTCCGCTCAAGCTAAATGTGTATGACACTTTCTACCGTATAAAACTTCAAAGGACTCCATCTGTATGCTAGCATGATAGCTATTGTTGTAGGCGAATTAAATCATATAGAGGTGATATTCCCACCTCTTCCCGAAATCCAGGGTTGACATACAGAGCATATCCATCATTGTTCTGTTGGTCCTCTCGGTCCGGATGGAAGGTCATACTGAACTTTAACTTGGTACCCAATAGTTGGTGGATTAGCCTCCAATCACCTGAAGTAAAACGCTCATCTCGGTCACTGACGATGCTACGGGGCACGCCGTGCAATCGTACGATGTTATCCACGTACAGCTTGGCCAATTTTTCCACTGAATCTTCCTTCCTGTTAGGTATAAAGTGCGACACTTTGGTAAACCGGTCAACGATCAGCCACACGACATCATTTCCGCTTTGAGATCTCGGCAGTCCATGCACAAAATTCATAGAAATGTCATCGAACTTCCATACCGGAATTGGTAACGACTTCGGGAAACCTCCAGGTTTCTGGGATTCAGCTTTTACCAAGGCGCAAGTCTAACATTTTGCCGCGTTATGGGCTATATCCTTCTTCAGACCTGGCCACCAGAATAACTTCTTATGTCCTTGTACATCTTTGTGCTCCCTGGGTGTACTACCCCGTATTCGCAGAGTAGGGTCCCCCAGCAGGCGCAAGGCTTGCTGTGCAGTTTTAAGCTTTTTTGAGGGTTTTGCACTCTTGGAGGCCAATTTAGTATTAATCTGTGTTTTATACCAGTAGGGGGATAAAATATTTTTCTCCCCCCAGCCCCCTCGGGGGGTCACCCAGCCTCAAGCTCGCCTAGATTGTTCCAGGCCGCTGAGCTCTCCACCTAGCCGCCAGCTCGCCAGGCCCCTGTCTCGCCCAGGCCGCCGTCTCGCCTAGTCGCCGCACTAGCCTTGCCGCGCACTCGCCCATGCCACCGCCGTCTCGCCCAGGCCACCGTCACGCCTAGTCGCCACACTCGCCTTGTCGCGCACTCGCCCAGGCCGCTGTCGTCTCGCCAGGCCGCGAGCTCACCCAGGTTGCCGCCATCTCGCCTAACCGCCTACTCGCCCGACCTCAACTCGCCTTGTCGTCTGCTCGCCCGGCTTGAGGGGATGCCCATGGTGGACTGCATTTAGCAGTTTAGAACAACGAGATTTGGCTGTTGGCAGACCAATTTGGGGGCATTTCAGTAATTTTAGGGCAGCAGGATTTGGTTATTGGCAGGCCATTTCCAGAAAACTATAAATAGACCCTTGGGGGTACCTTGGAGAGCATTGCTTCTTAGTCACTTGAATCCCTCTGTTTTCTTCCTCCATGCTAGGCACCTAGCTCAAGCATTGGCTAGGGAGGGAGAGACCTCAAAGGTCTTCCGGGTGTGAGGTGGGACCTTCACGCTAGAGCCGAGGGTCTGTTCCTAGCTTCTTGAGTCTTTGGCCCGTGACGTTCTCCTGAGTGTAGTAGGTGTGAGGTCACCCCTTTCTTGGGACTCCGAACTCCACGAGAGACTAAGTTTTTGGTTTCAACATTTTGGTGCGGTGAGCGTGAAGAGTGACCAACACAGAAAATCTCGAGAGAGTGTCATGACCGGAGATCAGGGAGGTAGTGATGATCTCGGCGAGCTCCCCAGCCCATCACCTTTCGTAGGAAGGGAGGAGTTCATGGCTTCCATCCAAGACATCATGGAGATGCTGCGAGGTATCACCCCTCGGGCTAATAACTCAACTCCCACCCCCAGGGACTGACACTCAGGGGTCTCGCCGAGGTGGTCCCGAGTGGTCTCGGTGAGGTGGCTTTGAGTGGTCTCGGCGAGCTGCCTCCCAGGGACCTAGGCAAGATGACCCCCGCAGGGGGAGAAGGAAGTACACCAAGAAGAAGGCCTGGGAAGGAAAGAATGGGAGAGGGGGTCGAGCGAGACCTCCCCGGCTGGGAGCTGTTCCCCAGCCCGACGAGTGCTCGCCTCCCAGGCGACCAGGTCACGCGAGTAGAGCTCGCAATACTGTCAATGAGGGGGTCACCCTTCAACGAGCTGATCATCTCGGCTCCCATTCCCGAGGGGTTCAGAGAGCCCGACATGGCTTACTATACCGGGAAGGATGAACCCGTCCAACATTTGTAGTGATTCGAGGATGTCGTCTCCATCAGGCCGATGACAGATGCCTTTAAGTGTCGCCTCTTTGCGATCACGTTGAAGGACAAGGCAAGGGACTGGTTTCATCAACTCCCAGCGATGTCCATCTACAGGTTCGAGGACTTGAGTCGGAGCTTTTAGCTTCACTTCTCCACCTCCAAGAAGAAGAAGAAAATCCTGAGTCTATCTTCCTGATAAGACAAAAGTCCGAGGAGTCGCTGGCCTATTACGTTGACAGGTTCCAAGATAAGATCCTGGACATCCAGGAGATGCCGGGGTATGCCCTCCAGATAGCGTTCACAGTGGGCTTGCGCGAGGGATTCTTCAAGATGAGCCTGACCCGAAAGGCCCCATTTCCTTCGAGGAGCTGATGAAAAGGGCGGCAGAAGAGATATCCATGGAGGCGGCCAAACCGGCATTTGTTAAGAAGTTGGCGAGGCTAATAGAGGCGGAGCCGAAGGAGCAAGGAGGCTCGAGGCATCAGGAGGGAAGACGGAGAGAGGAGCAGAGAGCTCAGGGGATGGTACACGTGAACCCTTTTGGGAAAGAAGGATGAATAGGGTTTTATAAGTATATATATATAATATTATATTATTAATATAATTAACTAGAAATACTCAAACAACGAGAGTGACCAAATCACCTTGTTTTTGATGAAATTCACACGAAAGCTCAACAAATAAAGGATTACCAATCTCCAATCTAAGCACAAACCAATCACTCAGGATGGTACACGTGCTAACTAAAAATCCACTAACAGTCATGTTGTGGTCAACTCAACGCTCCTGGCAGATCGAGGTAAACTCGGTTGTCTTAGCCAGTGGAGCGTCCAAGCGCGCACACAGTCACAGAATAAGAAAAATAGTGCACACAACGATTTTAACGTGAAAAAACCTCGATCTCAACTGAGTAAAAAATCACGTGAATGGATATGTGTCGGCCAAACTCCACTATGAGCTTCGGGTTACAAATCTGCTACAGAATCGAGGGCGACAGGATGCTCCCCGTTACAATTAGGGATAAGAGAGAAAGTTCACGCGTGCTTGGTGGGCGACAGGCCGCCTCACGCGAAGCTTGACGCTAGTGCCCTTTAACGATGGCGAACGCTTATGTGCATTGTGTGGATGCTGAACACGGGCGCACTCAGGGCACATTCTTGGTGTACCGGCAAACCAGAGTCCCACCACCGTTCATGGTCCGAAAACCAACGGAATTGTGCAGTTAGTCTTAACGGCGCGCATGCCTAAGACTCTCATTATGCGCTCCAACGAGACCAATAACCAGGTCTACCAGTCAGACGTACATAACGCAGGTACAGATCAGCAACCTCCCGTTGCTCAAGTCACCATGCCATCATTGAATACCGAAGTACTCATGGTCAATTTACAGTCGCGGGTCGGTTCACCTTTCCTGTTCGGCACGAAGCCTTTTTTAAGAGCTCTCAGCTCATAATAGTCACACTGTCTACCAAGGACTGGCTTCACAATCTAAAGAGGGGAAATAATTCCAGCACTCCTCACAGTCGCTTGACGGGTTTAGCAGAACTCACTTTCTGCACTCAAACTCACCCAAACATGGCATACAACCCAAGATTCATGCGGGTATTTTCCTGGAATTCCACTCCAGTACTTCCTATTACTACCCTTCACAGACACAACCCATCGACTTCACAAACTACACGTTTATACGCGGAGTCTTCTCCGGTTCACAATATACAATATCACCAATCCAAACTAATCGTCCGGATGGGCTTCACACAGCATGCCTATTCCGTACTACTCATTTCCGAATCTAGATGCAGACTCAACCAGGGATGTCAATTATCAATCCGCTAGAATCGCTTACGCTTTCCACCTCTTGGTGGAGGATTCCATGCACATGCATAAAAGAGGGCTTCACTTGTCCAAGAAGGAGATCGTTATCCTAGACGATCGCTTTGGAGCCATGGAAATCTAGCCGGATGAAAAGCACCGCAACGGCCTTGCCTTCACGGAACTAAACTCGTCTCGCGACTCGGAACTCCGAAGCTCCACCGGCGGCCGGAATCCTTCTCCTTCTTCCTTCCTTGCTCTCCTCTCTCTCTATCTCTTTAGAAAGAGAATGGTCAAAGATAGAATGAGAGATAATACTCAATCCTTTGTCTTATAACAGTAGAAGGAGTCCTGGACCATTAGATCCAATTTGAAGGAAATTAACAACAATGATTCGCTCTAAAAAGCATCTTTTCCTGGGCTGACACGGCGTGTGACACGCCCGTGTCACAGGCCGTGTACCTTAAGCGGCACACAACCGACTCAATCCAGACCAGGACACAGGCTTAGATACGCCCCGTGCCAAGCTTATGACACGCCCGTGTCAATCAGTACACGCCCATGCTGAGGGGTGTGTCCCTCAATCGACACAGGACTAACAAATCTCGAAAGGGACACGGGGTCCCAACACAACCGTGTCAACTATGACACGCCCGTGTCACCCAGAACACTCCTGGGATCCATGCCGTGTTCCTCACCCGACACAGCTCGGCTACCAACCCGAGCAGGACACGGCCTTGGACACGCTTATGTCCTTGGCCGTATCGCCTCTCGAAGATCGTTGACTGAATTCTGTCGAGTACTCGAGACAATACAGTGAAAGACGCGGCTTGGGACACGCCCATGTCCCAGGTCGTGTGCCTCACTCGAGACACACTCGAGGCCCACTTGAGTCCTACTCGAGACCCACTTGAGTATACAGAGCAGGACACGCCCTAGGACACGCCCGTGTCCCAGACCGTGTTGCCCAGCCTGACTCAATTTTGGGATTTTGGGGTGTTACAACCCTCCCCCATTACAGAAATTTCGTCCCGAAATTTAGCGCAACTGTAAACACCAACACAACCACTCCTTTGTTGTACCTTTAACAAAAAAGATCCGGGTTTAAAGCTCAGATGCCGCAGCTTATATCGCCCTACGGCATCGCACAAACACAAGTTTTTTACAAACAGACATACAACAGGTACTTTAATACATCACTACAATAGTAAAGTACACTATTTACTTTATTTTGCTTGTCCACGTCCTTCATAATCTGCTTTACAGTCTCCTTTAACTCCAGATTATAAACGCGAGGCTACTGTGCTTCACGATTTGAGCTTTGCGGCTCCTGCAATTCGAGAGTCTACATTCGAGGTTGCGCCCGGGACGCAGATGACTCTGCCACTGCCTTGCCCTTTTCCTCATAGGACGCACCAGTCTTTTTCTCACCCTTTGAAGGTCCACTTAACCAATTACATGCGACATGTCCCTGCTTCCCACAATTAAAACACGTACATGTCTCCACACGTCCTTGCCCAGACGTTGCTCCTGAAGCAACATCCGAAGAAGTTTGTTCAGCAGGCCTGAACCTCTTCTTATCTCGTTTCCTCAATTTCGATTGTTCCGATTGCAGAACTTTGAACTTCGGCTTTTCCACCGCCAAGTTCTTCTTGTCTTGCACCCGTTTCAAATCCTTCTCCAGCACACAGACTTTATCTACTAACGCTTGGAAGCCTTAGTTCACCGAGCTCGAGAGCTCCAACCTCAGCTTATCACGAAGTCCCTCATAGAACCTATTCGTTTTTCTATCCTCCTCAGTCCTGATTGCTGTCAAGATCTTCTTCACTCTTGCGAGCCAATCCTCGGCTTGCGTTGGGGAACCCGCCCCAACAAACGTAGGTGGAGGAAACTCCATAAACCGTTTCAGTTGCTCATCAGCCACTTGCTCGTCAATCAGAGCCTCAACACGCTCTTGCCTCGCACCAACCTGAACTAGCTCCACTGCAGGCCTTGCCTGCCCAACAGGCTGTGCATGAAACATGATAAATAACGCCTTCACAAATAAGCGTACGGTTTCCGTAGAAGGAGGAGGTGTGGGCACCTCAGCTGGTGCCGCACTCTCATCCGAACGTTGGGGTTCAGACTGCCCAACTCCACTACTCATCACCTAGAAGTATATAAAACACCATTAACGTCCATTCCAAAACGACAACCATGTCTAGTATACACGCTCACACTCCTCAAATACATGTATTGCATTCCTAGTGGACATTCATGAGTTCAATTATGTTATCCCTACCAGAACCCTAACCTCTGATACCACTTTGTAACGCCTCCACCGTTACATGGAATATAATAGAGGGTTCGGCCGGGGCCCCACGCCATATTTCACAGACAAACGATAGAATCACGTATGAATATCAAAATTACTTTCTACTCGCTTCTTAACTCAGAGCATTCTAGCAGAATTTTATAACTTACAAGAACTCATTTAATGAATGTCCACTAAATATATAAATAACACATTTATATATAACACCAGGAATGTATACAAGAACACAAACGCTCACGACCTTAAGGCCTTGCAAGTTTCTCTTTACAATATGTGGTTTCATATATCGGCACGCAGGCCGGCCATACATGAAATCCAATTCTTCGCACGACCTTCAAGGGCCTACAAGCAGCATCAAGGGCTTCATCCCGCTCAATCCAATTCAGCTCGTCATCACCTGCATATGGACATCCACCCCAAGGGTGATAAACAAAGCAACGGTCAGCATTCAGCTAACCAATTATAACAACCCTACCCCATACCCGGGACAGTGGTTCCTTCCCTACATGTATTGATATCAACATATATATATCACAATAAGATGTGCACTCACGCACAATCAATACATCACAATCGTCAGCCACGCGGCCCGACGATCCGTGCACTCAGGGCACATTCTTGGTGTACCGGCGAACTAGGGTCCCACCATCGTTCACGGTCCGAAAACCAACGGTATTAAGCAGTTAGTCTTAACGACGCGTAGGCCTAAGACTCTCATTATGCGCTCCAACGAGACCAATAACCAGGTCTACCAGTCAGACGAACATAACGCAGGTACAGATCAACCACCCCCCGTTGCTCAAGTCGTCATGCCATCATCGAATATCGAAGTACTCATGGCTAATTTACATGCGTGGGTCGGTTTCCCCTTTCCTGTTCGGCACGAAGCCTTTTTAAGAGCTCTAATATCACAATAGTCACACTATCCACCAAGGACTGGCTTCACAATCCAAAGAGGGGAAATAATGTCAGCATTCCTCGCGATCGCTTGACGGGTTCAGCAGAACTCACTTTCTGCACCTAAACTCACCCAAACATGGCATACAACCCAAGATTCACGCGGGTATTTTCCTGGAATTCCACTCCAGTACTTCCTGTTACTACCCTTCACATGCACAACCCATCGACTTCACAAACTACACGTTTATACGCGGAGTCTTCTCCGGTTCGCAATATGCAACATCACCAATCCAGACTAACTGTCTGGATGGACTTTACACAGCATGCCTATTCCGTACTACTCATTTCCGGATCTAGATGCAGACTCAACCGGAGATATCAACTATCAACCCGCTGGAATCGCTTATGCTTTCTACCTCTTGGTGGAGGATTCCATGCACATGCATAAAAGAGGACTTCACTTGTCCAAGAAGGAGATCGTTACCCTAGAAGATCGCTTTGGAGCCATGGAAATCTAGCCGGATGAAAGGCACCGCAACGGCCTTGCCTTCACGGAACTGAACTCAGCTCGCGACTCGGAACTCCGAAGCTCCACCGGCGGCCGGAATCCTTCTCCTTCTTCTTTCCTTGCTCTCCCCTCTCTCTATCTCTTTAGAAAGAGAATGACCAAATATAGAATGAAAGATAATTCTCAATCCTTAGTCTTATAACAGCAGAAGGAGTCATGGACCATTAGATCCAATTTGAAGGAAATGAACGACCACGATTCGCTCTGAAAAGCATCTTTTCCTGGGTTGACACGGCTTGTGGCACGCCTGTGTCACAGGCCGTGTACCTTAAGCGACACACAAGAGACTCAATCCAAACCAGGACACGGGCTTAGACATGCCCATGTCAAGCTCCTGACACGCCCGTGTCAATCAGTACACGCCCGTGCTGAGGGGCGTGTCCCTCAATCGACACAGGACCAACAAATCTCGAAAGGGACACGGGTTCCCAACACGCCTGTGTCAACTCTGACACGCCCATGTCACCCAGAACACGCCTGGGATCCAGGCCATGTTCCTCACCCGACACAGCCCAACTACCAACCCGAGCAGGATACGGCCTTGGACACGCCCATGTCCCTGGCCGTGTCGCCTCTCGAAGATCGTCGACTGCATTCCGTCGAGTACTCGAGACAATACAGTGAAGGACACGGCTTGGGACACGGTCGTGTCCCAGGCCGTGCGCCTCACTCGAGACACACTCGAGGCCCACTCGAGTCCTACTCGAGACCCACTCGAGTTTATAGAGCAGGATACGCCCTGGGACATGCCCGTGTCCTAGGCCGTGTTGCCCAGCCTGACTCCAATTTGGGATTTTGGGGTGTTATAGAGGGGAGGAGCATTATCGTACTGTGACTTCCACAAGTTGGAGGGTCACACCACGACTACCTGTCTCAAGTTCTTGGAAGTGAGGGGGGCGAGAGGACCTGTCCGGCAGCAGTCACCGGTGCAGGTTGAAGAGGTTCCACCCAGAATGGGGGGGGGATGACATATATGAGGACCGGGTCGATGTAGGACCTCGAGGTGGTATAACAGTGATCCACAGTGGAGTGGGGTTCGAAGCCACTCAAAAGGAAAGCCTCCATGTGATGTACCGACGGAGCGTTGCTTCGACATCCCAGACCCCACCCCAAGAGGATAAGATCCCCTTCTCAGTGAAAGACATGCCAGATCATAAAGATCCGTTCTGTGATGCGCTGGTCATCCAGACGGCCATCGAGGGCTACACCGTCTCCCGGATCTTATTTGACAACGGGAGCTCCGTCAACGTCATTTTCAAGAAGGCATTTGACGAGATGAAGGTAGAACCGAGGAGGGTGTTGGCCTCAGACGGACCCCTATTCGGATTTTCAGGGGAGAGGAAGGAGGTAGAAGGTGGAGTAGGACTTTAAGTAAAATTGGGAGGGACTTCAAGGAACTGCCGGTTCGTCATTGTTGATGCTCCAAGCAGCTACAACGCCATCTTCGGAAGGCCCCTCATCAGAGCCTTCCGTTGTGTGTCGTCATCTTTCCACCAGTGTCTCAAGTTCAGCTCAGGAGGGATCCAGGTCAGGATCAAGGGAGACCCCAGGATGGCAAGACAGTGCTACGCCACGGCCGTCAACACCATCTCTTAGTTGGCCAAGGCAGAGGAGATGGAGAAGATCATGGAGAGCTTGAGCAGGATCGAAGTGTCTGATGGGAAGGAATATGACAACGACCATCATGCCCATACCCCCTAAAAAAGCCTAACCTCGGCGGAGTCCTGTATTTTTCTTATGTTGTAGTGAGTTCAGCCCCCGACAAGCTGAGTCGGGGGGGGGGGGGGGTCAGGTAACCCATCTTTTTCCCCCATTTGAGCATGTTGGAATTGATAAAGCATAGGTGACATGCCCAGTTCCCAACCCCCGAGAGGATCTCCTCATTTCAAGCTCCCATCACCTGGATGAGTCGAATGTACCTCGGGGGGAGGCTAAGTTCTCTTTGCTCCGAGACGGTCCCGCTGTCTAGACTCTCACTAGCTGGCAGGGCCGGAGTACCTCTCGTGGACACCATGTTCTCTTTGCTCCAAGACGGTCTCGCTGTCCAGGCTCTCACTAGCTGGCAGGGCCAGTTGTACCTCTCGTGGATGCCTAGTTCTCTTTGCTCCGAGACGGTCCCGCTGTCCAGGCTCTCACTAGCTGGCAGGGCCGGAGTACCTCTCGTAGATGCCATGTTCTCTTTGCTCCGAGACGTTCCTGCTGTCCAGGCTCTTACTAGCTAGCAGGGCCGGAGCACCTCTCATGGACTCCATGTTCTCTTTGCTCCGAGACGGTCCCACTGTCTAGGCTCTCACTAGCTATCAGAGCCGGTTGTACCTCTCGTTGATGTCATGTTCTCTTTGCTCCGAAACGGTCCCGCTGTCCAGGCTCTCACTAGCTGGCAGGGTCGGTTGTACCTCTCGCGGATGCCCAGTTCTCTTTGCTCCGAGATGGTCCCACTATCCAGGCTCTCACTAGCTGGCAGGGACGGAGTACCTCTCGTGGACGCCATGTTATCTTTGCTCCGAGATGGTCCCGCTGTCCAGGCTCTCACTAGCTGGTAAGGCCAGAGTACATCTCGTGGACGCCATGTTCTCTTTGCTCCAAGACGGTCCCGCTGTCTAGACTCTCACTAGCTGGCAGGGCCGGTTGTACCTCTCGTGGATGCCCAGTTCTCTTTGCTCTGAGACGGTCCTGCTGTCTAGGCTCTCATTAGCTGGCAGGGCCGGTTGTACCTCTCGTGGATGCCCAGTTCTCTTTGCTCTGAGACGGTCCCGCTGTCCAGGCTCTCACTAGCTGGCAGGGTCGGAGTTCCTCTCGTGGACGCCATGTTCTCTTTGCTCCGAGACGGTCCCGCTGTCCAGGCTCTCACTAGCTGGCAAGACCGGAGTACCCCTCGTGGATGCCATATTCTCTTTGCTCTGAGACGGTCCTGCTGTCCAGGCTCTCACTAGCTGGCAGAGCCGGAGTACCTCTCGTGGACGCCATATTCTCTTTTCTCCGAGACGGTTCCACTGTCCAGGCTCTCACTAGCTGGTAGGGCCGATTGTACCTCTCGTGGATGCCCAATTCTCTTTGCTACGAGACGGTCTCGCTGTCCAGGCTCTCACTAGCTAGCAGGGCCGGTTGTACCTCTCGTGGAAGCCCAGTTCTCTTTTCTCCGAGACAGTCCCGCTGTCCAGGCTCTCACAAGCATGCAAGGCCGGTTGTACCTCTCGTGGATGCCCAGTTCTCTTGCTCTGAGACATTCCCGCTATCTAGTCTCTCACTAGTTGGCAGGGCCGGTTGCACCTCTTGTGGATGCCTAGTTCTCTTTGCTCCGAGTCGGTCCCGTTGTCCACACTCTCACTAGCTAGCAGGGCCGGTTGTATCTCTCGTGGATGCCCAGTTCTCTTTGCTCCGAGACGGTCCCACTGTCCAGGCTCTCACTAGCTAGCAGGGCCGGTTGTACCTCTCGTGGATGCCTAGTTCTCTTTGCTCCGAGACAGTCCCACTGTCCAGGCTCTCACTAGCTGGCAGGGCCGGTTGTACCTCTCGTGGATGCCCAGTTCTCTTTGCTTTGAGACAGTCCCGCTGTCCAGGCTCTCACTAGCTGGGAGGGCCGATTATACCTCTTGTGGATTCCCAGTTCTCTTTGCTCCGAGACGATCCCATTGTCCACACTCTCACTAGCTGGCAGGGCCGGTTGTACTTATCGTGGATGCCTAGTTCTCTTTGCTCCGAGACGGTCCCGCTATCTAGGCTCTCACTAGTTGGTAGGGCTGAGGTACCTCTAGTGGAGTCCAAGTTCTTTTTACCCCAAGATCATCTCGTCACCCAGGCTCCTATTAGCTGACATGAAAGGTTGACCCCCCGAGGAGGCCGAGTGTTTTTTTACCCCAAGGCCATCTCGTCACCCAGACTCCCATTAGCTAGCATGACAGGTTGAACCCTCGGGGAGGCCAAGTGTTTCTCACCCCGAGGAGGATCATGCCACCCAAGCTCTCATTAGCTGGCAGGGAAGGTTGACCCACCGTGGACGTTGTATGAACTCGACTCAAGGAGGCTGTATATTTTCGACCGCGCAAAACAATTACACTCAGCGAATACGTTGGGTTGGATGTTTCTTTCCGAGCTTGTGCCAACCTCCAAAAGAGCGGAGATTGTGTACAACCCCGTATTCATAGAGTAGGGTCCCCCGACAGGCGCAAGGCTTGTTGTGCAGTTTTAAGCTTTTTTGAGGGTTTTGCACTCTTGGAGGCCAATTTAGTATGAATATGTGTTTTATACTAGTAGGGGGATAAAATATCCCCCCCCCCAACCCCCTCGGGGGGTCACTTGTAACGTCCCAATTCGCGCTAGGCCCATCGCACGAGTTCTGAGTCAAGAGACTTGACTCGGGCTCGGGGTGCACTGGCAAAAGGTATCAAGTGCGTTGAATGGAGTGTAGGGTTGAGTGATATCCAACGGATCGAAAGGAAATGGCCTAAGGGAAATTCGTCGAGAATGCCCGACGATTCTCACCGATCGTCGAGAATGCCCGACGATTCTCACCGATCGTCGAGAATGCCCGGTGATACAAACCGATCGTCGAGTATCGCTGATTGATACTCAACGCACTCAACGCCAGGATTTCCGATAGGTTGGCTAAGTGAAATTCGCCGGGTATCATTGTTGATACCCGATGAATTCGTCGAGAATGCCCGACGATCCTCACCGATCATCGAGAATGCCCGGTGATACCCACCGATCGTCGAGTATCGCTGACTAATACTCAACGCACTCAACGCCAGGATTTCCGATAGGTTGGCTAAGTGAAATTTGCAGGGTATCATTGTTGATACCCGACGAATTCGTCGAGAATGCTCGGCGATTCTCACCGATCGTCGAGAATGACAGTTGATTCCCGTCGAATTTGACTCGTGCGTTTTCTTTGCCCAGGCAGATTCGCCGGCTTGTACAGGCGGACCGAACCGGACTTTGGGATTCGTGCTAGATGATTCCTTAGACCAGTCATTTCAAGTAAGACCTAATTTGGGCGGTCCAATGGGGCGTTGACACGTGCCAGAAGGGATTTAACCTAATACATCGGTTTATAAGAGAAGATAAAGCCGAACCCTAGCCATCCTTGCCGATCGATCTTGCCGTCATCGCGAACCTTGCGAAACCGACAGAGCCGAGGGAAATCGTCAGAGCTCCTGGAGGCGGCCTTCTCTCTCTCTCTCTCCTTCCTTTGCCGTGAAGAACAACTGCACCAAGCAAGAGATGCCGCAAAGAAGGATGACTAGATCCATGGCCGGAAATGGTGGTACCGCTGGAAATGAGGTGAGCTTCCTCCCCTCTCCCTTGGTGCTAGATCTGTAGTTAATATTCTAAGAGAGATATCGACTCCATTGAGTCTTGATTGTGAGGAGGAGATTTCTTAGGGAAAAAGCCATGCCTAAGTCATTTTCTAGGCTTAGTCCCCTCCAACCTCTTCAATTTTCAAAGTGAAGATGAGAGAGTGATTCGTAGAGAAGTAAGGCTTTGTGAGGTTGAATAAGGGTGGATGAATTTCTGGAGGAGTTTTTGGGAGATCGGTGCAAGGAGGAAGATGAACGGATGTCATTCATCTCGCCTTAAGATGCGTGCAGAAATCTGATTTCTGCACGCAGCGATCTTCGTGGCCACTTTCGGGGGTGTTCTGGCCAGATCTGGGCTTTTGACTAAACACGAAGGTTGTAGCCCTTGAAATTATATTTCCAACGAGTGGTTACACACACTCGCCGGATTTCTGTAGCCTCGGGAATCCTTGGTCGAAGTTGCTGACCGGATTAAGGCTGCACCTAAATTCTGGGCTGTGTAATGTGGAGTGCGATTTGGTGGAATTTAATGTTGCGATCCAACTCGAGGCTTGGGTGAACTCTTTGACATAATCATCATAGTGATATGATAAGTTGAGGTTATAAATCTGAATTCGTATAACGAGTTGTGGACAAGCTTAATTGAAGGAAAGAGCCTGATATAAATGGGTAGTTATAAATTGATGGATGTATAAATGATTTAACTATGACCATGATGTATGTTGAATGGATAGAAGGGAATTAGTAATCCAATGTTTAGAGTGTAGTCTCCCTACGGGTAGCATTGTGGAAGTAACAAGTGCGGTGTTGACCGTCACTAGTTGGAATGAGGTTGAGATGAGTAAAGTTGGACGGTTGGGCTTGGCCCTCGGTGTTCACGTCCCGAGGATCCTTCCGTATTTGATGGATGGTTGGGCTTGGTCCTCGGTGTTCACGTACCGAGGCTCCTTCCATGCCACGATATTGTGGAATTGCATGTGGTGAGAGTCGACACGTGGTGTCATAATCCCGGGTTAAGGATAGTGTGGCAGGTCTACGGGCTCGCCAATCGTCACATTGATGGGAGTTGACAGTTAGACCTTGGGCGGTTGGGCTTGGTCCTCGGTGTTCACGTCCCGAGGCTCCTTCCGTGCCAAGTGAACGGTTGGGCTTGGTCCTCGTGCTCATTTCCGGGGCTCCTTC
The DNA here is from genome assembly GCA_039513925.1 of Platanthera zijinensis. Taxonomy (NCBI): domain Eukaryota; kingdom Viridiplantae; phylum Streptophyta; class Magnoliopsida; order Asparagales; family Orchidaceae; genus Platanthera; species Platanthera zijinensis. The sequence goes on from CM077097.1 coordinate 107,413,302, forward strand.
CGTGTCATACCTTAGGCCAGTTTGGGGCTAGGATCTTGGTGCACATTTACCCAAGAGAACCCGCTGAGCCGTAGTACGCATGTGAGTTCCGCTGTTGTGTTCTTAGCGTTGAGGCGTACGAAGGCCTAGGCCAGGTAGTGTGGAGACCAGCCTAGTATTGGAGATGCCCGCTCTACTGTCACCGTTTGGCCACGACGGTTGACGCCTGAGAGGTTAGCTACCTGCTCGAATAGTGGGAACTATAAGTCTGTGTCGACATAGCGATTGCATGTGCTTGATCATGGGTGTGTCATTGCATTGCATACATAGCATTGCATTTCATTACATACACAAGACCCTCATCGTATAAGTTTGTATGAGAACTCCTATACGATGAGTGACTTACTGCTGAACGACCCTCAACTTATATGCTTGTATGGTGTAACACCCCTATCCGTCACATGGCATATAGCAGTAGGTCCGGCCGGGGCCCGACGCCATATACCGCAGACAGACCGTGGAGTTACGCATCGCATTATCATACTCACAATTTGAAAGACAACGTCCTACGCAACACCTAGCGGAAGCATTTTAGGTTATTAAAAAGAACCCAACAATAAGCATGAATGTCCACTAAAGATAAAACCCATAGGAATGAAACGACTAAAAATACACAAAACAGTCCTCGGCCTTAAGGCCTTACAAACATTGTTCTCTTAACCAAAAAGTGTCTTTCATACATCGGCGCGCAGGCCGGCCAAACATGAATATGAAAAACAAAACTAAATCTTCAGCCTTCATGGGCTAGCGCTGCAACTTGGGCATTAGCCTGCTATTTGCCGCTCGGCTCCGCAGCAGCACCTGTAAGGAGCAATCCACCGAAGAGGTGGCAATTTACACGAGTAACCGGTCAGCAATGCTGACCAAATTATAACGACCCCGCCCCGCAATTGCGGGACGGCGGTGCTCCTTCCCTGCATAACAACTAACATAGCAATATATAAATCTATATAACTATTCGCCACAAGTGTCGGCACGCACGGCCGTACACCCCGTGCTCTCAGGGCACTAATTGGTGAATCCGGTCCGGACCCGGTCCGTTCCCGCGATTCCACCGTCGTCTCGTGGACGACAATTCTCGTGAGCAAATAGCCCTTTCAGCCGAAGCCTAGGCCCGTTTCCAGCCCCCCGGGAAGTCCCATGTACTTTAGGTCGCTTCTACCGAGACCACTTGGAATGGGTAGAGTTCCACCCGCCCGTTGCTCACTTCACCACGGCCATTTAGCCATCGGTGCGGGCCAAGTTTCTCCTCATTCCCACAATCGATCAAAACACGCACATAACCCCGTTATGTACCGATTTGCCCTCCAAGGCAACGTCGTGGCGGCAATGCGATTCCGCCCAAGCTTTCCGGGTGCGCCTCGAGGTTAATCCCCAAGGATCCCTGTATGCAATCTACCGCGTAGAAATTTCGGAAAACTGAAATCATCGGTGCGGAGTCTTCTCCGACCATGCAATGCAACATCACCGATTCGGGCTAAACCCGAATGGGCTTCACACACAATGCCTACGCCCGTACTTCGATTCCGGGCTCTAACAATGGGGACTTTACATATCTACCCGAAGGGATTCCGCTCCTCAACGCTTACTCGCGAGAGGGGGATTTCCCCATGCAAAGGAAGAAGGGCGACTACACATGCCCTATGAAGAGGATCGTTACCCTCGTAGATTTTCGCGCGCCCGTCATGAAGAAGTAGACGGTTGAAAAGCTTCGCCTCGCTCTTGCCGTCGAGGATCCGGTCTCGGATCGAGATTCGGTGCTCCGGTGCTCCGCCGGCGGCCGGATCTCCTCTTCTCCTTCCTTGCTCTCCCTTCTCTCTAACCTTTTAGAAAGAGAGTCTAGGGTTTGAAATGAGGGTTTAGAACCCTTCAACCCTAAATTAAATGTTTGGGCGGACCATCCTAGGCCGTTAGATGAGATTTGATAGAAAATCGGACGGCCACGGAGTCATTTTACGGATTCAGCACCCGTCCGCACGACCAGTGGCGCACGGTCAGTGGTCGTGCGCCCTATGTCAGTGATCGTGCGTTTTCGTTAAACAGGGATTTGGCATTATATTTTCTTTATGCACGACCAGTGGCGCACGGTCAGTGGTCGTGCGCCCTGTGGTCAGTGATCGTGCGCTAAGGAAAAACTGCACAGTTCTACGCCCTTCCGCCGACGGTTACTCTACCGCGAGGCGTTAACTCCCACCGACTCCAGGACTGAACATGGGGTGTTACAACTCTCCCCCCTTAAAAGAATTTCGTCCCGAAATTACGAATAGCAAGTAAACAACTTAAACTTAAACGGTACCTGAGTTGAAGAGTTCGGGGTACTCCTCGAGCATGGATTGCTCTCGTTCCCACGATAGCTCCTCACGACCGCAATTGTCCCAACGGACTTTCACCATCCTGATTTCTTTGTTCCGAAGCCGCTTGACCTCGAAATCTTCGATAGAAATGGGCTTGACCTTGGTCGTCAACCCTTCCTCAACCGGTACTTGATCAACCGCTAACACTTGCGACGGCTCTTGCACCGCCTTCCGCAATACTGAGATGTGGAATACGTCATGCAAACAACTCAGTTCCACAGATAAGCTCAACCGGTAGGCCGCTTCTCCGATCCGTTCTAGAATCTCGAATGGCCCAAGGTATCTCGGACTCAACTTTTTCAAGCGTCGAACCCGTGACACCCCCTTGAACGGTTTGATCTTCAGGTATACCCATTCGCCAACATTGAACTCCACGTTCCTATGTTTGGCATTAAAATACTTAGCCTGCCTGTCCTGAGCTATAAGCAAGCGCTCTCGTATCGTTTGCACCAAAGAAGTCGCATCTTCGATCTCCTGACGATTGTAAAGTTTCGACTCACCCGTCTCCAACCATGACAACGGCGTGCGACACTTTCTCCCATAAAGAGCTTCGAACGGTGCCATCTGGATACTTGCTTGGTAACTGTTATTGTACGCAAACTCGACCAAGTATAAGTGATCCTCCCACCGTTTTCCGAAGTCCAACGCACACATGCGAAGCATGTCTTCCAATGTCCTGTTGACTCGCTCGGTCTGGCCATCCGTCTGCGGATGAAACGCCGTGCTAAACTTCAGTTTCGAGCCCAACATCTGATGTACTAGCCTCCAGTCATTGGACGTGAAGCGTCCATCGCGATCACTCACAATGCTGCGGGGCACTCCGTGCATTCGCACAATATTATCCACGTAGAGTTTTGCTAGCTTCTCCACCGGATCATCCTTCCTCATCGGGATGAAATGCGACACTTTTGTCAATCTGTCCACGATCACCCAGATGGCGTCGTTTCCCTTCTGCGATTTTGGCAATCCATGCACAAAATCCATAGATATGTCGTCGAATTTCCACTCCGGAATGGGTAAGGACTTCAAGAAACCTCCCGGCTTTTGACATTCCGCCTTCACTAGGGCGCAGGTTTGACACCTCGCCACATAAAGCGCTACATCTTTCTTCAGTCCTGGCCACCAGAATAGTTTCTTCACGTCTTTGTACATTTTTGTACTCCCCGGGTGGATTGAGTACTTGGTATGGTGAGCCTCGTACAACAATTCCTCCCGTAGATTACCTACGTTGGGGACGCACAAACGATCGTCCTTTCTGAGCAATCCGTCCTCCAACATAAATTGGGAATTTGACCCATCCAAAACACCATCCATGAGTTGCTTCATAACATCATCCACAGCTAAAGCCTGCCGAATCCTATCAGCCAGGTCATACTGCACCTCTGTCCAACTCAAACGCGCTTCGGCGCCCGTTTGTCTATCTACACAGAAGATCTCCAAATCCTCTAACTCTTGAATCAATCGTGCATCATGCACCAACAGCCAACTAGCACGTGCGGGAGTTCTGCGACTCAACGCATCTGCCACCGCATTGCCCTCCCCCGGCACATAATGAATTTTGAAGGTGTAGTCCCCCAGGAACTCCATCCACCTCCTTTGCCGCATATTCAAGTCCTTCTGATCCAGCAAGTACTTCAAGCTCTTGTGGTCGGTGTAGATATCAACTTTCACACCGTAAAGGTAGTGTCTCCACAGCTTCAGTGCATGTATCACGGCCGCTAACTCCAAGTCATGGACCGGATAATTCCTCTCGTGTACCTTCAGCTGCCGCGAGCCGTAGGCAATCACACTCCCACGCTGTAGTAGTACACATCCCAAGCCACTCCCCGAAGCATCACTGTAGATTTCGAATCCCTCGGTCCCACTCGGCGAACATAAGATTGGCGCCGTGGTCAACCGACCCTTTAACTCCTCAAAAGCTTGTGCGCACTCCGGCGACCACACAAACCTTTGATCCTTTCTTGTCAACGATGTGAGAGGTAACGCTATCCGCGAGAAGTTCTCTACGAAGCGCCTGTAGTAGCCGGCAAGTCCTAGGAAACTTCGGACTTCCGCTACCGAGGAAAGAACAGGCCACTCCCGTATCGCCACTATCTTCGCCGGATCTACCGCAATCCCTGCTCCACTAATGATGTGGCCAAGGAAAGCCACCGAGGATAACCAGAACTCGCATTTGGAGAACTTAGCATAGAGCTGGTTCCTCCTCAGTGTCTCCAACACCATGCGCAGATGCTTGTAGTGATCATCTACGCTCTGAGAGTATACCAGGATGTCGTCGATAAACACGATCACAAACTGATCCAAGTACTCTCTGAATGTTCTGTTCATCAGATCCATAAATACGGACGGCGCATTCGTCAGTCCAAACGGCATAACCGTGAACTCGTAATGCCCATAACGCGTGCTGAACGCCGTTTTAGGGATATCACTCTCCTTGATCTTCAACTGGTAGTACCCAGACTTCAGATCCAACTTCGAATAAACTGTAGACCCCACTAGCTGGTCAAACAGATCGTCGATCCTCGGAATCGGGTATTTGTTCTTCTCGGTGAGCTTGTTCAACTCTCGGTAGTCGATACACAGCCTCAGACTTCCATCCTTCTTCTTGACGAAGAGGACCGGTGCACTCCAAGGTGACGAGCTTGGACGCACGTACCCCTGATCCAACAGTTCTTGCAATTGGACCTTCAGCTCTGCCATCTCCTTCGGCGCTAGCCGATAAGGTGAGCGGGACACAGGTTTGGCACCTGGCACCAGCTCTATTGTGAAATCAATCTCTCTTTGGGGTGGAGCCCCAGGGAGATCATCGGGAAACACGTCAGGATACTCCGAAACCACTGGGATACTATCCAGACTCGTCTTAGGCTTTGCGGCCTCCACTAACGCGAAAAACAGCTCTGCTCCAGCACGAACCGCCTTGACCACCTGAAGAGCAGACATCAGTGTCTTGCTCGCCCCTTTAATGCCCTCGAACGTAGTCTCGCGACTAGTATTTGCCCCCAGTTTAACTTCCTTCCGACTGCAGTCAATATAGGCTCGCTGCTCCGAGAGCCAATCCATCCCAAGGATCACGTCAAACTCCACTAGCGGAAGTAACGACGCCTGCAGATCGAATTCCTGATCCCCAATCTGAATCTTCACGAGGCATACTCTATCTACGCGCATAGAGCATCCATTGGGGAGTAGCACATCCAGTTTGTCCTTAGCCATCGAAGAAGGGACTCCGATGCGCGATACGAATTCTTCGGACATAAAGGAGTGCGACGCTCCCGTATCAAATAATGCCCTTGCTAGGCTATCGGATATCAAAACGAAGCCTAGCATAGGAAATATAAGCTAACATGCAAACAGGTAATTATTCAAATAAGGTTAAACTGCAATAATTTAACTCATACCTGTCACCACGTCAGCCTGTTTGATGGCTTCTTGAAGGCCAAGGTTGTACACCCTGGGCTGAGCTGGAGTATGGTGAGATGCGGATGACTCCGCCATCTTCCCTTTCTCCTCATAAGTTGCTCCTGGCTTTCTCTCGGACTTTGGACGTCCGCTCCAACAATCACGGGCAAAGTGCCCTGGCCTCCCACAGTTATAACAAGCACCTGGGGTGCGCGCTGTCGTTGCTCCCGAGGCACCAGAAGAGGGGGCTTGACTTGACGTCTTGGCCCTCTTATTCCACCTCTGAAACTTTGACTTCGTAGCGTTCGGCACCTTGAACTCGGGCTTCTGCACACCCAGCTCTTTCTTTCCAGAGATTCTTGCCAACTCTCGCTCCAACGATCGAGCCGAGCCGACCAAGGTTAGAAATCCTTGCGTCAACGGCCCTGATAGAAGTACCTTGAGATCATCTCGCAGTCCTTCATAGAAACGGTTCGTCTTCCGTTCCTCATCGCCAAAAGTAGGAGCTGCATAACGACCCAGCCTTGTGAACTCATGCAGATAATCATCCACATTTTGACTCCCTTGTTGCAGTCTGAGGAATTGATTTTCCAGTTCTATCTTCTCGGTCGACGGTAGGTACCGCGCCATGAACATTCTCGAGAATTCTTCAATAGAAACCTCTTCCAACTGTCTTTCGACTAGATGGTGTTGCTCCACACCGTCCCACCACAGCCTTGCCTCGCCATCCAATAAGAAAGTGGCTATGGCGGTTTTCTGATCCGCTTCGGTTCTGGTTGTCGAAAGGATCCGCTTAACGCGTGATAGCCAATCCTCCGCTTGCGATGGGGTTCCACCCCCGAGAATATTGGCGGATTGAAGCTCATCACGTGCTTCAGCTGACAATCCGTCGTACGCCTTGGTGGTCTAGGCTCCTCAGCCACCACAGGCACTGTCGCTCTCGCAGGTTCTTGCTCAATCTCCGGTGCTGGACGTTGTACCTGCCCTGCAGGTTGGGCATTTAGCGCGGCAAGCACCGCCTCGGTAACCAGCCGAATAGTTTCAGCAGATGGAGGTGTTGCAGGCGCCTCGCTTGGTACCCTACTCTCCGCTGAACGTGTACGGGCTGACTGCCCTGCCCCACTCCTAGTCACCTAGATAAACAAAACCGACAAATAAGCGACAAGCACATTGCTAAAAAGCAATCATTTGAACATTTAACTTGTTCAAAACTGTGTATTTTCATTCCTAAGTGGACATTCATGGGTTCTTTTTCATGTTATAACGATGACGCACGTGATAGTGCTCACCACCCCTTAAAAGAATTCGTCCGCGAATTCTAATAAGCAAGACCGAAACCGTTAGTCTGATACCAATTTGTAACACCCCTATCCGTCACATGACATATAGCAGTAGGTCCGGCCGGGGCCCGACGCCATATACCGCAGACAGACCGTGGAGTTACGCATCGCATTATCATACTCACAATTTGAAAGACAACGTCCTACGCAACACCTAGCGGAAGCATTTTAGGTTATTAAAAAGAACCCAACAATAAGCATGAATGTCCACTAAAGATAAAACCCATAGGAATGAAACGACTAAAAATACACAAAACAGTCCTCGGCCTTAAGGCCTTACAAACATTGTTCTCTTAACCAAAAAGTGTCTTTCATACATCGGCGCGCAGGCCGGCCAAACATGAATATGAAAAACAAAACTAAATCTTCAGCCTTCATGGGCTAGCGCTGCAACTTGGGCATTAGCCTGCTATTTGCCGCTCGGCTCCGCAGCAGCACCTGTAAGGAGCAATCCACCGAAGAGGTGGCAATTTACACGAGTAACCGGTCAGCAATGCTGACCAAATTATAACGACCCCGCCCCGCAATTGCGGGACGGCGGTGCTCCTTCCCTGCATAACAACTAACATAGCAATATATAAATCTATATAACTATTCGCCACAAGTGTCGGCACGCACGGCCGTACACCCCGTGCTCTCAGGGCACTAATTGGTGAATCCGGTCCGGACCCGGTCCGTTCCCGCGATTCCACCGTCGTCTCGTGGACGACAATTCTCGTGAGCAAATAGCCCTTTCAGCCGAAGCCTAGGCCCGTTTCCAGCCCCCCGGGAAGTCCCATGTACTTTAGGTCGCTTCTACCGAGACCACTTGGAATGGGTAGAGTTCCACCCGCCCGTTGCTCACTTCACCACGGCCATTTAGCCATCGGTGCGGGCCAAGTTTCTCCTCATTCCCACAATCGATCAAAACACGCACATAACCCCGTTATGTACCGATTTGCCCTCCAAGGCAACGTCGTGGCGGCAATGCGATTCCGCCCAAGCTTTCCGGGTGCGCCTCGAGGTTAATCCCCAAGGATCCCTGTATGCAATCTACCGCGTAGAAATTTCGGAAAACTGAAATCATCGGTGCGGAGTCTTCTCCGACCATGCAATGCAACATCACCGATTCGGGCTAAACCCGAATGGGCTTCACACACAATGCCTACGCCCGTACTTCGATTCCGGGCTCTAACAATGGGGACTTTACATATCTACCCGAAGGGATTCCGCTCCTCAACGCTTACTCGCGAGAGGGGGATTTCCCCATGCAAAGGAAGAAGGGCGACTACACATGCCCTATGAAGAGGATCGTTACCCTCGTAGATTTTCGCGCGCCCGTCATGAAGAAGTAGACGGTTGAAAAGCTTCGCCTCGCTCTTGCCGTCGAGGATCCGGTCTCGGATCGAGATTCGGTGCTCCGGTGCTCCGCCGGCGGCCGGATCTCCTCTTCTCCTTCCTTGCTCTCCCTTCTCTCTAACCTTTTAGAAAGAGAGTCTAGGGTTTGAAATGAGGGTTTAGAACCCTTCAACCCTAAATTAAATGTTTGGGCGGACCATCCTAGGCCGTTAGATGAGATTTGATAGAAAATCGGACGGCCACGGAGTCATTTTACGGATTCAGCACCCGTCCGCACGACCAGTGGCGCACGGTCAGTGGTCGTGCGCCCTATGTCAGTGATCGTGCGTTTTCGTTAAACAGGGATTTGGCATTATATTTTCTTTATGCACGACCAGTGGCGCACGGTCAGTGGTCGTGCGCCCTGTGGTCAGTGATCGTGCGCTAAGGAAAAACTGCACAGTTCTACGCCCTTCCGCCGACGGTTACTCTACCGCGAGGCGTTAACTCCCACCGACTCCAGGACTGAACATGGGGTGTTACATATGGGCACCCATATAAGTTGAGTTACTTACTGTTATAACATTATACTCTCTTGCTGCTGTAGATGGTAGAATTGTAGAATAAGAGGTTGTTCATTTATACACTACATTTATTGCTATTTATGACTTGTATACTTACTTCACCTACTTGTATTACTATTTTATATATTGTACTTGTTCCTTTCTCCGCCCGGTGCCGAGGAGTCGCCGGGGGAGCGGATGTGAAGTCACTTAGTCTTTATGACTAACAGTTGCTACGTCTTCCTTTTTAGGAGGAAACCACGCAGGTGGAGCAGCAGGCTATGCAGCTGGACAGCCAGGCCAGGACAACAGGGCCTGAGGGGACGATACCGTCGCCACCGACGGTTACAGATGTGAGTGAGAGAGATTTTGTTGTAGCCCTTTAGGGCAATTCTATTTACGTACTCTGATTATGTAGAAGCTTGTTTTAGCTTCTCTTTTGCTGTACTTATAGACTTATGCTTAGTGTGGATTGACTTCTTTATATTATTATGGTTGGGTTGGCATTTATATGTTGATATTGGTTGTAGCCGGCAGGATAGGCGTCTTGTGGTACGGGCTAGCCCGAGTGCTAGTGTTACCGCAAGGCGGCTGTTCTGGGCATAAGACCCCTCTCATGCCGTGTTCTGTGTTCCGAGGGGGGGGGGGGGGGGTCGTACATCACCCAGCCTCGAGCTCGCCCAGCTCGTCCCAGGGAGCTGAGCTCGCCACCTAGCCGCCAACTCGCCAGGCCGCCGTCTTGCCTAATCGCCGCACTCGCCTTCCACGCACTCGCCCAGACCGTCGTCGTCTCGCCCAGGCCGCCATCTCGCCTAGTCGCCGCACTCACCTTACTACGCACTCACCCAGGCCGCTGCCGTCTCGCCAGGCCGCCAGCTCGCCCAGGCCGCTGCCGTCTCGTCTAACCGCCTACTCGCCCGACCTCAGTTCGTCTTGTCGCCTGCTCGCCCGACTTGAGGGGATGCCCCTGGTGGACTGCATTTAGCTGTTTAGAACAGCGGGTTTTGACTGTTGGAAGACCAATTTGGGGGCATTTCAGCAATTTTAGGGCAGCAGGATTTGGTTATTGGCAGACCATTCCCAAAAAACTATAAATAGATCCTTAGGGGTGCCTTGGAGAGCATTGCTTCTTAGCCACTTGAATCCCTCTGCTTTTTTCCTCCAAGGCACCTAGGTCAAGCATTGGCAAGGGAGGGGGAGACCTCAAAGGTCTTCCGGGTGTGAGGTGAGACCTCCATGCTAGAGCCGAGGGTCTGTTCCTAGTTTCTTGAGTCTTTGGCCCGTGACGTTCTCCTGAGTGTAGTAGGTGTGAGGTCACCCCTTTTTTTGGACCCCGAACTCCACAAGAGACCAAGTTTTTGGTTTCAACACTGGGTGAATTGATTACTTTGTAAAATGTGCTTCGTACATCAATTTCTCACATAGTTTACCTACATTCGGGATGCACAAACGATCATCTTTCTGCAAAAGGCCGTCATCCAAGGAGAATTGAGTTTGACCCATCCGTTGCATAGCATTGTAGACTTTCATCAAGTTTTGTTGCTCGCCGAACCCTATCTGCGAGATCATATTAAACCTCTATCCACTTCAAGCACGCATTTGCAGTGACATTCTTGTCAATACGAGAAATGTCTTAGTTCTCCAATTCCTGGATCAGACCCTCATCATGCATCTACAACCAATTTGCCCTTGCAGGAGTCCTACGACTCAAGGCATCTGCGACCACGTTCCCTTTCCCGGGAGTATAGTGTATCTGGAAGGTGTAGTCACCAAGGAACTCCATCCACCTCCGCTGTTGCATGTTTAGATCTTTCTGATCCAAGAGACACTTAAGGCTTATATGGTCCGTGAAGATGTTAACTTTCACGCCATATAAGTAATGACACCACAGTTTAAGAGCAAATACCAGCGTCGCCAAATCCAAGTCATGGACGGGATAGTTCCACTCATGCGCTTTCAATTAGCGTGAGCCATATGCTATCACTTTACCAAACTGAAGAAGTGCGCAGCCTAAGCCACTCCCTGATGCATAACTGTACACTTCATAGCCGTCCGAACCACATGACGATGTCAAGATTGACGCTGTGGTCAAGCAACTCCTCAACTCTTCAACAGCTCGAGTGCACTATAGCATCCAAACGAACTTTTGATCCTTCCTCGTCAGTGTGGTAAGAGTCAAGGCGATCCACGAGAAGTTTTCTACGAAGCGTCTGTAGTAGCCCGCCAGTCCAAGGAAACTCCAGACTACAACTACACTAGATAGAACAGGCCACTCCTATATCGTAACTTTCTTTGTGGGATCCACCACAATCCCCTCTCTACTAACCATATGGCCAAGAAAGGCCACTGACGATAGCCAGAACTCACAATTTGAGAACTTGACATAGAGCTTGTTTCTTCTCAGGGTGTGTAACACCATCCGCAAATGGTTCGCATGATCTTCTTCAGAGTGAGAGTATACTAAAATGTCATCAAAAAGACGATTAAAAATAAGTCCAAGTACTCTCGAAACGTTCGGTGCATTAGGTCCATGAATACCGATGGCGCATTAGATATCCCAAATGGCATTACAACGAACTCATAATGACCATAGCGTTTTCCAAATGCTGTTTTGGGAATGTCACATTCTCGAATTCTCAACTGGTAATAGCCATATTTTAGATCTAGCTTTGAGTATACCGTTGATCCAACCAGTTGATCGAGCGAGTCATCAATCCGTGATATCAGATACTTGTTCTTCTCCTTCAGCTTGTTCAGTTCTCTATAATCGATGCATAACCGCAGGATACCGTACTTCTTTTTCACAAAGAGGACAAATGCGCTCCAAGGTGACATACTTGGGCATATATATCCTTGCTCTAAAAGCTCTTGCAGTTGGACCTTCAGTTCCGCCATTTCCTTTGGCGCTACACGGTACGGTTAACATACTACAAGTTTCGCACCTGACACCAACTCAATAGAGAAGTCAATTTCTCTTTGGGGAGGTAACTCCGAAAGATCCTTTAGGAACATATCTGTGTACTCTGATACAATCAGAACGTCACTCACACTGGCTTTTGACTCAACAGCCTCTATAAGCGTTAAGAATAACTCTGCACCCTTCCAAACAGCTTTGACGACTTGGAGAGCAGACATCAATATCTTGATCGATCCTCGCATACCAGCAAATTTAGTCTCTAGCTCGGTATTATGTCCTAGTGTGATCTCCTTTGAGTTGCAAGCTATAAAGGAACTATAACATCCTGACTTTTATTGGGCCACCGGAACCCTAATGAGCCCAATAAAAGTGACTCGAACCTCTACCCGTGACCCGGTAGGAGGCAACCCTAGGGTATAGAGCTAGGGAACTCCGATTTAAGTTCTGTCAATTCCCGTGGCCTCATATAGTAAATACGAGTACGTCGAAACTCGTTCCGTTGAACTCTGAGGTTATATGGTGGATATGACCGTTCCTCGTAGAACGTCGCAAATATGAGATTTTTGAATATCAAGCTAGAGAACTCCGATTTGAGTTCTATCAGTTCCTGTGGCCTCGTTAGTAAATACGAGCACGTCGGAACTCGTTTCGTTTAACTCTGAGGTCATATGGTGGATATGACCGTACCTCGTATAACATCACAAAAACGAGATTTTTGAATATCGAGCCAGAGAACTCCGATTTGAGTTCTGTCAGTTCCTGTGGCCACGTATAGTCAATACGAGTGTGTTGGAACTCGTTCCGTTGAATTCCAAGGTCATATGGTGGATATGACAGTTCCTCGTAGAACGTCGCGAAAACGAGATTTTTGAATATTGACATAGAGAACTCCAATTTGAGTTCTGTCAGTTCCCATGACTTCATATATTTAATACGAATGCATTAGAACTCGTTGCGTCGTGATTCGAAACCTAACAATGATTATGAGCGTTTTGACAATTTTAGCGCACCACGACGCACATATTTTGAATATTTAACAAACGAACTCCGATTAGACCCCGGTCAGTGACATTTGATTCGTATGGTCAATAAAAAGTCAATGAAGTTGGTCTCGGTCAATTTCGATGACGGGTGGTCAATCTGTGGTCAAATCAAGCACATTCGTGCACCGAAAAACGTGCGCATACCAATTATGACATGACACCCCAACTTTGACCTGACCCCGATGTCATAGACCTCTTTTGACTTTGACCAGCATGGGGGACTCACCCTAGGATTGACTTTGGTCAAATCCCCCATAAAAGGCCCATTTCTCTCTCCATCCCTCTCTCCTTAACAAACTCACCATGGGCTAAGAGGGTATTCAAAGCCCAAATCGTTCTCTCTCCTTCCCTCTCTCTTCCTTTCTTTTTATTGGATAAAACAACTTCTTCTCGTATGGCTATTATCCTAGCTAGGTCCTAGGTGGTACAAAGGATGCCAGCTGTCCCTACAGCTAGGAGAAGCTTGGACACATCTCCTCCATGGGGAATTTAGTCTCACACTGATAGAAGGAAGAAGGTGGCACCTCCCCCCCTATAAAATGGACCCCTTGCATTAGAGGAATGCACTCCTCTCCCCAAGCTCAAACGAGCCACCACCACCCATGTTGGAGCTCTGCTTCGCCGGAGAAAACTCAGCCGAGCTCCACCACCACCTCCATCACCATTAATGGCGGATCTCGTCGGAAGCCCCGAAGGACACGAAATCAGGTGGAAACCTTCCCCTCTCCTTCCTCCCTATCTTCTGGATGCTTTGCATGCGAGCTCCGGTGGCCGGAGCGCCGCTGTCGTCAACCTCTCCCCTCTGATTATGTAAAAAAATATAGCCCCGGTGGCAGGCCGCCTGACCACCGCCGGAGGGAGCGACCACCCCCGGGGAGTCGGCTGGGGGCGGAGCCATGCCCGGTCGGCGGCCGGCGGGCAGCGGAGAAGACCCGTAAGGGCAGATTTTGCTACAGGCAACAGGGGCTGGGGGGGGGGGGGAGAAGATGAAATAAAATTATAATATTTTTATAATATTTATGAATATTATAATAAAAATTGGTATTTCATTTTTGGGAGAGTAATTTAGGATCCTACGAAAAAAGTTTTGAACATGAAAAATTGTTCTCATTAATATGGAAAGTCCACAAAATAATTTGGGAATTTTTGGAGTTAATTTGGTATTTTTCAAAACCTAAATTAAAATTATTTGGCCAATTTATAGGCCCAAAATTGCTCGGAAAATTTTGAAAAAATTACTACGCTCTTTTTAGGCTCTATTAAAGGTTGTATTAAAATTTGAGAATCTTGAGATAAAAATTGAAGATTTTCCAATTTTTGGAGTCTAGGGTCGCGATCAAAAATTTACGCGCTCAAATTCTTCGAAAATGGAAATAGGAGCATGCCATTACTTTATACATATTGAATATTAAGTTCAATTGAGTAATCGATGAGAGTTATCAAGGCAAGATTTCAAGCGATGAGTATTTCGAGGTTTTGCAAAATCGTTAAGCGCCTCATTTTCATATAACTCTCTAGCATTTTTGGTGGACTCGAAAGATGAAAGTACGAGCTTCGAGAAAAATAATCCACAACCTTGTCCTGGTGAAGAATTTCCCCCATGTGTTAAAAATAATTTTCGAGGCTGAAATTCGAGGAAAAATGTGCCCTCTAACGAGATTCTCGGATTCGATCCGACGCAAACAATCGAATTGATATTTATTCTCGGATGAATAATAAAAATGTAACTCATAATAAGCTTTCCCTGATCCGATTAAACCGCGATTAAAAAGGACGCAGCTGAATTGTTATCGGATCTTAATAATGAGTGAAACCCAAAGAAACCTCCTAAGAACAGAGATAAACTGAACTAAACCTCCTAAGAACGGAGATGAAACTGAACTAAACCTCCTGAGAACGAAGATGGAACTGAACTAAACCTCCTGAGAACGGAGATGGAACTGAACTAAACCTCCAGAGAACGAAGTTGGAACTGAACATGCCTCCTAAGAACTGAGATGGAATTGAACATGCCTCCTGAGAACAGAGATAGAACTGAAGCCTCCTGAATGGAGTGATTTGACTACTAATCATTTTCTTTATGTTTTAGTTATGTCTCGTACTGGTCCAGTTCATTTATTCATTTCAGTTTAGTACTTTCTTTTCAGTACTCCAGTCTCGTACTGGTCCTGGCTATTTATTTTCAGTTTAGTTCATTTCTTTTAAGTATTATTCCAGTCTCGTACTGGTCTAGTTCCTTTCAGCACTTACTTTCAGTTCAGTACTACTCCAGTGTCCTACTGGTCCTATTTCTTTATAGCATTTCAATTCTGCAGCTTATACTAATAACAGCTTTTATTACCGCACTTTTGTTTCTACAATTTACTATTTTAAGCACGGGTCCTGTCTTGATGGGCATTGATTTGATAAGTTGAGCCTTAGTTAGGGATAACAGGAGTTGAGATGTTCCTCCTAAGTTAGCCCCAAATAATGTGTTCCCACACTCCTTGTCAAAAGTCGAGCCAAGTGCCATTTGCCCGAATTATTTAAAGCATGGTAGGGCAAGCTGTTGTAGACCAGGTGCATGCTAAAAAAAACTCTTTTTACTTGTTTACTTGTAAATTGCTTGCAGTAAATCGTGGCGGGTCAGTCACTTCCGCAGACCGTTCGTACTGGTACGGAGAGTTCGATGACTTAAGGCGACAAGGAGATGAGTACCACGGGTGACCGACCGTTATATTTTCCCCGTTGGGTTTCCTCCGCTGGTCGGCCAAAATATTGAATCGCCGGATGTCGCTCACTTCCAAGAGTACACAGGGTTTTACGTTAGGGCATGGGTTATGCGGTACGACCACCCCCAAAAGTTGTAGGACTGACCACTGTCACCGACGACCATATTGGTGAGGCTCGCTGGGCTCGCTACCCTGCTTGAAAAGAAGTGGTCCATACTATGTCGACATAGGGTGTTATGTACGGCTGTGAATGCATGCGATGTGTACGCGGATGCGAATGCATGCGATGTTTACGCGCCTGTGAATGCCTGTTATGTGTAAGCGATTGTGAATGTCTGCGATGTGTACGCGGCTGTGAATGTCTGTGATGTTTGCACGGGTTATGAATACCTACTGTACTACTATGCTAATGGAGCCTAAATTATAACTGATTTATATTGATGTTGCTTATCAAGTTATACCATGTTGCCCCTCTTTTTGGTTACTCCTAGATTATTCATGTAATGATGTACTAACCCTATCATGCTTCAGCTATCTACTTTTATTGGGTGTGTGAGCTCGTCCCCAGGATATGGATCAGGGGAGAAGATTTCTTTCCACTTAGCTCTGTGACTAACAGTTATTTAAATAACCATTCAAGGAGATGGAGCATCGTAGCGACCAGCTGTTGCAGTACAATATGTCAGCTGATAGGACTACTCGAGCAGAGGCACCCCCGTCATCTCTAGAGTTTCGAGACGTGAGTACTAGCAAGCAGAGTTGAGAGTGAGAGGAGTTGTTAGTTGTAGTACTGTATAGCCTACGGGCTCCATGTATAAACACTGGCTACAGCCTTTTGCGATTTTTGTTAAATATATATTATTATATATATTTGTCGTGGTTTCCTATTAATGCTTCTGCAATACTCTGTGATGTGATGTGAAGGTTGTGATTCATGTCGAGCAAGGCGGCCAACTAGTGCTTAGTGGAGTGAGTCGTTACCCCTTAAGGAGCATTGGGTGGATTCCTTGGGCAGTAAGATTGTAACACCCCTATCCGTCGCATAGCATATAGCAGTAGGTCCGGCCGGGGCCCGACGCCATATACTACGGACAGACCGGTTGGTTACGCGTTGAAACCATACAACCAATCACCAACGTCCTACACAGAGTCATTCTAGCGGAAGCAAATTATTAAGTTGCACAAATTCAAGAACCCTGCCATGCAGGAATGTCCACTACAGAAGTAACAATAGGAATGAAACTACAAAAGTACCGGCCTTAAGGCCTTACAAGGTTTGCTTAACAAAACATGTCTTACACACTTCGGCTCGCAGGCCGGCCATACATGAAATAAACGGAAAGCATAAAAGGGTTAGGCCTTCGAGGGCCAGCACCGCAACATGGGCTTTAGCCCGCTATTTTCCGCTCGGCTCCGCAGCACCTGCAAGCACAAACCACCGCCCGGTGGCAAACAAAAGCAACGGTCAGCAATGCTGACCAAATTATAACAATCCCGCCCCCAAAATCGGGGCGGCGATGCTCTTTCCCTGCACTTTATTAGTATAGGCAATATATTAATGTGAATACACATCAACACAGGCGTAGGCTCGCACGGCCACACACCCCGTGCACTCAGGGCACATTCTCGGCGAACCGGCCAACGTCACGTCAATTCAAGCCATAAACGTTCCCAATCCACCACCGCCTCTTGGACGGTCATCCATATGAGCATTTTACCTTCCTGGCCTTGGTCACGACAATTTAAGCCATAGACCGCCGAAGACCCTCATCCATGCCAACGGTCCTACCGAACGACATAGACCGGGTACAGTTCCGCCTGACCCGTGCTCATATCGCAACGGCAATTTAAGCCATATGCGCAGGTCAAGACTCACCGAGTCCCGTTTCCGCCACAACAATCACATAACCCGGTTATGTTCACGTTGGCTCCCCGGCCATCGTGTTGACAACACTCGCTTTTGCCCAGTTTTCCGGGTGCACCTTGGAGTTAATCCCCAAGGATCCCTGTTACAATCTACCACGTAGAAAACCCGAAAAACGCCCAAACACCTGGAGTCTTCCCCGGTTCATATGCAATGCAACATCACCGATCCGGCTCTACTTGTCCGGATAGGCTTCACACACAATGCCTATATCCGTTTTCGTATACGGACTCTACACAAGGGGGACTTCACATATCTACCCCAAGGAACGCTCCAACTCTTCGCTCACTCGTGAGAGCGGGCTTCCTATGCAAAGGAAAAGAGGGCTTCACATGCCCAAGGATGAGAAATCGTTACCCTTGCATTCTTCCGCGGCGCCATTGAAAACTATACGGTTGGAAAGCACCGCAACGGCATCGCCTCCGCGGATCTGGACTCGGATCACGATTCGGAGCTCCGAAGCTCCTCCAGCGGTCGGATCTTGGTCTCCAACCCCTCACCTTGCTCTCCCCTCTCTCTAGGATTTAGAAAGAGAATAGAAAGAGAGAATGAGGGTTTTGAAACCCTTATCCCGGCTAAAACCATCCAGGAGCAACCCCCCACCGTCGGATCCAAAGCCAAGGAAATGAACGGCCACGATTAGGCCTCAAATTATAAAATCTGGGCCGAACACGGGTTGGCACACGGCCGTGTGCCTGGCCGTGTAGCTCATTCGCCGTCTCGACCCAAATTGAAAACCAGCACACGGCATGTGACACGGCCTCCGACACGCCCGTGTCGCCTGCGACACGCCCGTGTCGGGACCCGTGTCACACCCCCCGTGTGCAATAAATCACCACTTTGGAGTCAGAGGGGTACACGGCTTGGTGACACGGCATCGGACACGCCCGTGTCAAACCGGACACGCCCGTGTTCGAGCCCGTGTCACTACCCGTGCACCCAACCGCACAACACAGGTGTGACACGGCCTGGGACACGCCCGTGTCCTAGGCCGTGTTCCACCACACGACCATCGTCGACCTGAACTGGTCGACGACACGGCTCGAGCTCGACACGCCCGACACGGCCTCCGACACGCCCGTGTCGGGGCCCGTGTCACCTGCCCCAAAAACTCGACTTGGCCAAAATCGATCCCCGTCGCTCCTACGACAATTTGGGGTGTTACAAAGATCCCCTCCGGCCCGACCCGTGCAAAGGTTTGGGGGGGCCTTACAGGCACGCTGCTCCGAGAGCCAGTCCATACCAAAGATTACATCGAACTCTGATAGTGGCAATACAGATGCTTGCAATCCGAAATCATGGCTTCTTATTCGTACCTCAACAAAGAAAGACTTATTTGCCCGCATCACGCATCCGTTAGGCAACAATATCGATAAGTTATCTGTCGGCGCACAAGTAGGCACTCCAATCCGAGACACAAAGTCCTTAGCAAGAAACGAATGTGAAGCACCCGTATCAAACAGTGATCTCGCCGGACAGTCCCGAATAAGGACTGTAAAAATAGAGAAGAACGACTAGAAAAACAGGCCGGAAGCTTGAATAACTGAAATTTTTATTATCCAAAAAGATATCATTTACAAAGATATGGCCTCCCTTTTATAGAATGGAGGAGATAGAGGAGAGTACAAACTAACAATGTGGGACTAAATAAATGTACAAAGACTGGGCGGTTTGACATGTACAGACCGCACAGTCCGCGCGGTTAGATAACAGGCTAACCGCCCGGACAGACCAGAAGAAGATGCCGTAGGAGACCGCAAGACTGCCAGACCGCCAGACCGCCAGACCGCCAGACCGCCAGATATACAAGTCGCTGGCGACAACCCGCAAGACCGCCGAACCATAGCCGCCACCAACTGGATATTCAGCCTGTCAGCCCCAGACCGCTAGACCGCGCGGTCTCCAGACCGCCATATTCAGACCGCCAGACCGCCTACTTTAACACTCCCCCTCAAGCTGGAGCATAGATATCGATCATGCCCAGCTTGTCACAAATGTGGAAGAATGAAGTAGACACAGGCTTGGTAAAGATATCTGCCAACTCTTTGTCGGAGGTGACGAACGGAGTGCAAATCTGTTTCTTCAAGATTTCTTCCCGGATGAAATGGCAGTCGACTTCAATATGTTTGGTTCTCTCATGGAAGACCGGATTTTTGGATATATATATATAGCGGCCTTGTTGTCACAGAACATAGGAAGAGGATAGTCGTAGACCTCTCCTAGATCAAGCATGAGAGCCCGCAACCATTTTAGTTCGCAAGTGGTGGACGCCATGCTCCGATATTCAGCTTCAGCACTAGACCTTGAAACTACAGACTGCTTCTTGCTCTTCCAGCTCACAAGATTACCTCCAACAAATGTGCAGAAACCAGATGTAGGTTTGCGGTCATCTTTATCATCAGCATAGCTAGAATCTGAGTAGGCTTCAACTCTCAAATGACCATTCTTCTGAAAGAGTAGTCCTTTGCCCGGTGCTGCTTTAACATACTCTAATATCTTCAAGGCAGACTGAAGATGACATTCCCTGGGAGCTTGCATGAACTGACTTACCTTGCCAACAGCATAGGCAATGTCAAGTCTGGTCACCGTGAGATAAATGAGTTTACCCACCAGACGTCTATACTTTGTGGCATCAGATATAAGAGGAGAGTCATCTGTCCACGTTTTGTCTTCTCCAGTAGCCATGGGATACCGTGCCGGTTTGGCACCGGTCAATCCTGCATCCCGTAGAAGATCAAGTGCATACTTTCGTTGGGAGAGAACCAGAGAGTCGGGCTTCCGACAGATCTCTATCCCCAAAAAGTATTTCGGGGAGCCCATATCCTTTGTGACAAGATGTTGACGGAGGTGCTTCTTTGTCAAGTCCACCCCAGCTTGATCATCACCGGTAAGAAGAATGTCGTCAACATAAACCGCCAAAACTACAAGGCCCGATGCGGTTTTGCGAATAAACAGGGAATGATCAGCCGTACTTCTTGTAAAGCCAACAGCAGCCACGATGCTGCTGAACTTGTCGAACCATGCCCGAGGGCTCTGCTTGAGGCCATAGATAGCCTTCTTTAGCTTGCATACACGGGTCTCCCCCTGAGCAACATACCCCGGAGGTTGCTCCATGTAAACGTCCTCATGAAGATCCCCATAAAGAAAGGCATTCTTGACATCAAGCTGGGAGATAGTCCAATTGCGGTTGACAGCCACAGAGAGAATAACCCGGATGGTGCTGAGACGAGCAACCGGGGAGAAAGTATCAAAGTAGTCAACCCCATAAGTCTGAGTGAAGCCTTTGGCCACCAGTCGGGCTTTATAGCGGTCCACAGTCCCGTCTGGGCGAAACTTCACAACAAACACCCATCGACAGCCAACCACATCAGTACCCACTGGAGGAGAAATAAGGGTCCAGGTGCCCCGTTCAGTAAGAGTAGCGATTTCCTCATCCATGGCAGACTTCCAATGAGGAATCACAAGTGCCTCCTGGTAGGTACGGGGAGTAGTAGTAGCTGAAATAGCTAAAGCAAAATGTCGGCGAGAAGAAGTAAGCCGATCATAGGACACAACTGCCGCAAGCGGGTGTTGAGTGCATGCCCGCACCCCTTTGCGAAGAGCAATGGGGAGATCCAGGTCGTCGGGGGCTTCAGGGACCGGAGCGTCCGTAGCGGAGAAAGCTGGCCCGGGACTAGAGAGAGACGGCTCCGGAGACGGAGGACGGAGAGAGGGGAGAGGAATAGACGGAGGAGGGGATGAGGAGGAGGGAGGAGAAACGTGGATAGGCGGAGAGGGAACAGACAGGGAGGGTGAGGATTCAGGAATAGGAGGAAGAAGGGGTGGAGAGGAGAAGTAGGCTACATTTTCGAAGAAGGTGACATCTGCAGAAACAAACTGTTTTCGCAGAACGGGGTCAAAGCAACAGTAGCCTTTCTGAGTGACCGAGTAGCCCAAAAAGACACATTTGGTGGCACGGGGAGAAAGTTTGTCACGGGTAGCAGACGGGGCATGCATAAAGGCTGTACAACCAAAGATTCGAAGAGGGAGGGGGAAAAGGTTCCTTGCCGGGGTAGAGAATGGAGAAGGGAGTCTTACCCTGAAGAACAGTAGAAGGAATACGATTGATGAGATAACAGGGGAGGAGAACAGCATAGCCCCAATAAGAGCGAGGCACATGCATCTGCGTTAGGAGAGTGCGAGCGACATCGAGGAGATGACGGTTTTTACGTTCCGCCACCCCATTCTGCTGGGAGGTGTAAACGCAGGTGGTCTGATGAATAAGACCATGTTGCATACAGAAAGATGAAAAATCACGACTAAGATATTCTTTAGCATTATCAGAGCGAAGACATTTAATAGAGACATGAAACTGAGTTTTAATCATATTATAAAAGCATTCCCAAACAGAGAAGAGTTCAGAGCGATCTCGTAACAGATACACCCAGGTACAACGAGAAAAGTCATCAATAAAAGTTACAAAATACAAACTACCCCGACCAATGGTTGGAGTAGGAGTCGGACCCCATACATCAGAATGGATGAGATCAAACGGGCTAGAGGAACTGCGAGCATGCTTGGGCGGGAAGGAGGAGCGGTGATGTTTGCCAAGTTGGCAGGCATCACAGTTGAGCGGAGGACTGGTTGGCGGTAAGTGGGGCAGAAGCTGTCGAAGAATGCGAGCAGGAGGATGTCCAAGGCGAAGATGCCATTGAAGCAGATCAGTAGAGGAGGAAGTGAAAGCGGACAGAGCGGAAACGTTGTCGAGGAAGTAGAGGCCGCCGCTCTCAGTCCCAGTAGCAATCGTCCGTTGGGTTCTCGGGTCCTGAAAGCAACAAGAAGTAGGAGTGAATACAACAGAGCACTGAAGTTGCTTGCATAAAGTAGTAACAGATAGAAGGTTGCAAGGAAACTTCGGGACATAGAGAGTGTCCACCAAGCGCAGCGATGGGGTGACTTGAACCATGCCTGTCCCACGAACCGGGGAAGGAGAACCATCCACAACAAGGACAGGAGGCAACCGATCATGCGTTTCGAGAAGCGAAAAACATTGAGGATTGCCTGTCATATGATTTGTAGCACCAGAATCAATCAACCATTTACCTTGGATAGCGACATGAGCACTACCTGAGGTCGTTGCCACCGAAGTAGACGACCGAGAGGAGGGGTTCGGGGAGGTCGAAGTATCACCAGATGGGCGCAGATGAGGATGTTTCTGCCAACAGCGGTCAATGGTATGACCGGTACGACCATAGTGAGAACAGAGGAACCTGGACGGACCGCGCGCCCCAGAGTGGCTGCGGCCACTGTTGCTGCCGCGCTGAGTGTACTGAGCATAAGAGTCCTGCGGAGGAGGGGAGGATAACAGAGGGCGCTGGAGCAGAGAAGTAACGGCGGCTACGCGAGCAGCGGTGGCATCCAAGGTGGGAGATTCAGCTTCACCCAAGATCTGCTGGCGGATGAGATCAAAAGACTCGGGAAGTCGCAGAAGATAACAAACAACCAGGAGTTCCTGGAAGTGTTTGTGTTGCTGAGCCAAGTCCGCAGAGAAGGGGCGATTCTGGAGGATCTCAGCGCCAAGAGCCTGAACTTGCTGATAGGCTGCAGCGGGAGTCATGGACGAACGGGCGAAGAGATCCGCATAAAGAGTATAAATCCGGGAGGTCTGCGTCCCCTTGGAGTAAAGAGCAGCCAGATGAAGCCACGCGGCCTTTACCGTCTCATCATGACGGATGACGGGAAGGCACTCATCGGAGAGGCTATTAGCCAGCCATGTGCGGACAAGCGCATCACTCGCATCCCATTCGTCAAAGAGAGGAGAATTGGGAGGAGGCGGATCATCGGTAAGATGATGACGTTTGCGCTGAGAACGAAGGAGGAAAGTGAAAGAGACGCTCCAATCCGGATAGTTGGAGCCAACGAGCTTGGAAATAGTGCCCAGATTTCCGGAAGGAGTAGGGATAGAAGGCGGAGCCGGAGTGACTGCAGGAGTGGTGGCAGTGGAATTGTCAGAGATATCCATAGAAGAAGACCGAAACCGCGCGGTTAGGAATCAAGCCGGAATCAAACCAGCGGTCACGATGTCAGACACCAGCGGCTAGAGAAGCCACGACCAAGCCGCAGAGCCAAAACAGAGGGTAAGAGGTCGGGCGGTTGGAAGACAGACCGCACGAACGGGAGAGAAAGAGGAATCCGGCAAACAGGCCGGGGCGATAAGGAAGAGAAGAAGGAAGGCTGCGACAAGAACAGATCGCAAGCAGACAAAGAGAAGCAGGCCGCGCAGACAGGGCGCAGGCAAACAAGACAGGCCGCGGGAAGAAGAAGCAGGTCGCACGGCTAGAAAGGAGCACAGAATTAGGAGGCAGAGATCGAGTCCTCTGATACCATGTAAAAATAGAGAAAAACGACTAGAAAAACAGGCCGGAAGCTTGAATAACTGAAATTTTTATTATCCAAAAAGATATCATTTACAAAGGTATGGCCTCCCTTTTATAGAATGGAGGAGATAGAGGAGAGTACAAACTAACAATGTGGGACTAAATAAATGTACAAAGACTGGGCGGTTTGACATGTACAGACCGCACAGTCTGCGCGGTTAGATAACAGGCTAACCGCCCGGACAGACCAGAAGAAGATGCCGTAGGAGACCGCAAGACTGCCAGACCGCCAGACCGCCAGACCGCCAGATATACAAGTCGCTGGCGACAACCCGCAAGACCGCCGAACCATAGCCGCCACCAACTGGATATTCAGCCTGTCAGCCCCAGACCGCTAGACCGCGCGGTCTCCAGACCGCCATATTCAGACCGCCAGACCGCCTACTTTAACAAGGACAAAGCCTAATATAAACTAATCACACACAAGCAACGCACAAGGTATGTAATATAGAAAATATCAAAACTTTACACTACTCGTACCTATGACGACATCAGCCTATTTGATGGTCTCTTATTATCCAAGGTTGTACACCCTCGGTTGAGCTGGAGCATATTGGGACGCAGTGGATTTCACCGCCTTTCCCTTTTCAGCATATGCTGTTCCTGCCTTCTTCTCACCTGTTGGGCACCAATGCCAGTAATCCCATGCCAGATGACCTACCTTGCTATAGGTATAACATGCAAGGGTAGTTTGCCCAGTCTTCGCGCCAGAAGTCATAGTATATGGAGCCTGTCCCGAAGACTTGGACTTCTTACTCGACCTCTTACGGTAATCATATTTTCCAGGACGCGGTACTTTGAATTCGGGCTTTGTTATAGCCAAGTACCTTTTTCCCTGCACCCTTTTCATATCTTTCTCCAGCACACGAGCCGTATCTACCAATGCTTGAAACCCTTGATTCACTGAACTCGAGAGCAGGAATCTCAGCTCATCCCGCATCCCTTCGTAGAACCTATTGGTTTTCCTCTCTTCTTTAGCAAAGGTAGACCTTGCATAGCATCCCAACCTTGTAAACTCATGTAAGTAGGTATCGACACTACTTTCTCCCTGAGTTAGACACTGGAACTCATTTTCCATGACAATTCACTGCGATGACGACAGATGTTTTTCCAAGAATAGTCTCAAAAAGTCCTCTATCAAGACCTCCGTTAGTTGTCTGCCTGCTAAGTGGTGCAGCTCCATTTCGTCCCACCAAAGCTGAGCCTCTCCTTCCAACATGAAAGTGGCCAAGGTGACTTTCTATCTCTCCTCAGTTGTTATTGCCATCAAAATTCTTTTAACTCGCGCAAGCTAGTCCTCCGTCTGCGTTGGGGACCCTGCCCCCGCGAACATAGGAGGACTGAAACTCATGAACTGCTTCAGTTGTCTTTCCGCTGCTTGTATATTTACCACAACCTCCACAGGTTCTGGTCTCACACCAACCTGTACTGGCACCATTGCAGGTTGCGCCTGTCCAGTAGGTTGTGTGTGTATCATTGCAAACAATGCCTCAACAACTAAGTGCACTGTCTACGTAGAAGGAGGAGGTGTGGGCACCTCAGCTGGTGCCGCACTCTCAACAGAACGTTGGGGATCAGACTGCCCTGCACCACTTTGAGTCACCTATATGTGTAAAATACACACTTTAGTGACTTTGCAAAAGCAACAATAACTAGTAGGGACGCACATGTTCCTCAACCATGTGTATTTTCATTCATAAGTGGATATTCTTGAGTTCATTTATGTTATAACGGTATGCACTTACACGTGCTCGCCACCCCTCAAAAGAATTCGACCACGAATTCGTAGGAGGAAGACCAAGACAAGCTAAATTGGTCTTTATAAATTGGTCAGCTAAATGATGATCGTTGCCTTATTTGTCATCCTTGTGGTGGATTGTCCCTGTGCAGGTATTGGAGAGCCGAGCAGGAAGTAGCGGGCTATAGCCCCGGAAGCTATGTCGACCCTCTAATGCCAAGCAAAGTTTTATTGCTTTAATGTGTGGCCGGACTGCGTGTTGATGTCTGTAATCCACAATATGTAAAGAGTAAATGTAAGGCCTTAAGACCAAAATAGTTTTAAGCTACTGTTGGCTATCCCCGGGCGACAGTGACTATCGCTGGGCGATAATAACTTTTGTGTATTTTTGTAATAAACATTCTTGTGGTTATATAGTGGATATTACTGTTGTACTTGAGTTCAAATCCTAACCTCTGAAGCTTCCGCTAGAATAATCTGAGTTATGATGCATGTAGTCTTTTGATATTCATATGTAATCCCACTGTCTGTTTGTGGAATATGGTGTGGGGCACCGACCGGACCCTCTATTATTGTCGAAGTATGAGACCGGGCGGTCTGGCGGTTTGAGCCTGGCGGGTTGTTGACCGGGCGGTCTGGCGGTTTGAGCCTGGCGGATTGAGGTTGGCGGGTTGATTTCCAGGCTGTCGCCGTATGGTATCCGGCGGTCTGACGGCTTATCTCTGGCGGCTTGGAAACCGGCCGGTCTAGCGGTCTCCTACCGCATCTCTCCCTCTTGGTTCTGGTGTTGCCGAGCGGTTAGAACATTGTCTAACCGCGCGGCCTGTTCCGGTCTCTTATTCTAGCCGCCCAGATCTGTTGTATAGCTTTAGTCCCACATTGTTAATTTGTATTCTTCTCTCTCTCCTCCATTCTATAAAAGGGAGGCCATACCTTTGTAAATGATATCTTTTTGGATAATAAAATTTCAATTATTCAAAGTTCCGGCTTGTTTTCTAGTCGTTTGTTCTCTGCTCTAGTCGTTTGTTCGCTACTTTTAACATGGTATCAGAGGAATCGATCTTCTCCTCCTGATTCTGTGCGCCTTGTCCGCGCGGCTTGCCCCTTCTTCTCGCGACCTGTTCTCGCTGTTTGCGCCCTGTCCGCGCGTCCTCCTTCTCCTGCCCTTCTGTCGCAGCGACCTGTCTCCTTGTTCGTCGCGACCTGCTTCTTTATTCGCTTTTTTCGTTCACGCGGTCTATCTTCTAGCCGTTCGACCTCTTCCCCGTCTTGGACCTGCGGCTTGGTCGTGGCTTCTCTGGCCGCTGGTGTCGAACATCGTGACCGCCGCAGCTCGTCTTCTTTCTATCCGCGCGGCTTGTATTCTAACCGCGCGGCCTCTCGCAGTTTTCTCCTATGGCCCTTTCTGAGACCTCCACCACCACCACTCCTATCGCCACTCCGGCGCCGCTTCCTACACCCTCTGGCAACCTTGGCACGGTTTCTAAACTTGTTGGCTCCAACTATCCGGATTGGAGCGTCTCCTTCACTTTTCTTCTCCGCTCTCAGCGCAAACGTCATCACCTCACCGATGACCCTCCCCCCTCAGACTCTGCTGAATTTGATGACTGGGATGCCAGTGATGCGCTTGTCCGCACGTGGTTGGCTAACAGCCTCTCCGATGAATGTCTTCCTGTCATACGCCATGATGAGACGGTCAAGACCGCGTGGCTTCACCTTGCTGCTCTCTACTCAAAGGGGGCCCAGACATCCCGCATTTATACTCTCTACGCGGATCTCTTCGCTCGCCCTTCCATGTCTCCTGCTGCGGCTTATCAGCAAGTTCAGGCTCTTGGGGCCGAAATCCTCCAGAATCGCCCCTTCTCCGCGGACTTGGCCGAACAGCACAAACACTTCCAGGAACTCCTGGTTGTTTGTTATCTTCTCCGGCTTCCTGAGTCTTTTGATATGATCCGCCAGCAGATCTTGGGCGAAGCCGAGTCTCCCACATTGGATGCCACCGCAGCTCGCATTGCCGCGGTTACTTCACTGCTCCAACGTCCTCTATTGTCTTCCCCTCCTCCACCGGACTCCTATGCTCACCAAGTCCAGCGGGGTGGCAATAGTGGTCGCAGCCAATCTGGCACGCGCGGTCCGTCCAGGTTCCTCTGCTCTCACTGTGGTCGTACCGGCCACTCAGTTGACCGCTGCTGGCAAAAACATCCTCATCTTCGTCCCTCCGGTGATACTTCTTCCTCAACCTCCGCCTCCTCTCGGCAGTCTGCTTCTGTGGCCACCACCTCAGGTAGTGCACACGTCGTTACCCAAGGTAAATGGCTCATTGACTCTGGTGCTACAAATCACATGACCGGAAACCCTCACTGCTTCTCTCTCCTAGAGACGCATGCTCGGTTACCCCCGGTTCTCGTTGCGGATGGTTCGCCTTCCCCTGTTCATGGAACGGGCATGGTTCAAGTCACTCCCTCGCTTCGCTTAGCGGACACTCTCTATGTCCCGAAGTTCCCTTGCAATTTACTCTCCGTTACTACTTTATGCAAGCAACTTCAGTGCTCTGTCTTATTTACTCCTACTTCTTGTTGTTTTCAGGACCCGAGAACCCAACGGACGATTGCTACTGGGACTGAGAGCGGCGGCCTCTACTTCCTCGACAATGTTTCCGCTCTGTCCGCCTTCTCTTCCTCGTCTACTGATCTGCTTCAATGGCATCTTCGCCTTGGACATCCTCCTCCTCGGATTCTGCATCAGCTTCTTCCCCACTTACCTCAACCCAGTCCTCCGCTCAACTGCGATGCGTGTCAGCTTGGCAAGCATCACCGTTCCTCGTTCCCGCCGAAGCAAGACCGTGGTTCCTCCCGCCCTTTTGATCTCATTCATTCTGATATCTGGGGTCCTGCTCCTACTCCCACCGTTGGTCGGGGTAGTTTTTACTTTGTAACGTTTATTGATGATTTCTCCAGATGTACCTGGGTGTATCTATTAAAAGATCGCTCTGAACTCTTATCTGTATGGCAATCTTTTTATAATATGATTAAAACTCAGTTTGCTATTTCTATTAAAGTATTGCGCTCTGATAATGCTAAGGAATATCTCAGTCATGAGTTTTCATCTTTTTGTATGCAACATGGTCTTATTCATCAGACCAGCTGTGTTTACACCTCCCAGCAAAATGGGGTGGCGGAACGTAAAAATCGCCATCTCCTCGATATCGCTCGCACTCTGATGACACAGATGCAGGTGCCTCGCTCCTATTGGGGCTATGCTGTTCTTCTTGCCTGCTATCTCATCAATCGCATTCCCTCTTCTGTTCTTCACGGCAAGACCCCCTTCTCCATTCTCTACCCAACCAAGGAACCCTTTCCTCTTCCTCTCCGTATCTTTGGGTGTACGGCCTTCGTGCATGCTCCGTCTGCTACTCGCGACAAGCTTTCCCCCCGCTCCACCAAATGTGTCTTTTTGGGTTACTCGACAACTCAAAAAGGCTACTGTTGCTTTGATCCTGTTCTGCGCAAACAGTTTGTTTCCGCAGACGTCACCTTCTTTGAAAATGCTTCCTACTTTTCTTTCCCATCTTCACCTCCTCCTGCTGTCTCTGACTCTCCACCATCTCTCTGTGAGCCTTCCACACAAGTCGACGTCTCCCCCCCTATGTCGTCTCCTCCTCCGTCTCCTCCTCTCCCTATTATCTCCCCTCCTTCGTCTCCGCAGCCGTCTCTCTCTAGTCCCGGGCCAGCTTTCTCTGCCACGGATGCTCCGGTCCCTGAGGCACAAGACGACCTGGATCGTCCCATTGCCCTTCGCAAAGGGGTGCGGGCGTGTACCCAACACCCGCTTGCGGCTGTTGTTTCCTATGATCGGCTTACTCCCTCTCGCAGGTGCTTTGCTTTGGCCATCTCGGCTACTACCACTCCCCGCACTTACCAGGAGGCTCTTGTTATTCCTCATTGGAAATCTGCCATGGATGAGGAAATTGCCACTCTTACTGAAAGAGGTACCTGGAACCTTGTTCCTCCACCGATCGGTACTAATGTGGTTGGCTGCCGCTGGGTGTTCGTTGTGAAGTTTCGCCCGGACGGCACTGTGGATCGTTACAAGGCCCGCCTGGTGGCCAAAGGCTTTACTCAGACTTATGGGGTTGACTATTTTGACACTTTCTCTCCAGTTGCTCGCCTCAGCACCATCCGGGTTCTTCTTTCTGTGGCCGTCAACAGGGAGTGGGACATCTCTCAACTTGACGTCAAGAATGCTTTTCTGTATGGGGATCTTCAGGAGGACGTCTATATGGAGCAACCTCCAGGGTATGTTGCTCAGGGGGAGACACGAGTATGCCAGTTGAAGAAGGCCATCTACGGCCTAAAGCAGAGCCCTCGGGCGTGGTTTGACAAGTTTAGTGGCATTGTGGCTACAATTGGCTTTGCAAGAAGTTCCGCCGATCACTCATTGTTTATTCGCAAAACCGCATCAGGCCTTGTGGTTTTGGCGGTATATGTGGATGATATCCTTCTTACCGGCGATGACCAGGCTGGGGTGGACTTGACAAAGAAACACCTCCGTCAACACCTTGTCACGAAGGATATGGGCTCCCCGAAATATTTTTTGGGGATAGAAATCTCTCGGAAGCCCGACTCGTTGGTTCTCTCCCAACGGAAGTATGCGCTTGATCTTCTACAAGAGGCAGGATTGACCGGGGCCAAACCGGCCCGGTATCCCATGGCCACTGGAGAAGACAAAACATGGACAGATGACTCACCGCTTATATCCGATGCCACGAGGTATAGACGTCTGGTGGGCAAACTCATTTATCTCACGGTGACCAGACCCGACATTGCCTATGCTGTAGGCAAGGTCAGTCAGTTCATGCAAGCTCCCAGGGAATGTCATCTTCAGTCTGCCTTGAAGATACTAGAGTATGTCAAAGCAGCACCAGGGAAAGGGCTACTCTTTCAGAAGCATGGTCATCTGAGAATTGAAGCCTACTCAGACTCAAGCTATGCGGATGATAAAGGTGACCGTAAATCTACATCGGGTTTCTGCACATTTGTTGGAGGTAATCTTGTGAGCTGGAAGAGCAAGAAGCAGTCTGTTGTCTCAAGGTCCAGTGCAGAAGCCGAATACCGGAGTATGGCGTCAACCACGTGTGAGTTAAAATGGTTGCGGGCTCTCATGCTTGACCTAGGAGAGGTCTACAACTATCCTCTGCCTATGTTTTGTGACAACAAAGCCGCTATATACATATCCAAAAATCCGGTCTTCCATGAGAGAACGAAACATATAGAGGTCGACTGCCATTTCATCCGAGAAGAGGTCTTGAAGAAACAGATTTGCACTCCGTTCGTCACCTCCGACAAAGAGTTGGCTGATATCTTCACCAAGCCGGTTTCTACTTCCTTCTTCCATATTTGTGACAACCTGGGCATGATTGATATCTATGCTCCAGCTTGAGGGGGAGTGTCGAAGTATGAGACCGGGCGGTCTGGCGGTTTGAGCCTGGCGGGTTGTTGACCGGGCGGTCTGGCGGTTTGAGCCTGGCGGATTGAGGTTGGCGGGTTGATTTCCAGGCTGTCGCCGTATGGTATCCGGCGGTCTGACGGCTTATCTCTGGCGGCTTGGAAACCGGCCGGTCTAGCGGTCTCCTACCGCATCTCTCCCTCTTGGTTCTGGTGTTGCCGAGCGGTTAGAACATTGTCTAACCGCGCGGCCTGTTCCGGTCTCTTATTCTAGCCGCCCAGATCTGTTGTATAGCTTTAGTCCCACATTGTTAATTTGTATTCTTCTCTCTCTCCTCCATTCTATAAAAGGGAGGCCATACCTTTGTAAATGATATCTTTTTGGATAATAAAATTTCAATTATTCAAAGTTCCGGCTTGTTTTCTAGTCGTTTGTTCTCTGCTCTAGTCGTTTGTTCGCTACTTTTAACAATTATATTTCATGTGACGGATGGAGGTGTTATAATCACTCTTGTCAAAAAAAATAATTGAACTTATCATTTGATTTAAAAGGTGGTCGCGCGCCCCAATTTTCTCTTTCGAAAAAATTGAGCGCATCAATTTCCAAGCGCGACCATAGGCTCCAAGAAATTAGAAAATTTTTAATTTTTATTCCAAGGTTCTCAAATTTTGATACAACTTTTAAGAGAACCTAAAAAAGAGCCTAACAAAGTTTTCAAAATTTTCAGAGCAATTTTGGGCCTTAAATTTGGCCAAATAAAATTTATTTAGACTTTTAAAAATACTAAATCAACTCTAAAAATTCTCAAAATTTTTGTGGAGGCAGTCCTTATTAAGGGAAACAATTTTCATGTTCAAAACTTTTTTCATAGGAGCCTAGATTTTTTCAAAAAATCTACAAAAATCTGTTATAATTTTGGTCTGCATATAGCCAGATTAAGCCTGATCCTGCGGCCAGGAATGCGCCGAACGGGTTAATAGCCAGACATTTCCCCATAACAGATCGACCAAGGATCTGCTGTGTGGGGGCGCTGATGTTGAGGCAGGGGGACGATGAAATCACCGCCGTCCAATCTCATCACTGAGATCAGACGGCGGCTGATTCTTCCCGTCGGTGAAGAAGATGATGGCCACTGACACCGCCGGCCAGTCGTTGCTGGATGCCAGCGTCGCTCCCAATCAACTCGCCGGGGGTCGGCGACCTCTTGGGTGGTGGTCCTGCGACCCGCCGCCGCCGGCCACAGCCGAAATTTACCAAACCGAGAGAAGGGTGGCGGGTTGCTCTGCTCCCAGCGACACCGCGCCACCCCGCCTCTCTGGTGGAAGCCCGACCATGATACCACCTCCCGTCCGATGCGTCGGGGGTTTGGATCTTCTCTGGTGGTTATTCGGCAGCCTGGCACCGCAGGCCGCCGCCGGAAGATCTTAGAGCACTTCCCCTCATTAGTATGTGCTGAGCTAAGGGCACCTCAGAAAGCACTAAAATATCAGAGAAAAAGGAGATTGGAATGCTTGAAATCTTGCCTTCTGAGGTACCCCCTTGGGTTTATTTATAGTTCTTTGACGTTGGTCTGTCAACAACACACCTCCGCTGTTTTGAATGGCTATATGCAGTCCAAGGTGGCCTGCCAATAGCGTAACTCCGCTGTTCTAAAAGGCTATGGGTAGACTAGCAAGGGTAAAATGGTAAAAATACAACATATAACACTGGGCGAGTGGTCCCCAAAATTCTCCACTCGCTTGGGGCGGTGAGTGCTCGATGAGGCTGACACTCGCTGCCTCCCGAGAGCCATGGGCGAGTGCAGGCCCGGCCTGCCCCACTCGCCTACTGTTGTCGAGAGCTAGGGGCAAGTGAGAGCCCACTTGCTCCACTCGCCCCTCTTCCACCCCGCACCCCCTGGGCGAGTCGATGAGGCTGCTGAGCTCTCGCCTTCTTCCTGCTGACTCGCCTGGGACTGGATTGCCTGACTTGGCCAACCAGGCTGGCGATGATCCTCACCTTATAGGATGCCTAAGGGGGAAGGCGTTGAGTGAACTCGCCTCACTCAATGCCAAAGGCGGAAGGCGTCGAGTGATCTCGCCTCACTCAATACCAAAGGCAAAAGGCGTCGAGTGATCTCGCCTCACTCAACGCCAAATGCGAAAGGCGTCGAGTGATCTCGTCTTACTCGATGCCAAAAGTGGGATGGCATCGAGTGAACTCGCCTTACTCGACGTCAAGATCCCGGCTCGTGAATACTGGGGGGGGGGGGGGGCTCGCTTCTTTAGCGACTTTGAACCTGAAGATCCGGCAAAACACAGATCTTGGAGGGGAACCCACTCATCGAATACGGGGTTGTACACCCCCTCTTCTTCTTTTTGAGCAAACAACCCAATATAGGCTTCCTCATCTTCTGATTCAGAAGATTCCGAGCTACTTTGACTCCAGCTTTTATCCTTCTTGGCAAGGAAAGTCTTTTCAGACTTCTTGCCCTTATAGTGCTTCGTCTCACCAGTAGTAGTTTTCTATTTACTTTTCACTAGAAAGTCAGTATAACATGCTCAGGTATGCTGTAGTAGTAACAAACAATATCAGAAGCAAATTTTTTATTGGGTGTAGAACTATACCTGTCCCTTTTGGGGTCCTTCTTGGCTCTTTCAGGTTTGTTGCTCTCCTTCTTGTAGTTGGAGGAGGAGGAAGGTCTGCCCTTCCACTTCTTCCTCCTATTCATCATCTTTTTAAATTGCCTTGAGAAGGCATCAAACTCCCCATCAGACATATCAACATCTGAAGTGTTGGGTTCAGAAGACTCTGACTTAGTCACTTTATTGGGAGAAGAGGGGATTTTCTCTTATTCTTTTTGGAGCCCACAACCTTGAGGTTCGCAATCTTCTCCTTCTGGTGAGACCTGGTAGCAAGCTCCTCCTCCTTTATAGTATTTAACTGCATCTCATAGGAGAGCAACTTCCCAAACAGAGTGTGGGGAGGAATGTTGGTCAGGTTGCCCATCTCCCTGATATTACATATTTTATTATCCCAGCCTCTAGTTAGAGACCTAAGGATCTTTTCATTTAGATCATAATCTGTGAAGACTTTTCTATAGGTATTTAACTCATTATCTGTCTTGAAGAATTTCTCATAGCACTCAGCTATGCTATCCTTGTTGCCCTGCCTGAAGGCTTCATACTCCTGGTTGAGCAGGGATTTCTTGCCATCCCTGACTTCCTCAACCCTTTCATGTACACAATAAGTGTACTCTACATTTCCTTTATTGTCTGGTAGTGAATCAGATATTGGAAGGTGGAATTATCAATTGTACTGATTATTATATTTTTGGCTCTCTTATCCATGGTAGTCAGTACAATTTCATCTCTAGTCATGTCAGCATACTTCTTAGGGACCTGCAAATTAGGATCAATAGTGGAGGCCTTCATGGGGATGAATGACCCCTCCTCAACTGTAATATAAATCCTAGGGTCCGAGTCTTCCATGAATATTTTTACTCTTTATTTCTATATGCCAAAGTTCTTCTTTTTTCATATGAAGTGCTTCATTGAGCTAAGCTCCTTATGGCTATTAGCTGAATACATGGTGATATGATAGACTATCCTTGTAGGATCTTAGTCAGATTGTTAAGTTTTTATTTTGACCAGCCTACCTTTGATACTACTTGAAAGATTATTATTGTTGGTAGTCTAACTTACCTAGAGGGGGTGAATGGGTGGTCTAGCAAATTGTTGGTTCCTTTACAGTTTTTCAGGTGTTAAAGGAAATGAAAAGCAAAACCAAACGATCACATCAACCGACACACACTAATTTATAGTGGTTTCCTAGGGTATGGGTACATCCACTGTCCCTCTATTCCTATCTAATAGTGTGCTAGATTCAACAAACTTCTCTAGAACTCGACTCCAAGAGCTTACAACTCAGATTTCTCAGAATCTCTCATGTCTACTCCCGACCCTACCTCAGGATCTATAGCCCTTCCTCAAGCTCAACAACCCTACAACACAAATTATTTTAACTCCTACAATTGAGAGACCCAGCTGGTCTCCTACTTCATATCCACACAGAAATCCTACCTCAGACAATAACCCCACTTCAAGGTCAAAACCCATACAACTCAGACAACAACAACCCTACAACTCAAATCTATCACTAGATCTTATGGATGGAAGTGTGTAAAATGATTACAACTAAAAACTCAATAAATTTGACCTTGACGTTTCTAAGTCTTCAGATGTCTTTGTTGTGAAAGCAATCTCTTTGAAGCAGCCCCTGATTTGAATAAGTCTTCAGGTTGGGTAAATCTGGGGATCTTCTTGTTAATCTTCTTCTCAAGGAAGAAAACCTAACTGGAGGCGTGAAACCTGAATCCTCCTTGCTCTATTCGAAGCATTTTAGAGAAAGCTTGCTTCAGTAAGGACAGATTGCGTTGCTGCTTGTGTTTAACGATTCAGTAAGATTGAGCATTTGTGTTGTTTCATTGCCCTAATTCTTTTTTATATACCTTTGACATTTCTAACAGTCGTTTGGTCAGAATAAGTCTTGTCAAAGTATATGCAGGAATATAAAGAACTGACAGATCTTTATGCGCCACCGCTAAATTTGAAATCACGCAACTGCTCATGCTCAACGGTAATAAAAACCCTTTCAGCACGATATCGTCTCCCTTAGCGTTGAATTCTGCCTCTTTCTGCATCTTCTCCACGATATCATCTTGAAGCTTTCAATTATCATGCCGATACCGTAGAGAACCATATATCGATCTCAACGGTTTCTCCTTAGTGCTTGAATTTGCTTCTACAATTGCTTTGGGACGATGACATCTTCAAGCACTCCACGTTCAAGACGATACCATCGAGAATCCTTCATGTATTTGAACGATACTGCTCCATTTGCACTAACTCTTCTCTAAACCTGTTTTAGAGATAACTCGTGCATAGATATAAGTTAGATATTCCATCAAATACAGTATGCACTTAACATTGCAAGTGATGTTTCTTCAAATCTTGGAATATTGAGGGCAATATTCCAAACAGGTCTTGTTGCATTGGTGCATGAAATACAAGTACATGTGTCAGGTCCCTTGGACGTTCCATGGGTGGAAAACAAGTTCTCCCTTGGGACAGTTGCCTTGGGGGTTTCCCCTATGAAGGCTCACTCCAGGTTGGTTAATTCGGGGTTTTTGTCTTGCATAAATTTTCCAAGGAGTCCTAGACAAAAAACTGTTCGATTTATGTCTTTAGTCATGTGCAACTCTCTGTATTATGCCCGCGTCCTCGGTGGTAGTTGCAGTACTTAGATTGGTCTCCAAAGTTTGGAGAGAGAGCACTTGGACTTTGAAGGGATGGATGATTGCAGATGGTATGCAATACTTCTGTTTGCAAAGCATTGAGGGAAATGAAGGTATGATTGTGGTGGTGCCCCCCCCCCCACCCACCCCTGATTCTTCGGGAGTCATTGTGGCGCTTGTTGCTCTCCCTAGTACTTGACAACGACTCCTAATGCCTCCTTCCTTTTGATTTTCCTCTGAACTGCAGTCGATGCACTTCAATTGCCTCGTCTGCAGTGATTTGGGCCTTAACTCGTTGGATGAGATCAAGATAATTGGGCGTCATTTTGCCCATCATCATGGAGTGGAGTTTTTCTGGTTGGAGTCCTCCGAGAAAAATTTGGCATAGGAACTCGGAGTTAACTCTCAGAATTTGTCATGTCTCTGTGGTGAAGCGACAAAAGAAATCCTTAAACGACTCTCCCTCGGACTGTAAGATACCCGAGAGGAGTGATGAGTCTAGAACGATTTACTAGTTGGCAACAAACTGATCCGTGAAAAGTTGGGTTAGCATATTGAAGTTCTTGACTCCCCCTCCTTTAGGGAGTGGAACCAGGTGTGAGCTTCTCATTTCAAAGTTGTCAGGAACAATTAACACATGAGGGGGTCGGGACATTGTATATCCTCATGATAGTTGCAAACTGTCTGACGTGCTTCAGAGGGTCATTCGACCCATCAAATGTCTCGAAGTCACAGAGTTGGATACCAGGTGGAACGGGATGCGCTAGGACTTGTGGATCCAGAGGGGAGATGTGGTGAACGGTGCGCTACGCTTTTGTGCCCCGGTGTCCCTCGTGCCCATATTCCTCCTCGATCATGCGTCTTAATTCCTCGCGATCGAGTCATGCGTCTTAATTCCTTCCGAGCGAGTTCTTTGTTGGTCAGATCAGTCGCTTCTTTCATCATATTAGAGTTGCCCTGCACATTCCCGGGAAGTCCATCGGGTAACACTAGGTGTGCAGAGTTTTTTTCTTTGGACAACTCATTTGCGACTAGATCCTTGTAGCAGGCAGCGTCTTCCAACATTATCTAACCCCGTAACAGTGGGGGGTTGACTCCCTGGAGCGATGTCCACATTGGGGGCACGATGAACTCTTAAGTCTCTTAGCAAGGTGAGCATATTTTCTTGACACTTATTTATCATGTGCCTATGTTCTTCCCACGATGCTGGAGATGCGACAATGGTAGCTCCCTCATCAAGGGGGGGGGGGGGGGGGGGGGTTGCTTGTGGGCGAGTCGATAGGGGATGGATTAATGCACTCTTTTATTATTGCATCACAAGCAGTTTGCACGCTTCTCCTTGTCATTGTTGTTGGTCGGGTGTGCTTGCGTGATGCAAGCATTGTTTTTATGGTGTTGTTGCAGAGTTTTGAGGATACTTTCGCACAGATGACGCCAAACTATTGCGGGTCACCCGGTTTTCCTTCGGTTCAGATAATCAGACCGCCTTAGATTGGAGTTGGATCGGGCGCACAAACAATCAATGAAAAATAGCATCAATGACATGAGGCTTTTTTTACCATGGAAAACCCGAAATGAGTGATAAACCACGTGGCTGGATCTGTGTCGGACCTAAATTCACTATATAATTTTGAGATTACAAGTACTGCAAGTTTTCTCGGATGATGATATGTCATCTCTCCGTTACAAGTTTTAAGTACATGAAGAGCAGGAAAATAATATAAGTCCACGGAGCTTTGACGAGAATGTCCACCAAAGTGCTCCTCGATGCATTCTTCTGGAGCGAGAAAAAGGTCAAGTACTGGGGCTTGGATGAGAGCGTTTTTCTGGAGAAAATGATTAAGTACTTGAAGCTTTGGAGAGCGCGAAGCTGGGAGGCGAGCGTCCAAGAAAGTATCCTCTTGCGTTGCGCTTACAAGTGCATCCACGTGAGTGCTAGACATATTGATGCTGAGCGTTGGGTGTTGACTGCTGAGCGCTAAGCGGCCTAGAGAGAGAGCAAAGCGAATTTCAAGCAGAGAGATGATCTAAGTTCTACCTTCTCGCCGGAAAACCTCAGAGCTCTCTTTAGTCTCTGGAGTTGTTTGTCTTCAAATGAGGGTTTGAGGGTCTTTTTATTGTTTTTTGGAGGGATATGTTGGTAATTGCGCCCGGATAAATTTTGAGGAGGCGAATGGAGTCGTTTTGTTCCGGTCACCTAGAACGTCAATTTTCATGAAATGACAGAAGTGTCTATCAGGCGCGGCGGCAGAGCAGGCCGCACACACACATAGGCGTGTGCTTGTCGCTTGCGCGTCCATGTGCGTCTGACTTTGCTCTCCTTCCGAGATGTTTTTGGGTCTCTGGGCGAGCACGACTTGATGCGTGCGGCTCGTTTGGTCAGATTTGCTAAATATTTCTTATTTGATTTAAGAAACTCACGGGGAACCATCAAAAATTTACATCAATAATATATTATTTAACAAATGGTCAAAAGCAAAACATATTCAGTACAATTTTCTTTTACTTTATTAAGAAAAATATAAAATTTACGTTCCACTTTCAACAATCGTACCGTACGTGTTCTTAAAAAATGCATAAAAATAAAATCTATTATTACTTAAGAAAAAAGCTGTTATAGTGTGACCATAAGAATCCACTTATGAAAAGCTTGATTAATTAACAAATTATTAACATGATCATGTTTGTTGAGGTATATTTAATATTGACAACGGGTTCTTATTGGGTTCAATTGGATCCGTTAGTCATCCAATAATCTATCGTCGGGAATTTAGGGTTATGCCTATAAATACCTCTGTTGGGGGCAACGTGGAGGTCGTTCCAAATTTGACAGTCACACGAGATGCTTCAAGTGCACTAACATTCTCGAAGGTTTTCGTTTCGTGCGCCATAGCCCCCAAAATTTCCTATGTGTTTTTCCCTCCCGGCCGATCTCGTTTTCTGCAAGAAGCCCGCCGCTCGATTGAAAAAATTCCACAGCCGCCTGCAAGGAGAAGGAGGAGGCTCAGTTTTCTTTTTTTTTCGTCGATCTGGAGGCCGAGAGTGCGCCGCTCTCATTCCCGTGAAAGGAAGAAATCGGGAGGTTGAAGTCGAATCCCGCATGGGATTTTGCGATTGTCGACCGAACCTGGAAGCCGTCGCTGGAGAGATTTGCGTCACTGGTCTTGAATGCCGTCGCCGATCAACTGCTGCAGTGTTCCCGACGCCACCCCAACGCACAGATATGCGCCGTGCCAGCCCATGTCGCGGCTTTTCAGCGCCTCTACTGTGCTTTCGCGATTTTCCAAACGCGATTTTCTTGCCCTAAAGTCGATCAACCGCCTATCTGGAGATTTCTCTCTAGCCGGTGCAAAGCGCCGCTCGATTGAAGAGAACAAGAAAGTTGAGTGTTGTTCAGATCGCTGGTCTCGCACAGGATTTCCAGATCCAGATCTCGTCTCTACTCGAAGGAAATTACTGTCCAAATCTATAGAAATTGGATTCTCTAGTTGGTCTCTAGAAGAATAGATCTAGTGGAGCTTGTCATCCGTTTTCTCGCCTCATTGCTTGGAGGAAGCAGACCATAAATAGTTTTGATGACTATGTGTTAGCTGGAAAGGAGGAGCAAACCTACAAACTTTTTTCTGGATTGGATACAAAGATTCTGTTGTCTCCACGCGGCTCATGTGACCTCTTACTAATTTTTTTCTGCTTGTGCTTTAGTTTCCTAGCGAAACTTAGAAATTTGGAAAGAGAGACAATGTCGAAGGAAAATTCTCTCGTCCCGATGATCAAGTTGGAGAAATTCTTCAACTCAGAGTTTAGTGCTTGGAAGAGGAACACGCATTTCAACATGAAATATTTGAATATCTTTTACACTGTGCAGTGCGACTTTGAGTCTTTTAAAGGAGGAGAGGATGAGGATCATTGGATTAAAGACGAAGATTTTTGTCATGATTACCTCTTCAATTGTCTCTCCAATAGACTAGCCGAGAAGTACATCAAGATGAAAACTGCAAAAAAGATTTGAGACGCACTGGAGGAGCAGTTCAAAGAGGAAGAGAACATGTCCAATACGCACCTGGTGGACAAGTTCATGGCCTTCACCTTCACTGAAGACAGAGAGATACTTCCTTTGGTTGCAGAATTTGAGTAGAGCTCATTGACAACCTGAACAGTGAAAACATCCCTCTGTCAAATGGATTTGTTGCAGGAGCCATCATTTTCAAGATTCCATCGGCATGGTACTCCTTTAAGATAGAGATGTATCAGAATAAAGCGCAGGTTAGCCTTAAAAACCTCAAATGTCATCCGCATTGAGAACGAGAACCGGACTAGGCATGTTATAAAGACGGTTAGTGAACAAAAGTCTGTTGCTAACATGATCATGCATCCTAAGCGGAAGCTTATGTTTGGAATGACTAAACCACCCACCAGT
This sequence comes from Platanthera zijinensis, assembly GCA_039513925.1. Classification (NCBI taxonomy): domain Eukaryota; kingdom Viridiplantae; phylum Streptophyta; class Magnoliopsida; order Asparagales; family Orchidaceae; genus Platanthera; species Platanthera zijinensis. The sequence goes on from CM077097.1 coordinate 107,454,197, forward strand.
GCACCTGCAGTTGCTGACAGTAGCAGAAAAATTAAGAAATTTAAAGGCAAGTGCTACAACTGCAATAAGTATGGTCATTGTGCTTCTGAGTGCAAGCAACCCAAAAGGGGTGAATCCAGCACACCAAAAAATGATAACAAGACAAATATAGTTTATCAGATTGCTCCTGCCAACTTTGTGGCCATGGTTGGAAAAGGGAAGTAAAATAATGAGTGGTGGCTAAATTCAGGTACTACTTATCACGTATGCAATAATTCTGTGCTTCTAGAGGATGTCACTGCAGTAGAAGAGACCATTATTATTGCCAATGATGGAGTAGCTGACGCGCTGAATGCGGAAAATGCAACATTGTTATTATCCTCAGGTAAAACTCTAATTTTGAAAAAATGTTAAATTTATACATACATTAAATGTTAATTTAGTTTCAATTACTCTGTTATACGATATCGGTATGTCGTTTAACATTAGTGGTGGTAGAGTAGCCTTAATCGTTCACTCACATTATTTTGGTTGTGTTTATGCTATTAATGAGATGTATAGATTGAGTCTAGCAGACGAAGTAATAAACTAAGTTAGTTCAATTCTGATAGATCCTAAGACTTTACATGCAAGATTAGGACACATGAATTATAGAAAACTACCGCTGCTAGCTAAAACTCATAATATTCTCATAGACACAACAATCAAGTTTGATAAATGTGAAATTTGTGCTCTGACAAAGATTACAAGAACACCTTTTGGTCAGGTTTTAGGAGCACACAATTATTAGAGTTAATACATTATGACATATGTGACTACAAAAGCTTTGTCACAATAGGAGTTCAGAAGTATCTGATAATTTTTATCGACGACTACTCTACATCCAGCCACATTTATATTCTTAAATCCAAAGATGAAGCTTTTGAAAAATTTTGTATATTCAAAAATAGGATTGAAAATCAACTTGATATGAAAATAAAAATGTTAAGGAGTGATAGAGGAGGAGAATATGTCTCATGAGAGTTTAGAGATTTTCTTGCCAGCAATGACATAATCCCTGAAACCACCGCCACATACTCACCACAATCCAACTGCATTGCGGAGAGAAGAAATAAAATTTTAACAGAAATGTTGAATTCTATGTTATTGGCTGCTGGCTTGCCTGCGGCCTATTATGGTGAAGCTGTCCTCAAGTCAAATTACATTCTTAATAAGGTTTCTCATGCAAAGTTGAAATAAACACCCTATGAGCTTAAGAGATCTCCTAGACTTGATAATATTAAGACCTGAGGTTGTATCGTTTATGTTAGGATACCTGACTCTAGAAGAGCAAAGATTGGATCTGGGACAAACACATGCGTCTATCTAGGATGTGCAGAGGATAGTGTTGTAGACAGGTTTCTAGATCTCTCAACTAATACTATAATAGAATCTAGAAATACAGTTTTCTTTGAGAATAAATTTCTTAAAGATAAAAACCTGACGCTTCCAGGTCTGCCAACGACTAGTACTGAGACTACTATTGAGCCAGAACTAAGAATCTCTGACACTGAGCCCATAAACACTATTGGTTTAATATCTAAAAGATTATCTAATAGAGAAAGAGTGTCTAAAAGTTTCGTTACAAACTTTGTGACTTACCAAGTTGAAGTTAATCCATCTATCTATAAGTAAGCGATGTGATCTAGGGATTCTATAATATGGAAAGAAGCTATAGATGATGAGATGAATTTTCTCCTTTAAAACCACACTTGAACCTTGGTTGACTTGCCCAAAGGGGATAGAACTATTGGTTGTAAGTTGATGTAGGGAACGCTTTCTCGAGGGGTCTACCGAGTTACAACTCCGATCTGGCGCACGACATGACCACTAACAACGCACATTTGCAGGCACCCTATTGCCCTCAACAATGGAATGATGCATCCCATAATGTAATAAACAATGAAAGAAGAGTCAACTAGAAATAACGATTCGAAAGTTAGTCAACTCGATTCCCCAAAACTAACACAAAGGTTGCCAATCTTTTAGGGAACAAGACCACGACTATAGGTCTAGATCCGTTCAAGCAAATAGGATCCACACGATCTGGAAAATAAAAGATTTCGGAAAAAAATGATTTTGATTCAGATTTTTGCAAGAGACCACTTTCAATGCGACGGAAGAGGCGCCGGTTTCAGATCACCCTTAAACGTACTAGAAGAATCTCACTAGGTTTAAGAATGAGAAGTTACCCCACCGAATAGATATCTTCACACGATACGTGGTTGAATCTCTATTCCACGGTCCACCGGTGTCGCACCGAATGGAGCTGCAGCCATCTTCCTCAGAGTCACGCCAAGGATTCACGCCAGGAATCTCCAGGGGAAAGGCCGAAGCTCGGCGGAGGTAGCAAGTACGACGGCTTCAATAGAGACGGTCCGAGCTTTTCACCGAAGCTTTAGTTTTCATTTTATTAATATCCAAACAAACCCCTATAAATAGGAGTTTCAAAACAAAGCTAACCATCCAAGATGGAGATGAAATCTCATCCATCCGGTTGGTTAAATACACACCAACCATGTCTAAATATAAAAAATAAAATATACACCAAATCCAAATGAATATAAAATAAAACATGAAAGCTAATTAAGCTTTGCACGCCGAGAGCGGAGGTTGTAGTGCCGCCGTCCGTTAGCATCCTCTTAATCGTCGTGTCATCAAAAGTCCTTCTGTTGTAGCAAATCTGTCATATCGCTTGAGTCTTTTGGATCAACATGCGGCGGGGAATAGGCGACATCAATCAAATATATCATATCGCTTGAGTCTTTTAGATCATTATGCGGCGGAGAGTAGCCGACATCATAAGTGGGTCCTAAAAAAAGCTAAATCCTGATTGGAGTATCGCTAAATACAAAGCACGTCTAGTTGCAAAAGGCTTCACTCAAGTGAGTGGTATAGACTATTTTAATATATACTCACATGTTTATCACATTGCGGCAATTAAGATTCTCTTTACGTTAGTATTTATTGAACATTTAATCATTCATCAGATGGATGACAAGTCTGCATTTCTTAATAGAGATCTAACTGAGGAGATCTATATGTACCAGCCTGAAGGGTTTGTCATAGAAGGTATAAAAAATAAGGTCTGTAAGTTGATTAAGTCACTCTACAGATTGAAGCAAGTACCAGAATTGTGGCACGGGAAATTTGACACTTGTGTTACAGCCATGAGTTTCAAATCTAACTTATCAGATAAATGTCTATACATAAGAACAAGCTCAAACAAAGTTGCAATTATATGCTTGTACGTTGATGACATGCTAATTATGGATACTGATCAGTCTGAGGTAGAAGACGTGAAAGGTACCTTGATGAGACAATTTATCATGACAGACGTAGGTGTGTTGAAAACCATCCTAGGAATGAATATGAACTTCACTAAAAAGTGTATCACCCTGAGTCAAAGTCACTATATATGAAATATACTAGAGAAGTGGGGTTACGATAATAGCAAAAAGATTAAAACTCCATACGACTATAATAATAGATTGAAACTGAATGAAGGTTCACCTATTAGACAGTTGGATTACTCCAAACTCATAGTGTATAACCTATATTCGACGGGGATGGATCCTACCACAGCCAGCTCAGCGAGAGTCAAAGTCAATAAGATAAGACAGAGGACAAGATCAAGGCGTGAGCCAGCAGAAGGCCTGGTCGAGTATGGAGAGCTTCCCCCGCATACTCGCCAGGTTGGCTACTAGGCGAGCTACTCGCCCAGCCCGTGCGAGCTCCCCAGGAAGTCGTCTAGTCGCTAGGGTGTGGGGTATAAGTATGACCCCCCTCCCTTTGGATTTCCCTATAAATAGGACCCCAGGGGTACGAGGGAAGGGGACCAAGAATCTCGGATAAATACTCGCGAGCCCTTTGGATTCCTTTTCCTTAGAGACCAAGTCGCCACCTGCGACTTAGTTGTTAGCTCGTTTCCCTCATACCTAGCACGACCATTCTGGTTGTGGAGGGGCTGCTTCTTCTAAGCAGCCGGGTACGTGGTGAGACCTTCCTGCCGTAGTAACCTGAGGTCTAGTTCCTAGCTCATTCCTGTTCTTGCTTCCGTGGGCCGTCTGATTTCACTACTTGACCAGTAGCCTTAGACAGACTAGTCCGATCTTGAGGTAGGGAATTTTTCCTGGCTTCAACACATAGGAAGTCTCATATATGCTGCAATCTGCACTAGACCTAACATAGCCTTTACGGTCGGCATGTTAAGTAGATTTACGAGTAACCCTAGGAAGAACTACTGGGATGCCTTAGAAAGGCTAATGTGATACTTAAAGTACACTGAGAAGTATGTTTTATGTTATAGTGGATATACTCATGTGCTTGAGGGGTATTCTGATGCCTTCTGGTGCTCAGAAATTGTCGATAGTAGATTCACTAGTGGTTTTGTGTTTACACTAGGAGGAGCATCAGTAGCTTGAAAGTCAAAGAGGCAGATGTGCATTGCACTATCCTCTATAGAATCAGAACTCTGTGCTCTCGCTTTAGTAGGAGAAGAAGCAGAATGGATAAGAGATCTGATAATGGACATTCCAATGACGAGTCTAAAAATGCATTATGTTTCAATCTTTTGTGACAATCAAGTCACAAAGACCATTGCAACAAATACATTGTTCAATGGCAAGCGAAGACAACTAAGGATGAAACATGCCTGATTGACCTATCTCACTAGTCAGGGGATAATCTCCCTATTGAACCTGAAATCAAAAGATAATGTAGCAGATGTCCTTACCAAAGGCTTATGTAAGGTTCTTATAAGTAAAACGTCGGAGGAGATGAGATTAAAGTTCATTTAGTAGGACTTAATACCTTGTTTATGTTTTAAATTTTAGAACCGTAGACTGCTTACATTCAAGCATTTAGAGTGAGTACACTGAAATATTTCAGATGCTATCTAATGAAAGCCAGAGATGAATAGTTGTCAGTCATTCCAAACTTGTTGACTTACACAATTATTTTATTCAAAGGTTGATTTGGATATCATTTTAAAAAGGAATACTGAAGTTGTTAATATGTACCCTGATATTATGATTATTAGTCATATTATTCCAAACTTGATGATATAATAATCACAGCTTATTGTATAATTCCAAACTTGATGGTACAACACAATTGTGAAACAGTCAATAATAATCTTAATAATCGAAGGAACGTAATTTGATTATATGAAATTAATTTTCTAATTTTTTGTAAATTAGATAGAAGTGCTGATTTGTGATTCTTTTTTTCTAGTTAGAGTATTATGTTTTTTTACTGCTAAAATTAATTAATCATTTTACCTTTGATAGCAAATGTTTGAATTCATAGAGATTTGTCTCATGATATTCCTATTGTAACTGTTTGCATATCAAATGAAGAATGAGGGAGAGACAGTTGATTTCGACCTGGATGACGAGATCTGCTGTTTGCGTAGACTAGGGGTGCAAGTTGAGTTGAGCCGGCTCGAAAGCTCGATGAGCCGGCTCGAAAAAAGCTCGACTCGAGCTCGAGCCTGTGGAGCTCGAGCTCGATGAGCTCGAGCTCGATTACGAGTCGAGCTCGAGCTCGAATATTAATGTTCATGAGCTCGCGAGCTTTTTATTCCCAATTTTTTTAATATATATATATATATATATATATATAATATGAAAAAAAAATATAAAAAATAAGAAAATAAAGCTCATGAGCTAAAAAGCACGCGAGCAGCTCGAGCTCGAGCTCAATAATTTGGCATTGAGCTCGAGCTCGAGCTCGAGCTGGGATAAATGAGCTCGTCGAGCTCGAGCTCGAAATGAAAAGCTCGAGCTCGAGCTCGAGCTTGGAAATTTTGCCAAGCTCGACTCGAGCTCGACTCGTTTGCACCCCTAGCGTTGACCATAGATCGGTCATCAGCTTGAGTTTTCAGTTTTATTTACTGCTTTGTTTGTGACCTTTTATTTGAGTTTAGATTTATCTATATTCTAAAACTTATGTTTGTGTTCTAAAAAACTCATATTTTTTGTTGTTATCAATTCTTAATTTTAAGTGACATGTTATGTGATGCCAATATATACAATATATGAAAAAATTATTGAGGTATATTTAATATTAGTAACGAGTTCTTATTGAGTTCGATTGAATAAGTTAGACATCCAATAACCCATCGTTGGGAATTTAGGGTTACACCTATAAATACCTCTGCTGCGGAGGTCCGTGTGTAACACCCCTATCCGTCACATGGCATATAGCAGTAGGTCCGGCCGGGGCCCGACGCCATATACCGCAGACAGACCGTGGAGTTACGCATCGCATTATCATACTCACAATTTGAAAGACAACGTCCTACGCAACACCTAGCGGAAGCATTTTAGGTTATTAAAAAGAACCCAACATTAAGCATGAATGTCCACTAATAACAAAACCCATAGGAATGAAACGACTAAAAATACACAAAACAGTCCTCGGCCTTAAGGCCTTACAAACATTGTTCCCTTAACCAAAAAGTGTCTTTCATACATCGGCGCGCAGGCCGGCCATACATGAATATGAAAAACAAAACTAACTCTTCAGCCTTCATGGGCTAGCGCTGCAACTTGGGCTTTAGCCCGCTATTTACCTCTCGGCTCCGCAGCACCTGCAAGCAACAATCCACCGCACGGTGGTAAACAAAGGCAACGGTCAGCTATGCTGACCAAATTATAACGATTCCGCCCCCACACCGGGGCGGCAAAGCTTCTTCCCTGCACTTGTTAGCAAAACAAGCAACACAGCAACAAAAGCATCTCATCATGGGTGCACGCTCTCACGGCCGTACACCCCGTGCTCTCAGGGCACTTATTCGGCGAAGCCAGTCCGAACCCTGTCCGGTCCTCGACTCCACCACCACCCCCAGGATGGCAATCTTTGTGAGCATTTAGTCTTTTCAGCCGCAGCCTAGACTCGATCTCCAAACCCCGGTAAGTCCCACGTACAACTTTAGGTCACTTTAACCGAGCAGATGGAGCGGGTAGAGGGCTACTAGTCCGTTGCTTACTCCGCCACTGCCATTTGGCCCTTTGGCGCGGACTAAGCTTTCCCCAGTCCCAAATAACGATCAAACACGGTACTTAGCCCCGCTAAGTACCCGGTTGGCTCCCAGGCCACCGATATGACAGAACTACATTTCCGTCCCAAAATTTCCGGGTGCACCTCGGGTTTCATCCCCAAGGATCCCTGCTGCAATCAAACATGATACATAGCCCCGCTATGTTCCCGACTGGCACCCAGGCCACCGAGATGGCGGAACTTCGTTTCCGCCCAGATTTCCGGGTGCACCTCGGGGTTAATCCCCAAGATTCCCTGATGCATTCTACCGCATAGCAACCCGAAAGCAATCAAAACGCTCGGAGTCTTCTCCGGCTAAAATATGCACATCATAACATCACCGATCCGGAAAACACATCCGGATAGGCTTCACACAGCATGCCTATGTCCGTACTACGATTCCGGACTCTAACAAGGGGGACTACACATATCTACCCCAAGGAATACCACGATCTCGCCGCACACTCGCGGGAGAGGGGTTTTCCCATGCAAAGGAAGAAGAGCTTCACATGCTCAAGAAGAGAATCGTTACCCTCGTAGATTTTCGCGCGCCCGCCATGAAGAAGTAGACGGTTGAAAAGCTTCGCCTCGCTCTTGCCGTCGAGGATCCGGTCTCGGATCGTGATTCGGTGCTCCGGTGCTCCGCCGGCGGCCGGATCTCCTCTTCTCCTTCCTTGCTCTCCCTCTCTCTAAACTTTTAGAAAGAGAGTCTAGGGTTTGAAATGAGGGTTTAGAACCCTTCAACCCTAAATTAAAGGTTTGGGCGGACCATCCTAGGCCGTTAGATGAGATTTGATGGAAAATCGGACGGCCACGGAGTCAATTTACGGATTCAGCACCCGTCCGCACGACCAGTGGCGCACGGTCAGTGGTCGTGCGCCCTATGTCAGTGATCGTGCGTTTTCGTTAAACAGGGATTTGACATTATAATTTCTTTATGCACGACCAGTGGCGCACGGTCAGTGGTCGTGCGCCCTGTGGTCAGTGATCGTGCGCTAAGGGAAAAACTGCACAGTTCAACGCCCTTCCGCCGACGGTTACTCTACCGCGAGGCGTTAACTCCCACCGACTCCAGGACTGAACATGGGGTGTTACAACTCTCCCCCCCTTAAAAGAATTTCGTCCCGAAATTACGAATAGCAAGTAAACAACTTAAACTTAAACGGTACCTGAGTTGAAGAGTTCGGGGTACTCCTCGAGCATGGTTTGCTCTCGTTCCCACGATAGCTCCTCACGACCGCAACTGTCCCAACGGACTTTCACCATCCTGATTTCTTTGTTCCGAAGCCGCTTGACCTCGAAATCTTTGATAGAAATGGGCTTGACTTTGGTCGTCAACCCTTCCTCAACCGGTACTTGATCAACCGCTAACACTAGCGACGGCTCTTGCACCGCCTTCCGCAATACTGAGATGTGGAATACGTCATGCAAACAACTCAGTTCCACAGATAATCTCAACCGGTAGGCCGCTTCTCCGATCCGTTCTAGAATCTCGAATGGCCCAAGGTATCTCGGACTCAACTTTTTCAAGCGTCGAACCCGTGACACCCCTTGAACGGTTTGATCTTCAGGTATACCCATTCGCCAACATTGAACTCCACGTTCCTATGTTTGGCATTAAAATACTTAGCCTGCCTGTCCTGAGCTACGAGCAAGCGCTCTCGTATCGTTTGCACCAAAGAAGTCGCATCTTCGATCTCCTGACGATTGTAAAGTTTCGACTCACCCGTCTCCAACCATGACAACGGCGTGCGACACTTTCTCCCATAAAGAGCTTCGAACGGTGCCATCTGGATACTTGCTTGGTAACTGTTATTGTACGCAAACTCGACCGAGTATATGCGATCCTCCCACCGTTTTCCGAAGTCCAACGCACACATGCGAAGCATGTCTTCCAAAGTCCTGTTGACTCGCTCGGTCTGGCCATCCGTCTGCGGATGAAACGCCGTGCTAAACTTCAGTTTCGAGCCCAACATCTGATGTACTAGCCTCCAGTCATTGGACGTGAAGCGTCCACCGCGATCACTCACAATGCTGCGGGGCACTCCGCCTTCACCAAGGCGCACGTTTGACATTTGGCCACATACAACGCCACATCTTTCTTAAGCCCCGGCCACCAAAACAACTTTTTAAGATCACGATACATCTTCGTGCTCCCTGGGTGGATTGAGTACTTGGTATGATGCGCCTCGTACATCAACTCCGCCCGGAGGTTGCCCCCCCACTTGGGACGCACAAACGATGATCCTTCCTTAATAACCCATCTTCTACCGAGAACTGGGAGTTTGACCCATCCAGAGTGGCCTCCAAAAGCTCCTTCATGGAGTCCTCCAACTCCAACGCCTGCCGAACCCGGTCAGCCAGGTCGTACTGCACCTCTGTCCAATTTAACATTGCCTTGGCGCTCGTCTGCCTGTCAACGCAACCGATCTCAAGCTCCTCCAACTCCCGTACTAGCCGCGCATCATGCACCGACAACCAGCTAGCACGCGCGGGAGTTCTGCGACTCAACGCATCTGCCACCGCATCGCCCTTCCCCGGCACATAATGAATTTTGAAGGTGTAGTCCCCCAGGAACTCCATCCACCTCCTTTGCCGCATATTCAAGTCCTCCTGATCCAGCAAGTACTTCAAGCTCTTGTGGTCGGTGTAGATATCAACTTTCACACCGTAAAGGTAGTGTCTCCACAGCTTCAGTGCATGTATCACGGCCGCTAACTCCAAGTCATGGACCGGATAATTCCTCTCGCGTACCCTCAGCTGCCGCGAGCCGTAGGCAATCACACTCCCATGCTGTAGTAGTACACATCCCAAGCCACTCCCCGAAGCATCACTGTAGATTTCGAATCCCTCGGTCCCACTTGGCGAACATAAGATTGGCGCCGTGGTCAACCGACCCCTTTAACTCCTCAAAAGCTTATGCGCACTCCGGCGACCACACAAACCTTTGATCCTTTCTTGTCAACGATGTGAGAGGTAACGCTATCCGCGAGAAGTTCTCTACGAAGCGCCTGTAGTAGCCGGCAAGTCCTAGGAAACTTCGGACTTCCGCTACCGAGGAAAGAACAGGCCACTCCCGTATCGCCACTATCTTCGCCGGATCTACCGCAATCCCTGCTCCACTAATGATGTGGCCAAGGAAAGCCACCGAGGATAACCAGAACTCGCATTTGGAGAACTTAGCATAGAGCTGGTTCCTCCTCAGTGTTTCCAATACCATGTGCAGATGTTTGTAGTGATCATCTTCGCACTGAGAGTATACCAGGATGTCGTCGATAAACACGATCACAAACTGATCCAAGTACTCTCTGAATGTTCTGTTCATCAGATCCATAAATACGGACGGCGCATTCGTCAGTCCAAACGGCATAACCGTGGACTCGTAATGCCCATAACGCGTGCAGAACGCCGTTTTAGGGATATCACTCTCCCTGATCTTCAACTGGTAGTACCCAGACTTCAGATCCAACTTCGAATAAACTGTAGACCCCACTAGCTGGTCAAACAGATCGTCGATCCTCGGAATCGGGTATTTGATCTCTTTTAACGACTTGCTCAGTTCTTCATAAACGATTTAGAGCCGCAAACTCCCGTCCTTCTTCTACACGAAGAGGGCCGGTGTGCTCCAAGACGACAAACCTGGACGCACAAAACCTTGATTCGTACGCTCTTCAAATAGAACTTTCAGTTCTGCCAACTCATTAGGCGTTAGCCTATGAGGAGAGCATGACCCAGATTTGGCACCTGGCGCCAGCTCACTCACGACAACGATTGCTCGCTACGGAGGGACTCCAGGGAAACACATCAGGAATATACCCGTGATACTACCCAATGTAGGCTCAGGCTTCAAAGCCTCCCATGATGGCAGTAACGACGTTTGCACGTCGAATCCCTGACCCATAAACCGTAACTTTGCAACACAGAATCTCTTTTCGCGCGCATTGAACATCCGTAACGCCACTACGCATCCAATTTGTCCTTTGCCATCGAAGAAGGTACTTCAATACATGATATAAATCCCTTGGACAAAAGGTGCGCGAATCTCCCGTATCGAACAATGCTCTCGCCGGATTGCCAATAATCCAAACAAAGCCTAGAACCCCCAGTCCTAAGCTAACACGCAAAAGGTAACAGGTATAAAAAGCTAACCCGCTATCAATAAAACCATACCTGCCTTCCCGATGATCGGCCACATGGCCTCCTGCTGGCCAAGGCCGCCCATTCTCAGCTGGGCCAGAGTAAACAGCGGTGCGGCGGACGCCACCGCCTTTCCCTTCTCCTCAGATAATACCCCAGACTTCTTTTTGGACATTGGGCGTCCACTCCAACAATCGCGGGCATAGTGCCCCGGCTTTCCACAAACAAAGCATACATCCGGGGTTGGAATTGTAGTCGCTCCGGATGTGCTAGAGGAAGGGACTAGACCCGACCTCCTAGCCTTCTTGTACCACCTTCGGTACCCAGATTTTGAGGTTGTCAACTTCACCACCGAATCTTTTGCCACAGGATCTCCGACTGTTCCTGCCAAAACTTTCCTTGCCTTCTGAGCACTCTCCCAACACTCTCTGGCGAGGTGCCCTTTCTTGCCACAAGAATAACATTTGACGGTAGTTTGGGTAGTAGATGGCCCAGCCTCTTCTCTCGTCATCTTTCGATACGCAGTCCTTATAGGATCTGTAAGGTTTGGTACCCTATCCACCGGTACTCGGTGGGTTTCCCCCAACTCTACTTCCAAAGCTCTGGCCGATTCCACCAAAGCTCGGAATCCCAATAGCTTTGGTCCTAGCAGCAGGATACGCAACTCGCTGCGCAGACCGTTATAAAATCTATCCACTATAGATTGCTCGCTTTCCCATTCAAAGCCTGGATAGCGCCTTACCATAAGGAACGTCTGCAAATATGCGTCCACCGAATGCGCTCCCTGCGCCACAGCTAGGCTCCTCTGCTGCTCTACATGACCCCCAAATGCCCTTTGCTCCAACATACCACCTGATGTTGGGGCCACCTCGGGGACAAGTGGTTGCACATTACTCCCATGATGTGCGTTGGTCACAGCGAACACCGCTTCAACCACCCTTCTTATGGTTTCCAAAGACGTAGGGGTCTCCGGCACGTCGCTGGGTGCAGTACTTTTCCCAGAAAGTGTGCATTCAGACTGCCACGCGCCACACTCGTACACCTACAATCGTACAGAACACCAATAAGGGACCGAACAAAATTGCAAAAAGCAATTATAGGAACACGCAGGTTCCCCAAACATGTGTATTTTCATTCCTAAGTGGACATTCATGGGTTCTTTTCATGTTATAACGATGACGCACATACATGTGCTCACCACCCCTTAAAGTGAATTCGTCCACGAATTCATTTAAGCTTGACCGAAACCGTTAGTCTGATACCAATTTGTAACACCCCTATCCGTCACATGGCATATAGCAGTAGGTCCGGCCGGGGCCCGACGCCATATACCGCAGACAGACCGTGGAGTTACGCATCGCATTATCATACTCACAATTTGAAAGACAACGTCCTACGCAACACCTAGCGGAAGCATTTTAGGTTATTAAAAAGAACCCAACATTAAGCATGAATGTCCACTAATAACAAAACCCATAGGAATGAAACGACTAAAAATACACAAAACAGTCCTCGGCCTTAAGGCCTTACAAACATTGTTCCCTTAACCAAAAAGTGTCTTTCATACATCGGCGCGCAGGCCGGCCATACATGAATATGAAAAACAAAACTAACTCTTCAGCCTTCATGGGCTAGCGCTGCAACTTGGGCTTTAGCCCGCTATTTACCTCTCGGCTCCGCAGCACCTGCAAGCAACAATCCACCGCACGGTGGTAAACAAAGGCAACGGTCAGCTATGCTGACCAAATTATAACGATTCCGCCCCCACACCGGGGCGGCAAAGCTTCTTCCCTGCACTTGTTAGCAAAACAAGCAACACAGCAACAAAAGCATCTCATCATGGGTGCACGCTCTCACGGCCGTACACCCCGTGCTCTCAGGGCACTTATTCGGCGAAGCCAGTCCGAACCCTGTCCGGTCCTCGACTCCACCACCACCCCCAGGATGGCAATCTTTGTGAGCATTTAGTCTTTTCAGCCGCAGCCTAGACTCGATCTCCAAACCCCGGTAAGTCCCACGTACAACTTTAGGTCGCTTTAACCGAGCAGATGGAGCGGGTAGAGGGCTACTAGTCCGTTGCTCACTCCGCCACTGCCATTTGGCCCTTTGGCGCGGACTAAGCTTTCCCCAGTCCCAAATAACGATCAAACACGGTACTTAGCCCCGCTAAGTACCCGGTTGGCTCCCAGGCCACCGATATGACAGAACTACATTTCCGTCCCAAAATTTCCGGGTGCACCTCGGGTTTCATCCCCAAGGATCCCTGCTGCAATCAAACATGATACATAGCCCCGCTATGTTCCCGACTGGCACCCAGGCCACCGAGATGGCGGAACTTCGTTTCCGCCCAGATTTCCGGGTGCACCTCGGGGTTAATCCCCAAGATTCCCTGATGCATTCTACCGCATAGCAACCCGAAAGCAATCAAAACGCTCGGAGTCTTCTCCGGCTAAAATATGCACATCATAACATCACCGATCCGGAAAACACATCCGGATAGGCTTCACACAGCATGCCTATGTCCGTACTACGATTCCGGACTCTAACAAGGGGGACTACACATATCTACCCCAAGGAATACCACGATCTCGCCGCACACTCGCGGGAGAGGGGTTTTCCCATGCAAAGGAAGAAGAGCTTCACATGCTCAAGAAGAGAATCGTTACCCTCGTAGATTTTCGCGCGCCCGCCATGAAGAAGTAGACGGTTGAAAAGCTTCGCCTCGCTCTTGCCGTCGAGGATCCGGTCTCGGATCGTGATTCGGTGCTCCGGTGCTCCGCCGGCGGCCGGATCTCCTCTTCTCCTTCCTTGCTCTCCCCTCTCTCTAAACTTTTAGAAAGAGAGTCTAGGGTTTGAAATGAGGGTTTAGAACCCTTCAACCCTAAATTAAAGGTTTGGGCGGACCATCCTAGGCCGTTAGATGAGATTTGATGGAAAATCGGACGGCCACGGAGTCAATTTACGGATTCAGCACCCGTCCGCACGACCAGTGGCGCACGGTCAGTGGTCGTGCGCCCTATGTCAGTGATCGTGCGTTTTCGTTAAACAGGGATTTGACATTATAATTTCTTTATGCACGACCAGTGGCGCACGGTCAGTGGTCGTGCGCCCTGTGGTCAGTGATCGTGCGCTAAGGGAAAAACTGCACAGTTCAACGCCCTTCCGCCGACGGTTACTCTACCGCGAGGCGTTAACTCCCACCGACTCCAGGACTGAACATGGGGTGTTACACCGTGGAGGTCGTTTCAAATTTTACGGTCACACGGGATTCTTTCGAGCGCACTAACAATGTTCACAAGACGCATTGAGATAGATAATTCTCATTAAAAATTTCATGTACCAAACCTTAATTAAGGTCCGGTACATGCGGTCGTAACCGTTTTACCGGTGAAACTAAGGCCTCCCAAACAAAACCTAAATCTCTCTCAATATGTGAAATTGGGCGATGCGAGCGTGTTGTTTAGGTTTCTTCGTGCCTGGACTTATGTTCTTAGGAATCTGTCCCGATAGAATAACTATAATGTACATTTTTTCTCTAAAATCTTTTCAGAAAAAAGCTTTTTTGTAGTATCGGTATTGTCATCAAGGGTTAGACCTATTTAGGGAGTGCAAAATGTCAACCGCTCCCATTCAAAACACAACGCTATTCTTTCTTTTTGATATGGGCATTAAAACTATGCACGTGCTCGCGCGCGAGCGCGCACACCATAGGCGGACCCATCAAGATTTTTCAGTGGGGGCGTTGAATAATATAAAAACACAAAATATTGATACATACATACAATAAAAATGACTACAAATTAGGATGTTTCATGTTCTGAAAGCAAAATTTAAATGCTTACTTGCTTACAAAACTGCTCTTCGATGTTTCATGTTCTGAAAACATTTCATAATATCTTTGTTGTCGATAGTAGAGAAGATATTCTTTTCTATATAGGTTACTAAACAAGCATTCATCCAATCATCTCCCATCCGACTGCGTAATGATGTTTTGATAATCTTCATTGCAGAGAAAGCTCTCTCTACACTTGCAGTTGCAACCGGTAATAGTAGTGCTAACTTCACGAGCAAATATAATAATGGGTATAGAACATCTTTCTTTAATTGTACTAACTTTTGAGCCAATCCTCAAAGCCCTCTAACATCTGAGAATTCTCCGCATGATCGAACGTCTAAAATGCAACTTTCAAGTTGATTATCAAGTTCCATTAAGGCAATTGGCGAAAAGTCCAACGAATAATATTCAGCGAATCAGACTAATTTCTGCTTATCAAAAGCCGAAAAATCATTACTTTGATCTAAACATGACATACATAGAAGCAATTCTGTGTTTACTTCAACAAATCGACTATTAAGCTCAGTAAGTTGTAGTTCAATAACTGCATAAAATAATTCAACTCGATAGAAGTGAAGGTACGATTCGTCTTATTTTCGGATTTGCGTCTCGATCTCCCTCGAGCTACAAATTTGTCTTCCATATTTAGAATATTAATATCATGTTTTTTGCAAAAGATAACAACTTCATTTAATAGAGAATTCCATCCATTGTCTCTCATTGCTTGCAGTCGTATCTTGAAAACTTTGACAAGATTCATAGCATTTACAAGATCTTGATCGTTCTTTTGTAATGTTTGCGACAACTCATTTGTAATGCTTGCGACAACTCATTTGTAATTCATAATATAGATTTCAATAACTTTTGTATATTGCTTCTCTCGGAGAATGTCTCTACGCTTGCATGATGCTCCAACAATATTTATTATAATTGTTATCAAGCTAAAAAAAGAGCAAACCTTGATATGTTTTTTTGCAACAACAATGAGTGTCAATTAAAGTTGATGAGCAAAGCAATGAACATAATATGCAGATGAATTTTCAGCCATAATCAATGCATTAAACCCATTGAATTCACCTTGTATGTTACTTGCTTCATCATACCCTTGACTCCTCAAGCTTGAAATACTCAACTCATGTTTAGCAAAAGAAGACCCAATAGCTGCCTTTAGTGATGAAGTTGCAGTATTCTCTACATGCTAACAAGAGGTAGCTAAACTGAAATCAATTTGTATGGTCTGCTAGAATTATATTTTGTAAAGAGCCCTTTGTTTGCATTCTTTTTTGATAACCAAATCAATTGGACTTAGATTTCTATTATGGGCTTCGTGTCTAGTTATCGTTAGGGGATTTGTGCTTAGTTATCACAAATTGAAGACAATTGTGAAATCAAGCAACCACCTAAAGCAGCAAGGAGGAGGAATGAGTTAAGACTCAAGTCAGAAATCGGAATCCATCCATGAGCCATCCAGCGGGCTTTAGGTGGTTGCTTGATCCAGAAATCGGAATCCAGCCATGAGCCATCCAACGGGCTTAAGGTGGTTGCTTGATCCAGAAATCGGAATCCAGCCATGAACTAATTCCTCCTCCTTGCTGCTTTAGGTGGTTGCTTGATCCAGGCTATCCAGCGGGCAACAGGGTTGTAGGAATGCAGCAGGAAGGAGGAATGAGTTAGGACTTAGGCAATTAGGTGAGACCGAGAGGAGTTCAGGAGGGAGTAACCGACAAAAAAGAACAAAAAAAAACGAAGCGGTCCGGCGGTCGATAGTCGACTGGAGGACTGGAAGAGGAGGAACGATTGAACGAATCGTTCTAGCGAAAAGAAAGAACGAAAAATAAGAACTAACCGATTTCTTGAAGAAGACGACTCACGACTGGAAGAGGAAGGACCGAAGGAGACTGTCAAGCGGCAAGCGAGACTGCGGGAGATCGTCTGCCCTAGACGGAGTGAGGAGGAGGAAATGATGTTCGGTACTTTGGTCGATCCCAGCGAGAGCAACGGAACGAGAGCGGTGAATTAAAGCCCGATCCGACGAACCCTAATTTTGCGACAAAAATTGAGTGTGGGCGACTGCCCACACTCGGCCTATGATAGGTCCGCCCATGACGCACACGCACACTATATCACTCTAAAAGAGTTTATGATTCACATATAAGATCATTAAAAGCATATGAATTGATCATCCAATCTTTGCATGAGTAATGTGGGGGAATTGAAGAAAGAAAGTGATGATGTGAGAGTTTTTATTCTATATTTTTGTGTCCCTAATATATCATTGCAATGTTTGTTTTATGATTCATTTTCACATGAGTGTGTACAGCTCGTGCACATCTAAGCTTGAGCCTGTTCATGCACGTGTAATCTCATACTAAGATGCGT
The DNA here is from genome assembly GCA_039513925.1 of Platanthera zijinensis. Classification (NCBI taxonomy): domain Eukaryota; kingdom Viridiplantae; phylum Streptophyta; class Magnoliopsida; order Asparagales; family Orchidaceae; genus Platanthera; species Platanthera zijinensis. The sequence continues at coordinate 107,471,610 of CM077097.1, forward strand.
GTTCGGATATGTCCGTCAATAGTTCCGCCCCCGCCCATACACAACTGCTAGTATACATATATTCTTCGTATACGACAAAGTGCTGTGAGTTTTACTCATAAATGAAGCATGCTTAGGATAACATGGCAGTGCACTTGTAGCACATATCTGTGCGAAAGCAAAATTCTTCAAAAAAAAGATATTTATTTAAAAAATTAAATTAAATATATGCAAATGAAGCCGACGGCTAGGCGAAGCGGGTCTTAAAAGCGGAAAATAATTAGGTCCGTCGATCAGACCTAAAAGAAGGTCCCCACCAATGAAATGCAGGAAAAAGCAGAAATTTATGGGATTCGCAAAGCATAGCAAATTTGTGCACCATGAGCCCCACTAATTTCTGGGTTTTCGTTGGTTCCGCGTACCCTCTTTAGGTCCGATAGGCGGACAAAAAAAATTTCCTTTAAAAGCACGTGCACGAGTCGAGTGCTAGCCCGATCCAATTGAAACAAGTTGGTGACGCACAGCCAAGGGCGGACACGTGTCAATGACTCAGCCAAGTGTACTGTCCCCTTTCTTGACTCCACTGCTTTACCGTTAATTAATTACATCTGACCGACCGTTGGGATTGGGATTAGCTAGCTTTCCACGTTATGGTGATGAATCAAAATTAATTGTATCAGCCCTAATTAGCAAGGTTAAGACATTACAAAATATATATATTTCTTAAATAACAGTGTAAGAAAAAGTTCTATATATAATATTATTGTGGTACATTAGATTCGCCTTAGCTTAACAGTCGATCGGATGCACACGCACACAAAGTAGAGTATTGTTGCGGGTCGTCCGGATTTTTCCGGTCCGGAGAATCAGACCGTCTTAGCACCGAGTCGAACCGGAAGCGCAAACAGTTAAAGAAAACCGCAACAAATGACAAGAGGTTTTTGACGTGCAAAACCCGAAAAGGGTGAAAAATCACGTGGTTGGATCTGTGTTGAACCAAATTCCGCTAGATCTCGTGTGTTTACATTTGATCTCGGAGGGCGACAGACCGCTACTCCGTTACAAGTGTAGAGAATGAACTGCGGAGAGGAGGAAAAGACTAAGTTCTCGGAGCTTCGATGGAAGCGTTCTGGCCTTGAGATGACGATGAACTCACGGAACTTTGGTGGAAGCGTTCCGGCTGAAAAATCTTCTAAGTCCACGAAGTTTCTAGAGAGAGCGCTCTAGTTGATGCGGAGCCTAGATGAGAGCGCTCTCGCGGAGGCGGTTGACGTCACGTGAGGCATGAGAAAATCGTGGCACAAGGAGGAGAGCGGGGTGAATTCCCGAGCGAAGAATCAGCCTAAGTCTAAGATCACGCCGAAAAATCTCAGAGCTTTCTCTTGCCTCTAAAATTGCTTGGCTTGAAATGAATGCCCGAGAGACTATTAATAATTTTCTGGAGGGTCGTGTTAGTAATTGCATCAGAGAGTGATTTGTGTTGAATAATGTCGTCGCTCCATTTTGATCATGTGGATTGTCAATTTTGTTGAAATGAAAAGAGTACCCCTCCCCCCCCCCCCCCCCGCCCTCCGGGCAAGGTGCTCGGAGGCAGCGGGGGGGGGGGGGGGGGGGGGGGGGCAGTCAAAGGTGGCCGGCGGCGAATAAGGCGGCCGGGGACAGCAAGGGTCTCCGGCGGCCGCCGCCACGCAAGAGCGCGCCGCGTGCGACCATGCAGCCGTTGCGGTCATGTTGCTCGCGCTGCGCTGGCACGGCGTGCGCTCACGCCGTTCTGGCGCTCTGGCGAGAGTGTCGTGGTCTTGCCCTCTTCTTGGATGTTTTCGGACCTTTTGGGTGAGCGGCCTTCTACGCACGGCTCGTCTGGTTAGGTTAGCTTGCCACCGTGTCTTTGGACTGAACCTTTCCGGCTTGACTTTGAAAATTCAGGGGGGACCTCATCAAATGCCCCCAAATTTTTGGAAGTTGTGATCCGCAAAGCGACGAGCCTGAAAATTTTTAAGCTTGATCATTTTGTCTTGGGTTCGTGGACTTAACACCCTTTCAGCATGCGCACGTCCCAAGTTGATTTGGTTTGCGGTGTGAAATATTCCATTGGTTGGGCTTTGACGTGAGCGGTGATGCCTTGGATTCGTCTGTGTCTGCCTCATAGGTTAAAGGTTCTGCGAGGGCTCTGAGACTGTGATGCCTGCGTTTGAGGGCTTATGCTGTAGTTGTGGAAGGTTCGTGCTGGCAACAAATTCTCGTAACGTGGAATGATGTTCTGCCCTTTGTCTCAACATCGCGGAAGTACCCGCGGGCTCGCTACTATTAGAAGACGTGGAAGTACATGGTGTTCGTCTTCATGCTGCAAATTGGAGTGGTTCGGTGTCCATTCTCATCTGGAGATGGGAAAAAGCTTTTGGAGGCGGAGGTTGTTGATGGCGCCTGTGCCTTGGGATGTTACAATAGTGCAAGCTTTCGAGTTTGCAGAACACCGGGAGCCCTGGGGCCTTGGAGTGGAGAGAGGTCGGACAGTTGAGCAAACCTTGAGATGATGGCTACGAAGGTAGGCTCGGGGTGGTTGCATGCTATTGAACTCTGCCTTGTATTTGGCTAGGGCTTCATGTGTCGCGAAGGATGTGGGGGTGTTTTGTCCCTCAAGTAAATGCGGTCTTGAAAGATGGTGTTGGTGACAGGGAAGCAGTTGAATGCATCTGTGCTGCACACAAGCTTGACATTGTCGGCCATCGTACTGCCTTTGTCAGTTACTTTGCTTGGTTGCGCTGGTTTTTGCGTGATGTGTTGACCTTGCGACCCCCTACGGGTAGTGCCCTTGCGCGGTGAAGACTCCGTTGTCATCGTCAGTCGGGGGATCTTAACAATTGCCAAACAGTTCTTTATTATTACCGACGCTGTGGAAACTTGGTGTTGTGATATGCGTTGCGATGGACTGGGAGCATCTGATGCTTCATGATCCTATTCGTCGGATGCTATCGTTGGTGATTGTGGTCGAGTGTTAGTGACAAGAGCTTGTTGCATAAGCGTGATGGGTATGACACTTGCCCCCTTGCCTTGGTAATGCAGACAGACTCTGAGATTTGCCTGTTTCGGGAGGCGGTGACAAACCTAGGTTCGTGCGTGCTTTGAGAGTGCTCGGAATTTGACGAAGAGACTTTGCTCGTTTTTACCTGGGGAGGTCCGAAATCCATCCGTGCAGTGATGGTGAAGAACCTTTGTTCGATCGCTATTTTAGGAGGACCTGAGTCCATCTGGATGAAGGTGGAGCAGCTAAAGAAAGAGAAGACTCAATTGACCACAGAGTTGTCAAGGTTATGTGAGCGTCCATAGTAGTTGGGTATAACGGGTCTCACGACTTGGAGATGGAGCGAACCTGCATTGCAGAGGAGGTCCGCTCTGGAATGATGATGATTGAGATTAATCTACTTGAGTGTGATGTCGTGTGCCACTTGGGTTTTGGCAAAGGATTTCAGGCTTCTCGGAGATTACCAGAGTGCAATGATCCGGGCATGGAGGATGCCCCAAATGACGATGCTAACATGGACATTGAGGGACGATCCCATTGTGTCCCTTTTTTGCTTGTTTACTTAGCCTTTATTTTATCTTGCGAGTATGCTTTTGCACCGTCATATGATAATGTAGTTAGAAGGGGCGTGCAGCAGTTCAACCCACCTCGCAAGGTATCCGGGTTGCCTTCTTTAAACTCCCTTAGAGGGCTACAGCCCAACCAACCCAATCCATCTCCAAGCCCACATGCGGGTTGTTGGAGGTCACATCCTCCCTTAGATGAGCGAAACTCGATAGTTAAGCGCACAACACGAGAACTTCAAAGGAGGTCACCCATCTCATGACTACTCCAACCCGAACACGCTTAACTATTAAGTTTTTCCACTTCTCATCACCTCCCTCTGATATCATGAATATATATATATATATATATATATATATATATATATAATGCCCATCATCAACAATATTGGTAACCGATAAGAGATTTTTCTTCATTCCCGACACGTGATACACACTCCTTAAAGTGAGTAACCCCTTATCACTGCCTAAAAAAACTATTCCCTCCTTCTCTACTGCATGTACAGTATCATCAACAGTAATAATGACATTGTTACCTTTGTAGTCCCATTGAGAAAAGAATTCAGACTCCTCTTCGATGAGGTGATGACATCTTGGTCCACGATCTAGTCCTCCTAATAGTTGATGGATATGTGACCACACTCTGAGCACACTTAATTATGAAGTCTTGTGATTGATGACCTCCTGGGAAGTTCTCGTAGGGTCTCTTAACTGGATCACTTCTCATCAAAGGAAGTGTCACGACCACCAACAACCCGCCCATGGTTGGAGAGGGGTTGGGGTGCGTGGTATGCAAACCTATTTGAGGTTGAACCCTTTTGAGCATGGTGCTAGGGGTACTGACAGTCGTCTTTTTGAGTTGTGTGTTGGGGAGGCCGTTACAACATACTTCTTACGCAAACCGCGGATGATGTGCCTTTTCAGCTTCGACTCTGAGATCGGCTATTTCGAGTCCAAAGCAGTAATCTCAGAGAAGATGTTCTTCATCTTCAAGAAGAAAGAAGAAATAGATATATCACCTTTAGTGTCATTTGCCAACTCGTTTTTCAAGAACTGTAGCCAAGCTACGTTCTTTTTATTTAACATGCCATTCAAGGCTATTCAGATTTCAACTGCTGACCGACATTCGATTATGTGATCAAATAGCTCCGGTAAAATCGAACGCTTTAGAGTGAATGCAACCTTAGCATTTGTTCGCCTTTAAGCTTTCACTGCTTCAACATTTCCACTGACAACGACTACTTATTGTTGGTTGTCACCACCGATAACTTCCCAAAAATCCTCGCCAAGAAGATAACTCTCCATGCAAGACCTTCACATTTTGAAGTTGGTCTGCGCTAAGAATTCAATTCAAATTCTTCTTGCAAAACCGCCTTTTATTGCACCCAACTGATTTACTTGATCTTCACGAAGGAATAGCAACCTGTTGAGATTGGTGAACTGCTAACTCCTCAACCCTCCTCTGATACCATGGAAAAATTTGTGGGGGAAGCCACAAGAGGTTGCAGTAACACTCGACCACAACCAAAGACAAGTAAAAATAAGTAGCAATAGAAGCACAAGAGTCTCCAATTGGAATTAATAACTTCTTTACAAGACGAGATATACATTGTAAGACATGATTCACAATATAACCAAAGGAAACAAAAAACTTTAATAAGAAATTAATCACGCGGACAGCAAGCTGTAACCGCACAAGTTATCAGCCCGCAAGCTGAGTCTGTTGAGATCGTTGAAGTCGTCTAACCCTAATTAGCCGCGCGGACGGCTTGTTATTGAAATGCCGAAAGAATTGAACAGAACCCGTTGATAGACCGGGCGAACTGCTCTAACCACAACTCGGAGGAAGAGACTTCGAGTCGCAAAGACCGCGACCTGCTGTTATCCGTTGTCTGCTATCTACAAACTGATCCACACCAAGCTTCACTAGTTTACTAGCCGTCTGATGTTAATCGCACAGCCTGTCTAGAATCAACTTCCTTAGTCACAGTGGTTAGAATATCGTAACCACAAATCTTAAGCGCGAGCAAGTTCTCATTGTTCACAGTTATTCTAGTTTTTATGACGAGCCGAGAACTCTTATTTATAGGCGTGAGGAGAAGTGTCATCACCACTCATAGTGATAGGATAACCACTCGTCAGTCCTGTAGCTAGCATCATGTATCTGCATAAATACGATTACAAGTATCAGTCCGCCGCTTAAAGAAAGCTATCCACAAAGAAGTGCAGACATCACTCTTTGTTCGCAAGAACGACCAGTCCGCAAAGGCAGAAAGGACTAGTCTGTCAGGCTGAAGAGACCAACACCAATCCATCAAGGACGACGAACACAACACTAGCGGGCTGCCGGACATCAATGCCAGATCGCACTGTCTTGTGAACATAACTCCCAGTCCGCCCAAAATACCGGCCCGTGGCTTAGAACAATGACCAAGTCATCAACTTGCCGAGCTCCAAACGCAGTCCGCACAATAGGTGAACTCGGCGAGCAGCAATCCAGGACGTAGTCACGGAACCAACTTGCCGAACTCGGAGAGCTTTAGAAACATTCCACACAATAGGCGATCTCGGCGAGGTAGGCAACAACTCTGCACTTAGTCACACGGGACCAAGTCTACAACACCAGCGGACTCTGGCTATCAACCTGCCCGAGAAGGTTACAACGAACTGTGCGGTTAGCCACCTTAGTCCACGCTAACCGCCAGCCTTCTTGCAAGCCAGAGAACCTAAAACATCAGTGGACTGTGCGGTCTCACCAACCAGACCGCCACAGTCGCGATTAGAGAAGTCTGTTCGGTTCCAACCCAGGGTGCCTGCCGAGCCAGACCGCAAGAGAGATCGGCAACCTGCCAAAGGCTATTCGTCAAACGCTATCCGTCAGGTCGCGACGGACTTTGCGGTCTGTGTGGTCTGCCTAATAAGACCGCCCACACTCCACTTCACTCCCACTTCAACAATTTTAACAGATGTAGCCTATGGGGCAGCTTTTGTTCGAATGGAGACCCTCCTTTTCGAATAACCCGTGTTTCGGTTGCGCTTTGATGTGTGTACACGTTTGACAGAGCAGCGCTTAGTTTGAACGCTGACATTTTGAACAGGTTGCTAGCGGGAGATGTTCGTCCACTTGCATTTAATTTGGCGATCTGCATGCGGGGCGCGTTTATGTAACTGGCGTGTAGGGAACATTCTAGCGAGTGGTGTGCGAGGAAAGTTCTGGGTAGTGGAACGCGAGGGATGCAGTATCTTAAATGGCGCATAAAAGTGAATGAATTTCTTTAGGTGTGAATTTTTGTCAGCGAGGTCAGGTAAGTATTCACGAAAAACGATTCATAACCACCGCATTCATGACTGCCATACTGGAAGCCTTAATAAGCTTATGAGTTTAATTGGAGAATAGGAAAATATATATGTTGTGTGGTCCAAGAAAAATAACAGGCGGTCCTCAAGTGACTAGATTATGAGTGGAATCCAACGATGATGGGGCCATCAACGGAGGATGATTGACCAAACGCTCACTATTTACAACTTTAATTGGATATGATAAGATTGTGTGAATATCTTTTTATTATTACTGTTTTATTTTTAAAAAATTTATTTGCTTCATAAAGCTGATGTCTGATGACGACCATGCTGTTGATATTCATTTTATTATTATTATTATTAGAATTATGTAAAATTGAAAACATGGAATTAGTTGGAGAAATTTTTTGATACGTATATGTATCTGCGGGAAAAAATCCGGCCATAAGATCGTAAAATCAAAAGAGAGAGGGGGGAGGGAGAGAGAGAGAAAGAGTAGTTATGTGAAAATGTGCTTAAAAAGCCCTCATTCTTGGCTTAATAACCTCGTGAGATCGAGCTTCCTTGCCGTCGGATCTCAAATACCCACAATGAGTGGCTCGATCTCATGATCAAAATGAGTTTCACTGCCATGATCGTACGATCTTGCAGTTTACTCACGCATGACACTGTGCGAGTAAAATCTACAAAGCCTATGGACAGAAAAATGATCGTGCGATTTGAGCACACATGACCGTGCATGATTGATTCACATGAGTGATATTTTAACATGATCATGTGGCTCAACACGTGCACGAGGCCAAACCAACAACTTGAAAACGATTATGAGGTTTAGCCACACACGACTACGTGTGACTAAATTCACACGAGCAAATATATTTTCGCATCTTAAAGCGGCCGCTGAATAGCTCTAAATTTTTGCGGAGATTCCTAGCTTAGGCCCCTTACAAACCTAGTGCTCGATCTCAATCAAAAGAGAATATTGAGATGTTACATTCTGATTATCACATGTGCTTTTCTTCATAATATTGCATTCTTTGATGCTCAATTTCTTCTAAGGTGAACATTTTTATATACAGTATTAAATAAAATTAGAGAGATTTTAAGTGCAAATCAATTTTAATTACGTTGCAAATCAATGTTACGTGCAAATAAATAAATTTTAAATGCATGCCAGTTTTTCAGGTGCAAGTCATGTGCAAACCACATCTTCCCGCTTCTCTGAATGGCTCGAAGCTTCATGCTTGAGCCTCGTCCGGTCCCGACGGTGAACTGGAAAAAATTCGTGGAGAAAGCCCTCCTACTCCATACCCTAGAGGAGGTCTTATATCAGCAGCCACAACCTCACCGTCTTCGCCCCGTATAACGAGACCCTGGAGCTGGAAAAAAATTTTAGATGGGTTACTCTCACATAGAAATAGATGCTCAGTTAAATACTGACTGTTGATTTGATATCTTAAGACCCATATGGTATTAAATACTAATCGTTGATCAGTATTTCGATCAATCATGTTATTTCTGTAGAAAATCAATGGTCGGTATTTAATACTGTACCTATTTATAGGTGAGAGTAACCCACCTAAAATTTTTTCCCTGAAGCTGGACTTCAACTTCGAGTTCAAGTAGTTCCTCCTCGAACCCCACAATCTCAAGTCACTTCAAACTATGATTCTCTTCCACTTCGTCCCCATCCTGAATCTTCTCTCACTCATTTCACTATGGAAAAGGAGGGGTGTTGTACTGCACCGTGCAATGCGTCATCCAATGATTGTCAGTGCATCAGCACTCGCGTCGAGATGTGTGCGCGAGATGGATGCACCAACAGACATATAATGTGACGCACTGCACGGTGTAGTACAACACACCCCCACGTACTTTCACTCTGCCATCCACCGTACCCATATATGACGACGATGAAATAATCTTCCACTCCCAATCCGGACTACACCGTCACAATCTCGTCGTCATCATTGTTCCCGACCTCATGGCCAGGCCTGATGGCGTCATCCACGACATTCATTTCCGACTCAAATTTCCTTGCTTCTTGATCCCCAGCTTTTCTTCCTCCACAGGACGGTCTACACCTAACCGTTCCTAACATTCAATAAAATAATTTACATAGCGAAAAATGAGGTGCACTTAACACCATTCTAAAATGTGGCTCAGGTACTTAAAAAAATAAAAGACAAATACTTTATTCATCTTGGAATAATTTAAATGTGTGAAAATGAAGTCGGTTCATTAATGTGTGCATAGAGTGCATTAGTGGTCCTAAAAGTTCATAACTCTCATAGCATATCTAAAACGCCACGTCATCATATTTAGTTCTGACGCATGAAAGTGACACGCGTCATCTTCAATAGGAAACATTGCAATTATACACGTTTTTATATCTAGGGTTAATGGAATATAAATGGATAATGGATGATTATTATTATTATTATTATGTGGTCGAAAATGAAAAATAGTGGAAAAATAGGAAGGCTGACATTGACATATTTATCGAGTATTTTATGATTATCATCAATCAATAATATTTACATTTACAATCAATCAATAACTCTCATAAGCATTAAATTAATAATAGCTGTTGAATTTATTTTCAAACAAATATTTTTATATGAAAACAATAAATTGTTTAAACATTATTTTATTAGACTATTAAATTGATATTTTTTTAAAAAAGTGGGAGTTCGAACTTCGAACCGTAGGCCAAGAGTATTTTATTAACATTATTTATATAGGTAATTGTTATCCGCACTGCAGTTTTGGTTATTCGCAAATATTTTTTTCCTAATTTTTCGCGCCTTTTGGAAATACATCTTGTACATGCATTTTCAGGAAAAGTGTTCAACATCAAAGTTGTAGATCTCATCGAGATCTACAACTTTCGTGTTGAACACTTTTCCTGAAAATGCATGTACAAGACGTACTTTGGAAATACACCCAGATTTCACGCCTTTTAGAAATACGTCTTGTACATGCATTTTCAGGAAAAGTGTTTAACACGAAAGTTGTAGATCTCGATGAGATCTACAACTTTGGTGTTGAACACTTTTCATAAAAATGCATGTACAAGACGTATTTCTAAAAGACGCAAAAAACTGGGAAAAAAAGTGCGGATAACCAAAACTGTAGTGCGGATAACACTCACCTTTATATATATGAGTAATGTGTGTGTACTAGAGGTCCAGGGAGGGTAAAGTGCAGTGTGATCTGACGGATGCGAGTCGCTGCACTTTATCGATCCGATGGATGCGAGCACGCGGAGATGCGTGCATATCTCAGCGCACACATCTAAAAACGAGTTAAGATGTGCACATATCTCCGAGCGAGCTAAGATGGACTCACAGCCATCAGATTGTCTGTCGTTGAAACTGGAAACCGGTCTCTGTGGAGTTCGAGGTCCTAAAAGAGGGGTGACCGTGCACCTACTACACTCAAGTGAACAATCTAGGCATTAGACTAGGAACATAAGAGACAGACTCAAGGCCTCAGCGTGGAGGTCCCACCACATACCCGGAAGACTAACAAACTCTTCCCCTCCCAAGCCAAAGACTGAGCGAATTAGGCACCTTCGGAGAGCTCTCTTGGCCGACCGGAACATCTAGGGAGGATCTCAAGATCCACTCCCTCTTAACTAGAGGCGCCACCTCGGGTCTATGCAAAATGCCCTTCATCTGCAATTCTAATAACATAACCTCACCAAACATTTCCATTTTTCCGTAGCCCTCTTTGGGCCGCCACCAACGTAACATAAGCCTTCTAGGGCTAGCAAAAGCATCGCGGGCATTTTAAATTACAGGAATATAAATTCCATACTTCGGCACGCAGACCGACAACATGAACAAATTCTTGGGCCGACACAAACTTGGGTTTAAGCCCGCTACTTCCCGCTAAATGAATAATACACAACTTCCTCGGAGTCTTCTCCGGGAACCCCAGAACATCACCAATTCGGCTTACAAATCCGGATGGGCTTCACACAGCATGCCTAAATCCGTACTCACACTTCCGGATACTAAATGCAATTAATTGCGGGGATGTACACATCGATCCGTCGGAGAGCTCCCTTCCCCCCACCCATTTGTGGAGGGGGGCTTCCATGCAAATATGATAATTGAGGGTTTCACCTGCCCAAGAAGAAACTTCGTTATCCTTGACGCGTGTCTGGCGGAACCGCAACTGAATTATCTCGCAAGAGGTTCGATGCTCGGTGAAGAGCTCCTAGCTGATTTTTCTGATGATGGTGTCGGCCCTAGCCCTCATCACAATCTCCTCTTGGCCGAGCTCTACTGGAGAAACCCGGTCTCTATTTTCTTGGTCGAGCCCTTTCTGGAAGAGATGAAAAAATCCATCTTCCTGCTCCATTTTTCTGGTGGTGGCCGAGCCTTTGCAGGGAGGAGAACACTGAACCTCGATCTTCATTTTCCCGACCGATTCGAGCTCCAGGTGGCCGAACCCAGCCGTAGGTGGCCGCCCCGTGCCTTGCTCTAGGCGGCGCCGATCCAAGCTCCAAGCGGCGATCCGAGCTAGGGCCCGACCTTACTTGTTCCAGGCGGCGACGGGGAAAGAGAGCCATGGCTCGGCCTTGCTTCAGGCGGCCAAACTCGTCCCCGGACTGCCGAGCCTTGCTCCAGGCAGCCGATCTGAGCTAGGGAGATAAATCCCGATCACCCTCCTGCCGCTTGCCCTATTCCCCCTTTTTTATCCTTCTTTTTTCCTGAACCCAATCTGCCCCCTTCCCTCTTCTTAACATCCCTTTATCTCTATAAAAATCTCCCCCATCATATCATATAAAAAATATATATTTATATAAAAAATAAATATACATAAATATATATATATGATATAAAACATGTATTTATATGTATATAGAGGATATGCATTTATATACATATAAATAGATAGACCAAAACCACTCAAAGTCTATACCCGCAAAATCTCCACACGCACACATGAGTGCCCGCACGTCCTCGAACGGGGCTGCACCAAATCACCGCTCCCAGCATACCTAGCCCGTTACCTGTGGAGGGTTCCACTTGGCCGGGTACGAGGTTGTACACAATCCCCGCTCTTTTCGAGGTTGGCACAAGCTCGGAAAGAAATGTTAAATCCCAAGTATCTGGCGAGTGGGAGCCGACCCGAAAAAGAGAGAGAGAGAGCTCCTCGCTTGGAGACAGAAGGAGCTTCACACCAGAGCTGCATGCTGTAAAATCCAATCTATTTATTAAAAATCAAACCAAATTATCAACTGATGTGGAAGTCAATGACAGTACATGTTTTTAAATGCAAAGGGCTATTATTTCAGATGGGTGTACCTCTTATAAATACAATGATTTTGTTACCTCTCAAACATTTTATGTATCAGCAAGATCAACATTAAAAGAAACAAGATCGATAATGTTACTTTTTATGTCATGAAAGAGGATGAAGTTTTTTATTCGACAGACTTTGAAAATATCGGGGTAGTGCAAAAGTCTCCAAACAACCTCCAACCACCGAGTGAGCCTACAACCCTGCCAGCTAGATGAGAGCCTGGTCAGCGGGTCTTCTCAGGGTCTCCTCTCCAAACAACCTCCAACCACCGAGTGAGCCTACAGACCTGCCAGCTAGATGGGAGCCTAGACAGCAGGTCTTCTCGGGGTCTCCTCTCCAAACAACCTCCAACCACCGAGTGAGCCTACAGACCTGCCAGCTGGATGAGAGCCTGAACAACGGGTCTTTTCGGGGTCTCCCCTCCAAACAACCTTCAACCACCGAGTGAGCCTACAGACCTGTCAGCTGGATGAGAGCCTGGACAGCGGGTCTTCTCGGGGTCTCCTCTCCAAACAACCTCCAACCACCGAGTGAGCCTACAGACCTGCCAGCTGGATGGGAGCATGGACAGCGGGTCTTCTCGGGGTCTCCTCTCCAAACAACCTCTAACCACCGAGTGAGCCTACAGACCTGCCAGCTGGATGGGAGCCTGGACAACGGGTCTTCTCGGGGTCTCCTCTCCAAACAACCTCCAACCACCGAGTGAGCCTACAGACCTGCCAGCTGGATGGGAGCCTGGACAGTGGGTCTTCTCGGAGTCTCCTCTCCAAATAACCTCTAACCACCGAGTGAGCCTACAGACCTGCTAGCTGGATGGGAGCCTGGACAGCGGGTCTTCTCAGAGTCTCCTCTCCAAACAACCTCTAATCACCGAGTGAGCCTACAGACCTACCAGCTGGATGGGAGCCTGGACAGCGGGTCTTCTCGGGGTCTCCTCTCCATTATGAGTAAAGATGGGGCGCTATGGCGACAAAGGATCCATATAGCCGACCTAACTATGGTCGGATAAAGGCTTGAGTGTGGTTGTTATTCTGCTTTATTACAATCATATGCTTAGATGTGTTATCAATCAAAATGGCATTTGTACACGCATATGTGAAAGACACCTCACCTTGAATACTTCACAAGCATAAGCATAACCAATACCAAATAAAAGGACAGAACATGTGTAACATCCCATTTCTGGCTAGACCCCTAGGAGTCGGTTGGTCGTGACAGAACCCTAGGAAGCCCAAAAACTGAAATAAATCGACCGAGATTTCGGGTCACGGGTTGGTCACGCCCGTGACCGACCCGTCACGCCCGTGACCTAGGGCGTGACTCCTTCGACGATCGTCGATCTCAGGGAGACGATCGTCGGGCGCAGAATTTTTCAACCCGACCCTGTCACGCCCGTGACCACAGGTGTCACGCCCGTGACCAAGGGCGTGATCCCCTTCGGCGATCGTCGATCTCAGCGCGACGATCGCCGAGCGCGGAATTTGCCTCATGACCATGTCACGCCCGTGACCCATGTGTCACGCCCGTGACCTAGGGCGTGACCATCCTTCGACGATCGTCGACCTCAGTTCGACGGTCATCGAACCCAGAATTGGTCACCCGGGCCTGTCACGCCTGTGACCCATGTGTCACGCCCGTGACCTAGGGCGTGACAACCCTTCGACGATCGTCGATCTCAGTTCGACGATCGTCGAACCAAGAATTGGCCACCCGGGCCTGTCACGCCCGTGACCTATGTGTCACGCCCGTGACCAAGGCCGAAACGTCAGCCAGACTGGAAATTTCGGTAACCGACGTCGTAATAAATTCTGATTATGGGAATGTATAGCAGGAATATTTATGGGCCGTTTCCGTCTCTAATTATTTAATAGAAAGAGAGTGCGAGGTCCAATAGGAAATTGTCACCTGGCAAACACCTCTTCGTTTCCAGCATTTCAACTGCCTCTACCATAACCGAAACGTTATTAAGAGAAATATTAATGGTCATGAACGTTTCATCCTTTCCCCTCCCCATTGGGAGATCTATAAAAGCCCACCTTTTGTACTCTGATATATTATTATTGTGGACACTCCCTTCGTGGAGATTTATTTATATACATGTGGTTATATGGACTTGCTTTTATTTCATTATGCTACTATTCTGCGATCGAAAAAGGCCGGCAGAATTGGCGTTTTGTAGTGGCGGCCTTCCCGTGAGTCGGTGCCACCGCAAAGCGGCAATTCTGGGCTAAGACCCCAGTGTTTAAAAAGAAAAAAAATGGGGTCTTACAAGTGGTATCAGAGGGAACCTCGATCGGAAAAGTAGCAGTCCACTAACCCTGGGTCACCCCCACTCGAGTTTAGTTTGGGGACAAACTAAGCAGCGGAAGCAGCGGTGTGCCCATAAGGGAAATCACATGTAGAAGTCCACTTATCCATTAATTGGAATTCCTCTTTGTGGCCTACGGCAAGCCCTGCCCCCAGCAGGGAGCACCTCCGGCTGCAAAGAACACTTCACATAATTCTCTAGTCTACAAGTTAGACCCAGACCACTAGGACTCACTACAAACCATGACGACTTTTAGTATGTCCTAGTCCAAAATAGACCATGGGTATGAACTTGGTTAAGGTGCGGAGATACCCAATGAGAATAAAGGAGGAGTTTAGCACGAGAATGACTACCTAAGACGTAAACTCAGGTGTCCCTACTATCCCAATCAAGGATTATTCAAAGCGGTAGACTACTTTAAGGAGAATTGAGACCAATAATACATTAGCAGAATGGTAAAAGACAAGTAGTCTTAACTCTCAATACCGGTAATAAAATTACCTGGAGGCAACCACCGAGACAAACACTGAGGGTCGGATAGGAATTCGAGTTCGGAAGATACCCATTTGGGATTGGGAACATTTTGACCCGGATAAGGTCGTCGTAGATGTAACTCAGAGAGTTTAAAGTATGGAGTATATTAACGAGTTTCAGGGTGGAACCCCAAGTCGAAGATTGATGCCCTGGGGATTATGCACCCAGCTAGGACAGATGTAACAGGGTAATGTTAAGATACTTAGCCCAAGATAGGTAGGGGCTGATCTTTTGTTTATTGGGGGCTAAACTTTTGTTTATTGGGCAAACTAGTATTGGCTTGGGTTCCCTTGGACCTAGTTTAGGGAAAGTGGCGTAACAAACATGGTTGGAATGATGACTCGTAGCGTTACTAAGACAATGACATGGTAATAAGACGGAATAATTACGAGAATTAACTATTATCACGTGAAATTAGGTGACAGGTAACAAGATTCGGGATATCTGAGAAGGTAAAGATTTAATCGCTAGGTTGTATCATCAGAAGGATGATGTATCTCAGAACATGTACCCCCGAAGTGGAAATTTGAGGACATCGCGATAGATTTTATTCATGGACTTCCCCGATCACGGACGGGAAACGACTCGACTTGGGTCATCGTCGATCGGTTGACGAAGGTGGTCAGATTCATTCCGATCAAGAAGGATGACTCTGGGGGGGGGGGCACTAGTGCAGAGATTTGTGGAGCAGTTTGTTCGATACCATGGGGTGCCTAAGACAATCGTGTCGGATCGGGATGACTGGTTCACTTCCAGGGAGTGGAGATCCGTGCATGCTCACTTGGACACGCGATTGACCTTCAGCACCGCATTCCATCCCCAGACGGATGGGCAGATAGAACGCACCGATCGGACGCTGGAAGATCTTCTGAGGCTATGCATTTTGGGCCACGGGGAACCATGGGAGAAGCTCCTACCCTTGATCAAGTTCTCCTATAACAACAGCTACCAGTCAAGCATCAGGATGGCGCCTTACGAAGCCTTGTATGGAAGGAGATGAAGGACCCCGCTTTTTTGGATTCAGGACGAGGATCCGAAGGCGTTGGGATCGGATTTTGTCGTAGACGCCGAGGCTCAGATGAGACCAATCAGAGACAGGATGTTAGAAGCGCAGAGTAGACAGGCTAAGTATTATGACGCTCGACATCGTCAGGTGGAGTTTCAGGAGGGGGACCGAGTGTTTTTTTTTTGAAGATCCGGCTCATGCATGGAGTTTCACGGGTGCGTGGTCGGAGCAAGAAGCTCAGTCCTAGGTATATGGGCCCTTATAGGATCCTGGAGCGAATCGGGGCCCTAGCTTACAGGCTGGAGATTGCCACCAGAGCTGGCATCTCTGCACGACGTATTCCACGTTTCTTCGCTTAGGAGGGCTCTACTGCGCCCGGAGAAGCAGATTTTTTTTACCACAGATGGACCGGTAGCTTCTGACCGGTCAGTTCATTTGGAGCCAATCGGGATCGATGACACGGCAGTGCAGGTCTTGCAACGGAAGAAGGTTCCATTAGTCAAGGTTCTGTGGAACAATCATGGGCAGGAGGAGCATACATGGGAGCAACAGGACTTGATGCGGCAAAAATACCCGGAACTTTTCGGTCAGGTATACCTCACAACCCCTCTGGACAATCAATTTGCGTTCCTATTTTAAACCAATAAGACCGAAAATTCAAGAATATCGGCTAATCCTTTGTTTATTGGGGTATATACCTTGACAATTGGACGAATTGGTCTTAGAATCAAAATTGCACACTGCAAACGTAATGTAGAGATGTAATCTTTCAATTCTCATGGGATGTTACAAGCTTCTTTTTCCCGATTAGAATCCCGTAGGCTTAACCTTGATTTCGGGGACGAAATCTTTGTTTTGTTCATTGGGATTTGTAACATCCCATTTCCGGCTAGACCCCTAGGAGTCGGTTGGTCGTGACAGAACCCTAGGAAGCCCAAAAATTGAAATAAATCAACCGAGATTTCGGGTCACGGGTTGGTCACGCCCGTGACCGACCCGTCACGCCCGTGACCTAGGGCGTGACTCCTTCGACGATCGTCGATCTCAGGGAGACGATCGTCGATCTCAGGGAGACGATTGTCGGGCGCAGAATTTTTCAACCCGGCCCTGTCACGCCCGTGACCCAGGTGTCACGCCCGTGACCAAGGGCGTGACCCCCTTCGGCGATCGTCGATCTCAGCGCGACGATCGCCGAGCGCGGAATTTGCCTCATGACCATGTCATGCCCGTGACCCATGTGTCACGCCCGTGACCTAGGGCGTGACCATCCTTCGACGATCGTCGACCTCAGTTCGACGGTCGTCGAACCCAGAATTGGTCACCCGGGCCTGTCACGCCCGTGACCCATGTGTCACGCCCGTGACCTAGGGCGTGACAATCCTTCGACGATCGTCGATCTCAGTTCGACGATCGTCAAACCCAGAATTGGCCACCCGGGCCTGTCACGCCCGTGATCTATGTGTCACGCCCGTGACCAAGGCCGAAACGTCAGCCAGACTGGAAATTTCGGTAACCGACGTCGTAATAAATTCTGATTATGAGAATGTATAGCATGAATATTTATGGGTCGTTTCCGTCTCTAATTATTTAATAGAAAGAGAGAGCGAGGTCCAATAGGAAATCGCCACCTGGCAAACACCTCTTCGTTTCCAGCATTTCAACTGCCTCTACCATAACTGAAACGTTATTAAGAGAAATATTAATGACCATGAACGTTTCATCCTTTCCCCTCCCCATTGAGAGATCTATAAAAGCCCTCCTTTTGTACTCTGATATATTATTATTGTGGACACTCCCTTCGTGGAGATTTATTTATATACATGTGGTTATGTGGACTTGCTTTTACTTCATTATGCTACTATTTTGCGATCGAAAAGGGCCGGCAGAATTGACGTTTTGTAGTGGCGGCCTTCCCGTGAGTCGGTGCCACCGCAAAGCGGCAATTCTGGGCTAAGACCCCGGTATTTAAAAAGAAAAAAAAATGGGGTCTTACAACATGTCCTTGATGCAGGCTTTTCTTATGTGTTTAACAAAATAATAGTGCTACCCAATTATATATCCACATAGGACTAATAAAAACCATACAAAAAATGTTATTTGCACTCCATACTATTCTATTAATTATCCTTGAAAAGGTGCTTATATAGCAAGCCTTTCTGGCATGTAGTTACATTTCTTTCCAAAAATGACCGGTCTCAACTAGAGGATGATGTTGGCAGATTGTAGATTATCCAAAAATATTTACAACATTGATTATCACTAGAAGATGATGTTGATGAAAGGGAAGTGGCGACGACGATTGTAGCTCCACTGAGATCCTCAGTTTCAACTGCGATCGGTTTAAATATGACCGATAAAATACCAACAGCATTGAACTAATATTTGATTTGGGCTCGCCAATGCATGCCGGAAATTGTTTCTATTAAACTTCTCAGGTGGATCTTGACGGAATTATCAGAGTTGCGAGATATCATAATAGAATGATGGATTTTAAAATATAGGAAATAAACTACAGCACATGAAAATGGAAACATAATATTCATTTTGATTATTTGATTTTATTCCCTTGCTATATTTTTTTTTTGACTTTCTAAGGAATACCAGTAATGAGTTATCACTCATAGTTAGGTGATACCCCAACAGGAGAATTTCACAAGAGATTATTGATATGAAAAGCAATTTCTATAGATTTTACTGAAATACTATCAATATAAACACAATATATATTTTTCCAATTTTCATTTAAAAAATATTATGATACAAGGATATATGCAATACGAAATCAAAAGATGCAGTAATAAAAGATTAGTAAGAAAATGAGCCTAGATGGGACGCATGATCACTATCTTAAAAAAGTTGCATCATCATCCGACAGAGTTTTCAACCTATGCTAACTTCCCTATGCTAAACCTGAATGTGCACAAACACCGAATAAGTACATAACACTCAAACTATATGGAATGATAAAATTCAACAATTTTCACTAGCATATGAACACGGTCTTCTTGTGTGCAGTATTTAGTGATGATAAAATTTTGTGTGGTGTGGAGTAGCTAACTGGTGGCTGCAATACTCTGGTCACCATACAATTAAGTGTTAGGTGCACCTTCATCAGCTGACACAGTCGTCTCATTAATAAGTAAATTAGAAATATATATTTTATTTAAGTTTAAAATAATAATTGCAATTGTAAAAACAATTGGACGATTTTGATGAGTTTGACCATCAAATATGAGCATTCCTTCAATGCCCAATATAGATATAGTCACCCCCGGATATCGAGTAAACTAAATAAAACTTAAATGGAAATGCGATTTACAAATTTGTTATTTAAAGATGCCATCTAACCAATCAACTAAGAACTTTTAATGGTAATAGTATTCCATAGCACAATTCATGGTAGGGACCGAGACATATGTGCAATGATGTGATTCATCCTATGCTTTGTACAAACGAAGGTTTTGATTTCCAGTTTGCTGTTTTTCATTAGGCCAATTTGATGACAAAACTCGAAATGAAAGAAAAAAAGACAAACTTTCTCTTGTGTACCAGTTCCTAAGTGGACATGATGATTTTGTAGATGAAGCATGAAGTATTAATATGAAAGATTAACATGCTTGTATGTATGTGACTTTCTCAGGTTATTGTTGTGGATAATTACTTCACTGGTTCAAAGGATGACTTCCAGAAATGCATATGAAAGATCAGGTTATTGTTAGAGCACATCAGGGATTGTAGATTAGACCCAAAAATGAAACGGAAATAACTCTGAGAAAAATGGGAAAAAGTAAAGGTATGGTTTGTGAAAAGCTCATCAAAGGCAAAAGACCCCGAGTTAAGGCGCGACGTAATTAGATGAAAAGTTCGTTCCCCAAACAGGTGTAAATCCTACTCCAAAGGCTACGGGATTCCAACAACAACTATAGGATGGGATGACTCCAAGCATGAGGACCTTACATGCGAAATATCAGCGCACGACCCTGGTCGTCACTTGGTTCCTCTTCTATAGCCATGACGTTCTCCTGAGTTCTTCTCTGCTGGTCACTCTCCACGCTCACCGCATCATAAATATTGAAACCGGAAACCGGTCTATGTGGAGTTCGAGGTCCCAAAAGAGGGGTAACCATGCACCTACTACACTCAAGTGAACAATCTAGGCATTAGACTAGGAACATAAGAGACAGACCCAAGGTCTCAGCGTGGAGGTCCCACCACATACCCGGAAGACTAACAAACTCTTCCCCTCCCAAGCCAAAGACTGAGCGAATTAGGCACCTTCGGAGAGCTCTCTTGGCCGACCGGAATATTTAGGGAGGATCTCAAGATCCACTCCCTCTTAACTAGAGACGTCACCTCGGGTCAATGCAAAACGTCCTTCATCTGCCATTCTAATAGCATAACCTCGCCAAACAGTTCCATTTTTCTGTAGCCCTCTTTGGGCCGCCACTAACGTAACATAAGCCTTCTAGGGCTAGCAAAAGCATCGCGGACATTTTAAATTACAGGAATATAAATTCCATACTTCGGCACGCAGGCCGGCAACATGAACAAATTCTAGGGCCGACACAAACTTGGGCTTAAGCCCGCTACTTCCCGCTAAATGAATAATACACAACTTCCTCAGAGTCTTCTCCGGGTACCCCATAGAATCACCAATCCAGCTTACACATCTGGATGGGCTTCACACAGCATGCCTAAATCTGTACTCACACTTCCGGATACTAAATGCAATTAATTGCGGGGATGTACACATCGACCCGTCGGAGAGCTCCCTTCCCCCCACCCATTGGTGGAGGGGGGGCTTTCATGCAAATATGATAATTGAGGGCTTCACCTGCCCAAGAAGAAACTTCGTTACCCTTGACGCGTGTCTGGCGGAGCCGCAACTGAATTATCTCGCAAGAGGCTCGATGCACGATGAAGAGCTCCTAGCTGATTTTTCTGATGATGGTGCCGGCCTTAGCCCTCATCACAATCTCCTCTTGGCCGAGCTCTGCTGGAGAAACCCGGTCTCTATTTTCTTGGTCGAGCCCTTGCTGGAAGAGATGAAAAAATCCATCTTCCTGCTTCATTTTTCTGGTGGTGGACGAGCCTTTGCAGGGAGGAGAACAATGAACCCCGATCTTCATTTTCCCGGCCGATTCGAGCTCCAGGTGGCCGAACCCAGCCGTAGGTGGCCGACCCGTGCCTTGCTCCAGGCGGCGCCGATCCGAGCTCCAGGCTGCGATCAGAGCTAGGGATCTGCCTTACTTGTTCCAGGCGATGACGGGGAAAGAGAGCCAAGGCTCGGCCTTGCTTCAGGCGGCCAAACTCGGCCCCGGACTGCCGAGCCTTGCTCCAGGCGGCCGGTCCGAGCTAGAGAGATAAATCCTGATCCCCCTCCTGTCGCTTGCCCTATTCCCCCTTTTTATCCTTCTTTTTTCCTGAACCCGATCTGGCCTCTTCCCTCTTCTTAACATCCCTTTATCTCTATAAAAATCTCCCCCATCATATAATATAAAAAATATATATTTATATATATAATAAACAAGCAGTCGTGCACGGGGGACCCCGTGCGGGCAACATTCGTCGTGGGTGCGACATTTATTGAGGGTGCGACATTTGTCGAGGGTGCGACATTTGTCGAGAGGGCGACATTTGGCTGAGGCGGCGACATTTGTCGAGGGTGCGACATTTGTCGAGGGTGCGACATTTGGCTGAGGTGGCGACATTTGTCGAGGGGGCGACATTTGTCGTGAGGGCGACATTTGTCGTGGGTGCGGCATTTGTTGTGAGGGCGACATTTGTCGTGGGGGCGGCATTTGTCGTGGGGGCAGCATTTGTCGTGGCGCGATATTTGTCGTGGGCGCGATATTTTCGTGGGGGCGTCATTTGTCATGGTGGCGACATTTGTTGTGGGGGCAGCATTTGTCGTGGGGGCGGCATTTGCCTAGAAATGGGTTTCCTCATAGTATAAAGATAAAAGCACTTTTCAGGAACTAACCCAGGTAAAAATATTGCTGCAGTTGGCACCCAATCGTTCATTTGATATCAGTTCTTGACCTGAAATGAGTTGAAGAAGTATGATACCAATGTTATAGATCCACTCTTCTCTGTCAGCTATTGTATGGTGTAGTATCTGTTGATAAAATTGGTAAATATATGCAACAGCAGCAGCATCAATGAAAAGAGTGGATCAATGAAAAAAAAAGGAGAAGGCTTTTTATGGATGATATCAAAATCTGCTACCTTAGCTTTCATGATAACAATCATAGCTAATCAACAACAATAAGGCAAATGCTCAAATCAAAAGTGCTGGATAATTTCATAATTCAATTTGGGGAGTGTAATGGCGAGGAGGAAGTGGAGGAGCAGGTGAAATTTAATTACGCTCAGGCATTATAAATCAAATTTTAACTCATTCAGAGAAACAATGAAAATAGCAACATCTAGAAAGCTTCATTTTCTTCTTCTTCTTTTCCCCTGTAGAGAAGGATAGAGAGAGCTAGAGAGAAAGCGCACCGAAGGGAGAGAAAGGGAGATGTGAGAAATTACTTGAAAACTTCCTTGTCGCAAAGATTTGGAGTGTAGCGGCGAGGAGGAAGTGGAGGAGCTGAAAAAATATGATTGTGATCTTCGTCGTCTTCCTTCCTGCTTTTCTCTGGTCCGATTGGCTGCTCCAAAATGACCCTATTTTAAGTCTTGTTGGAGACCGAACCTTGCGGAGGCGCCAATCGCTGCGATGGGGAGGAAGAAGACCGAACCTTGCGGAGGCGCTCGCTGCGATTGGAGGAAGAAGACCGAACCTTGCGGAGGCGCCAATCGCTGCGATGGGGAGGAAGAAGCCAAACAACGCCATTAGGAGGAAGAATACCGAACCTTGCGGAGGCGCCAATCGCTGCGATGGGGAGGAAGAAGCCAAGCAGCGCCTTAGGAGGAAGAAGACCTAACCTTGGGAGGCGCCCATTGCTGTGATCGGGAGGAAGAAGCCAAAAAAGCGCAAGACCTAACCTGCGGAGGCTCTCGCTATCGGGAGGAAGAATGGGTATCGGGATTTTTAGGCGTATGAATAGTGTAGGAAACGATGAAAGCTCTTTTAATTAAGCCTTAATCCGGCCAAATGACCAAAATATCCCTCAATTAACTCAAAAAAGCAGGTTTTATGAGGGTATTTCGGGATTAAAATGTTACACCATGGGTGATTAAGGGTTTCCTTATAGTATAAAGATATACATAAATATATATATATATATATATATATATATATATATATATATATATATATATATATATATATATATATATATATACAGATTAATGAATTTCCGCGCAGCGCTTTTTGGACAAAAAAACACGCTCCTCGGAAAAATGAAAAAAAACACCCCCTTAACAGCATTTTTAGAAAAAGTGGTCAACATAAAAGTTGTAGATCTCGACGAGATCTACAACTTTTATGTTGATCACGTTTTCTAAAAATGCAGTTTAAGGGGTCTATTTTCAAAAGGAACGAAGGGGTTCCGCCCGGTAAATATTACAAATTTTTTTTTGCGCGGATCCCCTTCGCGCCTTTTGAAAATAGACCCCCTAAACAGTATTTTAGAAAAAGTGGTCAACATAAAAGTTGTAGATCTCGTCGAGATCTACAACTTTCATGTTAACCACTTTTTCTAAAAATGCTGTTAAGAGTGTTTTTTTTCATTTTTCCGAGGAGCGCGTTTTTTTGTCCAAAAAGCGCTGCGCGGAAATTCAGTGCCCCCATATATATATATATATATATATATATATATATATATATATATATATATATATATATATATATATATATATATATAATATATATATATATATATATATATATATATAATATATATATATATATATATATATATATATATATATATATATATATATTAGGGTATTTGGTTATATGTCCGCGCGTGTAAGGACCGACTCGGAACGACCCAATGGGTTTCGTGTCACTAGGGTGTAACGGCTCTACGCTGGAGATACTATATAAGGCCATTCCACATTTGATGAGCCTTAGTGGACTATCTTGAGCGGAGCCTTCAACATTCTCAAGATACGAAATTAGGGTTTCGCTCCTTCTCGTTCGCTCCCTGATTTTCCCGATCGATCTGTGCCTCGCCGTTCGTGGATCTGGGCGGCGCAGTTCCTCCCGTTGCTGGTTTTCGCGAATCGCTCACCTTCACTACAGATTGGCGGTGTCTGGTTCTTCTCTCCGGCAAAGTCACTCATCCGTTCGTGAATCTGGGCGGCACAAGTTCATCCAGTGTCATTTCCGCTGCTCAGCCACAAGTCGATCGAGAGGAAGAAAACTGTTGGGGATTTCTCTCGCCTGGATCTAGCCGATTTCAGTGGAGAGATCGCAGATCCCGCTCTTCCCAGAAAGATTGAAACCAGATCTGGTTCTTCGCCGGGATTTGAACAGATCGCCGTCGCTGCCTTTGGTTTGGAATTTCTACTGGTGCAGGTTGTTGTTCTTCATCACCGATCTTTCTTCCCGTTGCTGATCGCATCTCACTCGCGATTTATTTCTTGCCGATCGGGAAGGAAGGAGACATTCCATGTGCATAGCAACCTTGCAGATCTCCATTCCTCCAAGATGAAATTCACGAAATAGGAAGGAAGCACCTGCCTGTAGATAGAAACCTGCTTCTCCATTGTGCTCTGTTGCCAGATCTAGGTTTAGATCGGAGACTCTGCTGAGTCATTGGATTTCTGAAAGAAGACCAACCCATGAAATAGTCTTACCAGTCCAGATCTCTTCATCAATTTTGTGATGTTTGGAGAAGATCTATAGCCCAAACACTCAGATCAATGAAAGTTTATTGATCCAAACTAAAGACTTCTTGGATCTCCTTGAAAGTTCTGTGAAGAAGGATCTAGTCTTTTGGAAATTATTTCTATACTGCTCAGGTGACCAAAGATTTTTTGTTGGAGAGGAGCAAATACATTTTCTTGGATTGGATCCGGAGGTTTCTCTGACGTCTTCTCACGGCTCAGGTGATACCGTTCTAGAAATTTTTTTTTATTTCTGCTTAAATCTAGAAATATGTCGAAGAAAAGTGCGCTCGACACCATAAAACTGCAATCGTTCGACGCCTCCGACTTTCTCAGTTGGAAAATACAAGTCCAACTAGGAATGAAGGAACGCGAGCTTTTCTATACTGTTCAGAGTGACTTCGCTTCTACCGTCGAGGACGTGGATGAGTACTAGTGGATCAAGGATGAGTATTTCTGCAGGGATTACCTATTGAATTCCCTGAATCCTCGCCTAGCGTTGACCTACCACGCCTACAAAACTGCAAAAGAAATTTGGGATCGACTGAACGCGCACTTTCAGAAGGAGGAAGGATTGTCCAAGTCGCTCATTGGAGAGAAGTTCTTCAACTTCAGATTCAAGGCGAACGTGCCTATCACTTCTCAACTCTTGGAGCTGGTCAACCTGCATCAGAAGCTGGACGATGATCATTCGAAGATGGACGACAGTCTCTTTGTGTACATGATTCTGAGCAAGCTGCCTCCTGAGTGGCTCTTTTTCAAGACCGAGATGCATCGACTGAAAGAGAAGATAAGTTTGGATGAACTCAAAAGGTTCATCCATATTGAGGATCAAAACATCGCTGGAAAAAGCATGGAGCAGGTTGCACAGCCCTCACAGGCTGTCAATTTCGTTTCACATCCTAGTAAGTCTTCTCGGAAGCCCCCGGCACCTAAGGGTGATACCCACGCACCATTGGCGGTCAAAAAGCCTTCTCTCAAAAGGAATAAGGGCAAGTGTCACAACTGCGGTAAATGGGGTCATTGGGCCGCTGAATGCAAGGGTCCGAAAAGACAAAAAGAGGAAGCCCCACAAAATATGGCGAACATGGTGGTCGACAACTCTGATTCCAAGTCCTTCGTGACTATGATTGGGAGTAGTCACCGCAGTGCGTCGTCTGAGTGGTGGCCGGACAGTGGTGCTACCTGTCATGTCACAAATGACAGGGGTCTTCTCTCGAAGGTTACAACGGTCAAGGATAGAGTCGAGAACTGCAATGGAGGAGCGACAGATGTTACCCATGCTGGGACTGCAGAGCTAGTCCTCTCTTCAGGTAAAACTTTAATTTTACAACATGTTAAAGTAGTTCCTAATTTAACCAAGAATTTGATTTCTATGAGCTTGCTTGATAAAGTTGGAATGTCTTTCACAACCATGAACGGTAGAATGACTTTATCTGTCAATTCTCACTACTTTGGTTGCGCTTATCTGATCAATGGTATGTATAGACTTAGCCTCGATAACGATTGCATAAACCAAGTGAGTTCCACTCTGATAGATCCAAAGTTATTACACAATAGATTTGGACATATTCACTATAAGAAAATGCGAGATCTAGCTAAAAGTCAAAACATTCCATTAGATCTATTTATTCGATTTGATAGGTATGAGGTTTGTGCCCAGACTAAGATCACTAGAAACCCTTTCAAGACCGTTTCTAGGAGCACACAACTTCTGAAGTTGATACATTCCGACCTCTGTGATTTCCGTAGTCACGCCACAAGAGGGGGAAGGAAATATCTAATTACTTTCATCGACGATTTTTCCAGATATTGTCATGTTTACCTATTGAAATTGAAAGATGAGACATTTGAGACCTTCAAGATTTTCAAATCTCGGGTAGAAAACCAATTAAACTTAAAGATTAAGCGATTTAGAAGTGATCGAGGAGGAGAGTACACTGCAACTGGGTTTAGGGACTTTTGTGCCTCTGAGGGCATAATCCTAGAAACCACAGCTCCTTACTCACCCCAATCAAACGGCATCGCTGAGCGTAAGAATAGAACTTTAACAGAGATGTTGAATTCTATGCTCCTCACAGCTGGCATGCCTAATTCCTTTTGGGGGGAAGCAGTCCTAACTGCAAATCATATTCTAAATAGAGTGCCTCATTCAAAGCTCAACTCTACTCCGTATGAGTTGTGGCATGGGCATCCCTGTAGATATGACACTCTAAAGACTTGGGGTTGTATTGCTTATGTGAGAATACAAGAACTTAAGAGACCTAAGGTGGGACCTAGAACAACGACTTGCGTTTATCTAGGTAGTGCAGAAGATAGTGCAGCTGACCGGTTTCTAGATCTATCCACTAATTCAGTGATAGAGTCTAGAGATGCTATTTTCTTTGAACATAAATTTATCAAAGATCATGGTTTGATCGTCTCCGGGTCTACTGACATGATTTCAGAATCTACTGTAGAACCTGAAGCTGGCCCCTCTAGCACTGCTCCCCAACCTATAGAGGTGGAACTTATTCCTCTTACAGTATCTACAAGAGATAGAATCCCTAAGGATTTTGGTGAGAATTTTGTCACCTACCACTTAGAGGATGATCCATTTTCCTATCAGGAAGCAATGCGATCTAGAGATGCGTTGATGTGGGCAAAAGCCATCGATGATGAGATGAACTCGCTGCTACAAAACAACACTTGGCATCTAGTTGACCTGCCGAAAGGAGCTAAAGTCCTAGGATGCAAGTGGGTACTAAAGAAGAAGTTACACAGTAATGGGTCTATAGCCAGATATAAAGCACGTCTTGTAGCTAAGAGTTATAAACAACAGGGGGGAATTGACTATTTTGACGTCTATTCACCTGTATGTCACCTATCCACTATTAGGATACTTCTTGCTTTAGCTTCTATCGAGAACTTTATAGTTCATCAGATGGATGTAAAGACAGCCTTCTTAAATGGAGAGCTTGATGAGGAGATCTACATGACACAACCTGAAGGTTATGTACATAAGGATCTAAGAGATAAAGTGTGCAAACTCGATAAATCGATCTATGGTCTTAAACAAGCACCTAAGATGTGGCACATTAAATTTGATCAAGTGGTAAAGAGCGTTGGATTTCAGTCCAGTCTCTCAGACAAGTGCCTCTACTACCGCTCGATGTCAAATCAAACAGTCATCATATGTCTATATATGGATGACATGTTGATTCTGGGGTCAGACCTTGCCGCAGTGAGGGATACTAAATCCGCTCTCGCGAAAGCATTTGACATGAAGGACCTTGGTCCTGTGGATACCCTATTAGGTATGAAAGTTAGAGTAGACAAAGGACGTGTCACTCTAAGTCAAGCTCATTACATTGAGCAGATC
Source organism: Platanthera zijinensis (assembly GCA_039513925.1). Taxonomy (NCBI): domain Eukaryota; kingdom Viridiplantae; phylum Streptophyta; class Magnoliopsida; order Asparagales; family Orchidaceae; genus Platanthera; species Platanthera zijinensis. The sequence continues at coordinate 107,499,783 of CM077097.1, forward strand.
CTCATTACCTGGGGTTATAAAGATTGTAGGTCTGCTGAAACACCAATTGATCCAACTGTCAAGTTGAGTCCGAATGAAGGGACCGACGTTGATCAAGTAAAGTACTCAAAGATCATTGGTAGTCTCATACATGCCACAAGTTGTACAAGACCAGACATTGCCTTCTCGGTTGGCATGCTGAGTCGCTTTACCAGTAGTCCAGGCAAAGAGCATTGGGATGCCTTAGATCGGCTGATGAGGTACTTGAAAGGTACTAAAGATCACGCTCTGTGCTACACTGGTTACCCTCCTACTTTGGAAGGATACTCTGATGCCTCATAGTGTTCAGAAGTTGGGAACAGCAAGTCCACCAGTGGATTTATTTTCACTTTGGGTGGCGCTGCAGTCACTTGGAAATCCAAAAGAAAGATTTGTATAGCTTTGTCGTCTATGGAAGCCGAGTTGTTTGCCTTAGCTTCAGCTGGTGAAGAGGCAGATTGGATCAGGAATTTGATTCTAGACGTTCCCTTGTCTAGACTTCAAGTCAATTCTTTGAGCCTGTATTGTGATAATCAAGCAGCAGTCCAAGTCGTGAAGAATGTCCTTTTTTATACTAAGAGACGACATGTACGACTGAGACACGCTCTACTGAATTATCTGAAAGAACAAGACATTATCACTTTGATCGATGTGCGATCGAAGGATAATCTGGTTGATCTACTGACGAAAGGAATGCATAAAGACCGATCAATCAAAACAATGGGGGAAATGGGACTCAAGGCGTTGTAAGTTCAGCATTAGTTTAAAGGTTAGGCGATTCAGTTCCGCCTTTGTCCAAATGTTTTGATTTTTCCACTTTCCTTTGTCAAAGCAAGCGTGTTGTGCTCCGCAGATGTTCGGGGTTGCTGAGTACGAATTTGGTGAGTTGTTTCATTCCATATTTGATGTTAACAACTTCATCTGGTTTCGTCTTCCTTATCTAGGAGGAGAGTGTTATTCCACATTTGATAACACAATCTGACTAGGTTTGGCTCTTTTTCTGTTTATTGGTTCCATTCCACATTTGATGAGTTCCAATTAACTTTAGAAGAACAGTAACCGTGACATTCCACATAGGAACACAGATACAGCTGCGGTGTCCAAAAGTCCATAACATCGTAAACAGATAATGGATTCTGAGGTAGAACCTGAATACTCTACACATGCTTCATCATACTGTACTACATTCATATAAGTAGAACTAGATACTTGTACATTTTCCAAGGTTGAATTCATTCTGAATGAACTTCTCTGTTGGAAATTACAGGGGCTGCTGCCATTGGAGGAGCACTTGCAGGTTGGGATCCAGAGGAAGATGACCTGCTGGACGATGACGTCTAGAGTGTTTGCCTGGTTTCTTTTTCTTCTGCTTAGAGCACTGTTTAGCTCTCCTTTCTTTTACTTGTTCTGTTTGGACTTTCTTGCTCTTTAGGTGGTCATGAGACACTAGGTGTTCTGGTACCTGTGCTGTGATTGTACTTTTGACTTTGTTATGATGCTGCTGAGATTTTCTGTTTATTCTTATGCATGCATACAACTGTTTTACTTAACGTCCAATATGTTCAGACAAGTGTGATGGACACGGTTGTGTATTGAGTCGAATTTTGGTTGAACATTACACACACCACCCCTTTTTCCGACGCCGGTCTCACCACGGACATAGGAGGAGATTGTTAGGGTATTTGGTTATATGTTCGCGCGTGTAAGGACCGACTCGGAACGACCCAATGAGTTTCGTGTCACTAGGGTGTAACGGCTCTATGCTGGATATATATATATATATATATATATATATATATATATATGTTGGGAAAGAGAGCGTGCAATCCCGACCAGGACACCTGTTGCAATTCGAGCAAGCGCAATCCCACAAAAATAATGCAGAAAACTAATAAAGCACACAGAGAATTTTTACGTGGAAAACCCAACTTGGGCGAAAAACCACGGGACGATCGGAGTCCAACCCGGAAAGCCTCCACTAAAGATGTGTGAAAAACACACTCACGGATTACAGGCTTTCCCACCGATCCACACAGGATCTCCACTCCTCCACCACCAACACGATCCACAAAGGATCTACACCACTACAACCTTCCTCTTCCAACAAACCACAAAAGCACAATGTACGAAAGAGAAGTACAACAAGGATAGAGAAAGCGTTACCCGGACGGATTGAATAATCCGTCCCAACGTCAAAGATGACGTTCAATCCACGAACAAGACGGCTAAGCACAGCCCCTCCTTCTTCGTCTTCAACCTCCAAGTCACGAACAAGATGCGCCAACAAATCCGGTCGGCGACAAACTTGGACAGCCCAATGGACGCTCCTCCACGGGCGGCGGCGGCGATGGTGCAGCGGCCTTGACCGGCGACGGCGGCAGCGGCCTCAACGGCGATGGCGGCAGCGGTTCCTCCACACAGCAGCGGCGGCGACGTCTTCTCCCAAAGACAGCGGCGGCGGCGGCTCCAGAGCACGGCAGCGGCGGCGGCAGCCCTTCACACAGCAGCGGCTGCGGTGGCGGCACTCCAAACAGCGGCGGTGGATCTCCTCCGGCGAGAGACAGCGCGAGAGGGAGAGATGGAGAGCCGCGGACGGTTACAGGGAAAAATGATGCGGCTGATGTTTTTTTTTTTGATTGATCAATCGCTGCTAGGGCTTTTAGTTCCCTTTTATATTAAGTATAAAATAACCCAAATAAAAACCGGTTCAGAATAAATAATAGAGACAGTAAAAAGGAAGTTGCAACCTGCATTTTCGAGGTTGCAACCTTTCTGCAGGAAATTAATAATTGCAGGAATTCGTCCTTATAAATTCCTTGCGCTCCCGGAGGTAGAATCACAAGCCGCACCCAGCGCGCCCGGTGGTTTTTACCGACTCGGATGGGAACCACTCCCAACAAATCTCCCCCTTCACATCGAGGCGGAAGAAACCGCCATCCCGGCGATTCTAACGCAATGCTCGAACTTTCCCCTTGGCACCGTCTTGGTCAGCATGTCTGCCCCATTATCATCAGTGTGCACTTTCAGAAGATCAAGCTCCTTCTGCTCCAGGACATCGCGTATCCAATGATACCGCGTGTCGATGTGCTTCGACCTCGAGTGAAACGTGGGGTTCTTCCCCAGGTGAATAGCGCTCTGACTGTCACACAAGAGGGTGTAACGCTCCTGAGTGAAACCGAGTTCTTTGATGAACCTCTTCATCCAAAGCAACTCCTTCCCAGCCTCAGTAACCGCAATGAACTCAGCCTCTGTGGTGGACAGTGCAACGCACTTCTGCAGTCTCGATGCCCACGAGACGGCTCCCCCTGCAAACAGAATCAAGTAACCAGACGTCGACCTCCTGGAGTCCACATCTCCAGCCATGTCCGCATCAGTGTAGCCCAACAGCTCCGGCTCACTGTCTCCAAATCTCAGCGTCATGTCGGACGTCCCTTGTAGGTATCTCAGAATCCACTTCACTGCGCTCCAATGCTCTCTCCCAGGATTGGAGAGAAATCTACTAACAGTCCCAACGGCATGCGCAATGTCTGGACGAGTACACACCATCGCATACATGAGACTCCCAACTGCAGATGCATAGGGAATCTTCTGCATAGCCTCGATCTCCTCGGGTGTGCTGGGGCACTGATCAGCGGTAAGCCTGAAGTGAGCTGCAAGCGGCACGCTCACCTTCTTCGCCTGATCCATATCAAATCTCTGCAGCACCTTGCGGATGTACCGCTCCTGTGATAACCAAAGCAATCTGGCTCCCCTGTCTCTGCGAATGTGCATACCCAGAATTGTCCTCGCAGCGCCCAGATCCTTCATCTCAAAGGTGGAACTCAACTGCCGCTTCAACTCAGCAATCCGCGCAGTGTTCCTCCCGACGATCAACATATCGTCCACATATAGAAGCAGAATGATGAAATCTTCTGGAGCATACTGCTTGATAAACACGCAGTGGTCAAGGGTAGTCCTACTGAAGCCGATCTCCCCCATAAAGGAATCAAACTTCCGGTACCATTGCCGCGGGGCCTGCTTCAGGCCATATAAACTTTTCTGTAAGTGGCACACCAAACCTTCCTTCCCTTTGACCCTGAAACCTTCAGGCTGCTCCATGTAAATTTCCTCCTCAAGATCGCCATGCAGAAAGGCGGTCTTCACATCCATCTGCTCCAACTCCAAGTCGAGCCTCGCAGCGAGACCAATAACAACCCGAATGGATGACATCTTCACCACGGGTGAGAAAATCTCATCAAAATCAATACCCTGTCTCTGTCCAAAACCCTTCACCACCAACCTAGCCTTATATCTAGGAGGTGTGGATGAGTCTCCCTGCTTCACCCTGAAGATCCACCGATTCTTCAAGGCCTTCTTGCCCTTAGGCAACCTCACCAGATCATAAGTCCGGTTCTTCTGTAGCGACTGCATCTCCTCCTGCATAGCCGCCATCCACTGGCGCTTCTCAGAACTCTCCATGGCCTCGTCATGGCACTCAGGCTCCCCCGCATCAGTCAACAGTACAAATTCTGATGCAGAATATCTGGCGGGCGGGTGCCTAGCACGATCCGATCTCCGTATAGCAGGCTCAGGGGCCGGTGCAGGTACATCATCAGCAATATCCTCAGCAACTACCGGTTCACCATCAGTGGTGATATCATGATCTGGAGGGGTATCAGTACCCTGTGCTGGCTCAGGCTCAGCAGTCTCCTCAGCATCGTCAGCTCCAACCATAGGTGACTCTGCAGCAGTGCGAAAGTCAACCTCCAACTCGACAGTCCCCTCAGGATCACCAACAGTCTGATCCTCACAGAAAACAGCATCACGGCTACGTACAAGCTTCTTCTCGACGGGATCAAAGAACCTGTACCCAAACTCTCCACTGTAGCCGTACCCCAAGAAAATACACTGCCGGGTCTTGGAATCCAACTTCGATCTCTCATCCCTAGGGACGTGCACAAAGGCTTTGCAGCCAAATACCCGCAAGTGACTATAAGAGGGGTCTTTCCCATACCAGACTCTATTTGGGACATCCTCCTGTAAGGCTGAACTCGGAGAGAGATTGATGACATGCGCTGCAGTAAGAAGAGCCTCGCCCCAGAACATCCCTGGCAGCTTCGACTCAGATAGCATGCATCGAATCCTCTCCATCAGTGTCCGATTCATCCTCTCAGCTACGCCATTCAGCTGCGGCGTCTTCGGCGGGGTCTTCTCATGTCTGATGCCATGGTCCCTGCAGTACTCGTCAAAGGGACCAACGTACTCTCCCCCGTTGTCAGACCTGATACACCTTAGCTTCTTCCCAGACTGTCTCTCCACCTCAGCGTGGAATCTCCTGAAAGTATCGAGGACCTGATCTTTGGTCTTGATAGCATAGACCCAAAGCTTCCTCGAATGATCGTCAATGAACGTGACGAAGTACAAAGCTCCTCCTCTAGTCTGGACCTTCAGAGGTCCGCAGACATCAGTATGAACTAGCTCTAAAGGCTCTGTTCTCTTGGTGGACGTGTGGTTGTGGAATGATACTCTGTTCTGCTTCCCAGCCATACAGTGGTCGCACCTCTCCAAGTGAACATCAGAAATGTCACTAATCAGCTTCTTCTTCGCCAGGCATCCCAATCCCTTCTGGCTAATGTGTGCCAGCCTCCTGTGCCATAAGGAAGTGGATGCCTCATCCCTGACGGAGTTGGCCTGAGCAGCTTCAGGCCTCCCCTCCATGTAGTACAAACCAGAGTCTCTGTAACCTCTGGCCATCACAAGTGAACCCCTGATCAGCTTCCAGAAGTCTCCTCCAAAGACACTCAGGTGTCCTTCGTCTCCCAGCCTGCCAACGGATATCAAATTGAAGCGAATGTCGGGCACGTGTCTAACATCCCTCAGAACAAGAAGGGCTCCAGTGCTCGTCTTCAAGTGCATGTCTCCACGCCCAAGTACCTTGGACGTATCTCCATTGCCCATCCTCAACACCCCACAGTCATGAGTGGTGTAAGTGGCAAATAACTCCTTGTTGTGGGAGACATGCGCAGAAGCTCCAGAATCGACGATCCAGCATCGATCATCACACGAAAGTGCAGCTGTGACGTCGTCGCCAACAATAATGACGTCGTCCTCCTCAGTCGAAACGGTGGCTGCCGTGTGACCCTCATCTTTGCCCTCAGTGGCAATCCCCTTCTTCTTCTGGTCATTCTTCAAAGAATAGCAAAACTTCTTGATGTGCCCCTTCTTGTGGCAGTAGTGACATTCCACGTTCTGATAGCGTGTCTTCGACTTGCCCCTACTCTGACTCCTGTCCTCCTTCCTTCCTCGACTCTTACTCCTTCCTCTCCCCCTGGACTCAGTAAAGAGAACATCGGCTCGTGAAGAAGAGCCCGAAATCCCTTGAGACTTTCGTCTCACCTCCTCATTCAAGATCCCACTCTTGGCGATCTCCATGGACACAATCCCCTGGGGGGAAGAATTGATCAGAGAAACTCTGACCATCTCCCACGAGTCTGGAAGTGACTTGAGTAGCCACAATGCATTCACCTCATCTTCAAATGTCACCTTCATGGCAGTCAAACGATCAATGATCCCCTGAAACTCGTTGACATGATCCAAAATAGGTGAGCCCTCCCGGTATCTGAACTCTCCAAGCTTCTTCAGTAAGTACAGCTTGTTGATGCCCGTGCTCTTGGCATACAACGTCTCGAGAGTCTTCCACAGATCCTTTGCATCATTGATGCTAGCCACATGGTTGTAGACGTTCGGCTCCACGAACCGTCTGATGAACCCACACAGCTTCCGATGCTCCACCTTCCATTTTGCTTCATCAGTATCCTTTGGCATCTCCTCAAAGATAGGAGCATGCCAACCCTTCACATAAATCAAATCCTCCATCAGTAGGTGCCACTGGTGATAGTTGGCACCATTCAGCTTCACCATCTGCTCAGACCCAGAACCTGATATAGACTCCATCTTGCTCTGCCAACTGGCCGGACCGACCACAGTTCTTTGAGTCGAATATCTCAAAGTATGCACCTGAAGAGGATAGCCAGAGGACCAACGGTCGTAAACTACCGCACCCAAATGCACACCCGAGATCCCGATCGACTCGTCCTGAAACCCCAAAGGTCAGCCCGGTAACTGCCCTGTCACTGAAACGGCTCTATCACTGAATGAACCTCGCTCTGATACCACTTGTTGGGAAAGAGAGCGTGCAATCCCGACCAGGACACCTGTTGCAATTCGAGCAAGCGCAATCCCACAAAAATAATGCAGAAAACTAATAAAGCACACAGAGAATTTTTACGTGGAAAACCCAACTTGGGCGAAAAACCACGGGACGATCGGAGTCCAACCCGGAAAGCCTCCACTAAAGATGTGTGAAAAACACACTCACGGATTACAGGCTTTCCCACCGATCCACACAGGATCTCCACTCCTCCACCACCAACACGATCCACAAAGGATCTACACCACTACAACCTTCCTCTTCCAACAAACCACAAAAGCACAATGTACGAAAGAGAAGTACAACAAGGATAGAGAAAGCGTTACCCGGACGGATTGAATAATCCGTCCCAACGTCAAAGATGACGTTCACCAAATCCACGAACAAGACGGCTAAGCACAGCCCCTCCTTCTTCGTCTTCAACCTCCAAGTCACGAACAAGATGCGCCAACAAATCCGGTCGGCGACAAACTTGGACAGCCCAATGGACGCTCCTCCACGGGCGGCGGCGGCGATGGTGCAGCGGCCTTGACCGGCGACGGCGGCAGCGGCCTCAACGGCGATGGCGGCAGCGGTTCCTCCACACAGCAGCGGCGGCGACGTCTTCTCCCAAAGACAGCGGCGGCGGCGGCTCCAGAGCACGGCAGCGGCGGCGGCAGCCCTTCACACAGCAGCGGCTGCGGTGGCGGCACTCCAAACAGCGGCGGCGGATCTCCTCCGGCGAGAGACAGCGCGAGAGGGAGAGATGGAGAGCCGCGGACGGTTACAGGGAAAAATGATGCGGCTGATGTTTTTTTTTTGATTGATCAATCGCTGCTAGGGCTTTTAGTTCCCTTTTATATTAAGTATAAAATAACCCAAATAAAAAACCGGTTCAGAATAAATAATAGAGACAATAAAAAGGAAGTTGCAACCTGCATTTTCGAGGTTGCAACCTTTCTGCAGGAAATTAATAATTGCAGGAATTCGTCCTTATAAATTCCTTGCGCTCCCGGAGGTAGAATCACAAGCCGCACCCAGCGCGCCCGGTGGTTTTTACCGACTCGGATGGGAACCACTCCCAACAATATAACATATATTTATATGTATATAGAGGATATGCATTTATATACATATAAATAGATAGACCAAAACCACTCAAAGCCTATACCCGCAAAATCTTCACACGCACACACGAGTGCCCGCACGTCCTCGAACGAGGCTGCACCAAATCACCGCTCCCAGCATACATAGCTCGTTACCTGATGAGGGTCCCACTTGACCGAATACGGGGTTGTACACCTGCACTTTATGGTGCAGTTCATTTCCTTGCAGTAATGAGATAATATTGCTAATGTTAAATACTATACAATGGGAATATCCAGGGAAGTAGTTATATTATTGCCGCCTCACATTGTCTACAAGAGGTACCCGTGATTAACCGTACTGCAGTTATTACAAAAAAAATCAGCTTTTAGTGACAAAAAATTGATTGCCAAAGCTCGTCATTACATATGTTTAGTGACCGACTCAATTTTTGTCACTAAATTAATGTCTCAGACTATTTTTACATATATAATTTTGTTATTATTTACTTTTGGTTTTTAGAACAAGATGATATTAAAACTTGCATAAATAGAGATGTGAGAATTAAAAGAAATCAAAATAATATATATAGTTTTAGAATCGAGTCTGGATAAGGTGTGTGATCACTGCCCTAAAGATATTGCATCATCCTCCGGCAGGACTTTCAAACGATGTTCACTTCTCCAATGCACAACACCCAGCTAGATCCCGAAAAATCCGATGTGCGCGACCTCGAAGGTGCACAATGCACCCAAACTCCCACTTAAAGCAAATGCCAAAAAATAGAATCGCGAAGAAATTCGTCATGAAAGCAAGAGGGTAGGTAGTAGGTTTTTTTTATGAGCTTGTATAAAACAAATCAGAAAATCTCCTATATAGGAGCAACTTCAGTCAACCCAAGTCGGGTGCGTCAAGTTCTACTTGATGTAAGTCGACTTAACTTAAAAATATAGGATTTTCAAAAGTGTCAAAACTATTTTGTACAAAAAAATAAAATTCAATTATTTCTCAAATCCGGATCCGGATACGGTGCATGTGCACGCACGCGTGTGGTTCATAGTTTTTCCTTATGTTCTTTTGAATAAATAAGGAGAAAAATCATTTATATACTCACTGGCATGAGTTGAGATAAACATGGTGGCCTGGACTAGAAGTTTCATCCTTTCCTTCATGAAAGATTTCTCTCTAAATATTTGAATTCTCTTCATTTGATTTAAGAGTTTTTCATCAATTATGTGGAGCCCAATACCAAACGTGACTATAATAAAATATTATAAATTAATTTTTTAATCACAAAATTTCTAATAAATTTTCATCACTAAATATTTTTAGTAACGAAATTTCTTTATCACTAAAATAATATTTTTTCAGACCAAATTAATTTAGTCACTGAAAAGCACAACTTCACGGAGGAATCCTATCTCTAAACAGTTCTAAGGCTTTGTTTGGGGAGACTTATTTTCACAGGTCAGGCGGTTAGGACCGCATGAACCGGACCTTAAGGACCTTAATTAAGGTCCGGTTCATGCGGTCCTAACCGCCTGACCTATGAAAATAAGTCCCACCAAACGGAGCCTAAATCTCTTGGGAAAAATTCTCTCTCTATTCAACAACCAGGAATTGAAAATGAACCAATCATCTCCATCTCCAAAATACCCTCTGCCAATGCAGTCTCCATAAAGATAAGCATCTCTGTAGATTAGAGGTTCAAGAACAACAACAATGAATTTTTAATAGATATAGAAAACATTGTCAGACCGTATGCTTAATAATTTTTACGAGCCATTGATTATTTAATTAGAAGCCATGCTCACTGATGAGGTTCCCCTTAATTAGTTGGGTCGAACCGTGGGTCAAAAGAGCACAATCCCGACCGCACTGCCGCAAAGGCCACGTATGCACACCCCCGCTTCCTAAGGGCTCCCAGCCGCGCGCAAGCATGCACGCGGCCCTGTCTGACTGCGCTCACCCGTGCGCTTCCGCGCTGAGTCTGTCTTGCGCACCCGCGCGCAGCCCTAGTTGCGTGCAACATTAGGCCACGCGCGCACATGCAAGCAGTCGGGGTCCGTGCGTGCATGCCCGTGGCCCCGGGCCACGCGCACCCGCGCGCGGCATCTGGCTGTGCGCAGCGTGTGGTGACGGGCCGCGCGCAACACACAACCTTCCTCTTGGCTAACTGGATCTGGCGGTCTCCCCGCCGCCCCACCCTCTGGCCGCAGGGGATGGGCGGCCTCCAGGCCGCCCTACCATCTGGCCGTCTGGATTGGGCGGCCTTTTGGCCGCCCAGATCCAGGCGGCTCTGCTGCCGCAGAAGATGGGCGGCCTCCAGGCCTCCCTCCCCTCTAGCAGCCTGGATTGGGCGGCCAAAAGGCCGCCCAAGTCCAGGAGGCTCTTCCGCCGCAAGGGAGGCCATGTCATGACCGCCTACTCCTTCGGCAGCCCGGCACCGCCACCGTCGCCTCCCGACACTGTGTTCACCGTCACCGCCCTCTTCCGCCGACATGATTTCGTTGGCGTCCGGCCCCGCCGGCCGAATTCTCGGCCGCCACCGTCCACCATGTGTTTTCTCCACCATCTGATTACACTCTCGCGATCGCCGACGTCAGTTACGTGGGTAACCGCCCACATGACCTCCCGTAGTGGGGAAAGTGCGTTGTCAAAAATAGGACCGATCTGCGTTTCATAAAATTATAAAGTAATATGTGCATAATGTGTCATGAAATCAGTCTGCAATTAGTAATTACGGTGGTTTCAGTCTGTGATTAACCGGATAACCACCGTAACCACCTCAGAGGCCTATAAATAGAGCCACAGACCCTTCTACATTTCAACCATTTCTCCGCTCGGAAATCCTCTTACGTATTTTCTCTCTCCTCTCCACGCCTATAGATTTTCTCTCTCCTCTCAACTCCTACAAATTTTCTCTCACATCTCCCACTCCTATGGATTTTCTCTCTCATCAACTATTTCTCACGGTTTCTCATTCTCTCCTCCTCCAACGTGCGCACGTTCCTCCTTACGCGCGTTCCCTCTTGCACGTGTCTCTCTTCCTACGTGCGCACATTCCGTTGTACGCATAATTCCTTCTTGTTTGTGCTCTCCCTTGCGCGCATCGCTCCAAGTGCATCGTCGTGCACTTCGCCCCCAGGATTTTTATAAGCGCTCAACACACTCATCTCAGGAACAAGCATACCAGTAGCCGACAAGACCATGTTCCAGACTCCTCTAAACACAGCATGAGACAAGCCGCAAAAGATAAGGCCATCGGAACTCGTCGCCTAAGTTTCCAAGCCGCCGAAATCAGGACAAGCCAAATAAGTTGTTCCCGCTACCAAACAACATTTAAAGACTTTAAAACATTCAAAGTATCCAAAGCATCAAAAGTGTTAAGCTTCCTATTGTATCAAGAAAAAAATTAGCTATGTGAGAGGTGACCTGTCACCTTCTGAGTCAAGTACTCTTTCTCTCTCTAATAATTGTAAGGAGTAGCAGTCTGCTCAATTCCCTTACTTCCCTCAAAAGCTATGTAACATGACAACAAATAATGGAAGTTTGGTCGGCACAGATCAGACCACGTGGTTTTCAACCAGTTGACGGGTTTTCCACGTTAAAAAATTGATTTGTCAGCTTTCTATTTTCTGTGACTGTTTGCGCGCTCGACCACTCCACGGGCTAAGGCGGCCTAATTTAGTCCGGTCTACCAGGAGGGTTGAGTTGTCCGTAACACTCACATTGCTTTTAAAAACAAATTTCTAAATTCTATATTTAAATATAATATTACGAGCTTCTTCGCACGGGTTACGCCTGTGCTCGAAGCTCTCGGGCGGCCTTCGGCCGCATCCAGGAGGGCTTCGTCCGCGTGCGCACGGGCTTCGTCCATGCTCGATGCGTCGCTGTGGGTTGCGCACACCTATGAGCGGGATGCGCAAGCACCCAATTATTATTCATATTTTTATTTTATAAAATTTCGCAAATTTTAATCTATAAAAATATTTTATTACTCCTCTCTCCCTCTCTCTTTATCACTACACCCTCTCTCACATAATAAATTGCATGAGGCTGAAATTTGGACCTTGAATGAATATACCCTAGAAACACCATGAGCCCAAAGATTAGAATTTTTGGACATATGTTTCTATAGGTACTTAAAATGACTGCAAAAAAATATGAATTATTATTCATATTTTTATTTTATAAAATTTTGCAAAATTTAATCTATAAAAATATTTTATTACTCCTCTCTCATTCTCTCTTTATCACTACACCCTCTCTCTCTCTCCTTCTCTCCCCCCTCTCCCTCTTCTCTCTCTCTCTCTCTCCAAATCCCTCCATGATCTCTCTCATGATGATCTCTCTCATGATCCAATTGTCAATATCCATTCTACGGTATGCCTCCAAATACCTATATTCTCTTATATAAATAAGATAACATAAATAGTTTATATATACAATATATATATTATATTATTGAGACAAGAGTTTAGCTTTTTTTAGCATAACCATGATAAAATACATGCTGATGCTGAGTTGGTTTGATCTTTCAAATACATGTGTATCATGCTTCTACCTACCAGCCGTCGTTATTGACTCTTTAAGTTGTCCATGTGTTTCACATGCTAGAAAACTTCTAGGAAAGTGGTCAAGACAAATGAAATGTCTATATAAAGGGTTGAATTATGACTTGGATGGACACATTACCGGTTCTCATCTTTGAGAAAGAGACCATTGAAGGAAGATTCAGGGAGAAGAAGACGAGTCTGCGACGGGCTGCAGTGAGTGCGGCAAGACAGCACTTCATGGGGCAAGCAGCGTAGTGAGCACCTGGCTTACATGTGAGCTGGGCATTATTCTGTGTTGACTTCTTCGGTGGCGGCAGCGGTGGTTGGTCGTCTGACGATAACGAAGGTTTCCTGGAACAAACCTTGTGCATCCTTCTAAGGATTACAGTCCAAGATCACTGTCCACCCGCGGGTTTGTAGGAAATCCGGAGCGCTGAGAAGCAGAAATCCAAATGAAAGCAGTAGACAAAAGAAACAGAGCAAGCACACAAACACGCAGATTTCAGAGGTTCATCAAAAAACAGGGCTACGTCCCCTATCCCTTCCCTTCTCAGTTGTTGTAATCACCAAAAGAAATACAGATTACAAAGGTTTCAAGGATCTAAACCGATCCTACCTTAACTCCTCCTTCTGGACAAGAAACAAAGGAAGAACCCCTTCTGGATCGTCTCCAACCACGTCCCCGTATGCGCCTCCAAAAGGTATATCAGTCGTAAGCCGTCGTCTCGACCGTATCCCTAAAAACCGGAATACGCCATTAAATAGGCTTCAGCATAACCCGATCGTCGAACGCCGAACGACGTTCGTCGAACGTCGAACTCGGCCCGTTCGACGAACGTCGAGCTGGGTTCGACGAACGTCGAACGTCGAACCCAGTTCGAAGAACGTCGAGCTGGGTTCGACGAACGTTGAACCCAGTTCGATGTTGTCCCCTAGACCCCTGCCCGCTGTCCGGTCAGCGGGATCTCCGCCAGGGGCAGCAGCCCCCGGACCCTCGCTGTCATCGGCGCCAGATATGTCGGACGGGGATCACACTTCGATTCCTCTAAACTCACGTGGGCTAACCCGGTGTGAGAAACAAAAGGACCGGAAGTGTTCCACAACCCCAACATTCTCCCACTTGTTGGACAGCTTCCGCAGATCAGAGCAACTCCTGCAATCTTCCTCTTCAACCCCACTACTGCTGTACACCAATCAAACTTAGCAACAGACACAACCTTGGTCAGGAAATCAGAGCAATTCTCCTTGGTATCAACTTCTCCAGTTGAACAACCTGCTTATCTACCTTTTCCCTGATGAAATGAAATTGGATATCAATGTGCTTGGTCCTAGCATGGAAAGCCGGATTCTTGGCTAACTGAATAGCCCCTTGGCTGTCACACAACAACTTCACAGGACCTTGGTCAAAACCGAGCTCCCCGCATAACCTCCTCAGCCATATGGCCTCCTTACTGGCATGTGTAAGAGCCATATACTCCGCTTCCGTCGACGAGAGTGCCACTACTCCTTGCCGCCGACTCATCCAGCTGATAGCGCCACCAAACAATGTAAACACATATCCACTGGTGGACCTCCTGCTATCCAGATCACCTCCCCAGTCAGAGTCCACGTGTCCGACCACGTCCAGGACTTTTCCATTTTCAGCACCTTCAAAACAGATAGAATAATTTAAAGTGCCCCGAAGATACCTGAACACACGCTTCACAGCATTCCAGTGCTCCATCCCCGGTTTGGCCATATAACGGCTCAGTACTCCCACTGCTTGTGCGATGTCAGGGCGAGTACAAACCATGGCGTACATGAGGCTCCCCACTGCACTTGCATATGGGACCTTCACCATATCCTCCATCTCCTCATGTGTCTTAGGACACATCTCCGCAGATAGCTTATTCCCCACAGGCATAGGGGCACCAACAGGCTTGCAGTCAGCCATGTTGAACTTCTTCAACACCTCTTCGACGTACCTTTGCTGCCCCAGCCAAAGCTTCTTCTTGCTCCGGTTCCTGGTAATCTGCATCCCCAAGATCACACTTATCGGACCCAAATCCTTCATTTCAAACTTGGCCGAGAGCAACATCTTCACCTGTTGGATCATTTTGACACTATTCCCTACGAGCAACATGTCATCTACGTAGAGTGTCAAGAAAGTGAAGTGCTCTCCCTTCCTTTGGATATAGATACAGTGGTCCGAATTCGACCTTTCAAAACCCAACTCCAGCATGTAGGTGTCGAACTTCTAGTACCACATCCTCGGAGATTGCTTAAGTCCATAAAGGGACTTCTTCAACCTGCACACCAGATCCTCCTTGCCTTGGTCTCGAATCCTTCAGGTTGCCGCATATAAATCTCCTCCTCTAGATCCCCGTGAATAAACGCTGTCTTAACGTCCATTTGTTCAATCTCTAGATCATGCACAACCGCAATGGAGAGAACCAATCTGATAGAAGTGAGCTTGGCCACCGGCGAGAAAATCTCGTCGTAGTCCACACCTTCCACCTGTGAGAAGCCCTTGGCAACCAACCTCTCCTTGTACTTCTCCGTGGTGCCATCCGCCTTAACCTTCTGCTTGAAGACCCATTTACTCCCAATGGCCTTCCTCCCTTTTGGAAGCTTGCACAGACCCCAAGTTTGATTCTTCCGCAGTGACTCCATCTCATCAACTATAGCAAGCTCCCACTGATTCGCATCAGCCCTCGACCTCGCATCCTGGCTGAAATGGGATCTTCTCCAAGCATGTTCATGCAATATTGTGCTCAAACCGCACTAAGGGAGTACCGGATTGGTTCCCTCCTTTCCCTCGTTGAGCGCCTCAGAAGTGGAGCATCAGCAACTTCCTCTTCTGATTCATCATCAAAGCTCACCTCCTCCAAACCATCAGATTCTGAATCTGAATCCGAAACAGCCATAGTAGTAATCTGAGCATCCTCCAGAGGAACTTCCTCCATGCTCCTTTCTACTACCACCTTTTTTGCAGTTTTTCCTTCCTCCGCTTGTGTAGTGACTTGAGGACGGGCTTCATGAAAGACCACATCCTTACTATACGTCACCGTCCACGTCACCGGGTTCCAAAGCTTATATCCCTTGATGCTATCTTTGTAGCCCACAAAGATGCACCACTCGGACTTCATATCCAGCTTCCCCCTCTTCTTCTTTGGAATGTGAACGTATCCATCACATCCAAAAACACGAGCATAAGCCAAATTTGGCTTCTCCTGGAAAACGGACTCAAAGGGGGTACACCCCTTCACTGCAGATGTAGGGGTCCTGTTCTTCAAATGGTTAGCTGTAGCCGCAGCTTCAGCCCAGAACTCTGTCCCTAAACAAGCCCAATTGAGCATGCACCTGGCTTTCTCCATCAATGTCCGATTGAGCCTTTCCGACACTCCATTCTGCTCTGGAGTATACGGCGTGGTCTTCTGCCGTGCAATCCCCTGCTCAGTACAGTACCGCTCGAAGGCGTCCGAGCAATACTCCCCTCCGTTATCAGAACAGAGAACCTTCACCTTCCTCTCCAACTGGTTCTCCACCAGGTTCTTTAAATCCTTGAACCTATCGAGAACATCCGTCTTGGACCTGAGAAAATAAAGCCAAGAATACCGAGAGTAATCATCAATGAAAGATACATAATACCTAGCCCCACCAAGGGATGGGACTGGAGTCGGCCCAAATACATCGCTATGAATCAAATCCAGTAAACCGGTGGCCCTCGTCCCTGCTCCCTGAAAACTAACCCAGTTCTGCTTGCCAAGTAGGCAATGCTCACAGAACCCAAAGCTCGAGGTGCACACGGGCACACTCACCACCATCTGGCCAGATGTCATAGCCGACATCCCCTTCTCACTGATGTGTCCAAGCCGCTGGTGCCACAGCCTGGACTGCTCCTCCTGGTCCTCCTCTTGGCCTTCAGAGATGAAGGCCCCGCTAGGCACCACTGTATCAGCAAGCAACTTGTACAGTGTCCCATGTCTCACGCCTTTGGCGATCACCATCGCCCCTCGGGTCATCCTACACGAGTGCATGTCACAACTGAAAGACACCCCCGCATCCGCCATAGATCCCACCGAGATCAGATTCTTGCTCATCCCTGGAATGTGCATCACCCCCGGAAGGGTCTTCATGGTCCTGTCGACCATCTTCAGCATCACCTTGCCACGCCCAACAATCTGCACATCAGTATCATTGCCAAGCATGACGTCACCACCATCAAACCTCTCATACTCACAAAACCAGTCTCTATGAGGGGTCATGTGATATGATGCTCCTGTGTCGACATACCACACATCAGCATCTCTCTGAGCAACACATGTAGCCGCGATGTACATGTCACCTCCGTCGGTCTCCTTCTTTGCACTCGAAGTTGCCCCTGCCTCCTTTTTCGGAACGGCCTTGTTTGGACTTTGAGACTTCACGTGTCCAACCTCATTACACTTCCAGCAATGAATAGACTTCCTTTCTTTTTCTTTTTCTCTGCTCTTGGAACTACCCCGAGACTTATCTCGAGAACCACCTTGCTTGTTGTCCCTCCGTTGAGGGCGAGATCTGGATACACTCAATGCACCTTTGCTAGTCTTCTCTGAACTTCCTCTTCTGGTCTCCTCAGATAATAGAGTAGCACATACTGACTCACTGGAGAGAGCCTTATCTCCATTACCCCCTATGGTAACAATCACATTGTCCCACGAATCCTGCAACGAGCACAGTAGTGTAATAGCCCTATCTTCATCTGAGATTTTCTCACCAATAGAGATCAACTGACCCACAACAGTGTTGAAATTGGTCAGGTGCTCTGAGAAAGAACCGCCTTCCTGCATCTTCAGATTGAACCATTTCTTCCTCAGCAACAGCTTGTTCACTAGAGACTTACTCTGGTAGAGAGACTCCAACTTCCTCCATAGACCTTGGCCTGAAGTCTCCTCCATGACATTTGTCAAAACAGAGTCTGCAAGAAACAACCTGATAAGACCCTTTGCTTTCCGATCAACTTTTGTCCAGGCTGCAACAGCCTCCTCAGCAGACTTCTCTGTTGAAGGAGTATCCACTATTGCACCCCACAAATCACGATCAACCAGTAGGTCTTCCATCTTCATCTTCCACAGATCAAAACGACTTCCATCAAACTTCTCTATCTCGATCCGCACTCCTCCTGAACCCATAGCCAAGAATCCAAGAACCTGGCTCTGATACCAAATGTAGGAAATCCGGAGCGCCGAGAAGCAGAAATCCGAATAAAAGCAGTAAACAAAAGAAACAGAGCAAACACACAAACACGTAGATTTCAGAGGTTCACCCAAAAACAGGGCTACATCACATATCCCTTCCCTTCTCAGTTGTTGTAATCACCAAAAGAAATACAGATTACAAAGGTTTCAAGGATCTAAACCGATCCTACCTTAACTCCTCCTTCTGGACAAGAAACAAAGGAAGAACCCCTTCTGGATCGCCTCCAACCACGTCCTCGTATGCGCCTCCAAAAGGTATATCAGCCGTAAGCCGTCGTCTCGACCGTATCCCTAAAAACCGGAATACGCCATTAAATAGGCTTCAGCATAACCCGATCGTCGAACGCCGAACGGCGTTCGTCGAACGTCGAACTAGGCCCGTTCGACGAACGTCGAACCCAGTTCGACGCTGTCACCTGGACCCCTGCCCGCTGTCCGGTCAGCGGGATCTCCTCCGGGGGAGGCAGCCCCCGGACCCCCGCTGTCATCGGCGCCAGATATGTCGGAGGGGGATCACACTTCGATTCCTCTAAGCTCACGTGGGCTAACCCGTTGTGAGAAACAAAAAGACCGGAAGTGTTCCACAACCCCAACAGAGTTAAGCTAAATTGTCTCATCTACGCTGCACTTGTAATATTGGTACTTTCGTCTCCTTTGTTTAAAATTTTTGATAATTATCGTGCGTTGAATTTTTCTTCAAATTATTGTGTGTTCTTTGTATCCGTACGATTATTGTGACTATCTTGAGAATTGTGTGAAATCCCAACAATACGTACGTATAAACACTTTATATTTCACTTCTTGAATGCCTAAATGTGGAGGAGAATTATATATATAATAATAATAATAAGGGTATGTGTATGCCTAGAGTTTTAAACAATGTGGAGATTCTGAAGCAGCTGGATGAATATTGTAAAGTCTGGTCGAATGCAAGTCTTTAAGATTTATCCATGCTCGAATAATATTGCTCGATCATCGACCGTGTGCTCGATGAGAACGTTGGATCATCGATAATATGTCCAACGAAATAAGACTTGATGGCTAGTCAGATGATCGACGAAATGAGATCGACTTGACCGTCGGCCAAGTGATTGACGAAGTAAGACTTGATTGTCGACCGGGGGTGATCGATGAAAGAAGACTTTGATTGTCCCGCGGTAGCTGTTTCAAGAAAGAAGGCTTGATCTTTGACGACCGGGTGCTTGCAAAAAGAAGACTTGATCGTTACCAGGTGCAAGCACTTCTTACCGTAATTCTTGAAACAAATGAAAATGCGATAATTTTAGGTTCTGTTTGACGTGCCTTTTTTTGATCATCGGCAAGACAATGATTATGACCACAATAAAGAAAAGGAAATTAATTTTGAACATAGAATTAAAGTTGATGAAGTTCCTTAGAAGAGGTCGAGTGCTCACAAATGACATATAGTTCATAACCGACGTGGTCATGACCATCACTGCCGTGCCAAACGAAGCCTAAGGCTCTGTTTGGGGGGACTTATTTTCACCGGTCAAGCGGTTACGACCGCATGAATCAGATCATAATTAAGGTCCGGTTCATGCGGCCTTAACCGTTTGACCGGTGAAAATAAGTCCCCCCAAATGGAGCCTAAATCTCCTAATCAAGATTAATTTAATTGTAACATCAAAATCTAATTGAAATCTCGGGATTATTCTCCTTTCTCCCTCATCCCACATGAGACCCCGCCATGCCATTGTATTAGGCCTAAAATAGCATATTTTTAAGACTAATGGTTTGTTTGACACGACAGTGGCTGTCGCGAACACAGTGTTATGAACCGTTGTTCGCGAACACCCGACCTCAGATAAGTAACTCCAGTCATTTTTATGTTTAGAATTAGTTTTTTCCCTGGCGACGGTCATAATCATTGTCACGTACTCACGTCAAATACATATTTTATGATAATGAAGTTTTTGCCCAAACTCACTGATGTAAAAAAAAACATCGTTCCAAACGGGCTGAATCAAACATTCCATTCAGCTTAAAGACCTTTTTGGCAAGGACGGACCTACTATAGCGCGAGTGTGGGTACACCGGATTTTTTTTTCGCGATAGTAGGTTTCACGCACAAGCATCAAAATTCTCTTCCTCTCCTCGTGGCTTGCTGGGCTCCCAACCTCCCTCCAGACTACAGAAATCTCCTTCTCCCTTTCTCGGTGTCTCCCGTAAGGCCGTGACCCTGTCCGACCTCTTCCTTCTCCTCTCATACGAAGGCAAGAACCTCAGCACTTCTCTCAGTCGACAGCGAATCAGCGTCTAGCGATCGCAGGTAGTGAGCGGTTGACCTCGCCCTTCTCCTCACATGCGGCGGCATTCTTGGCCTCGAACCGCTACCAAGGGAGTTCAAGGGACATTTCCGCAAGATCTTGATCTGAAATTCATTCAAGTTGACAAAAAAAAAAATTCACTTACCTTGTCGACTTGATATCCGGTCGACTAAACCCAGAGCATCAAGGGGATGAAGCTTTTGTCGACCAGAAAAATGCTTTTGTCGACCATCCAATTGACAAAAGTTTTTTCACTTGCCTTGTCGACTTGATGTCTGATCAACAAAACCCAAAGCATCAAGGGGTTGAAGCTATTGTCGACCAGAAAAATGCCTTTGTCGACCAGACATCAAGCCGACAAGGCGTATGTTGGCGCCCGTTTTTTTTTCTTTCTATTTTTAAATCCACCAACATTGGAAAAAATTCGTCGTCCTCCACTGCTTCTTGGGGCATTGACAGTGCTCCGTTCAGCCGAGTCATTCCGATTGATGGAGCTAGGAGGAGCCAGGTGCCCAAAGAGGTACTAAATAAGGGTTTGGAGCCAAGCCCGCTCCAAACTCGACCCGACATCAACCCAACACTAGGCCCACCCTGAAAACATCAGCTGTAGTCACAGCACACAAAAAATGCAAGTGGCACTGGGGAATGTTCCAGCAGAATATGGAATGCAAAGCATTAGCTGGAAATATGGAGAGAACAAATCTGAGAACACTAAAGTCAGAAAAAAAAAAAGAGAGAAGCAGGCAGCATATGCAGCATCCACTCTTTACATGTCAGCTGCTTTAACATTTTCTGCACCCTTCACATTAAGCTTTACACATTCAAGCAAACATCCACCCATCTAATCAACTCTCTTACTGAACAGAAATACTGAACTCATTTCTCATCATTAAATTTAATAAGGGGGAGGTTGAGGGGGGAGTAAAGTGTAGGGGTGCACTTTGTGATAAAAGTGCGAGCATTCAACGGTCCATGTGGATTCACGCACACATCTCAAAGCGGGCACATCTTAAAGCGCTATGAAATGTGTGTGGGCATCCACGCGAACAGTTAGATGCTCGAACTTTATGATAAAGTGCATCACTTTCACTTTATTGTCCCTTACCTCATTGGGAGTAGGGGTGGATTTAGAGGGTGGCCAAAGGGACACTAGCATCTTCATTTTTTTTGCGATTTGTTATAAGTAGATCAAAATTTTGCAATTCGTAAATCAAATTTGACTATTCGCGGATCAAATTTCTGCTATTCACAAACAAAACTCAGCTATGTTCACCCCCCAAAATTTGAAATATTGTATGTACTAATGTATTTTAAAAACAAAATTGTGCAACCACATTTCTAATTTTCTAAATCTGCCACTGCGGTTGGGAGGTTGCATAAGTACAGGTTGCACCTTTCTATCTTTTAAAATTACATTTAGCTCCTCCCTCTAAGTTTTCCCATTTACAAAAATGTAGAAATTAATATGGATAAAAAATAATAAAACCAATCAAATTATTTCAATCAAAATATAAAATTTGAATATCATACAATATTTGGCATATCTAATCATTTTTCATTTATATTTTTAAAGAAAAATATCACACATTTTTCTATTGTTTAGATTCATCCAGCTGCTTCAACATCTCCACATTGTTTAAAACTCTAGGCATACACATACCCTAATAATAATAATTATTATATGTATATATATAATTCTCCTCCATATTTAGGCATAAATAATGAGGCATTCAAGAAGTGAAATATAAAGTGTTTATAAGTATGTATTGTTGGGATTTTACACAATTCTCAGGATAGTCACAATAACCGTAAGGGTACAAAGAACACACAATAATTTGAAGAAAAATTCAACGCACGATAATTAATCAAAAATTATAAACAAAGGAGACGAAAGTACCAATACGTTACAAGTGCACCGCAGATGAGACAAATTTGCTTAATCCGCGAGTGGACATTGATCTTGGACAGATGAGACAAAATTTCAATATAAAGTCGTTACAAAGGGTAATATTTAATATCATAAAATACCTTGATCAAGGAGATCGGGGGGTTGATCCCTGACCTCAACAACCTATTCGGGATTTATCATGTTGGTCCCCGGGAGATTTGGTTAGGATGTCTTATCTTCGATCTCAGTCTTATCTGATGGTTGTGGTTCCCAAATTCCAAGCCAGTCATGTGCCCCGGGGCCCAATACCTTTCTAATAGGTGAAAAACACGAGACAATCTAAGTCCAACACAAAAAGCTGTCAATAAAGGTGTAAAACACAAAAATAAATGGTTTTATCTCCTCGATTCACAAAAAATTGCCAATAAAGGTGTAAAACACACAAGTAAAGCTTGCAGGACTGAGCAGGTTTCTTTTCCGGGTGGGAGAGAAGTTGTAATGTCCCTGTTTTTTCGATGTTTATTTGAAATCCCTTTAGTGACTTATTTTGACGTCAGGGTGTTATGTTGACGCGTAGTTGACGAGTACCGTTGCTGGAGCGTGACTTTTGCTCATTTAGTATTCGAGGTTTTGACTTAGAATATTAGCTTGGCTAATTTCTAGGGCGATTTATAGATTTGCCTTGCGAACCGGGTTTGTTTTGGAACTCGGTGGAGTCTTTTTAGGATAATTGGTGTTTTGGGCTTCTGGAGAATTTTTACCCGAGTTTGGTTTGTCGAATCTTAAATTCGACTTCGCCATTGATTTCGTAGCATCGATATTTAGCTACGGTGGGAATTTCGTTGAAATCCGAGTTGATTTAAGTTATATGATATTATAACATATGTATATTATATTATATCTACTATTATATTGTATTTCTCACCTTAATCATCTTTTGTCCCGAAAAGTTTCAGGAATTGTTGCCTGAGGGTTCTTGTGACCAGATTTTCGAAGAGGAGCGTTGTGTGGCCGAATTTCGGCTGAATAGAGGCAAGTGGTGACTTCTTCCCCTTGCCAAGCTTTTCTTTTCCTAGTATATTTTTTTGCTAGTCAGTTAGGGGTCGGGTAGGATTCAGCCATTGCCGATCTGTTGATTCTGTAGAAAATTTGGTGATTTTGGGAGGAGATAATTCGTCGATTATCATAGGTTAATTCATCGTATATGCAAGTCTTAGTAGATTTCGTCGGGTGTATGTGATAGCTATTCAGTCGAGTTCAAGTGCATGTTAGCCTAAGTTAGATTCGACGAACATTAGTTTTTGGACTAAGTAAAATGCGTTGAGTGACGGCTTAGCGTTGAGTGGTCTGTGAGATTAAGTAAAAAGCGTTGAGTGTACAGCTGATGCAGTAGCCCCAGGCCGACCCGCCGCGGTTAGTCCTGACCGACTTAGCCATAAGACACGAAATGGCCACTACTGCCGAGCTGCAGCCCAAGCACCCCACCCATGACCGCACCTATTCTCAGCGCGGCGGGATGTTGAGGCGGGCTATCGAACCCAGCCCCCTTGATAAATCCCTTTCCTAACAGGGACTATCACCAACTGAGCTTGCTGCCGCCCGGCAGTAGTGTCCATTTCGTGTCCTATGGCTAAGTCGGTCAGGACTAACCGCGACGGGTCGGCCCGGGGCTACTGCATCAAAAAAGTGCACTTTTTTGATGCAGTAGCCCCGGGCCGACCCGTCGCGGTTAGTCCTGACCGACTTAGCCATAGGACACGAAATGACAACTACTGCCGGGCTGCAGCCCAAGCACCCCACCCATG
Organism: Platanthera zijinensis; assembly: GCA_039513925.1. Lineage (NCBI taxonomy): Eukaryota > Viridiplantae > Streptophyta > Magnoliopsida > Asparagales > Orchidaceae > Platanthera > Platanthera zijinensis. Next base: position 107,523,814 of record CM077097.1, read on the forward strand.
ACCGCACATATTTTCAGTGTGGCGGGATGTTGAGGCGGGGTCTCGAACCCAGCCCCCTTGATAAATCCCTTTCTTAACAGAGACTATCACCAACTGAGAAGCCCCCTTGATAAATCCTTTTCTTAACATGGACTATCACCAACTGAGCAGCTCAGTTAGTGATAGTCCCTGTTAAGAAAGGGATTTATCAAGGGGGCTGGGTTCGAGACCCCGCCTGAACATCTCGCCGCGCTGAGAATAGGTGCGGTCATGGGTGGGGTATTTGGCTGCAGCCCGGTAGTAGTGGCCATTTCATGTCCTATGGCTAAGTCGGTCAAGACTAACCGCGATGGGTCGGCCCGGGGCTACTGCATCAACATCCCTTGGCGTTGAGTGGTCTATGCGGCTAAGTCAAGAGCGTTGAGTGCGTTGAGTGTACTCAACGCGGCATTGAGTGTACAGCCCTTGGCGTTGAGTGTTAGGCTTAGGCGTTGAGTGTACTCAACGCGGCGTTGAATGAAGGCAATATCGTTGAGTTAACTGTTAGGCGTTGAGTATTGTGCCTTGGCGTTGAGTGTGTTTACTGAGTCAGGTTTGGCGTTGAGTGAATGTGCGCTGGCGTCGAGTGGACTCAGAGCTTTTGTTTAAGCGTCGCATGAACTTAACGCGACGTCGGGTGAAGGTACTTCAGTAAGTAAAACTGTTTGGCGTTGAGTGCGCTGAATGCACTCAACGCGACGTTGAGTGCAAGCTAGGCGTCAAGTTGACTCAACGCTTTTCCGCAGACTTGGTATTTTGTGGACGAATTCGTTGAGTTTGCTCTTGGGCCGATTTCGGATTTACTTTCCTCCTTGTTGTTGTCGGAGAAGCTCATTGTTTGGTTATGGTTTGTCTATGTTGGCAGTGGATAATTAAAGGACCACCAACTTGATTCCCTTTTATTTTGGTGAATTATTGCCCTGGTGGGTTTGCCCGGTGTGGGTTTGTTACTGCTGGTGTTTTGGGTAGGTTCCCACCGCCGCAGGTGCCGATTTTCCCCAGTTTTGGGTGTGTCAAGGTATAAGACCACCTTTCCTTGGGCCCTTGTGAAGTATTTTTGTTGTTGGTGTGTTGGGTAGGTTCCCACCACCACAGGTGTCGGATGACTGGTGTTCTCTTTTGTTCACCAAGTTATGGGCTAATTAATTCCTTACTTACAATTATTTCATTACATGTTCCATAAAGCATAGATCTTTATAGCACTTGATTTATTATTGAGCTCGTAAGTTAGTCTTTTCTCATTATTTTTGAATTAGGGTTGGTAACCCTTTATTTATTTGGTTTATTATTAACTTTTTTTTATCTTTGATCTGTACTTGTATTTTCTTTCTTGCTGATGTGTTCTTTCTTTGGATGCCTCGGCTTTGGAGAAATAGCTGATTGAGTGGGTAGGGTTATTTGACTAGCTCTCTGCAGTTGTCTCTATTCCTCACAGGTTGTGAGGTAGTGTGTTGTTTTATTCTTGTTCAGACATGCACATCTTTTAGTGAGGTCGTGCGAGGTTGGTTACGCCCACTGGATATTTGTATTATGTTCAGTACTTGCTAGCTGTTAAGTCTTTTTTATGTATGACTTATTGTATTTACTTGCTCTCTTGAAAGGTTTTATGCTAGGTTGCATGTTAGATATTTTAAATTATAAAAGTATTACTTCTATCATCTCATGCATGCCATATTTCAAAACTAACATCATTATGTTTGGTGAACATAAAAACTATTTTCATACTTATACTAAATCTAGAGTCATGGATATCATGAGTTGTCTTATATGGATGTTTTTACTCATGTAGGATGTCAATTGATGTAAATAAGGTATTTTCCATAGCGTAAACCTATATTTTCAGTTATGGACTAGTTGATCCACTGAGCCGAGGGATACGACCATCCAGAACTAAATTTAAAACATGTTTTATTCATATTTTAATTTGGTATTTTCATAAATTATGTTAGGATTGGAGTTTGCCTGAACGTCTGCAGTTATCCCCTACACGACATGGCATCACGGCGCGTGCTTTCTCTTACTCTGATATTCATTTAAATTCAGAGAAAATGCAGGTTATGATAGTTGGTATCAGAGGGATGGGTTGATTGGCAATTGGTCGAACAACCATCTCAGGTTAGGTTTAGTTATCTTGTTCCATAACATACACACACTGATGTGTCATCTATTAGTACGTCTTAGCTGAAGCATGAACACTACACTCATAAACATGATAAGAAGTATATGAGACATATTATGTAGTATGAGATGCATAATATGTGTTTGCATATGGATTCTCATATGAGACAACATGTGACTGTTATATAGTATGAGAAGCATAACAATCATCCATTGAATACACATTAGATTTTTCTTTTCAGTGCATGCGATATTATGTAGTATGAGATGCATAATATTTCATGGTATGCCGCTCATAACATGCACTAAGGCTTTTATTAGATTGCATAACACAACATACATGACATAACATTGCATTAGCACATGTGCCAAGCTAAAGATTTACATGATGGCACATGTACACACATGATTTTTGGTCAAAAAGAATAAAAAGTCATGCATTCATGGTCTATGCACATGAGTCAGTGGGATGACGGTATATCATCCTAAGTTTAAGCATGACATCATTAATAAAATCTCATAGCAAGTTAGTAGCTTGAGCAAGTATTTGTACATGTATTGTCTGAACTAAGTTGTGTAGTTCTAGCAGTAAGCTAGGTATTGAATAGTTGTTTGTTGTGTTTTAGAATGCTATCGAGTGTCCTACGACAAGGTTGACTCCCCAGTTTGAGGGCAAGTCGTCCGGGGCACAGAATGAGGTCGTGATAGAAGGAATGTGATAGAGTGAGTAATGATGCTCTATCTAGGCAAATAGTGGAGATGCAATCGCAGATCCAAGCCTTGTTGACTTTTGTGTCAGGACAACCGTCTAGAGTGCAGAACCCTGTTGTAGGTCAAGCTGTTGTGGTTCCTCCTACTCCTCTGGTGCCCCTAGCTGTGTTACCACTAGAGATGAACTTTATCTCTCATTTCCAGCGACTAGGACCTCTTACCTTGATGGTAGAGCAGATTTCATGGCTTTGGACGACTGGATTATCACAATCGAGGAGATGTTCTCTTACTTAGGGGTTTCTGCCGACCAAAGAGTGATGGTCACTGTCTACCAGCTAAAGGGTCTAGCTAAGAGCTGGTGGTTGAGAGAAAAGGAGAATTTGAAGGACGGATGTTCGTGAGAAGCCTTCAACGAGCTATTGTTGAGAAAGTTTCTTCCGTCGGTCGAGCAAGACCGCTTGATGAATAATTTTCTGCACTTGAAGCAAAGGTAACTCACAGTGAGTGAGTATAAGGCAGTGTTTAACAAGTTGAGTCGGTGTGCTCCAGATCTTGTGTCCTTGAAATCTAGTAGAGTTAAGCATTTTCTGGGTGGTATTCGGAATGAAATCCAGCTGGCCAGTGCTTATGGGTCTGGAAGTTATGCTGAAGTTTGTAGAAGCCGCTTTAAAGGTCGAAGCAATAAACAATGCGAAGAATCGAGGTCAGCAGATGAGAAAAGATAAAAGGAAGTCTGATGAGGGTAAGAACTCTAAGGAGTCTGGTTCTGCTTCAAGGAATAGGAATAGGAAAGTGTGCAGTTTCTGTGGCCGGTCATGTCATCCGTTTGAGAAATGTTTCAAGAGATTGGGAGCTTAGAAGCAAAAGAAGGTGCATGCGATTCAGAGCGCTCCTAAAGGAGAATTGGTTTGTGTTTTATGCAAACGGAAGGGGCACGATGTTGCCCATTGTTAGGGTAAGAATAGGGTTTGCTATCAGTGCGGGCAGAAAGGACATTTCAAGTCGAAGTGCCCATAGTCTCAACCCACATTGCAGCACGTTCCACTTTAGGCTTTGCCGCCGCCATAGTATTTGGACAAAGGGAAGGGCAAGCTGAACGTGGTGACCTTGGAGGAAGCACAAACATCCACCCGGTGATCTCAGGTTAGATCCTAACCTAGTTTGGTTTCTTTTTAGCTCATAGTTGTAGTTTCGATGTTGCTCGGTTAGTTATGTATGCGATTTTATAGGGAAGTTTAAGGTAAAGAACCGTTGGGCGCGCATTCTTTTTTATTCTAGTGCTACCCACTCATTTGTGGCTAGGACCTTTATGGAGCCTCATCGTTTTCCCTCTGGTGATTCAGTGGTGTCGGACCAGGATATCCCGGGTTATCCGATTCTTTTGGGTGATTTCCTAGCTGTTGCTGATTTGAAGGTGATAGACCTAAAGGACTTTGATGTGATCTTGGGCTTGGACTGGTTGTCTAGATATGATGCAGCTATCCAATGCAAGGTCAAGTGTTTGGACTTCAAAATAGACAACGGTCACCCCAGGAGTGTTTATGGTTATCCGCGCCAGGATTCCCTGATTATTTCTGCGGTATGTGCTCGGAAGCTTTTAGATTCTAGTTATTTTGCTTACTCGGTTTCCATTTTGGGAACCATTAGTGTGTTGCCGCATGTCGAGAAGGTTCCGGTGGTGCGGGAGTTTCCAGATGTTTTCCCTGATAGTCTTCTTGGTCTTCCACCTAAGAGAGACATGGAGTTTGTTATAGATCTGGAGTCAGGTACTCGTCTAATTGTAAGGCATCGTACTGTATGGCCCCGCGTGAGCTGGAAGAGTTGCGTACCCAACTAGATGAGTTATTGCACTCTAGTTTCATTAGGCCAAGTTCTTGGCCTTGGGGTGCTCTCGTTTTGTTTGTAAAGAAGAAGGATGGATCTTTAAGGCTGTGCATCGATTATTGAGAACTAAACAAGATAAATATCAAGAACGGGTATCCCTTGCCATAGATAAATGATTTGTTTGATCAGTTGCGTGGTAGTACAATGTTTTCTAAGATTGACCTTTGTTTGGGCTACCATCAGTTGAGAATCCATGAGTCGGATGTTCCGCGGACTGTTTTCCATTCTCGGTACTAGCATTTTGAGTTCTTGGTAATGTCATTTGGATTGACGAATGCATCATTTGCCTTTATGAACATGATGAACCGAGTGTTTAAGGATTTCTTAGATCAGTTTGTGGTTGTTTTTATTGACGATGTCCTAATTTATTCTCGGAGTACTGAGGAGCATGCCAACACTTGCGTTTAGTTTTGTCTGCTTTGAGGGAGCATAAGTTGTATGCAAAGTTGAGCAAGTGTAAGTTTTGGCTATCCCAAGTTTCCTTTCTGGGTCATGTGGTTAATAAGGATGGTATTTTTGTTGATCCAGAGAAGATTACAACCATTTTGGATTGGAATAGACCTACCACACCCAAAGAGATATAAAATTTCCTAGGGTTGGCAGGATATTATAGAAATTTTTTAGAGAGATTATCTACATTGTCTGTGCCGCTAACTAAGCTTACGCAGAAGAACACAACGTTCATCTGGAGCGATAAGTGCGAAGAAGCTTTTCAGGAATTGAAACAGAGATTGTGCACTGCTCCAGTTTTGTCTTTGTCTACCGAGGGAGTAGAGTATGTTGTTTATGTCGATGCATCACATGTCGAGTTGGGATGTATCCTGATGCAAGAAGATAAGGTAATTGCGTATGTGTCTACATAGTTAAAAATTCATGAAAGAAATTACCCTACGCATGATTTGGAATTTTCAGCTATAATTTATGCTTTGAAGCTGTGGAGACATCTGTTGTATGTCTTCACTCAGAAGTAGCTGAATTTGTGTCAACATAGATAGTTGGAGTATGTCGTGGACTATGATGTTGATATTTTGTATCATCCAGGTAAGGTTAATGTGGTAGCCGACGCCTCGAGTAGAAAGACCGCGCAGATCTTTAACCTTTCTGTAGAATCCTTGGTGGAAGAATTCTTGTTAATGAACATTTCTATTGGGAATAGTGACTCGTCAAGCAGCTTGGAAGTGTCAGAGCCCTCTTGGATTACACTCACACGGCTGCATCAAAAGGATGATCCTGATTTGTTGTACCTCTATAATAGAACTGAGAAAGTGGAGTTACCATACTTTTCCATTGATGACACAGGTACTTTAAAGTACCGCGGTAGATATTGTATCCCCGCTATTGTGGATATTCGAGCAAGGATATGCAGTGAAACACATGAATCTAGTGTTGCCTACCACCCTGGTTATACTAAGATGTACCGAGATCTGAAGCATATCATTTGGTGGTATGATATGAAAGCTGATATAGCCAGGTTTGTGTCAAAATGCCTCACTTGCAACCGAGTTAAGGCTGATCATAGAAGTTCGGGTGGCAATTTGATGTCTTTAGAGATTCCAGGTTGGAAATGGGAGAGTATTTCCATGGATTTTATTACTGTTTTGCCGAGATCTCCTCGAGGGCATGATTCTGTTTGGGTTATAGTGGATAGACTGAGAAAAGTGCTCACTTTATGCCTTTCAAGATTGATTACTCCATGAAGAAAATAACAGAGCTGTACTTGGATGAGGTTATCAGGCTACAAGGAGTGCCGGTGAGTATTGTGTCAGATCGAGACTTCAGGTTTACGTCTCGCTTTTGGAAAAGTTTGCAGGAAGGGTTGGGTACCGATCTGAGGTATTCCATCACTTATCATCCGCGGACCAATGGTCAGACAGAGAAAGTAATCCAGATTGTGGAGGATATGATCATATGTTATATTTTGGACCACGGGGAAGTGTGGGATGAGCGACTCAGATTAATGAAGTTTGCCTATAATAATAGTTATCAAGAGAGCTTGCAAATGACCTCGTTTGAGGCCTTGTATGGGAGACGTTGCAGAACTCCTTTGTTTTGGGCCGAAGTTGGTGAAAGACCATTATTGGGTCTTGAAGCTTTAGAAAAAATGGATATTTTTATAAGACATATTCGAGAGAAGCTTCGAATAGCTCAGGAGCGTTATAAGCAGAACGCTAATCGTCGAAGGACTGAATTGGAATTTGTTGTTGGGGAACTGATTTTTCTTAAAGTTTCCCCGATGTCTGGTATAAAGAGGTTTGGAAAGGACCATAAGCTGGATCCTAGGTATGTGGGACCTTTTAAATTTGTTGAACGCATTGAAGTGTCAGCTTATAGGCTGGATTTGACCGCAAGTTTTCCTGGTGTGCACGATGTGTTTCGCGTGAGACAGTTGCAGAAATGTGTGCTCAGCGACCGACAGGTTCTTGATTTTGTGCCCCAATTGGAGCCTAATCTTTCCTATGTTGAAGTACTTATTCGCATTCTGGATACTCAAGATCGGGTGTTGCGAAGGAAGATCATACGCATGGTTAAAGTTTTATGGCGCAACCAAGACGTGGAGAGCATGACTTGGGAGTTGAAGTCAGCTATGAGGGAAGCTCATCCTCATCCGTTCTCCTAGTTTCTTTTGATATGTGTTCCTATTCTATACTCTTCGATTAGTTTCCTTCTGTAAAGTTTCAGAACGAAACTTTTTTTAGGGGTAGTGGTTGTAACGCCACTGCTTTTTCGATGTTTATTTGAAATCTCTTTAGTGACGTATTTTAACGTTAGAGCATTACGTTGACGCGTAGTTGATGTGTACCGTTGCTTGAGTGTGACTTTTTCTCATTTGGTATCCGAGGTTTTGACTTAGAATATTAGCTAGGCTAATTTCTAGGGCAGTTTTGAGATTTCCCTTGTGAGTCGGGTTTGTTTTGGAACTCGATAGAGCCTTTTTGGGATATTTGGTATTTTGGACTTCAAGAGAATTTTTACCCAAGTTTAGTTTGTCGAATCTTAAATTCGACTTCGTTGTTGATTTTGTAGCGTCGATATTTAGCTACGGTGCGAATTTCGCAGAAATCCGAGTTGATTTGAGTTATATGATATTATAACATATGAATATAACACTATATTATATTATATTATATCATCAACTATTATATTGTATTATCTCAGCCACTAGAGATAACATATAATATGTTATATGATATGTATATAATAATTCCTATGTAATATTATAATAGATAGATAAAGATAAAGACCAAGTACTATTCGTCATCTTCCTCCCCAAGCTATCGGACCGAGAATGCGGAAGAAAGAGGGAGGCGGGTTTCGCTAGGCTTTCGGCCACCACTTGTAGGAGCTCTGGTGCACGAAATCGTCGTCGGAGAGTAGATCCGGAAAGCTCTCTTCGAGATCTACGCGTTGGTGGTAGGTAATTTTGATTTCTTAGACTTTTGGCATTAGGGTTTCTCACCTTGGCCCTCTTTTGTCCTGAAAAGTTTCAAGAATTGTTGTCTAAGGGTTCTTGCTGCCAGATCCTCAAAGAGGAGTGTTGTGTGACCGGATTTAGGCCGGATCGAGGCAAGTGGTGACTTCTTCCCTTTGTCAAGCTTTTCTTTTCTTTGTATATTTTCTGTGCTAGTCAGTTAGGGGTCGGGTAGGATTTGGTCATTGACGATCTGTTGATTCTGTAGAAAATTTGGTGATTTTGGGAGGAGATAATTCGTCGATTATCATACGTTAATTCAACGTATATGCAAGTCTTAGTATATTTCGTCAGGTGTATGTGATAGTTATTCAGTCGAGTTCAAGTGCATGTTAGCCTAAGTAAGATTCGACGGACATTAGTTTTTGGACTAAGTAAAATGCGTTGAGTGACAGCTTAGTGTTGAGTGGTCTGTGAGATTAAGTAAAAAGCATTGAGTGCACTGAGTGTACAACCTTTGGCATTGAGTGGTCAATGCGGCTAAGTCAAGAGCGTTGAGTGTGTTGAGTGTACTCAACGTGGCATTGAGTGTACAGCTTTTGGCGTTGAGTGTGTTGAGTGCGTTGAGTGTTCATGCTTGGGCGTTGAGTGTTCAGCCTTAGACGTTGAGTGTACTCAACTCGGCGTTGAATGAAGGCAATATCGTTGAGTTAACTGTTAGGCGTTGAGTGTTGTGCCTTGGCGTTGAGTGTGTTTACTGAGTCAGGTTTGGCGTTGAGTGAATGTGCTCTGGCGTCTAGTGGACTCAGAGCTTTTGTTTAAGCGTCGTGTAGAATCAACGCGGCGTCGGGTGAAGGTAGTTCGCTAAGTAAAACTGTTTGGCTTTGAGTGCGCTGAATGCACTCAATGTGGCGTTGAGTGTAGGCTAGGCTTTGAGTTGACTTGACGCTTTTCCACAGACTTGGTATTTTGTGGTCGAATTCGTTGAGTTTGGCCTTGGGCCGATTTCTAGGATTTACTTTCCACCTTGTAGTTGTCGGAAAAGCTCAGTGTTTTGATTATGGTTTGTCTATATTGGCAGTAAATAAAGGACCACCAGCTTGATGCCCTTTTGTTTTGGTGAATTATTGCCCTAGTGGGTTTGCCCAGTGTGGGTACGTGACTGCTAGTGTTTTGGGTAGGTTCCCACCACCGCAGGTGCCGATTTTCCCCGGTTTTGGGTGTGTCAAGGTATAAGACCACCTTTCCTTGGGCCCTTGTGAAGTGTTTTTACTATTGGTGTGTTGGGTAGGTTCCCACCACTGTAGGTGCCGGATAGCCCGTGTTTTCTTTTGTTCACCAAGTTATGGGCTAATTAATTCCTTACTTACAGTTATTTCATTACATGCTCCATAAAGCATAGACCTTTATAGCACTTGGTGCAAATTCATTACTGTTAAGCTCGTAAGTTAATATTTTCTCACTATTCTTGAATTAGGGTTGGTAACCCTTTATTTCTTGTGTTTATTGCTAACCTTTTGATCTTTGATCTCTACTTGCATTTTTTTCTTGCTGAGGTGTTCTTTCTTTGGATGCCTCAGGTTTGGAAAAGTAGCCGGTTGAGCGGCTAGGGTTGGTTTTGGCTGGTTCTCTGCATTTGTCTCTATTCCTCACCGGTTATGAGGTAGTGTGATGTTTTATTCTTGTTCAGACATGCACATCTTTTAGTGGGTTCGTGTCAGGTTGTTGACGCCCACTGGATTTTTGTATTATGTTCAGTACTTGCTAGCTGCTAAGTCTTTTTCTGTATGACTTATTGTATTTATTTGCTCTCTGGGAAGGTTTTATGTTAGGTTGCATGTTAGATATTTTTAATTATAAAAATATTATTTCTATCACTTCATACATGTCATATTTCAAAACTAACATCATTATGTTTGGTGAACATAAAAGTCATTTTCATACTTATACTAAATCTAGAGTCATGCATTCATGAGTTATCTTATATGGATGTTTTTACTCATATAGGATATCAATTAATATAAATAAGGTATTTTCCGCAGCGTAAACCTATATTTTCAGTCGTGGACTAGTTGATCCACTGAGTCGAGGGATATGACCATCCAAAAACTTAATTTAAAATATGTTTTCTTCACATTTTAATTTGGTATTTTCATAAATTGTGTTAGGATTAGAGTTTGCACGAACGTCTGAAGTTATCCCCTGCATGGCGTGGCATCACGGCATGTGTTTTCTCTTACTCTGATATTCATTTAAATTCTGAGAAAATACGGGTTGTGACAGAAGTGCTCGCCTTTCTTTAGGATACTACGATGGAATCAAAAGTTCGAATGGACTAAGGAGTGTGAGGAGGCCTTCCGGTCTCTGAAGGATCAGCTCACCAAGGCTCCTCTACTCCAGGGACCCAAAGAGGGGGAAGACCTGACCTTGTACCTTGGAGTGGGGGCGGAGGCTGTAAGCTATGTGTTGGTCCGAGAGGAGGGCAAGAAGTAGCTACTAATTTACTATGTGAGTCGAGTATTGAAGAAGGCAGAGCTCAGGTATCCGATCCTGTAAAAGCTAGCCTTTGTTTTGGTCCTCTCGACCCGAAAACTCCGACCTTACCTTCAAGTTCACTCAATCCGGGTGGTTACCGATCGTCCGCTATGTGGCATCTTCGAAGGGTGAAACTTTTGGGAAGGTTGGGAAAATGGGCAGTGGAGTTGACGAGTTTGACATCTCCTTCATCCCGCATTTGTCGGTTAAAGCTCAAGCTGTGATGGATTTCTTTACAGTCTGTGTAGTGGAGTCGGAAGAGATAAGATCAAACCGCTTAGTTGCTTGGAAGCTACAAGTGGATGGGGGATTCAGGAAGACATTCTTTGAGAGCGGGGGTGGTTTTGGAAAGCCCCCAAGGGACGAAGATCGAGCAGGCCATAGTGATACACTTCCCTATTACCAACAACCAAACGGAGTATGAGGCAATCATTGCAGGGATGTGACTCGCTAAGGAGTTGGTAGTGCAGGATGTGGAGGTATTAACGGACTCGATGGTGGTGGCCTCACAGGTCAAGGGAGAGTTCGAGGCGAGGGATCTGACCCTGCAGTGATACTTGCTCAGGGTAAGTGGCCTTATTAGTGGGTTCCAAACTTTCTCCATCTTGCATGTACCATGTGAAGAGAGTGATGCGACGGATCGCCTGGCCAAGTTCGGCCCAAGGGCCTGATGGACCGTGACAGACTTGTTCCTACCATCCATAGAAGAGAAAGAGTTAATGGAGATAAATCAACGCCCTTCATGGAAGGACCTATTTATCACATTTTTGAACACCGACGAATTCCCCAGGGAGGCCACAGACAAGAAGCGCTTCAGACACAAGTCAACATACTATCTATTGCGCGAAGGAGATCTATTTCGGAAGACTCTCTCGGGACTCCTAGCTAGGTGTGTATCTGGGGAATTGGTTCCAAAGATCTTAGAGGAGGTCCACCCAGGAGAGTTTGGAAGCCACTCGGGAAGCAAGACCCTAAAAGGCAGGATAGTTCGGCAAGGATACTTTTGGCCAACCTTGAGCAAAGATGCGGAAGATTTCATGAAGAAATGTCTTAAATGTCAGCTGTTTGCGCACTCCAGCTCCTGCCCGCCCAGAGACTCAGAAGTATCACGACACCATGACCATTTGTAATTTGGGGAATGGACTTGGTGGGGCCTTTTTCTCGGGCCAGCGCGCAAAGCAGAATCCTTCTAGTCATGATTGATTATTTCTCGAAGTGGCTGGAAGTCAAGGTCCTGGCCAAGATGACCTCTCAGGTGATCCATAACTTTGTATATGGAGAGATCATTTGCCGATATGGGCTGTATTAAGCTATAATCATCGACAATAGGCCGCAATTCGCCAGCGATGAGTTCATCAATTTCTGTGGCCAGCTCGGGATCGATCTTAGGTTCGCATCGGCCCATCACCCCCGGAGTAAAGAGCAGGTGGAGGTGGAAAATAAGATCATCGTGAACCTGTTGAAGAAAATGGTTGAGAACCTGAAGAGAAGCTTGGTAGAGCAGCTTCCGTCGGTACTTTGGGCCCTGAGAACCATGCCCAACACCGCTACAAGGGAGACTCCATTCAAGCTTTAACATGGTTGCGAAGCCGAGCTTCCCGTGTAGTGGTCACCGCAGGTGGTCATCGTATGAGAAAGAGATGAAGACTAGAGAATCGAGAATGAAGGAGAGATGAGGTTCTCACTGGACCTGTTGGAAGAGCTTCGCGACCTCTCCGTAATCAGATTGGAGAAGGTTAAACGTCAAATGACCAATTATTTTGACAAACATGTACGCATCAAGCAATTTGTAAAGGGAGATCTAGTCTTGATAAAGATAGATGCGGCCGGTAGGTCGACGTTAATGGGAAAGCTCAATCCCAACTGGGAGGGTCCTTATTTTGTCGAGGAAGCCCTCAAATCAGTGGGTTATTGTCTCCAAAATGTAGAGGAGGAAACTATCGGTCACACTTGGAGTGGTGATGACTTGATACACTTATATCCCTGAGTATGAATAAGAAACATGTTTATTTCTCTAATACTTTTTCTTCTTAGCGTGTCCCCCCTCATGGCCTAAAAGGAAGTTGAACTTAGATCCTGAGCTGATCCCGCTGTTAGGCTCCCATTAGTTGATAGGTCAGGAAGGCTCTCGGTGGATGTTATGAAATAGTTGAACTTAGATCCCGAGCTGATCCTGCTGTCAGTCTCCCATTAGCTGGCAGGTCAGGAAGTCCCTCGGTGAATGTTGTGAAACCAGTTGAACTTAAATCCCGAGTTATCCAGCTGTTAGGCTCCCATTAGTTGACGGGTTAGGAAGGCCCTCGGTGGATGTTGTGAAACCAGTTAAACTTAGATCTCGAGTTGATCCCGCTGTTAGGCTCTCATTAGTTGATAGGTCAGGAAGGCCCTCGGTGGATATTGTGAAACAAGTTGAACTTAGATCCCGAGCTGATCCCGTTGTCAGGCTCCCATTAGTTGATAGGTCAAAAAGGCCCTTGGTGGATGTTGTGAAATAAGTTGAACTTAGATCCTGAGTTGATCCCACTGTCAGGCTCCCATTAGCTGACAGGTGAGGAAGGCCCTCAATGGATGTTGTGAAACAAGTTGAACTTAGATCCCAAGCTGATCCTGCTGTCAGACTCTCATTAGCTGACAGGTAAGGAAGGCCATCAGTGGACGTTGTGAAATAAGTTGAACTTTGATCCCGAGCTGATCCCACTGTCAGATTCCCATTAGCTAACAGGTTAGGAAGGCCCTCGGTGGACGTTGTGAAACAAGTTGAACTTAGATCCTGAGCCAATCCCGATGTCAGACTCTCATTAGCTGACAGGTCAGGAAGGTCCTCGGTGGATGTTGAGAAACAAGTTGAACTTAGATCCCGCTGTCAGGCTCCCATTAGCTGACAGGTCAGGAGTTCCCTCGATGGATGTTGTGAAATAAGTTGAACTTTGATCCCGAGCTGATCCCGCTATCAGGATCCCATTAGCTGATAGGTCAGGAAGGCCCTCGGTGGACGTTGTGAAACAAGTTGAACTTAGATATTGAGAAGATCCCGCTAACCAGGTTACCACTAGCTAGTAAGGTTGGAAGTCGCTCGGATATTGAATGAGGTATTGGCCCGAGAGGATCCCGCTGATCAAGCTTCCAATAGTTGGCAGGGCTAAAGGTCACTCGATGGTAGCTCGAGAGTTTAACCCTAAGGGAAACTCGCCTTCAAAGTTCTCGCCGGTCAACAAGGCTGGGAGTCGGAGGAAAGTTGAAGCGACTGCAAAGTTGTAAGGAAATCTCGATGATAAGGGACTCGCCAGTCAATAGGACAAAAGGTCATTAAAAAGCTATGACAAGTGCCAATGTCAGGACATAAAAGAGGCAGGGCAAGGGGTATATGCGAATGCTACTGTTCGTGGCTGGAATTCGCTAGCCGAGTTCTGTAGTTGTGCGCGAGCCGTTGGGGCGAGAATGGCGCGAGACCTAATTCTAAGCGTCAAGTTCGCGAAATCGACACTGCACAAGTTGTGCTAAGGTATCGCAAGATGTCTTTCCCAAGAGCTACCGAAGTTAAAGCGGGAGTTGAGTCCGTTTATGTGCGACAAATCAACCAGAGCTAAAATAAAAATAGAATGAAGATAAATTTCATAGCGCAAAACTTTAATTTGTATTTTGTTGATAAATGTTACATCTCGCCAAAAAGGGGCCTTGCCGAAAAAATGGAAAAATACATAGGAAAACAGAAAAAACAAAGACTTCAAGGCAAAGATGCTGACTGCTCGCTCTCACCCGATGTGGCGATAGCATCATCTTCTTGCTTGATGATTGGCAGGAATAGCTCTGGGACAAAGTCCTCGACATTTACGCCCACGCCCTCACCTCTCAAAAGGCTGGCTCCCTGCATCACTTGAAACGAGTGCCTTATCACGGCGATGACATTATCTTGCATCATCGACTCAATCTCGTGTTGAGAGTACTGTTGAAGCTTCTTTTTCTCGCCGAGGAGAGGGAGAACTAGCGAGTCGATCAATTGCTTATTCTGGGCCTTCAACCCCTGGTTCTCCTCCTTAAGATGGGCGATGTGCGTGTGCAGCTGAGCAGCGGTCGCGACATCCTGTAAAGAGTTTAAGGAGTTAGAGCGAGAACGGAAAGTAGCGAGTGCGTTTGGTAAGAGAAGGCTTACTATGTCACCCGCTCGCCTGGCGAGATCTTGCTCGGCTGCAGCCAGCTTCTGATTCAATGTCGTAACTTCCTCAGATAGCACACCCCGCGAGTCGCGTACATCTGCCAGGTTTCGTGATAGGCGAATGCCACGACAAGCCTTCATATGAGCAAGCTCGATGGCATGGAGCTGGGCTCGCATGCTATCATACGCGAGTGCTTGCATGGTCGCATCATCGTAATAGGAGGCACTGTCTCACCAAAACAACCTGAAGGAGAAGGCATAGGCTTGGCTAGAGACGGTCTCGCCCTCCTGCTAGGAGGGAGGAGAGTAGAGATGGAGGCCCTATTGTCCTCCTTGTCCCAGAGTAGCAAGGGATCGTCGACATCATCTAACAATTTCTCTCCCAGACCAAAGTTCTAGTGGCCTCTTGGCACCACTTTTCTCTCTTGCGCCGCCGAGGTCCCGCCGATCTCGCTGATGGTCTTTCCGGCGATCTCACCCGCGATCAGAGTGCTCGCGGGAAGAACCGTACTGACTTCCTTGCCTTTGGCAAGGGCTGTGACTTTAGGCTTCTTGGGAAGCAACTGAGTGGGAGGCGTGTCGGGCTTTCTCTTTTGACCGCTTGCCTTTGACAGGAGCCTTGGTTCACTTCTGCAGGTTGCAGCAGCGGCCTCCGCGCATGCCTTCCCAAAGGCGAATGTCGTGTTGCTCGTGTGAGGTTAATTAAGGGGTAGGTCTCACGCTCTTGTGCGTGTAGTAATTAGTTGAAGTTCTCGAATCAATTAGTTAAAGGAAAGGGTGAGGAATAACTTCTCCGGCGAGTATGGGTAGGAGCGAGTCGACCTTTTTTCTTAGGTAATAGACATAAAACTCCTGGAATATGAATTGGTGGAGTTTGACCTCGTATCCTCTAAGGCTGGGAGGGTGGTAGGTCGACTCTTCCAATTGGACAGGCGAAAGGGGGAGATTGTTGAAATCACCTGAGACAAAGACAAACTTACGGATCCAGTGATGATTCTTGTTAGCGAAACCCACTGCCTTGAGGTTATTGCCGGAGAAGAAGGCGATCTCATCCCTCTTAGCCCTGAAGTTGAAAAGTTTACGGGAGACTGGAAGATTGAACTCTATCCGCTCAACCCGCAGGTAGCAGGTGAATGCTACCAGTAAGGCTTTGGAGTGGGATTTTGCCTTGTGGGAACGACCCCGAAATATCACAGGGCCCGGCGTATCTCCGAACAAATAGGGAGGCAGAGACCTACCTTGAAGTGCTCGACAGGTATAGCGAGTTCACTCGCCGATAAGTAGTTTATAGATTCTCCTTTCCCTGGTAGACGCGCGACGAACCCAGGCAAGATGTACAGCCCGACTAGTGTAACGCCCAAAAACTCAAAAGAGGAACGTATGGCATTTTCAGGCCAAGTTGGGTTCTGAATAGGCTGACACGGCCTATGACACGGGCGTGTCACAGGGCGTGTCGTGCTTGAGGTCGACGATTTTCTGAGAGATGGACAAATTTCAGTCGACGAGTGTTGAGACATGGCACACGGCCTGAGACACGGGCGTGTCATAGGCCGTGTCCTGCTCTGGTAGTTTGGCGAGTTGTGTTGAGGCTATTACACGGCCTGGGACACGGGCGTGTCCCAGGGCATATCTAGCACACGGCATGTGACACAGGCGTGTCACATGGTCGTGTCCTGTTCGGGACGTTTCAGTCCTGTGTTGTTTGAGGCACACGACCCATGACACGGGCGTGTCACTTAAGACACGGGCGTGTCTCAAGCCGTATCATAGGCCGTGTCCTGTTCTGGAATTTCTGGTTTGACGGCGAGTGAGGGAACACGGCCTTGGACACGAGCATGTCATAAGCCGTGTTCGGCCTAGGAAGTTCTTTTTCAGGGCGCATCGTGGCCGTTCGTTTCCTTCAATTAGGATCTGATGGCTCAGGCTCTCCCTGCTGGTATTTGGCCGGGAATAGGGTTTTCAAACCCTCATTTTGCACTTGGAGCTTTCTATTTCCAAGGTTTAGAGAGTGGGGAGAGAAAGGAAGAGGGAGGAGGTCAACTCCGGCCGCCGGAGAAGCTTCGGAGCCCCGTTTCTTGAGCGGAGTCCAGATCCGCGAAGGCAAGATCGTTGCGGTGGTGTTCATTCGACCAAGTTTCTCCATGGCTAGGAAGAGAGGTCGTAAGGTAGCGATACTTCTCCTCTTGGTTTTTAGGATGCACGCTTAGCATCTCTTCTTTGCATTTTTTGGGCTCCAGATCTCTTAAATGAGAGGGGTTTGGGTTGTCATAGTTCAAGAGGAACCTCCGGGTCGATTGTGTCCATCCCCGACTTGATTTTGCATTAGAGATCCGTTTCGTTAGTGGATTAGGCATTGTGGGTGAAGCCGTAGTCGCGACCGTTAGTCCGACTCGGTGATGTTGCATAGCGAGCCTTAAGGATTCGATAGGAATCCGTTGCGGCAAGATGCCGTTGTGATGTATGCATTTTTTCCCTTTTCTTGAGTGAGTACTTATAGTCGGAATCGGACAAGGTTAGCTCCGCATTTGGCGGTAGATGGTTTCCTTGGTGCGCGGGAACGTTGCAGTACAAATGGTGGATTAGTTTGGGGAAAGGGAAAGGCTATGTTTTGTGATGTGTTAAGGAGTGACTTTGTCTCCGTGGTCGGTTGGCTATCTCATGACGTGCAAGTCATGTGGGGAGAGTGTCCTGGTGAGACTAGTCCCTTTCTGTGAGATTGACGAGAATGCCAAGCGTAGGGCAAGCCCGGGAAATAAGGCTATGAGCGGGTGGGGTCCAGCAAGGGTTCTTAGAATCGGTTGTGTGTGAGACGGAATCCTGACGCGAGAAGTCGGAGTTTACAGGCAAGCCCGGGTTTAAGACCCATGTGCGGGTTGGGCCTTGACAAGATTTCTGTGTAGCGGCTTTTGGACCGTTGGGCATTGTAGTCCCCTTTTGTTTGCGGCTTTACACCAATGGGGAAATGGAAGTACCCAGTTGTGATGATGATGTACTAGTTGTATACGTGATAGGGTGCCTTGGGTGAAGTCCGGGTTTGCATGCATGCTGCATAGTAGGGCCCTTTTTATTCTGTGCTCGACATAGAAAACTTGATTGTTGTATGAGATATCCAAACTTGTTTTAAAGCTTTACATGTTTATGTATATGATATACGAAGTGCTGACTTGTAGGTTGGAGGGGTACCCCGGGGTCCGTTAGGGGCGGCCGGGAGGAGATGTGTTGGTTATAAAGTAGAGGTCAGCCTTTGCTGACCCACGTTACCACAAATTTTTTTATAGGGCAAGGATCGCAAGCGGGAGCATGTGCGCCGGCTGAAAATCCCTAAGCCTCATGAAGTGTTTGTTGTGCTTTCTAGATTGTTTCATATTGATTATGTGCTTCACGTTTTGGGTATATTCCGGCTTGCATGTCGAGGAAGCCTAGGAGTGCTGTTGCACGTTGATGTTTGACCTTGTGGTCTTTTCGTTTTGGACTCATTTGATGTAAGGCCATAAGGCCGTGGTGATACTCCTATTTTTGTTAGTGGAAAACTTCTAGTTGTTTGGTATATTTCCGCTGTGTTTTATTCTGAGTTTTGAGATTGGGTAGTTAATATCATCTTTTAATGCCAAAGCTATGACGTCTGTATGTTGTGGGGCCTCGACCGGACCCATATTATACGGTCATTACACGAGAGGTGTTACAACTAGCGTGTGGAACTCCTCCTCAGTTCATGAAGGGATAGTCGGCAAATGCTGCAGCGCACTTGGTTCGGCCATCAGTATCACCAGTCATTTCGCGAGTGAATGAAAGAAGGCGTAGAAGCGTGAGTGCAAGAAAAGAGAAGTTGGAAAGAAGGTTGGAAGCTTTCAAAATGGTAGTTAATGCGGTAGGTAGGGGCTTTTATAGAAATTTTTGGGCAGGAAGGATCCAGAACGGGGGATGTACGGATAGCCAACTCGCCACATCCCACCTTAGACCCTATGTCGATCTCGCTCTCCCCCCACTCGCCACCGAGTCCGAGCTAATGCTATGATTGACTTAAAAACAAGTCAGCAATAGAAAAGGAAAAGCCCAGTTGCGAGATCAAAAGAAAATTTTTAATATGCATGCACATTCGGCCCGAGTCATAGCAACAGTTTATTATTACAAACAGAATTGAAAGAAGGGCAGGAAGGCGAGTGTCGGTAGGCCTACCAAGGGCCATTACCATCGTCTCCGGCCTCTCCTCCCCGTCTTAGGCAGCATGTGAGAGTATTGAAATGCGTGAATAGTCTGTAGCTCTTATTGTGTTAGGAACAGCTGATCTTTGGCACGCGCAACGTGAATCCCGGGAAAGTCCGTCTTACTGTCGGCTCCCCCCCCCCCAATTCGGAAATCAGCTGTGAGTAGTTGTTCTCCAAGCAGAGTAGTCGCTCCTCGACAGAATTTTGGTTCTCCTGAACCTGGTTGTAGATCTCGCGCAGCATAAGAGTACGTTTTCTAAATAGTTCGATCGTCCGCCTCTTCAGCATCTCGGCATCCATTAGGTCACCCAGGAAGACAGTGATTGAGTCAGGAGATTGGGGGGGGGGGGCGAGAACTCCTCGTCGATGTCAACATCAGTTGACGAGTCCTCGCGATAGCCTGCAGTAGGTAAGTCCAGTCGAGTGTGATCTTATTATAGCAAGGGTGATGCAAGTGCTATTATTTACCTGTCGTGGTTTCCGCTCACCTAACCGAGTGTCGGCGGGAAGTGGGCTGCCCCTTGAAGGGAGTGTCAAAGGTAATGTGCGCTTTCCCAAGCCATGGACGCAGAATTGTCTGATCGGCGGCAGGAATGTTGTCTTGAGGTGGAAGGTTGGGAACCTCATCCGTCGGGGATTGTAGGCATGAAGAGGGATCTAGGGGCGTCAGGTGAGCAGGGGACTTGGGCGTTGAAGCGCCTAGTCCCGTGGTCCCAAAGGCGGGAGTTGTGGAAGATGCAAGTAAGCAAACTGATAAGAGGAAGAACGAGCAGAAGGTGATTTACCAGGGATTCACGGGAGATCATCTCGGGTTAGTTTGGGAGTTAACCTCGGGGGTCGGCGTGTCACTCCCGACTTCTAGCGAGTGTGGCTCGGCATTCATTTTCCACTCCCCGATATTCTTCTCTGTTGGAGGGTTCTGCGAGCAGACGCATTGGTGCCTATTTTTATCTTTGAAGAAAGTGGCGAGAGGATAAACGAGTGAGGATACCTGAGGGAACCCATAGTGTGATGGAGTCAGTAGGATCGACTCATTCATTGTCAGGACGCGTCTGATTATCTTGGCATTTTCATCTTGGGGGACGAGATCGGGGACTTCCTAGTAAGTCAGGGAGCAAATGCAGCGAATGCAGATTTGGTCTCCGTTCTCGCAGCGGCAAGACGATCCTGTGCTTCTTTCGAGAGCGGCATCGAGTTGAAGGCGCGAAAGAGGAAGCCGAGAAGGTTGGAAAGAGCAAGTATCACCTACCGATGACTGAGTATTTATAACCAGGTGGAGGGACCCATCAAGATTCCCTTCAGGTCAGCATGCACTCACCGAATACTAGGGGTTGAACTTTTCTTTCCGAGCGTAGGACTAGTTCGCAAAGAGAGGGGATTGTATACAACCTCGTATTCGCTGAGTGAGACTCTCCGACAAGTTCACGGCATGACAGGAGGATTTTCAGGATCAGGTTAGTCTGAGAGCGATTGGGGTAGGCTGGCTCGCACTCGCCCAGTGCGTCATTGAGCTTTCGCCCAAGTTAGGAGAGGGCAGTTAGGCCCTCGAGCGAGTGCGGTCTTCATCATGCATTCTCCCAAGGCTCGCGTCTTAATGCGCATGAAGGTGGGTTTTCGCCAAGACAGGTGAGTGATGAGTAAATCCCGCACTCGCCTAGGAGGCGAATGTGTGGCTCATCCGGCATCAGCTGCTTCAAGCGAGTGGCGTCTCTACGTACCACTCGCCCAGTGGGATCCAGTGGCAAAATGAACTAGATACCCTCTGGAGGCCTGCAAATAGCTTTTTTGACATCAGAGTTATGTTGTTCGCAGACCAAGTTTGGAAAACTATAAATATACCCGAGGGGGCACCTTTCGAGGGACGGATTCTCTTAACTTCTTCCTCGGGCTTTTCTTAGCAAGCTTTGAGTGTCCTCCAAGTTGCCCAAGTTTAGCATTGGCTTGGGAGGGGAAGTGCTTTTAGATCTTCTGGGTGAGTGGTGGGACCTCCCCTCTGGGACCTTAGTTTTGTTCTTTGGTTTCTGAGTCTTTGGTCTGGTGTGCTAACTCGAAGAAAGTAAGTGTGAGGTCACACCCCTTTTGGGGCCCCAAACTTCACAGAGACCGATTTTCGGCTTCAACATCGTCAAACAACTACTACCGCCCCAATCCATGAGCCCCTATCAATCCTGGCCGAACGAACTATTTTTATACAAAATAAACCAGTTCAACAAGTTCTAGTGCAGTAGAGGGGTCTGGACCCCGCCGATAGCTCCTGGGAACGCCGCGATGTCTTCATTACGGACTCAGCCTCGCCCCGAACCGGACAACATTGCTACACCTCCAACACTGCTCGACGAATGCTTTCCTGCAGCACATGCCAACAATTCCTCCCAGCAGCCAACAAGGGATCAGACCGACACGGCAGCTCCAGTCGCCACTACATTTGCACGGCCTTCAGGATGGGGCAGCCACCATCTTCGCTCGGACAGACCCCTTCAAGGGTCGCATTTTCCACCTCTGCGCTGGCCGTCGCCCGTCAAAAGGCAGCATTCCCATCGCACTTCTCGGCTTCCATCGACTGATCTCTACCGTCCGCGTGGGGGAGTGATGTAACGGATCTGACCATTACAATGCCTGCATTATCACTATCAGCCTCTAACGACTGTTTTGTCCGTAGTGCCCATCCCGTATATGCTTGACCATTGCCGAAGGTGGTTTTGCAGGGAATCTTGGAATGGAGCTTCTTACATGAACTAACTTTGCAAAGTGGAAGTCATGTATGGAATGCTATCTTCTTGGCGAGGACCTTTGGGAGGTGGTTTGCGGAGACGAAAGGCAAGAGGTTATTGTTGGCTATGTTGAACTGATGAGAGCTTGGAAGAAGACAAACGCGAAAGCTAAAGTTGTTCTCAAGCAGGTGATCTCATCGGAACTCTTGGACCACATCAGTGGATGTCGGTCAGCTGTGGAGATTTGTACTTCCCTCGATGGGTTGTTCAACAAGGAGTTGAAGTTAGCTGCTGAGGTTGGTCTCTCTACTTCTGATCAACAAGAGAGGAGTGTTTCTCTTAGGCAAGATGGGAAGAGGAAGGAAGTACTAAGGTGTTATAGATGCAAGAATCCTGGTCACCTCAAGAGGGAGTGTAAGGTTGTCCTGCACTCGGTGAACATTGCTCATGTTGGGAGTAAAGGAAAGGACTTGGTTGGGTCATCAACAAGTTCTGATACTGATCGGATGAAGGCTAGTGATAGTGCAGTTATCTGGCATGAAAGACTGGGACACGTGGGGATGGACAAGTTGAAAGCAATTGCGGTGAGAAGCCTTGTGAGAGGCTTGCCTAAGTTGTCATCCTTCGGCAATGGTCAAGCATATACGGGATGTCAAGACAGTGAAGCTGTGGAATTGCATTAATTTCTGTTGTTCCTTCTGTAATGTCCGTAGTGCCCATCCTAGGACCTATAGCAATCTCTCGTTACAGCCCCAAAGCGTGATGCGATGGGCGACAGAATAACCCTACTCTTTCGCTTCGCCGGCGGCGGTCATCGCCGGCGGCGTCTCTTCTCATCCACCTCACTCCCTCGCGATCAATCCCTAGCCGAGAACATCCTCTCTATTCTCGAAGCTGTTCCCCCCGCCATTGCCGTCGAACCTTTTCTAAATTCTCTCGCTCCAATCCTCTCCCCTTCTTCGATCTCCATCGCCCTCTCCGCCGCCCCATCTCTCTCATCCGCCGTCCGCCTCTTCGCCTGGTCCTCCCACCGCCGTGAACTCCGCTCCTTCGCCGCTCACAACTTCATCATCTCCCTTCTCCTTCGCGACTCTCCTTCCTCCTTCTCCTCTTTCTGGTCTTCTCTTTCAGATCTCCACTCCTCCTCCATTCCCGTTCATCCTCACGCCTTTGCTGCCCTAATATCCGCCTATCATGCTGCGGGATTCCCCGAAAAGGCCGTCGAGGCCTTCAACCGCATGCCGGAGTTCGCTTCCCGTCCCAACACCTTCACCTACAATACAATGCTAAACATCCTAGCTCGAGAAGGAATGATCTTGCTCGCCATGTCGATTTATAACCAAATGGTCCAGTCTGATTGCCGCCCCAATTCAGCCACATACACAGTTCTCATCCATGGCCTCTGCAAATCTGGGAAGATCGATGATGCGCTGAAGCTGTTCGATGAAATGCTGCAGAGAGGTATTTCTCCGAAAACCGCTGTTTATACAGTTATACTATCCTTGCTTTGTTGTGCAAATAGAGTAGATGATGCCATCAGGCACTTTCAGTTGATGAAAGAGAGCAAATTCCATCTCGACGAGGTTGCCCACAATGCCCTGCTTAGTGGGTTGTGCAAGATCGGGAGGATCAACGACGCTTTTGAGCAGCTGAGATTGTTTCAGATGAATGCATTTGTTCTGGGACTGAATGGATATAGTTGTTTAATTGATGGCTTATTCAAAGCTAGAAGATTTGAGGATGCATTTGGGTTTTATAATGAAATGCTGGAGAATAACATTAGGCCTGATTGTGTCTTATACACTATATTGATCAGGGGGTATATTGATTCAGGTAGGATCAAAGAATCCTTTGAAATTTTTAATGAAATGGCCAATGGAGGAGTAATTCCAGATACATTTTGTTACAATACTTTGATCAAAGGAATGTGTGATGTTGGTTTGTTGGATCGAGCTCGGTCATTGAAGCTCGAGATTTCTCAGAATGGCCGTTTTCCCGATTCCGCGACATACACTATTCTGATTTGTGGGCTGTGCAGGGAAGGGCTTATTCACGAGGCACAACAAATATTCGATGAAATGGGGAAAGCCGGATGCTTTCCCACGGTCATGACTTTCAATTCTATCATCAGCGGGCTTTGCAAGTCAGGGAAGATGGAAGAAGCTCAACTTCTTTTCTACAAGATGGAAATGGGAACAAACCCTTATTTATACTTTCGGCTGTCACAAGGCCCTGAACAAGTTCATGATATTAGTAGTTTACAGAGAAGAATTAAAGAATTATGCCTCTCTGGCGATGTTCTTAAGGCCTATAAGCTTCTATGTTCCATCATAAATAGTGGAGTTGCTCCAGATGTGTTTACTTATAACATACTGATTAATGGAATGTGCAAGTCTGGGAAGATTAGACAAGCACTGAAGCTCTTAGAGGATCTTCAGTCAAAAGGCCATTTTCCTGATGCTGTGACCTATGGAACACTTATAGATGGCTTGTTAAGGGCCCACAGAGAAAATGATGTGTTTGAGGTTCTTCAGCATATGGTGAAGAATGGATGCATACCTACTGTGTCGATCTACAATATCGAAATGAGAACACTCACCAGAAGGAGACAAACTTCTAAAGCTGTGATTTTGTGGCTAGACTACATCTCCCGTGAGAAAACTGATTCAGAAGAAGTCGAAACAATTAGGATAGCGAGAAAGCATTTTGAAGAAGGATGTTTGGTGGAAGCTGTGAGAACTTTACTCGTGTTAGATAAAAAGCATGATCGCGTAGATTCTTCTCCTTATACGATTTGGCTCGTCGGGTTATGCCAGGAACGGAGGGCTGTCGAGGCTCTTGGGATTTTCGATCTTCTCAGGGAGTTCAACATAGATGCAACTCCTCCTAGTTGCGCACTCCTTATCAATTACCTGTGTCGGTCAGGAAAGGTGGGGGCGGCATTGGATGTGATGCTCTATTCTTTGGGGAAAGGATTCTTGTTTAAGAAGCCTGTGGGTAATCGTTTATTGAGGAGACTTTGTGTGCAAAATAAGATGAAGGATGCGCATGAACTTGTCCATAAAATGCGTCTTGCTGGATACTACATGGATTTGTATCTTAGAGAACCTACCAAGGCCATGCTGTATACATAGTAGACTAAAGAAAAAGATGCAGTCACTTCATATCTTCATGTTGTATAATCCTTTCTGGATGATAACTCTTCTGATCCCTTCAGAGTAACCTCCCACACTGCTGTTCTTGAGTCGAAGAGCAGTGAGGAAACATGTGAGTTCAATTTTTTTTTCCTTCAATTCATTTTGAAATTGCGGTTGGTTCTACTAATCTACATGCATTTATCTTAATGTGATATTTTTCAGAAAGGAGTTGTACCCGAAAGACTAGCCTGGCCGAGGTTTTAGCTGGCTATAACTGCAAACATATTAAAGCAGTATGTTTTTTTTTTCTAATTACTTGTTTATTTTTTAAATTTTAGCAAGCATTTACCCCTCACCAGTTGCCTATAGATAAAATGATTGTTTTTTAGGTGAACCCATGGTAACATAATGAAAGTTGTTAACGATGATCTGCGTAGACTAGGGGTTCGTTTCGCATGGCGGTGGTAGTCGTGAACACAACGGTTACAAAACGTCGCTTATGAACGCCCGACCTCACTCAAGGAAGTTCATCCATTTTTGTGTTCAAATTTAATTTTTCCCCCTAGTGGCAGTCATAACCGTTGTCATGTCAAACACATTCATGAAGATAACGTTTTGTCCAAACTCACCGGGGCAAAAATGTTGTGTCAAACAGATGACGTCTCGTAACCACCGCCACCGCCATGCCAAATGGACCCTTCAACACTCCAAAGGACCAAATGAGAAATAAGAATTTTTAAAGGGACCGTGTTTAAAGCCTTCCATGTCAAAATTCAGAAACATATTCTGGTTTTCTTTCTTACCCAAACATTAATTTCCACCATCCTAGAGGAAATACTTTTCTTTTTGGTATAGCAGCATATATATATATTTATTGACATTCCTCTTTTTAATTACGTTTCGCTCGTCCAATTTTCAACTCCTCTACCCCCGGCAACGTGTTTCGACCCACTTGTTCACATGCTCGTGTGCGCGTGCACGTCTGCATCCCTAAAAGCACTGCGTCTTCTGTTCTTTAAGCTATTTTTTCATCCATATATACGCCTCAAGCAATTCATCCCTCGTTCACACTATACTCATCAAAGTTCTACCTGGCAATTACACCCTCTTCAATGTGAAATTTTTGCAATTTTTTCGATCTTTCTAAAAATATTTATGTTTTGAGATTATTTTTAAAACCTTCGAACTTTTATGAGAATTACATATTTTTGTATATTTACAATAAAAAAATCTACAGTTTTTTCTCTAGGAAAAATGCTGCTTGAAGGTGGTGGTTATCTCACACCATTGAAATTTAGTATCCTCTAAAGAGGGATTATGCTGTTGACATGTGGGCAGGTGGCTGAAGCTGGAACTCCCCACCACCGGATTTAACGGTCGCCGGAGTCGACAGCTGAAGATCCCCGGCCGGTGGAAGAGATCGTGGTTGACAATGACAAGGATGATGATACACTGATCTTCTCCTCAGTTCTGGCAGCCATTGAGTGAATCCAAGATGTTTTTTCTACTTAATGAAGCTTGGTTTGATAAGCTATTTTTATGTTATATCCTGAATCTGATGAGGGCGGGAAGTGTTTATTGTGTAGTAATGCCCAGATAGAGATAAGCTCGTGGCAGGCTTTTAGGATGACATACTTTTAGGAGAAATATGGTGTATGAATGTGCTGAACTAAAGTAATAATTTAGACTTCAAATATCAGTTGCGTCTTTTCTGTTGGAATTTATTTATGAACTTCATAATTAAGTGTCCGCCGATGAGAATATTTCGATAATTTCAGCTGCCTGAAGCCTTGGCCATAATGTGGCTGAATTTCAAGTCAACAAATTTTGACAATTTTATTTTTAGTGCATGGTCGCTAGTAGATATGAAAGGCGGCCTTAGCCAAGGAAACATGCGTCTTCAATGTTTGGAAGTGCTATGGTCTTGCTGTGCTTCAGCGGTGATGGTTAAGGTAGCTTCACTCATTTTTATGTTCAAAATTAGTCTTTTTTTTCTTGGTGATAGTTACAATCATTGTCACGCCAAATATACATTCTAAAATGATAGTGTTTTTGTCCAAATTCATTGGAGCAAAAAAAAAATCATACCAAACAGAGCCTAAGGCTCCGTTTGGGGGGACTTATTTTCACCGGTCAAGCGGTCACCACCGCATGAATCGGACTTTAAATTAAGGTCTGGTTCATGCGTTGGTAACCGCTTGACCGGTGAAAATAAGCCCCACCCCACCCCCAAACGGAGCCTAACTCTAATGAATCAATTTTGGCTTAAGCTTGAGATTCAGCTCAAATTGAAATGATCTTCAAATTTTGAACAATATTATATGATCAAATGAGTAGTTAAGATATAACCAGAGACTGTCAATCTGTTTCATCATGCCATATGACTAAAATGCCCATCTGATTGCTAGTTTTTTTAATTCAACTTCCGGGCAAAATGAGAGAAGAAAATGTTCAACACTAATTATAATATAGTTTCTATGTTACTAGAGCGCATTAACCAAACATATATTCAAATAGATCAGTAGTGTTCAAGTGACCTTAGAGGCTTAGACTCTTTTTAAATGCAAGTGTTATAATTTTTTTAAGTATTTTTACAAATTTTAATTATTTTTAATGTGCACTAAAAGATGTTTATTATTTGAAACATTTTATATAGTTTAAGAAAATGAAATATTACTCTGGTTCAAAAATATTTACATAGCTTCACAAAAAAATTCAAAATTGAAGTGCAAGTTATTAAGGTTCTGTTTGGCACGGCGGTAGTGATCATGATCACTATGATTTTGAACAATTGTTCGCGAATGTCCGACCTCGTCTAAAGAATTTCATTAACTTTTTTTGTTCAATGGTGGCCATGAGTTAGCCTCTGAGAAAGACATGTTACAATGATAAACAAGATATGCAGCTTACACCTTTTTACCACCAATAATTACAAAAGCTAATATATACATGCATACTACCTCCCTTGTTAGTTTTTGTAATTATTATTATTATTATTATTATATCTAAACTATATTAAAGAAATTTCTTTAAAAGCATTATATGATAGAATAGTATAGAAATTTCTTTTCCTAGACCTTTTAAACACACTCAAACAGTTATAGTCTAGGGAAAGGAGAGGAGATTGGATGAGAAATGATATTTTTTTTTATTTTTTTGTTTATTTTTTATCTCTTAAATATGTCACAAACCCTAAAACCTAGAGAAGCATGTGCACTCCCAAAACATCATATAGCCCTTTTAGAAGT
This sequence comes from Platanthera zijinensis, assembly GCA_039513925.1. Classification (NCBI taxonomy): domain Eukaryota; kingdom Viridiplantae; phylum Streptophyta; class Magnoliopsida; order Asparagales; family Orchidaceae; genus Platanthera; species Platanthera zijinensis. The sequence continues at coordinate 107,551,943 of CM077097.1, forward strand.
AAACTTTGGTGCATCTAAACTAGAGTTGATTTCGTGATGCGACCAAACTCAAAATATCAAATTCAAGTTGAAGTAAACTCGCTCGAACAAGGATTGACAAATGCCCTACACTGGGTCCACTCTGAAAAAATCAGGTCTAGTCAAAAGTCAATAATAATAATAATACAATAAAAGCAAAGAAAAAAAAACACATTGCTGACATTTTGGTAAACCATAAATTTGGGCAAAACCAATCTCAATCTCAAAGCCAGAAAAGGAGAAACATAATGCCTGCAACATAATATCTTTACATGTCAATGGCTTTAAACATATCCTACACCCTTTACAACTTTACACATAACAACAAGCTTTCATGAATCAGTTGCTCATCACTCCCCTCAAGTATAATAAAAAATTTATAAGAGAATATACATATGCAGTGTGTCCTAATAAAGCTCACCACCTCTTGAAGCTCGTCTTAGCGATTGGATAGGACTGATTCGCTCCATGACAACAAGAAATCGCGCGTAAACGACGGGAAGTCTGCATGGTGATCAAAGACGAAAGTTAGAATTGGAAGATGGAGAGGAGAATATAAGAGAAGACCCGAAATAAACACCTCGGAGAACCTGGAAAGTAACCGACGGTATGTCTACATCATCTTCGACCAATCTATACACATCGACAAGCTGCAGAAAGATTCGTATCATATAAATCAATTAAAACGAATTGGGGGTGTGATAAAATTATTATGACGCGTAATACGTCTATTATCCGGGGTTCATTTTGCAATTTTCAATCTACCATTTATTGCATCAAGTGTGCCCTAATCAACTATACATATTAATTACCGGGACCGCCCTGTAAGTTTGTATATTTACAGGCTGCACCCCTCTAGTTTCGAAATTACATTTACCTCCCCTCTTAGTTTGTTCTATTTACAAACAGGCCCAGTCTGTTTTAAACAAGTAATTTTTGCGTTTAAAATACTCAATTACCCCTTAGGTTTAATACGAAGCGTTAAAAATTATTGGATTACTATCAAGGGCAAAATTGGAATATAAAAAAAATATTTTTGTTAGTTTAACATTTTCCATTCATAATTCCTATGAAATGGTTGAAGGGGAGCCTTGGCGCACCGGTTAAGGTGTTGACGTGTGACCTTAAGATCACGGGTTCGAGTCATGGAAGCAACCTCTTGCACAAATGCAGGATAAAGTTTGCCTACATTTCACCTTATACAAACTCACGGGGGAGGTCTCAATATTTGTACGTTTTTTTTTGGACTTTATTTTGAGAATTATGTTAAGTTATCCGATCGAACGAGCGTAGCCGTCAGATAAACTTGACCTATATACCCCCCCCCCCCCCTTTATATTCTACCTGCAGCCTCAACATCGGGTATCAAGAATTGCGATTCAAAGAACAAGTTGTCCGGTCGTTGCTCCTCCGAAGCCGGGGAACCCCGGTGGTTCCGACACCAGCGGTTGCGCCCTCTGCCAGTGGTGCCGACTCCACCAGCCTCGCCATGCCAGCCTTCAAAAGACCCCCACTTCAACCGCAGAGACTCCTTCCAGCCACTGCTCCGTCCACCGCGCCCCTCTGTCCCCTGCAGGAGGAACCATTGCCGCCTCCTTCCCCCTCCCCCAGCTTCACACCCACTCCCAGGACCCCCCCCCCCCCCCCCCCCCCCCCCCGTACCCCTGTTTACAGATTTCCAGCACACCCTTGCAAAACAACCCCATCTCCTGCCTCCTCAAAGTGGGCCGACTACTCAGTAGCCCATTCCAACCAAAACAATCCCTCCCTGCTCTGGAAACAGCCCAGCCCAGCCCTTTTCCAGCCTTTCCCTTCCCCAACAGAACGTTTCCCTTATCATTCCCTTCCTATCCGAGCCATATCAGCCCTCCCCAGACTACTTCCCACCCAAACCAATCCTTACCAAGCCCAAATCAGCCACTATTATCTTCCTAGATCACCCCCACCACTCCTACAATTACAGAATCTCCATGTTTCGCCGTTGGCACATTGGCCAGATTCATATTTATTTTCAAATTTACGACATTGTATGAATACACCGTTCCATTTCTACTCTAATTAATTTTGGCTTGTATCTTTCAGTTAGTGTGAGACTTACTCATCTTGCTCTTTAATTTCATGCACTCTCAATAATATGAAATGTTTGCAACATGTAGGTGAATGTAAAAGCTAACAATCCACTTTCTTGGCCCATTAAGAGTTCCCTCTCTTGTATAGATTAATCCGACACAGGGTTTGGAGTTAAGGTGTCGCTCCTCCCACCTATATATGTGTACAAGAACTTGTATTTGTTGACTTAATGTGAAATAATAAATTTATCATGCTTTGTATTTCACTTTTCTACATGGTAACAGAGTCAAATATTCTCTATGTTAGTCAACTTACTCATAATCATGGATTCTAAATCACATTTTTTCTCGTCTTCTTTTGTGGTGCAGGACCGACAAATGCGGAATATCATTGGTAGAAGACGACTGTCAAATGAGCTTTACACTCTGGACATTACCACTTAAGCTTTATCTGTTGTCACTTCTGTTGATTGACATCGGTGTCTTGACCATGCTCTGTAACACCTCAACCTACTTTAACAGGAAATCAGCAGTCCGGTCGGGCTTGCGATAAAAAGTAAACTAAGTAACGGTATATAAACTGGTATAAAAAAGGTTAATTAAAAGTGTTAAAAGGAAACTTACAACGAAAGTAGAGTGAGAAATATTAACTATGGGTAAAAGTGTACCTCACAATGCTGAATTCACAGCCAACTAGAATAAAAAACAACACTCTGAAACTGATATACTGCCAGTCTAAAATAAACAGATACAACAAATCATGAGTGAAATACAACGTATACATAATGTCTGCAAATAAAAACAAGTACAACAACAGTGGTACAACTGAACAAAACTGACGACTGTAAAGACTGCACCGCCTATCCTAAGCGAATCCCCTGACCCGAGTCTCCTGTAAAAACAAGTTTCAAATGGGTCGAGCCCACTGGAGAGTAAGAAAAACTGCTCCCTCCAACAACACTTAAAGAAAAAGAAATATTATAAGTGCTTATCACTTGAATATAAAAATTGCATAATTTTTCTAACATTAAGCGTGGCACTTGAGATCTTGATCTAGCATATAATCGACCTATCGTGTGATCTGACACACTTTTCTTATTTGTGTAAATCATTGATTTCTGAAGTTTTGGAGTTATATCCGTCGTAAGTTTCAACCAGTTTTATTAACTTTTTATTAATTTATGTCACTAAGGACGACTGTGCACAACTAGAAACTGCAATCAGAGTGGCAAACATGATGGTACCCTGAACTTGGTGTCACTAAAGTGGAACGCAAACTCCTATCTGAGGAGTTTCATATCTGTAACAAAGGTCATCGACCCTAAGCTTGAAGTTCGAGTGGTGGCCTACTGGCCCTGAGAACACGATGGTGTGCCTCCACCAAAATCACGAGGGTAAATCTTTCTCGCCACTTTTCAAATATCTATTGTCACTTCATTATCACCACCGCATATCATTTAACTAATAGCATGTTTTCGACCATCCTGAGCTTTATGACTCCTTTCTCGATCTTGTTTCCATTGACCTCACTTTCCATTGACTCCTTGTGTTTTTGGGTGTGTTTGTTTTGTCCATCAGCTTGAACCTCCCGTGGATAAGCTAGCCCGCATGCTACTAATTACATTTTTGTTGGATACTCCCACACACAAAAAGGATGTGTGTTAGTCTCTCACTAATCAAAAATGGTAACATCCGTTGATGTCATCTTCCTCGAGGAGCAACCTTTTTGCTCATCGTCTCCTCCTGTCAACTTACTACAAGCTATCCCGCGTCCCAACATCTGCATCGACTATTCACCACCACCCGTGCTACCAACACCACATCCTCCTCCTCTAAACATGTACACTCATCGTCGTCCTCACTCAGATGCCATGGGATAGTTGCCCCCTCCTAAAGATGCTCATCGATCAGCTGACCCGACTACGGATCTCACTCAGGATGTACTCCCCTCTACTCACTCTCATTATATATCCTTTCCACGCCTATCTCCAGAACATTATGGGTTTGCGGCTTTTATGTCTTCTATTTCCACACCCTTCTCTGTGCAAGAGGCCTCTCCAGCATCCGTGGTGGCAGAACGTGATGGATGATCGAATGGATGCCCTTTGGGATAAACTGATGTGGGACCTTGTTTCCTTTACTCTTGGCCAATCCAAAGTGGGATATAAATGGGTCTTCAGCGTTAAGCACCGTCCTGATGGGACAGTTTAGTGCCTCAAAACTGGTCTCTTGGCTCGCAATTTCACTCAACAATATGGCTTTGACTATGAATATATATGTTCTCCCCAGTAGTTATATTGTATACAATACAAATATTGATCTCCTTGTCTGTCCATCACCATTGGCAGTTGCATCAACTTCATATTAAAAATAGATTCCTTAATGACAATTTAACGGAGATTGTCTATATGCGGTAACCTGCTGGTTATGACACCACGAAGGAGTCTCTTGTCTGCCTCCTCAAGAAATCTCGTTATGGCCTTAAGCAGTCGCCTCGATCTTGGTTTAAAAAAATTATTTCAGTCATTCGGGATTCTAGATTCATCCAGAGCTCTGCAGACTTTTTCTTATCTGCTTGTCGTCGCCCAACATGCTTCTTGTGTATGTTGATGGCATTATCATCAAGGGCGATGATTTGATGGCATCTCTATGATCAAGAAGCACTTGACCACATATTTTCAAACCAAATATTTGGGTCACTTATGATACTTCTCGGGTATTTAGGTGGCTCAACGACCAGATGGACTCGTTATGTCTCAACGGAAGTACTGCATCAATCTTCTATTGAATGCCAACTACATGGTTGCAAGCATACTGACACACAAATAGATGTCAACCACAAGTTGTGTTTTCATGAGTCCGGCTCTAATCTTCGTTTCCCTAATCCAGAGTACTATTGTCACCCTGTTGACAAGCTTATTTACCTGACTGTCACATGACCAAATATCTCATTTGTTGTTGACATGGTGAGCCAGTTCATACATGCTCTTCTGACATCACATCTTCAAGGTGTCGAGAGAATCCTACGGTATCTTAAGAAATCCCCAAGACAAGAGCTTGTGTACAAGCTTACCTCTTCTCTATCATTAATTCCTTATTCCAATGCTGATTATGTTCACTCCTGCGATGATCATCCCTCTACGAGTGACTACTGCACATATTTTGGAAAGCTGGCCCCTTGGCGGATCAAGAAGTAAACAGTAGTGACACTCTCCTCTATGAAGGTTGAATATTGTTAGATAACTTCTGCCGCTTTTAAACATACTTAGCTGGAAAGTTTTCTTACTAAACTTGGTGTCAATCTCCCCTCTTCAATTATCCTTTTACTGTTATAATCAAGTTGCCATCTATATCACTGAGAATCTTGTTTTTGATGAACGGACCAAGCATATTGAAGTAGATTTCACTTCATCTGAGAAAAGTTCAACTCCGCAAAATTGATTTGCGACATGTTCTCATTGTCGATCAAGTCTCTGATATTCTCGCTAAGATTTTGCCTCTCCACTCTACCGACAGTTCGTTTCTAAGCTTGGCCTCAACAATCTGCATGCTCTGCCTTACGGGAAAGTATAGAAGAAGTATGTATGTAAAAGCCCAATATAATTGCCTACTTCCTAAGAGTTTTCTCTTTTTTAGATTAATCTCACACTGTGATTTATTGTTAAGATGCCACTCCCCCCCCCCCCCCCCGCCACACACACACACATATGCATATACATAAACTTTTATTTGTTGACTTCATGTGAAAAAATAAATTATTGTGCTTCGTATTTCGCTTTTCTACAAAATAAATTGATAATATTGAAGTATTACAAAATTGTGATTTAACTAATTGGGCGTAGGAATTAATTACAAAATAGAAGTATTACATTCAAATTAAGGTTTGGGTTTACGTCGTAGGATCCCGTTCATTGGAGTGTGTGTGCATGCATTCTTTTGCATCTTCTTTCTGGGTTGTCCTTGGTTCCATTGCATTTGTTTGTGATTGCTCACATTTATATAGGGTTAGGTCATCTTGTCGGTCACCTGGGATTCGTCACGTGTCAACTTGGTATCATAGCCCTAAGTTTGGGCTTTATTTTGATTCATATTAATTGAATCCATAGGGTTATTATAGCCATCTCTCTCCTCTATTTGAGGACCTTGAATTCGTTTATACTCGATCACATAGAGTCCCTCCAAGGAGTTTGTCAAACTCTTACAATAATCATCCTCATCCTTAGCTCCCCACTCATAGAAATCATGTTGACCTTTCAACATGATTCGACTATGCTAGGAAAATTGACTATTATGATCATTGTTTTGAGGATTTTGAGTATATGTTTCATAGAGTTGCTCCACCGTTTGATAGTTTGTCGAGTCTCAAGTCCTTCAGCAATTAGTTCGTGGACATGAAATACTATGTAGATCGGTTTGAGCTATTCAATGAGGATCACGTTAGATTCACGAAACTTAGACTACTAAGTCGGGCGAAGGCATACTGAGATAGCATTGAGAAGAACCTTTGCCCCCAATAATTATAAAAACTAATAGATACATACATACGACCTCCCTTATTAGTCTTTGATATTCTTATTATTATTATTCTTATTATTCCTCTTATTATTATATAGAGCCATAGATACATACATTTCCCTTGTTAGTTCTGTAATTATTATTATTATATCTAAACTAAGTTAAAGAAAGTTCTTTAAAAGCTTTCATGATCCTCATATATGACTATCAAAAGAATCTGAGCCATCCCATCTTTATATGAGAGGATAGAAATGGAATTTTTTCCTAGACTTCTTAAAGATACTCAAATAGTCATAGTCTAGGGAAAAGAAAGGATATTGGATGGGAGATGATGTTTTTTATTTTATTGTCTTTTCTATCTCTAAAATAATGTTACTGTTGGAAAAGCCCATGTAATTAGGCCTATTTATTTGTTTTTCTTCTTCTCTCCTCTTTAGTCCCACATCTTGTATAGGACTCTCTTCTCTCTTTCTCCCTCCTATAAATGTGTATTCATACATTGTATTTTATTGTTGAGAAGGTATATACAAGGTTGAGTTTTTCTCTACATGGTATCAGAGGGAACGGTCCGGCCTCTCGGTTTTTAAACCGCCTATCCTTCCGGCTTACCGCACGGCCTCCTCTCCTGCCTTAGCCACGGTCTCGTGCGGCCTGCTTCTTTCTAGTCGCACGGTCTTCGTCACTGTGGGTTCCCGCGCGGACTAGGTCTCTCTACCCACTTCCTCTGCTCCGTCTCTCTCGTGGCAACCACCTTTCCTCCTCCTCCTCCTCCTCCTCCCTTTTATAACATTTCTCATCGGTGGGGACCACCCGTTTTATTTCCCCAGCTCGCGCGGCCTTCCTTTTCTATCCGCGCGGTCTCCCTCTCGCTTCCCACCTCAGCTCTATCCGACCACGGTCTTTCTGCTTCTCGTGACCTGTGTACAGTCGTCGCGACCTATCTATAGTCGCCGCGACTTAGCTTTGTCGTCTCGGTCTCTCTTCCTTTCTCGCTGCGGTCTTCCTCTCGCTGCGTTCTACTTCTCTTCTCAGCGACCTCTCTTTTCCTTACGGCTTGCCTTAGTCGCAGCGGCCTCTCTTCCCGCCGCTCTCTGCTCGACGCGATCTCTCTTCTCACTGCATTTTTGGCTTCTCTTCTCGCTCGCGGCTTCTCCTCTTCTCGGCACAATCCGCATCTTGGTCGTGGCATCTCTCTGTGTCGCTGGTGTCCTCACCCTGATCGTGAGGCTTCCTGCTTAGTCGATGTGCCCTGTCTTGCCGCCAACAGTTCTTCTTTCCTCTGCGGACTCCGCGCCTGGTCGTAGCATTCTCCTTGTTGCTGGTGCTATCACCGTGACCGTGCGATTACTCCAGCAATCTGCACCGCATTCAAGTCGCGACGACCTCTCTGCCTTGCCGCTGCTGGTCTGCCCCCAGGCTGTTCGTACTCCCGTCTGGTTATGTTCCTTGTGTTGTCCGCTGGTCTTGCCTCCTGCTCATCTCAGTCATGGCGACCTCTCCATAATCAACTGGCCAGACTGCGACTTCCTCTGCAGACCGCCCGGTCTCTGCTCCTGAACTCTGTGATGAATTGCGCATTACTACCACTTCCCTAACCGGGAAGAAGAACTTCGTGGAGTGGGTCCATTCTGTTCGTTGAGTACTACAATCCAAAGGTTTTCTCCATCACTTGACCCAAGCTCCTCTAACAGATGATTGGTTGCGCAACGATGGTCGGGTTCAGACCTGGCTCCTCAACTCCCTTGATACTGAACCCTACCGCATGGTCATGTATCACGACACGGCCAAAGCAATGTGGGATGAGCTCCAGTCACTATACTCCGGGAAAGATAGCCTCCAGCATCTCTACGACATTATTACTGATCTTCAGTCTCTTGATGTTGGTGGGACCACAGATCTCACCTCATTTGTTGCTCGGGTCAAGACTCTTGTTGAGGCATGGATCCAACATCAACCCCCTACATTGGACCTTGCTACACAACGCGCTCAGAAAGAAGCCGTTGGGGTGGCCATGATGATGGCTCGTGTTCCACCCCACCTTCACAGCATTAGGGCCCAGGTCCTCTCCTCGGTGGCTACCCCCTCCCTACCAGATGTGTGTTCTATGCTGCTCAAGATCTCCCCGCTTCCCGATCATTCTGCTCCACCGTCCCGGGCTCTCCTGCAGCAGACTTCTGCTCCTCTGCTGCCTTCCCTCCCCCCTCCTACTCGTGGGGGGCGTACTGGCTCTCGCGACCGCGGACGGGGAGGTCGACCTCGCCCAAAGTGTTTCTTCTGCGGAAAGGACGGCCATCTCGAGGCTACATGTTATCGCAAGTGTTAAAATAGCCCATGTAATGGGCCCATTATTGGGCCCATTGATTGTTTTTCTCTTTCCTCTCTATTAGTCCCACATCATGTATAGGATTTTTCTCTTCCTTTCTACCTCCTATAAATATGTACCCGTACATTGTATTTGATACAAGTGAAGATATATACAGGGTTGTGTTTTCTTCTACATGGTATCAGAGGGACCGGTCCTCCTTGGGCGGCTTCTCTCTGCTTAACCGCCTAACTGCCTCTCAGCTTGATCTCTCTTCTGTCTGTGCGGCCTGCTGCGGACAGCCCGTCTGTCCGTTGCCCGCGGTCTCTTGCGGCCTATTTTTGCCTATCCGCTTCTCTTCTTCTTCCCTCTCCTCTCTGTGTTTCCACCCCTCTCCTCAGGCCTCTTATAGCCTTCCTGTGGGGTCCACCTCTCCTCTTTTTCCGGATCCGGGTCCAGCCCGCTCTTTCTTCTCGCGCGGTCTGCTTCTTCTCGCGCGGCCTGCTTCTTCTCGCGCGGCCAGCTGCTTCTCACGGCCTGCTGCTTCTCGCGCGGCCTGCTGTTTCTTGCGGCCTCTTCTCTCTGCCCGCTGCGATCTCGCCCTCTATCCGCTGCGAGCTCCTCTTCTTGTCCGTCGCACGACTGCTACAGCTTCGACCTCTGTCCGCGCGGCTTTGCAGTCTCACCTTTGCTTCCCGCGATCTCCGTCAAACCGCTATGGGTTTCCTCTTGCGGGCTGCTCTTATCTGCATCTCTCTGCTTTCTTCTCGGTTGCGATTTCTCGCGGTGTCCATCCGCTATCTGACCGCTGCTGGCTTCACGTTGACCGGGGCGGTCTCTCTCTCATCGGTTTCTGCCCTCTGGTCGCGAATTGACTACTCGATGGTGTCCGGCTTGACAGTGCGGACTTCTGCCTATCCGCATTCTGGTCGTGGTCTTCCTCAGTCATTCTCGCAGCGGCCTTTTTCTCTTCTCGCAGGCGGTTTGTCTTCTACTCGCCGCGGCCTTACTCTCTTCTCGCAGCGGCCTTCTGCCCTTCTCGCAGCGACCTCGGGGGGTCTATCTCTGCGGTCTGTCCTTATGGGCTCGTCCGGAAACTCCTCTAACTCATCGGCCAGCCCGTCTGCTGACCGCCCGGCTTGTCCGACTGATCGCCCGGCTAGCACTACAGAAGTCTGTGATGAGCTACGCATCACTACCATCTCTCTTTCTGGAAAGAATAACTTCGTCCCTTGGGTACATTCAGTTAGAAGGGTTCTTCAGGCCAAGGGCCTTCTCCATCACCTTACAGGCTCCTCCCACCCCTCCTACCGATGACTGGCTCCGCAATGATGGCCGAGTTCAGACCTGGATCTTGAATTCTTTAGATGGTGAGCCATATCAAATGGCTATGTATCATGAGACGGTTAAAGCTATGTGGACTGAGCTACACACCTTATATTCTGGACGGGACAGCCTCCAGCATCTCTAAGACATCCTCACTGACCTCTTTTCTCTTGACGCTGGAGGAGCTCGGATATGACCTCCTTTGTTGCTCGTGCAAAGACTCTTGCTGAAGCATGGATCCAGCATCAGCCGTTCACCAATGATGTTGCTGCTCAGCGCGCTCAGAAGGAAGCCGCCCGTACTGCAATCCTCATGGCCCGTCTTCCCCCTCACCTTCAGAGCATTCGTGCTCAGGTCCTGGCTTCATCTACCACACCATCATTCTCTGATGTGTGTTCCATGATTCTCCGTGTCCCCCCTCCGCCAGATACTACGGCTCCTCCGGCTCTTCTACAGCAGGCACCTCCACTTCTACCATTTCCTCCTCCTTCTACTTGCGGGGGTCGTTCGGGATCTCGCGGCCGTGGTCGTGGTGGCCGAGGTCGGCCGAAGTGTTCCTTCTGCGGGAAAGATGGTCATCTCGAGGCCACCTGTTACAAGAAAGTTGGTTATCCTCCTCGCCCGACGGCTTCTGTTGTTACCGATGCTGGTCCTCCTGATCTTGAAAGTGTCCGTCTTCAGCTCCAGCATCTCCAGGGATTGCTCCACCCACCATCTGCCTCCATTGCCTCCGTCTCTAACACAGGTACCGCTTGTCTCTCCACAGGCTTGGACTGGATTGTGGACTCTGACGCTACTCATCACATTACTCCACATCGACCTGCCCAGTACCTGAATTCCTCTTATCCACCGTCTATTACTGTGGCCAATGGGGCCACTGTTCCCGTCGCCGGCTCGGCAGATCTTCCTCTCACCTCCTCCATCTCCCTTCGCTTGGATCTTCACGTCCCGAGTTCCCCGTTCAACTTACTTTCTGTTGGACGGCTTACTAATGATCTGGATTGTTCTGTTATATTCACTTCCTCTTCTTTTGTTATACAGGATCGGCGGATGCAGACTACCATTGGTAAAGGCCGACTGCGGAATGGGCTCTACCTTCTCGACGATTCTCCCACCATCCTCTCATCCGTCTCTTCCACTGATTGACATCGCCGACTTGGGCATGCTCCTCTACCGGTCCTCCAGCGGGCTCTCCCAGATGTTTCTTTTACCCATTTTCAGTGTGACTCATGTATCCTCGGCAAGCACACCTGTTCATCTTTTTTCTTCACATTGTACTCGGAGCGCTGCTCCTTTTGATTTAGTGCATTCGGATATTTGGGGACCATTTAAAATTACTAGTATTTCTGGTTTCCGGTATTTTATAACATTTATTGATGATCACTCTCGCACTACCTGGCTATACTTATTTCGTGAATGCTCCGAGCTTCCCCGTGTCTTTCGGGCATGTCTTCGAAACCCGTACACAATTCCACACGACCATCAAAGTTCTACGAACTGACAATGCTCGAGAGTACACTGGTCACGAATTTACTACTTTATGTTCCGAGTTTGACATTCTACATCAAACTTCCTGCGCTTACACGCCGCAACAAAACGGTGTTGCCGAACGCAAGAATCGCCACTTACTCGATGCTGCCCGTTCCCTCATGCTTCAAATGCATGTCCCTAAACCATATTGGAACTTTGCGGTCTCGACCGCCTGCTTTCTCATTAACCGTCTCCCTTCCTCCATTCTCAACTACGCTACTCCGTTTAGCGTACTCTTTCCCTCCACTCCGGCCTTTCCTCTCCCACCTCGTGTATTCGGTAGCCTCTGCTACGTCCACCATTTGGGGCCTTCCTCGGATAAGTTGGATCCTCGCGCGGCCAAGCATATCTTTGTCGGTTATTCACGCACTCAAAAGGGGTATGTATGTTATTCTCCTACTACACGCAAGATCACCGTTTCTGCGGATGTCACTTTCCGCGAGGATCAACCATTCTTTCCTTCTCCCTCACCCGACCATCTACCACCCACACCTTCTCCTCCATCCATCCCACGCCCCGTCATTCCCGCAACTCCTCCTCCGACAGTCGTTCCCTCAGAACCAACTGTCGTTCCCTCCAAACCACCAGTTATTCGCGTCTACACTCGTCGCTCTACCTCTTCCGTTGCCCCTCTGCCGTCGGTCTCTCCCATGGATACTCCGCGTCCAAATGATCAGGTATTGCCTTCCACTGCTCATCCGCTGGTAAACTACGTCTCTCTTCACCGCCTCTCTCCCCATTTACACACTTTGGCTACTTCTCTCTCTTCGGTTGCTATTCCTAACTCTGTGCAGGAGGCGCTTTAACATCCTGGATGGCGAGCGGCCATGGAGGAAGAAATGTCTGTTCTCTGGTCTAACCAGACTTGGTCTGTTGTTCCCCTTCCACCGGGCCAGAAACCAGTTGGGTGCAAGTGGGTCTTTGTCATCAAACATGCTGCCGATGGGACAATTGACCGTCTAAAGGCCCGTCTGGTGGATAAAGGCTTCACTCAACAGGAGGGGCTAGATTATGAGGAAACGTTCTCTCCGGTCGCGAAACTTAATAGTGTTCGCGTCCTCATCTCTGTTGCTGTCCATCGCCGGTGGCCTCTCTTTCAGCTCGATATCAAGAATGCTTTCTTGAACGGGGATCTCCAGGAAACTGTCTACATGCAACAACCACCCGGGTTTGAGACCACGGGGGAGTCTCAGGTCTGTCATCTTAAAAAGGCTCTATATGGTCTCAAACAATCTCCACGGGCATGGTTTGAAAAATTCAGCAAGGTCCTCCGTGAGATTGGCTTCACTCGGAGCTCGGCCGACTTCTCGCTCTTTACCCGTCACCAACAAACAGGAACGGTATTCTGTTAGTATATGTCGACGATATTATCATTACTGGAGATGACTCTCAAGGGATACAGGCTGTCAAAATCCATCTAAACTCAGTCTTTCAGACAAAGGATCTGGGACCTCTTCACTATTTTTTAGGTCTTGAGATTGCCAGAAGGCCGGATGGGCTCACTCTCTCTCAACGGAAATATTGTCTTGACCTTCTTCATGATGCGGGTCAGTCCAGCTGCAAGCCAAGTGATACTCCTATGGATGTGAACCACAAACTGTGTGCCCATGCATCTGACTCCGATCTCCTCCAGAATCCTGAATATTATCGACGTCTTGTTGGAAAGCTAATATATCTCACAGTTATCAGACCGGATATTTCCTTTGTTGTTGGTCTTGTCAGCAGATACATGCACTCTCCTCGAAAATCTCATCTTCAAGCAGTAGAACGAATTCTCAGGTATCTGAAAACCGCTCCTGGCCAGGGACTTGTCTATAGGACCTCCTCTTCTGCTCCAATATTGGTGGCATATTCAGATGCTGATTACGCTGGCTCTCTCGATGACCGACGATCTACGAGTGGTTTTTGCACTTACCTTGGAGGACATCTTGTGACTTGGCGAAGTAAGAAACAAGCGGTCGTTGCTCGATCTTCAGCCGAGGCAGAGTGCCGGACAATGGCATCGGTTGTATCAGAATTGACATGCCTTGAGAGTCTTCTGACTGATCTGGGTGTAAAATTACCATCACCGGCTCTTCTCCTTTGTGACAGTCAAGTCGCCATACACATCGCAAAAAACCCGGTCTTTCACGAAAGAACGAAGCATATTGAGGTCGATTGTCACTTCATCCGGGAAAAGGTTCAAATGAAGAAGCTTGACCTAAGGCATGTCCCAGGATCAGAACAAGTTGCGGATGTCTTCACGAAGGCTCTTTCCAAGACACTCTTCTATCAATGCTTGTCCAAGCTTGGCGCATACGATTTGTATGCTCCAGCTTGCGGGGGAGTGTTAAAATAGCCCATGTAATGGGCCCATTTATTGTTTTTCTCTTTCCTCTCTATTAGTCCCACTCCCACATCATGTATAGGATTTTTCTCTTCCTTTCTACCTCCTATAAATATGTACCCATACATTGTATTTGATACAAGTGAAGATATATACAAGGTTGTGTTTTCTTCTACAACAAGCATGGGCTTCCACCTCGTCCACAGGCTACTGTTGCTGCTACCGACTCCTCTGCTCGTACTGACCTTGAAGAGGTTCGCCTTCAACTCCAATAGCTCCAGGGTCTGCTCAGTCGCCCGCCTGCCTTCGTTGCCTCTGCTGCCTCCATCTCCCAAGAAGGTATCACTTGTCTCTCCATTAGTCCGCGCTGGATAGTGGACTCGGGTACCACTCATCATATCACCTCCCTGCGACCACATCAATACCTGACTTCTCCTCATCTTAAGTGCATCACAGTGGCCAGTGGGGGCACTGTTCCTGTCTCTGGATCGGGCCGATCGGCTGACATCCCTCTCACTTATTCTCTCTCTCTCTCTACGCTCGGCTCTTCATATTCCGGGCTCCCCGATCAAATTGCTTTCTGTTGGTCGCTTGACTAATGATTCGAACTGCTCTATAACATTTACCTCTTCTTCTTTTCTGATACAGGATCACAGGACGCGGACAATCATTGGTAAGGAACGGCTGCAGAACGGGCTCTACCTCCTTGATGAATCTCCTGCTATCCTCTCTTCAGTCTCCTTTGTCGATTGACATCGGCGTCTTGGCCATGCCCTTTTACCAGTCATCCAGAAGGCTCTACCCGATGTATCTTTACCTTCTTTCCATTGTGAATCATGTGTGTTAGGCAAGCAGTCTCGTTCATCTTTTTTATCTAAATGTACTCAGAGCATTGCTCCCTTTATTTTGGTACACTCTGATATTTAGGGTTTGTACAAAATTAATAGCATTTCTGGTTATCGCTATTTTCTGACGTTTATTGATGATTATTCGCGAATGACATAACTATATCTACTTCGTGATCGCTCTGAGCTTCCTCGTGTTTTTCGGGCGTTCCTTCTTGAGACTCAAACGCAATTCTCCACTAACATCAAAACTCTTCGCACGGATAATGCTCGTGAATACACTAACCACGAATTTGCAACTCTTTGCTCTGACTTTGGGGTTATTCATCAAACTTCATGTGCATATACCCCCCGCAAAACGAAGTCGCGGAGCGCGGAGCGGAAGAATCGACACCTTCTCGATGTGGCCTGCTCCATCATGCTCCAAATGCACGTTCCCAAAAATTATTGGAACATTGCTCTTTCGACGGCTTGCTACCTGATTAACCGTCTTCCTTCCCTTATCCTCCACAATGTCACTCCATTCAGCCTCATGTTCCCATCAACTCCGGCATTCTCTCTCACACCCCGCATCTTTGGGTGCACTTGGTACGTTCACAACCTTGGTCCAACTTTGGACAAATTGGATCCCCGGGCTATCAAACACGTCTTTGTCGGTTACTCACAGACACAAAAAGGCTACGTTTGCTACTCACCGGCTACCCGAAAGGTGACAGTGTCTGCTGATGTTACCTTTCGGGAGGATCTCCCATTCTTCACTGCTTCAGCTCCTACATCTCCACCACCAACTGTCTTACGACCAGTTATTCCCGTTACCACTCCACCACCAAGACCTACAGCCTAGGCCTCTCCTATTGCCAAACCTCCTGTTATTCAGGTTTACACTCGTCGCCATCCTGCCTCCGGTGCCCAACTGCAGTCTGACTCGCCCTCTGATGCTTCGCGTCCCGCTGATCCAGCACTGGAATCTACAACTCATCTCATGGCGAATTATGTATCCTTACATCGCCTTTCTCCACAACTTCAAACTTTTCCCACTTCATTATCCTCGATTTCGGTACCTAACTCTGTGCAGGAGGCTCTCCAACATCTTGGCTGGCGGGCGGTCATGGAAGAAGAGATGACGGCTGTCTGGGCTAACCAGACTTGGACATTGGTACCGTTACCTACCGGTCAGACACCTGTTGGGTGTAAATGGGTCTTTGTTATCAAGCATGCTCCTAATGGAACGATTGACCGTCTGAAGGCCCGTCTGGTGGCTTGTGGCTTCACCCAGCAGCATGACCTCGATTATGAGGAGACGTTCTCGCATGTGGCCAAGCTGAACACCGTTCGGGTTCTTTTCTCAGTAGCTGTGCATCGACAATGACCATTACACCAACTGGACATCAAAAATGCCTTCCTCAACGGCGACCTCCAGGAAACGGTGTTCATGTAGCAACCGCCCGGGTTTGAGACAACGGGGGAGTCCCGAGTTTGTCATCTCAAGAAGCCCATCTATGGTCTCAAACAATCCCCTCAGGCATGGTTTGACAAGTTCAGTAAGGTCGTCCGGCAAGTCGGCTTCACTTGGAGTTCAACTGACTTATAACTATTCACACGCCATCAGGCAACAGGAACTGTTCTTCTGTTGGTATATGTTGATGATATCTTGATCACTGGAGACGATTCAAAGGGTATCCAAGCAGTTAAACAGCACCTCAGCTCCGTCTTTCAAACCAAGGATCTGGGACATCTTCGTTACTTCTTTGGTATTGAGGTCGTAAGACGACCAGATGGACTTGTCATCTCTGAAAGGAAATACTGCCTGGATCTTCTTCAGGATGCTGGTTACTCGGGATGCAAACCTACTACTACTTCGATGGACGTGAATCATAAGTTGTCTGCATATTATTCTGATACAGACCTTCCTCTTCAAAATCCGGAATACTATCGACGACTGGTTGGAAAATTGATCTACCTAACGGTCACAAGACCGGATATTTCCTTTGTCGTTGGGGTGGTCAGCAGATTTATGCATGCTCCGCGAACATCTCACCTCCAAGCTGTTGAACGTATTCTTAGATACCTTAAAACAGCCCTGGGTCAAGGTTTGGTATACAAAACCTCATCCTCTACTCCAACATTGGTTGCGTGCTCTGATGCAGACTATGTCGGTTCCTTGGATGATCGTCGGTCAACCAGTGGTTTTTGTACCTATTTTGGAGGACATCTCGTTATCTGGCGGAGTAAGAAACAAGCAGTGGTTGCTCGATCATCAGCTGAAGCAGAATACCGATCAATGGCGTCTGTTGTCTCCGAGCTTACCTGGCTCGAAAGTCTCCTGGCCGATCTAGGGGTAAAACTTCCCTCACCTATCATCCTGTTTTGTGATAGACAAGCGGCCATACATATTGCAAAGAATCCAATCTTTCATGAAAGAATGAAACATATTGAAGTAGACTGTCACTTTATCCGGGAGAAAGTCCAAATGAAGAAGATAGAATTGAAGCATGTTCCTGGTACTGAACAAGTGGTTGATATCCTCACAAAGGCTCTACCTAGCACCCTATTCTACCAATGTCTGTCCAAGCTTGGTGCAGCTTGCGGGGGAGTGTTGGAAAAGCCCATGTAATTAGGCTCATTTATTTGTTTTTCTTCTTCTCTCCTCTTTAGTCCCACATCTTGTATAGGACTCTCTTCTCTCTTTCTCCCTCCTATAAATGTGCATTCATACATTGTATTTTATTATTGAGAAAGTATATACAAGGTTGAGTTTTTCTCTACAGTTACAAATTATTTTTTCTAGTCGCACGGGTGGAGTTTGTGGGCGGCTACTTTGAGTATGCATGAGAGAAGCCCGTGCGCACCCAAAACCTCTACGGACAAACGAAGCCCATACACAACCAAAAAGAAATCGTGTACGAGCGTAGCCCCATCACTGCTAGTGTGTGTATGTGTGTGTCTGTTAGAAGTAAACTTCAGTGCATCTAAACTCGAGCTGATTTCGCGCTAAACTAACATTCAAAATATCAAATTTAAGTTCAAATAAACTCGCTCGAATAAGGATTGACAAACACACTAAACAGGGCCCACTCTGAAAAAATCAGGTCTAGTCAAAAATCATAATAATACAATAAAAGCAAAGACACCTCAATGCTGACATTTTAGTAAACCATAAATTTGGGCAAAACCAATCTCAATCTCAAAGTCAGAAAAGGAGAAACATAATGCCTGCAACATAATCTCTTTACATGTCAATGGCTTTAAACATATCCTACACCCTTTACAACTTTACATATAACAACAAGCTTTCATGAATCAGTTGCTCATCACATCACTAAAGTTAAAAAAATATATTATAAAAGAATATACATATGCAGTAAGTCCTAATAAGTAATAAAGAAGCTCATCACCTCTTGATACTCGCCTTAGCGATTGGATAGGACTGATTCGCTCCATGACAACAAGAAATCACGCGTAAACGAAGGGAAGTCTGCACGGTGATCAAAGACGAAACTTGAAATTGGAAGATGGAGTGGAGAAAATGAGAAAAGACTCAAAATTCGCACCTCGTAGAACCTGGAAAGCAACTGACGGTATGTCTACATCATCTTCGACCAATCGATACACATCGACAAGCTGCACAAAGATTCATCATAGATCAATTAAAGTGAATTGAGGGTGTGAAAATTATTATGATGTGCAATACTTATATTAGCGGGTTCATTTTGCAATTTCAATCTACCACTTATCACATCAAGTGTGCCATAATCAATTATACACACACACACACACGAGTGATAGGCACGGGGATCCACCCCTATTGCCAAACGCGACAGTACCTCCACTGTGATAGTGCACGGGGGACCCCCATGCCCCGCACGATTTTATCCCGGCCACGACTCGTAAACCCCTGAGTGTTATTCTCCAATTGTCACTCAATTTTGTAGTGTGCACGGAGGTTTGCGAGCGGCGGAGAGTGCACAATTTTTATTGTAGTTAGAAGACTTTATCTATATGAGAGAATTTTTAAAATAAAAGGAAAACACACATTTTTAAAATTGGAATTCTTTTAATAAAGAGGGACAGTGCACAGGCCCTCCCGTGCACCACGCGACAGTACCTAGATCGTGACAGTGGGCTTCGACCGTCCCCGGCCCCACGCGGCAGTACCCAGGCCGCGACCTGGCGGGCTTCGCCCGCCCCCGGCGGTAGCAATTTTTTTAATCACGTCCTATAGAAGGATATTTTTTGCATATTATACCTTTGTGTAATTTTTATTTTATCTTCTCATTCAATCGAGCAATTCAAAACTACAACAATACTCCCTCACCATTAAGTTCAGCTGCCCTAAGGTTCCAAAACATTGCACAACGTTTGGTTTATGTTTTTTTTACATCAAACATTAAATAAAATGGTTTCCGTTAACATGAAATAAACCAAATTATGAAAACCTCCACTTTGCAGCCATGTAAATTTAAGCAGAAAATCATGACCGAAAGGCAGAACCATCCAGTGTATGCTTGTAAAATTGATAGAAAAGAAGCCAAGATTAATCAGGATAGAGTCCAAAATAAAGCTCATACAAATTCCACGTTGCCCAAGTTCAATTTTAAATTTGCTAAAGGAATTCCATGGATGAACCTATGAAAAGAGAAGAAATGGTGGGATCACCATTTCAATAAGCCTAACAGAGTTAATCCAAGAGGAACTAATAATAAGTGCCCATAACTCATATTTTTAATATCAAGTTAACATTTAGAGTGAAGTTAGGTTAGAGATAATCAAAATCAAGGACGAAGAAGAGAGGGAGAAAAGATGAGGTGTCACAATTCCTGTCAGAGAGAGATGGAGAAGGGAAGACTTTTTAGTTTTCTTGAGCGGGGAGGAGATGAAACCCGACTGCCGAAAATGACGTTCCCTTGTATACCCCTGGCCGACCAATCTACTGTCGCCGTCGAGGTTCTCCTGCGATGAAGATGATTTTGGGAGAATTTTTATTTGTAGTCCACGATCCTACGGTCCACATTAATTTTATGAATTTTTATTTCATGATTATTGACATGCCACGGTATTTCTTTTTAATATAGTATAGATATATATATAGGGTTATTTATCGGGACCTTCCCACGAAGTTTGATTAATTACAGCTTGCACCCCCTCTAACTTTAGAAATTACAATTACCACCCCCTCCCCCCTTCAAGCTGACATTTCATAACATCCAAACACAAAAAAAAACACTTGAAGATTTACTCCAAGGGGGTACTTTTGTGCATAAATGTTAAAAAATATAAACTTACATGAGAGATTTTGTGAGTGTGTGTGTGAGTAAAGAGAGTAAGGAGATATCGCTCTGTGTAATGGAAATAGCCACTATAATATGGGTCATCTATTGGCACCACCCCTTCAACTTTACATACCCTCTAACTTTTAAAATTATCAAAAACTCCCATCTAAGTGATGTGGGACAAGAGTCCACCTGCCCGCCACCCTGGAGTACCACCAGGGGGCCCACCTGGAGTCAACACCAGGCGAATTTATCAGGCCCGCGGGCCGTACACCCCAACTCATCCCCGGCTCCACACAGGGCTGATAGGTTGTTGAGGCCAGGACTCGATCCCCCAACCTCCTTGATAAAGAGCTCTCATGCGAGCTCTCATCACCAACTGATCCAGGACAGGCGTCACACATGCCTGCCACCCTGGAGTCCCACCAGTGGGCCCACCTTGGCGTCGCACCAAGGAGGCTTTATCAGGCCCGTGAGCCGTACACCCCAACCCATCTACGATCCCACTACAGGAAGACGAAAGGTTGTTGAGGCTGAGATTCGATCTCGAGACCTCCTTGATAAAGAGCTCTCATCGCCAACTGATCCGCCCGAGAGTTCTTTATCAAGGAGGTCTCGAGATCGAATCTCGGCCTCAACAACCTTTCGGCTTCCTGTGGTGGGATCGGAGACGGGTTGGGGTGTACGGCCCGCGGGCCTGATAAATCCGCCTTAGTGCAACGCCAAGGTGGCCCTCCTGATGGGACTCCAGGGTCGCAGGCAGGTGTGACGCATGTCCTGCATCACAAAAGTGCACTTTTATGATGCGGGACAGGAGTCCACCTGCTCGCCACCCTGGAATCCCACCATGAGGCCCACCTGGAGTCAGCACCAGGTGGCTTTATCAGACCCACGGGTCGTACACCCCAACCCATCCCCGGCTCCACCACAGGGTCAATAGGTTGTTGAGGCCGGGGTTCGATACCCAAACCTCCTTGATAAAGAGCTCTCAAGCGAGCTCTCATCACCAACTAAGGTGTGGATCAGTTGGTGATGAGAGTTCGCCTGATAGCTCTTTATTAAGGAGGTCGGGGGATCGAGCCCTGGCCTCAACAACCTATCGGTCTTGTGGTGGAGTCGGGGATGGGTTGGGGTGTACAGCCCGCAGGCCTGATAAAGCCATTTGGTGCTGACTCCATGTGAGCCCCTGGTGGGACTCCAGGGTGGCGGGCAGGTGGACTCCTGTCTTGCATCACTAAGTTTACACTGTCAGCATACATGCATAAAATAAATGACATGTATGTTAACAATGCAAACTAATTGGAGAGAGGTCTTGATGGGGCTCAATCACACATCATTTGAGGATTTATTGGGCTGATACATCTGAATCGTCATATGGATGACTATAGACCGTGATTGTGATTGGCTTGATTTTCTATATTTGTAGGGTTTTTTGTACTTATCAATTTTGAGAATTATGTTAATCGGATCGGGTGCGCATGGCCGTCGGATAAACTTGAGCTATCTACCCCCTTTTATATTCTACATGCACCCTCAACATTGGGTATCAGAACCCAGGTGGTGCCGACACCGCCGGCTACGCCCTCCACTAGTGGTGTCGACTCCGCCGGCCCTGCCATTCCAGCCTTCAAATGACCTCACTTCAGTCCCGTAGACGCCTCCCATCAGCTACTCAGTCCATTATTCCCATCTGTCCCCAATAGGACCCGACGTTGCCTTCACCACTCTCCACCAGCCTCCCAGACACTCCCAGGACCTTATTGTACTCCTATTTACATATTTCCAACACACTCCCCCCACAAAACAATCACGTCTCTTGCCTCCCTAAAGCTGGCGGACTTCTCCCTGGCCCATTAGAGCCAAAACCATCCCTCCCTGATCTAAAAATAGACCAGTCCCTTTCCGAGACTTCCCCTTCCCCAACAGAACATTCCCCTATCATTCCCATCCTAGCTGAGCCCTACCATCCCTCCCCAACCTACTTCCCACACAAATCAGTCCTTCCCAGCCCAAATCAGCCACTATTATCTCCCAGGATCACCACGACTATTCCTACAATCACGTGATCTCCACTCCTCTATCGTCGGCCCCTTTACTTGGTGAGTTCCATATTTATTTTCATATTTATTGCATTGTACGAAAGTACCATTTGAAGTGGAGAGGTGCGTCATGGATCTTATGTGATCGTAAAGTACCATTAAAACTTAAAGGCAAGTTTTACCGTACTACAATTAGACCAATAATGCTCTATGGTTCTGAGTATTGGGCAGTGAATTGTGCACATGAGCCAAAAATGAGAGTTGCAGAGATGAACGAGACTGGATAAAATTATGAATGAATGTATCAGAGATAAGACATGAGTAACACCAATTGTAGAGAAGATGCGAGAAACTCGACTAGATAGTTTAAACACATACAAAGGAGACCATTAGAGGCACCTGTTAGGCATTGTGAGAGTTTAGTCAGTAGGCATGTTAAATGGGGGAGGGGTAGACCAATAAAGACTTAGAATGAAACTATAAGGAAAGAAATTATGTGCTTGGCATTAGTGATATTATGACAAAAGATAGGGCACAATGGCGACAAATGGTCCATATAGCCGACCCCACTATCGTGGAATAAAGTCTTGAGTGTTGTTGTTATACTTGGTTTAATTAATTGTGACATGTATCTTTAATTGAGTATCTGACACTTACTCGTCTTGCTCTTTAATTCTATTCACTCGCAATATTATTTTTTTAGCTAATTTGAAATATTTGAAAAGAAATTGTCAATCTAGTTGCCAGCTTTAAAGTTTTGTTATTTAATTAATTGCGTTAGAATTAATTGATTGAAGTATTACATTCGCATTATGGTTAACATCGTAGGCATCCTGTTCATTGGAGTGTGCGTGCATGCAACTCTTCCACATCTTCTTCTAGGGTAGTCCTTGGTTTCATTGCATTTGTTTGTTATTGTTTGCATTTATAAAGTGTTAGGGCATCGTGTCGGTTTCCTGTAGATTCATCCTACGTCAGGTCTTGGTCATTTTAAACAGAAAAGGGAGGTCCCTGTAATTATGCAAAGTGCCAGGGTGGTTTTTCATAATTATTCCTTATAAATTACTTCGTTTTCTAAGGTATCAATAGTATACTCTGGGGTCCTAGCTTTGAGTCATAGAAATAACCTCTCTACAAATATAATGCTAAACTATAAACCAACCCTTCTCAAAACCCTAC
The DNA here is from genome assembly GCA_039513925.1 of Platanthera zijinensis. Lineage (NCBI taxonomy): Eukaryota > Viridiplantae > Streptophyta > Magnoliopsida > Asparagales > Orchidaceae > Platanthera > Platanthera zijinensis. The sequence continues at coordinate 107,575,362 of CM077097.1, forward strand.
ATTAGTGAGAGCTCCATAAAAGAGCAGAACCTTTTTTAAGCATTCGTATAACAATGAAATAGTTGAAAACTACTTCCATTAATACATTGCAGACCTCATTAATATGGAGCTTGGAATCTTCGGTGAGGGCTAAAATAAGCTGTCTTCTAATCCCCGCATCAATTAGAAACATCTTCACTCCATCTTTGATTGTGTTTGTGAGGTCTAACTTTTTCTCAACTTGCCAACTACTTGATATTCTCCTGTGAGAAATGTAAGTTATAAGCAACATTTTGATAGATATCACATAAAAAATGTCCATGAAAGTTGTGCTAAGAGATTCAGTCACATACGTGTTTTTTGCTTGCAATGCAGGGTTGCGATTCATCTTAGACACATTTTCCTTAGCCAAGGTTATAAGATTTTCAAGCCTTTTCCATTGGAATATTCCATCTTTAAATAATACCTGTACACAATATGCCAGTTACATATGTCAAAGAAAGCAAAGACTGAAATTGACTTAACAAATGTGCCAATATAAGCACAAAATTCAAAATAGATGATTCTAGGATTAATGCAAATTATCTTCTTCATTTGCTTAAAGGCTAGGACATTTTAGCTTTTAGATGCAGGGGATGGTTCAGGCAAAGAGAAGACTGGTGTGAGTTTGTTGTGAATGGTTTATGGAAATATAACAGAGAATCAGAAAGAGAAGAGGCACGAAAGAGAGAAAAGAAATCATTAGTTTCATAGTTTGTGATGTTTTGAAGAGAACCTGACTGTCCTGGTATGATCTAGTTTTTTTGTGAATATATTTTCATATTGTGTGATTTTCTCATGTTTGACATGAAAATTTGTGATGAGAATAGACGCGCTTGATAAGGGGACACCGTTACTCCATTAGTGCATAAAAATCTCGGCCCAGCTGACCCGAACGTCGCTCAACATCGCTAGCCATGCCACGCCCAGGATGATGTCAACGCTGCCCAACTCGAATACATAAAAAATTTGTCGTAATTAAGCAAGGTCCCAAGGCCACCTGCACGATAGTGCACAAGCCCACGGTCGGTCGTCGGCGGCTGTCTCCCAAGCAGACAATGAAGTCTGACGATGGTGTAGATGGAATGGAGAGTTTTCGTGCCAAACGATGAGAAATGAAATTGTGGTTGACACCGCTGTCAATCACAATGAGAACTGGGTGCCCCTGGACGAGGCCGGACAACTTCATTGCCCGAGGCCCGATGAGGCCGCCCACCGAGAAGCAGGGAAGATCCAAGCGGTTGAAGGTGGCTCTGTCGGCCTCCGAGGGTTGCGGCTCGTCGGTGACCTCAAGCGCCTCAAAGTCCTCCAATGTGATTTCGGGCCCAAGGTCCCCGATGATTGCATGAAACTCTTTCACGGTGCACTCCTGATTGGAAGAATAAGGTTGTTGGCACCTAAAGAAGAGCCCCTTTCTTCTGAGCTCGTTGTAGTCCCCATTAAAAAGGCGGTGGGTGGTCGGAGTGCGTCCCGAGTGAGGCCCGCCCGTGGGAGGTGGTCGTAGACCAAAGTCCCGCAATGGTGGTGGTCGAGGAGGAGGCTCAGTGGCTACCGACAGACGGGCAAGGAGATCCGCCTCCACGACACACGCTAGATTGAGCGCTTCGGAGACCGTCCGCGGATGGTGGGTGCAGAGGCGAGAACGGATAGACGGGAGGAGGCCTTACATGAAGAAGCCCAAATAGTGGTCTGTCGAGAGGCCGGGAACATGTGTCACCAGGGAAACGAACTCGTCGATGTAGGCATTGAGACCGGCCGACTGGTGGATGCTACAAAGACGCTCGACGGCAGAACCAGCGTAGCGGGGCTCGTACCGTTGGACCATTTCCTGTTTCAGTTCCCCCAAGAAATGTGGGGCTGGGATTGGCGTAGCCATCGCAGCCAATGGAGAGCGGATTCGTCAAGGCCGACTACAATAGTGTTGACCTTGTCCGCCTCGGGTGTGAGGTGGAGGTCGAAGTATTGTTCTATTTTGGCGATCCACCCCATGGGGTCGGTGTCGTAAAAATGTGGAATGTCGTGGGCAAGGGTCAAGCGACCCGAGAGGGGCAAGACAGTGGAGGGCTGGGGAGGTGTGCCGAGCAGTGAGCCTCCGTCGGTAGAGGAGGCACAGCCTCCCGTGGCGGCGAATGCGGGCGAGGCGGGGCGGGAAAGGATGACCTGCAGTGTGGCATAGATGGAGGCGAACTGAGCGTCGTGGCCATCGAGGCGACACTGGACGGTGTCATCGTGGCCCTCGGCGGCGAAAGCGTCGGAGTGGGCGTGAGTGGTCGGAGGAGCCATGGAAGAGAGGGGCACGAAGTAGACGCAGGGGTTGCTGTCGCGGCAGCGGATCGGCAGCGGATCGGCGAGTGGCGGAGCCTCCTACGTCCTGTCACGGAAGCGAACAATGACACTGAAGCGAGCGGCCTGCGCGAACTCGCGAATCAGGACCTCGCGTGTCCTGCCACGGAAGCGAACGGCAACAACGAAGCGGACGACGGGCGGGACAACGACGGCTTCAGTAGTGGGCAAAACGGCAGATTAGACCAAATATTACGGTTCGAGAAGAAATCCGGACTAGGGGAAGAGCCGGGGGCAAGAGGGAGAGAAGAAAGAGATTAAGGTTTGAGTGAAAACAAGGGAGCAACTCTTTTCATAACACATCCAAGATAAAAGGATTACAAGATCCAGCATGCCCTCTTATAGTATTGAGGGGCAAATAACAAAACCGAATTATTAATTAAAACAAAACATAATAAAAGCAGAATGTTAATTATCGTCCGTGCACGCCAAAGGCGGTTCATCCTCGTTGCATCAAACTCGAGAGGGAGTAATGGTGTGAGTTGTGCTTCTATTTATTTAGAGCGATTGTTGGGTAACTAGGTTATTTAGTAGCCTAAGATAGGGAGTAATGATTTTGATCCAAAACAGAAGTATATAACAGATAGGCACTTTAGAAAATATAAGAAACATGTTCCATAAATAGAAGAGTTTGAATCAGAATAAAAAATTCTAGGATAAGGTAAAATAGATGAGCATTTGATTAACCTGTATGAGGCGTTCACGGAGAGCAGGATTTGGATCTGTTAGCAGGCGGTTTGCCACATATGGATATGCAACCTGTAGGACTTCTAATTAATAAAGAAAGAGAAAATAAATAAATTTGCCAAATAAAATCACAGAAAAATGATGATTTTTAATCTGAGAGGGTGGTGAATGTTAATCTATTTTAAGCTGATCCGTTACTATTTATAGAAGAAGTGTTGTATTAAGCTCAATGTAAAGGCCCATCTATATAACCCATTAGTATAATCTTGTATAGTTTAGTCCTATAATGTAGTTTGGAGTTAAGATGTCATCCTCCCACTTATAAATATGTGTCCATGTACCGGTATCCTTTTCAAGAGAAGTAATAAAAATTACTACACCGTGCTCTCATTATCTTACAAGGTATCAGAGTTGTACAATTCCTGAAGTAAAACACTGGAAGATTGAGTTCCTGCTCTCACTGATTGAGCTCTCACATCCGCTTCCAGAAAAAACAGTTGTGTCATCTGAACTTACTAGCTTGAGCCCACTGTGCTCGCCGATATCAGATTTTGAGCTCGCCGAACCTCAACGCTCCCTAAATTCCTTTGTTGCCCAAATCCCACACGCACCCACCTTTTATAGACTACCGACATGCTCTCCTCCGCGCAAAGCTTGTTGATGCCTACTTTCCAGCACCGGGCCTCGCCGACTCCTCCAACCCAAGTAGCGACCTCAACCGCAGAGCACGCCAATTCACCCCGCGCCTGAACTGCCGAGGCTTGCACTCCATCAAAACCGCAACTCGACGCCTCCTTCAACAACAGAGCTAAGTGCCTCCTCCAAAAGTTGATCTCATCGCCTCCTCCAAAAGCTAATCTCGCCGACTCTAGGGCACTTGAGCTCACTGCCTCCTCCAATCAAGAGCTTGTCGCCTCCTCGAAAAGCTGACCTCACCAACACATGCGCAGTTGAGCTCGTATCCTCCTCCAATCCAGAGCTCGTGGCCTCCTCAAAGAGTTGATCTCATCGTCATCTGTAAACTTGTGCTCGCTGAATCTTCCAACCGCAAAGTTCAGCATACTTGTGGCTTGAGCTCTCTTGTGTTGCTAAAGCTCGCCAGGACCACTGCCCCCAGCTTAAACCTTGTTGCCACGATCGTTGTTTGAACTCGCATCTCCCACCAAGTTCGTTGTTTGGCCATTTGTATATTTATAGCATCAGGATGAATGTTGTGTCCGCCTCATCAACCATTTTGGTCACACTTGCTCCAGCTCCCATCAATGAAGTTCAAGACATTAAAAATTACCATTATCTTCCATATTTGGAAGAAAAACTTTGTTGAGCGAGTCCACTAAGTGCATCAAGTACTCCATATTAAGGGTCTCTTTTATCATCTAACTCGCTACCCCCCCCCCCAATTGAGCCTACCAAGGAATGACTCTAAGATGACGGTCGTGTTCAGTCCTGGATTCTGAACTTCATGGACAGTGAGTCATATCGAAAGCCTATGCACAAGAATTCAGAAACTGAAAAAGCTATGTGGGACGAACTTAGTCCCTCTACTCTGGGAAGAATAACCTTCAACGCACGTTTGGCCTTTTCCAGGGACTCAAAAATGTTGAACCTGGTTCAGTTGGTGACCTGACGTCATTTGTTGCGCAATATAATACCCTTATCAAGGTTTGGATTCAACATCAGCCTCCGATTCTGGATTTAGTTACCCAAATGGCTCGAAAGAAATTGTTGGCATAACGATGATGATGACACTACCACCTCATCTTTACAATGTTTGTGTCAACATCTTATCCCATCCAACAATTTCTTCTTCATCTGATGTTTGTTCCATGGTTATGAAGGTGATTCCACCCACGAATATCTCTATGACTGCTTCCCTACTTCAATATTCGGTTGAAACTCGCCCTCCAACAACGGGGCACCGTGGTGGTTGGGTCTCGAAGCGGTCGGTGTGATGGATGAAATCATCTCAAGGGGGAAAGCACTCACATGTGTAACCATTGTGGTTGGGCAGACATAATGAAGTAACTTGTTACAAAAAACATGAGTTATTCTAGCAGCTGCAAACCCTCTTCGCCATGCTACTCCTACAGTGGACACTGCAAGCATGTCCTGCTTGGAAATTGACACCTTGAGGGCATCTTCGAGGGTTGGTTATTTGTACTTTTGGGTTCATCGCCTCTACTTCTAATGAAGGTATATCATGCTTTCCCCATAGCTAAGATGTCTTGACGAATCATTGAGATGTCTCAATGAATCACTGAGATGTCTTGACGAATCAGCTGTATTGACTCGACGAATCTTTAACTGAGATGTCTCGACGAATCAATGAGATGTCTCGACGAATTCCACTAAGTCAAGTGTTTGGTCCTTCACTCATATCACATATGAGTAAGACCAACACAATCCATTCCTCCAACTTCTCCAGACGCTCTTATGTGCGACCCTATAGACTCATATCGCGTTGGTAGTGAGACTACATTTTTGACCACTTCCAGATCACCATGGTAACACCAACAGTTCCTGCATCCCTATACATTTTTTGTCGTAGCCGCCTCCAACCCATACCATTGTCCTTCGATGACTCCAGCCGCTGCATCTCGGATTTTTATTGATTCCAGCAGCTGCGACCCCTTCCGTGGTGCTGATGTCTCGCAAATATTGAAGCTGTGTTGTTTTTTTGTTGTTTTTTTGTTGTTTTTTGTTGTTTTTATGTGATGTATGATGTTTATGTCTTGTCTTAGTGTTATACCTTCTTGCACATGTGGTCCACGTGAGGGGAAGTGTTTAGGATAAAGGCAACTCAGATGATCTTCCCGTCTTCTGTCTTCATTTCACACGACCTCCAGGCTTATGTCGTATGTTGTTCGTGTATCCTCATGTTTCTTTTGATTGTCCATGTGTCGGGGCACGATTGATATTGGTTACTCTAATCTCAGTGGGTTGTGTCGCGTAGGACCGTATCGTGTGGGACTGTGTCGTGTGGGACCGCCCTTTGTGTGGATTATTCCCGATAGATTATTCCCGACGGATTATCCCTGGTTGCCCGTTTGATTATTATCTCCACATCGTTTATTCCTTCCATATGTTGTGTGTAGGTGATGTTGGTTACCTGATTCCAGCGAGTCCGCGTTGTATGTGGGTCCTGCGTCGTATGTGGGTCTACGTCGTGTGTGGCTATGTTCCCAGCTTGATTCCCCGGTTTGAAATTTCTCTCGGTGGCTCGCCTGATGTTTTATCCCGCATCGCCAACTTTCGTTGCCTTTAGAGCTTTGCCCTCCAGCTTGAGGGGGAGTGTTGGAGTTATTAGTTTATATTAATATTTAAGGTGTCTTAGTCTATGTTGGTTTACTCCCACATCATGAGTCCGTGTTTAAGCGTCTTTGTAATCACCTATATATTATCCCCGTGTGAAAGAATAATATACACCGAAGTGTTTCTTTTCTTTCTTCCAACAAGGATTATGGAGCTTCTGCCAATATAATAATGTCCACTATGACATAACACCTAATACTTCTCAGTTCCTTTGAATGGACTTGAGCCATTGGATTTGGAATTGGAGGGATCAATTCCAATTTCATTATTCGGTGACAAAATAAATGATGAAATTGAAAAGCATACTGAATTTTGTGAAAGTTATTTTATGGCAATCTCAGTTTCTTCCCAAATTCGTCATAACTGGCCAGAATTGATCCAAATTCCAATTCCATGCAAATGAACGGATTCTAAGAGAAATTGAAACAAATGTTAACAAGAGTTCCGGTGCTACTACTTCAATCAAAAATTAAAATATAATAATAACAATAATAATAATGAAGGCTACTAACTATTATTTACCTCAAGAAATTTAAAATCTGGCTGCATGGTGAAACATATTCCTTCCTGGGTTAGCAGAGAACGAATAACAAGAGAAAACCTCTCTGGAATGCGGATAGGGTACTGATACACCAGCTGGTTGAACTTTCCTACAGAACATGGAGCATAAGAGTGAATCAAATTGAAGGAAGATTACGCCAATAGAGGATATATAAGGATTTTGATTTTACTGCATGATCAGCCTAATAAATTCTTGGAATCAAGTCTTAATGTTTTCTTATTACTGAATGAAAACAAATTATGAGGGCAAAGAACACAACCATCTACAGGTAAATGAGAATTTGGAGGCCATAGAATTCATTATCAAGTCAACTTCCACTCAGATTATGTACTGCAATTTTAATTTGTTAAGCCAAAATGATATTGGAACCTTGGTTACCTCCATGGTCTTTGAATATAGTGAAAAAATGATAGATATTTGCATATGTAGGATAAAACAAGTAGGCGGAATAAAGCTATAAATTTGACTGATGTATTTAAATCAAGTAGAGTTTTGTCACAAAGAAATATTTTATAGAGACGGAGGCAATACTTAAATTTGTTTTTAATAATCTAGCAATTCATTTTTCACTAGCTTTGGTGTCTGACATATAGATATAGTCGAGATCAGGAGTTGAAGGAAAAAAGTTTATTAGGTTAAAAACATTACCGACTCCGCCTTCCACCCACAAAAGGGTCCATCCCGCGTTTCACGTCTCGCGGCTCATACAGGCGGTGGGAGACCACACCATCGAAGAATCATTACCATCCACTTTTGGGCCGAATACGCCGTCATGTGCCTTCCAGAGCAAGTGTTGGTAGCTTGGAAGCACCGCACTCAGTCGGACACTGCGTGGTGGGACTGCGAAAACTTATGTGCTCAGTTTTTAGAGTTTTACCTTGCGGACATGGTAAATTTTCTAGATGGGGGTATTGTTACGACAGAGGAGAACTACTCGGAGAGTGAACGCACCACAACTACTTGGCGGGTTTACTCTCGGAGACGAAAGACGACAAACAAGAAAAATTAGGGCGCGGCTCCTCATTTATCTCTTTTAGTATTATTTACAGGTTTTGCCACTGTGAGATATATATCCCCTCGCTTGTATCTTTATTTTATCTTTGAAGTTGGACTTGGAATTGGAGCCTAGGGCTGACAAGAGGATCTCCTTTTGGGAATTTGCTTAAGAAATTTTAGTTATCTTATGACCGTCAACGCAAGGAGTATCACATCCGATTGATATTCATGTGGTTTGCAAAAGTACCACAAAATCACAAGTTGGACTTTCCATATATAGCGTGGCCGGATCGACGATCGGACTCCGCAGATGTGTTCGGATTCGCATTGCGAATCGATTTGATATATTATTTCACTATTTTGCATTTTATTTTGATGTATTTAGATGGTCTCACCTTCGGCCAATCATAGTCATCGATGGTGGGATGCCCTAATCTTCTCTTTATTATAAAATGGACATCTTAGGGGCTGATCTAAGGCATTGCAGGTTTTGGAGAAAGAAAATCCCGGAACTCCGCGATCACCCCACGGTGTCGACGTCGTGGAACCCTAGGTCATGACTCCTAGGCGCCCAAACTCCTCCCCAAGGTACTACCCACCAATACCCCCTTCTTCCTCCTCCCAAATCCCTTTCCGCAAGCCCCACAGCTCCGCAATCAGCCGCAGTTTTCCTGTGTTATTTCGTAAATCACTGTTTAAAAATGAAAATCACTGTTCACGGCCTATAGTTTTATTTCTGGTGAACTATCTGCCTGAAAGTCTCCAGGAAACCACCGCAGGCCTTCAGGTTTCCTTTACAGCAGCCATCAGTCTATCTCCTACCCACCCAACTGTCGGCCGCCCCTTTCTGGGCCTTCCGGAGCCCTCCACCGTCACCCCTCTTGAACCTACAGCCACCGGCCACCCTCCACTTCTTCCCTCTTCGTGGATCCACCTCCAAACAGCCATAATTTCCAAATCAGTCAAGATCTAAAAATTTCGGCCCTCAATCCGCTATTTCCACCACTCGTCCAACACTAACTAGCCCCGATCCGTTACTACATCATCGGATCTACCCACCCCTGCCCGGATCTCCGCTTACGTGGCCGGATTTATCCATTTCCGGTCCGTTTTCATCATCCGCCGCCGAGGACAGCCACCGTCATTATTTCCACGCCGCTGGTTCCACTTTCGATCGCCGATCTACGCATCCGGCTCCGGAATCTTCAGTGTCTTGGTCAACCCACTATTTGGTGAGATTTAGTTGTACTGATTTATTATTTTCAGCATTTATTTATTGGGTTGGACATTTTATATTTGCTTGAAAAAATAATATCGTAGAATTTTGCCCTAAATTATTATTGTGATTTGCAGGCTTTATTCACCGCGAGCTCGTGTTTTGGCTCTCCACGCGGAGGAAAGCCTAAGCTTGTTTGCCCAAATAAATTATTTTGCTTTGTCTTGAATTATCTGCGTGGGATGATTTTAATTTATTATTTAATATGTGATCTAGTCGTCGGATTTGTATAGCATGTAGGGTTAGGTCGCAGATTTCCCGCCACCTATAAATTCGCCCTGCGTCAATTGGTATCAGAGCTATGTTGCGCACACTTTTTGATACGCAGTCGCAGAGTCTATATGTTTTTCGTTATGCCTAGGTGTCACAATTATTCTTCTCCTCAATTTAAAGGTCTCGAACACACTTGCACCCACTCTCACAGAACCCCGTCAGGGAGATCCTCACATTATTACGACGATCATTCTCGATCGCAGTACACCACTTTCAGAAATCGTGTTGACCCACCGACAAGACCCCACTATATTAAAGACGATCAGTATGATGATTGTCGTCGTTCTTATCCATTCACGCAAGCGGTTCGTGTTGATCCTTCGACGCGACTCGGTTATCTTAGAAATGATTATTATGAGGATAGTCGTTCCAAGAGAGATCTTGAGAGTCAGTTTCGTACTGCTGCCCCTTCCTTTGACGGCTCATCGAGACCCGAGTCTTTCAGTTATTGGCTCATGGATATGGAATATTATCTCGATCATTTTGAGTTATTCGGTGAGAGTCGCATCAAGTTTGCGAAACTTAGACTTCTAAATCAGGCGAGGGCATATTGGGCTAGCGTTGAGAGGACCCGCGAGCGAGACCGCCTACTTCGCATCACTAATTGGGTGGACATGAAGCGTACATTGTGTCAAAGATACCTGCATTAGCCGTATCGGAGTCGCTTGCTCGACCAATTATTTTTCCTTTAGCAAGGATCCATGTTCGTCGCTGAGTACAGAGATCGCTTTGATGAGTTAATTGTGAGGAGCGATATCCGAGAGGACCCAACCATGGCCACTACAAGATTTCGGTCTGGGCTTCGATTTGACATTCGTACTAAGGTGATTTATCATAGCTCGAAGTCCCTCGAGTCGACATATCAGCACTCCCTTCGTTACGAACAGTCTTTGAGATCCGCAAGAGCTAATCGATGGAATTCTCACATTGACCTCCGCAGTACGAGTCTCTCCCATACTAAGGTAACCATGATGCCTACCACTGTCCTATCAGCCGCGACAGAAGTTATACCTGATGCGGATTGCTCTCACTCCAGTGAGGTGCTTAGCCCAGTGAGGGACCTATCTCTTATTTCTGACCTGTCTCTTGTGACCCCGACTGAGAGTGAGCCTGAGCGACCTCTTTAGTTTGTAGTGTTATGTCTCTCACCCACCTCTTCTTCTGTCACACACCGGGTTAGTTACTACAGACCCCTTTCCTGACACCGCACCTACGGACCCATTCTGGAGTGTAGGTCTATGTCGCTCTCCCCTTGTCATTGCCCGGAGTCACATCACGACCAAGAGCCCAAAGCCTGATATTAATCTCGAAGTGACTATGTCACCTATTCATGGGGACGCTACCACTTGCAATGGTACTCATCTGGAGGACATTGACCCTAGTGACGAGTTCTATGACGACCCCCTGTTGAGCCTCCTGATGAGCCAGCACATCTTGGTGAGGATGCGATTCAGGTGAGACGCTTGTTTACGAATTTTGGGTTAGTGGCGTTTCTTCCATTATCGTCTTTGGCCTTTCCCCAGAGGATGGATATTATATGGAGCATCAAGTATTTGGAGCACCACCTGCTGACATATCGCACCCTCGATGAATTTTTGGGTCGCACCACCTGCTGACCCACCAGACGAACTCTTTCTTTTCGGGCACACACCACACTCGAGAGTCACGTCTTTTAGTCATGATCCACGATTTTTCATTCAGGTGGTCGCCGCAGTCGTGATGACTTTTCTTACACACCTCCTGGTGAGCCCCCTAATGCGTTTCACTCTCTGAGAGACATTTTGTTCTTCATGAGCTCACCCTTGAGTGTAGATGTTCCGCACGGTCACCTTAGCACTCGACACACACGGGATGAGTTTTTTTACACTCCCCCGAGAGAGCCTCCTGAGGCCACCTTCGTTGAAAAATTTTCAGGTCATTATTAGATTCTCCCATGTAGAACATGTTGTGTCGGTCATGAGTCATTTGCATCATTTGCATGAGTCTGTTGAGTCATTTCGTCATCATTTGTGTGAGTCGGTTGTGTTGCTTATTCATCGTTTTCATGTGAGTCATGAGTCGGTTCGACAAATAATCCATATTGATAATAAATCTTGTAAATCACATGCGGATGTTCATTGGCAAGAGCGGGTACTTCATGAAGGCAAGCAGGTGATGGTGAAAATATGCGTTGTGAGGCTCCGTGCAAGGCTTGCTAAAAGCTTGAGCGTTAGGCGAAGGGATCCCTATATAATCATGAGATTGTTTGAAGCAAACACCTATGATCTTGATATCCTTGCAAGTATGGGTATCCACTTGGTATTTAGTGTTGAAGATATGACGTCGTACTTCAAGCCTTGCCAGTATGTGGACCCAAGCAGTGGGGACTTCCAGCCGCCCACACCTCCATTTTCGTTGTCTTGCCACCTTCATAGCCCAAGCACGCCTGATGGCCACCACTACTCACCCACTTCTGACACTCATCCGCCTGGGGACTCATCTTCTTTGGTTCTACCTTCGGCACCGGGATCCATCACTCGTGAGTTGAGCATTGAGAGCATCATGGAGACCAGACTCCACCCGTGCATTCCCACTACAGACGTTGGTGACTCTTGAATACATGCAGCAGAGCTCTATTGATTCGCCCCTGAACTTCGACTTCAGCACGGCCGTCTCCATTCATCGGAAATGATAGCTTTTCAGACAGGGGGAGTTGATTGGCGAGAACACTTTCCAGCAACGATACTTGGGCGACCTCTGGTGGACTTCTTCGAACTTTACGTGACATGCAGTGAGAGAATTCTGATCCCTATTCATCGGGAGATGAGTTTTTTCAAGCCGGTGAGATTGATGCGGAGCATAGACGAGCACTTGCAGTGGATGACGAGTTTTGGGCTCATTCGAGGTTGATTTGGCGACTTTCCATATATAGCGTGCCCGGATTGACGATCGGACTCCACAGATGTGTTCGGATTCACGTAGCGAATTGATTTGATATATTATTTCACTATTTTGCATTTTATTTTGATGTATTTTGATGGCCCCACCTTCGGACAATCAAAGTCATCGATAGTGGGATGCCCTAATCTTCTCTTTATTATAAATAGACCTTTTAGGGGCTGATCTAAGGCATTGCAGGGTTTGGAGAAAGAAAATCTCGGAACTCCGCGATCACTCCACGGTGCCGACGTCGTGGAACCCTAGGTAACGACTCCTTGGCGCCCAAACTCCTTCCCAAAGTACTACCCACCCATAGTCCCTTTCTTCCTCCCAAATCCCTTTCCGCAAGCCCCACAACCCCGCAATCAGCCGCAGTTTTCTTTTGTTCTTTCATAAATCATTATTTAAAAATGAAAATCACTTTTTAAAAATGAAAATCATTGTTCATGGCCTATAGTTTTATGTCCGGTGAACTATTTGCTAGAAAGTCTCCATGAAACCACTGCAGGCCTTCAGGTTTCCTTTTACAGCAGTCGCTAGTCTATCTCCTACCCACCCAACTGTCGGCTGCCCCTTTCTGGGCCTTCTGGAGCCCTCCACCGCCACCCCTCTTGAACCTACAGCCACCGGCCACCCTCCACTTCTTCCCTCTTCGTGGATCCACCTCCAAACTATCATAATTTCCAAATAAGTCCAGATCTAAAAATCTCAGCCTCCGATCCGCTATTTCCACCATCCGTCCAACACTCTCTAGCCCTAATCTGTTACTACATCATCGGATCTCCACCTACGTGGCCAAATTTATCCATTTCCTGTCCGTTTTTATCATCCGCCGTCGAGGACAGCCACCGTCATTATTTTCACGCCGCCGGTTCCACTTTCGATCGCCGATCTACGAATCCGGCTCCGAAATCTTCAATGTCTTGGTCAGCTCACTATTTGGTGAGATTTAGTTGTACTGATTTATTATTTTTAGCATTTATTTATTGGGTTGGACATTTTATATTTGCTTGGAAAAACAATATCATAGAATTTTGTCCTAGATTATTATTGTGACTTGCAGGGTTTATTCTCCGAGCGCTCGTGCTTTGGCCCTCCATGCGGAGGAAAGCCTAAGCTTGTTTGCCCAAATAAATTATTTTGCCTTATCTTGAATTATCTGCGTGGGATGATTTTAATTTATTATTTAATTTGTAATCTAGCCGTCGGATTTGCATAGCATGTAAGGTTAGGTCGCAGATTTCCCGCCGCCTATAGATTCGCCCTGCGTGAGGTTCATTTTAAAATTCAAAGTAGTACCGTAACTCTACTAGTCTTCTATAATAAAACTAAGCAAGAAGGTGGCAATAGTGCGCAAGATCTCTGAAAAACAATTAGCAGTCTTCTAGAATTGCAATAAGAGATTAATTCAAAGAGTGGGGAAAAAGAAGCTGAGAATTACCAGTAACAATCCGAAAATTAAAGTCAGCCAGTCCCTTTCCAGCTGAATTCTGCCAGATTGCTTCTAATGCTGGAATAATAGGAGAGACATCTGTTCCCTTAGCAAGGAACCCAAGTCTGGTAAAGTCATTTGCCATCTCAACATAGTCCTCATTTACAGCATGAACAACAGCATCGATGAGAATTTGTTTATTTTGCTGAAAAATAAGAATAAGATAATATGAAATTCTTAAAAATTCAAGGATGAGACCAAAAGTACAGTAAATGTTGTTAGGAAATGCAAAAAAAGAAAATGAACTTGTATATGCAAGAGAGAGAAAAGGAGAGGGGGAGTGAGTGTTGGGAGCAGAGAGAGAATGATGGAGACAAGGGCTACAGTCCAATCCATCTGAAATCTAATATTTCTTATGAAGCCTCAAAGAAATCTAAATAAATGGCAGAAGGATCCACATAATTGGTCTTGAAAACGTGAAAATACAAATCATGATAATCTGCCTTGTTAAAACAAAAAAACAAAGTTACAATGAACACCTGACTACATTCAAAAATCACTTAATGAACAGTTCATATATTGAATAAATAATAGGTATTTTCAATGCCCAAGTTTCCTCAAATTTGATGAAATTTCACGTATATGTATAGCACGTCCAGATCAAGTCAAATCTTTTATATTTGCAGCATAAATAGAAGTTAAACTCAAACATCCAAGTATTCAACATTTGTTTTGCTTGATGAAATGGCAAACCATGTAATAAAAACTCCTGTGCCAAAACAGTCTGACATGGTATCAGAGATAAGTTATAATTTCTCGCTACTCTCATCTTGCATGAATACTCTTGGTCTTCGCACGAAACCTATCTTCACACAAAATCTCCCAGTCCCACATGAACTCTCCCTATCTTCACACAAAATCTCCCAAATAGTTTTTATATATAAACGTACTCGTCAAACTTTGGGTGACTCACCATCAAGTCCTGTGACTTCCTTCAGTAAGTGCCTCCAGCGACTGCCTCCTCCCAGCAACTCCAGCAGAAACCTCCTCTGCTCGGTCTCGCCGAACTAGCCCGGCAAGCTCGCCTGCCTGGATGGGAACTGTGCTCGAGTTTTGCTCCCTCACTTGGACCTCGCAACCTTTGCGTAAAGAAATCGAGTAAGAGTTTGAGCAAACTCCGGCGAACCCATGAGTAGAACTCGTCACCTATCTCCTACGCTGACTTCTTGCTCACAATATTTGATGTTTGTTTGCTTTCTCATGCAAACCTCCTACGGCGACTTCATGCACGCTCTTCTAGTGAATCTCTACGACACCAAGCTATCGCAAAACTCGCCCGTTACAATCCTCACATATTGTCGTCCTAGCGCATCCCTCTTGTCGAGCTCGCCGTCAGTGGAAGATCGACGACTCATTTGTATCCCTCCTCCCACGGGACATTTATTGTCGTTGATTGGAGTTCTCACCGTTCAGCAAGCGGATCCTGCAAGTTCTACGCCGCATCATCCAACAAGCAAACTCCAGGGACGATTGAGCCACTCCAGGAAGTGCTTCCAGCAGCATGTGATTGTTCCTTGTATGTCCTTCCTGCAATCCCCGATTGCTCCTTGATACTGTGAGTTATTCCTGTGACTACTCACAGCTTCATCTCGCTTCTCCAAGATCACTGATATTGGCCTATGGCATCTCCACGGCTACCTCCTTCTACAACTACAATTGTCTTTATTGCCACTTCTTCAGGTAGCACGCATGTTGCTACTCGGGGTAAGTGGCTCATCAACTCTTGTAACACCAATCATATGACTGGGAACTCTCTCCTCTTCTCTCACCTCGAGAAGCATAACTGAATACCACTGGTCTTTGTGGCTAACGGCACTCTTACTCCAATTTGTGGATCTGGCTTTGTGACTCTCACCTCTCTTCACTAGTTGGACGATGCACTTTTCATTCCAAATTTTCCTTGCAATTTGTTATCTGTCAAATCTCTTTCACGACAATTGCAATGTTCTGTCTCATTCTCTTATTGCCTATTATTTTCAGGATCATCACTCCAAAAGGAAGATTGCTACTGGGACCAAACACGGTGGTCTCTACCTCGATGATATGTCGCTTCTCTCTGCACTGCAGTCTTCACTTCTTTGCTTCAGTGGCATCATCGTCATGGTCATCCTCTAATACATCTCCTCCACCAGCTTCTGTCATAAGACTCCACTTTAGAATGTGAGGCTTGTTTGTGGTGTTATCATCCAGGTTGGAAGGTCCGACAATATGACAAGCATCACCGAACTTCTTTCCCTGCTCAGTTTTGTAAGAGTTATGTTCGTATGTTTCACCTTGTTCACTCGGGCAACTGGGGTCCTAGCCCCACCAAGTCTGTTGGTCGGAGAAATATATACTTTGTCACCTTTATTAATGTTTTCTCCTGATGTACTTGAGTATATTTTTTGAAGGAGTGCTTTGAACTTTTTTATGTGTTATCTCAATTTTATAATGAAATTCGAACACAATTTGATTTACCTCTCAAAATTATTCAAACCGATAATGCAAAAAAAAATGAGCGAACAATTTTCATCTTTTTCGACCACTGAAGTCATTATTCATCAGACAAATTGTGTGCATACATCCCAACAAAAAGGAGGGCAGGAAGAAAAAATTGGCATCTCCTCGAAGTTGCTTGGATACTCGTGTCAAATGAATGTTTCACGCTCATATTGGGGGATCATATGATTCTCATTTCTTGGTTTCTCATTAACCGTTTACCTTCTTCCACTCTTCAGGGTAAGACAATGTTTTCTCTTCTTTACCCAGATGGCACACCTTTTCCCCTCACACCCTCATGTGTTTGGTTGTACTGTCTTCGTCCACACTCCTGCACAAGGTTACGTCAAACTCTCTGCTCGCGCCACCAAATGTATCTTCGTAGGATACTCCCCAACTCAGAAGAGATATCCGTGTTTCAACCTTATCTTCAAATGTCAATATGTCTCTTTTGATATTATATTTTTTTGAATTTATCCCCTGTTTTTCTACGAATAGCGGGACACTGACTCTCGAGGCCCAGCCTATCCTCTCCTGCTACCTCAGTTTAATCTTTCCCTATCATTCATGTGCCTTAACCAAATATCCACAACTGACACCACCTGATGAACAAATGCCTCCTATTTCACCCTTTCCTTATCATTATCATCACCGTCCAGCTTCCCACCAACTCGTCGCTCCCTTGACTCCAAAGCCTCCACTGCCAGTTCCAAGGTCAGCTCTCTCCTTTTCAGAAGATTTCTTCACCCCCATAGACTTGGAACTGGATGTTCTCGTTGCTCTACGTAGGGGGATAAGGTGGGTGGTAAACATCTGATTGCTAATGTTATGTCTTACGCAAATCTTAGTCCTTATCGCTGAGTATCTCTGGCACTCTTTACCAACCTTTGTGTACCCTACTGGAAGGCGGTTATGGATGAAAAAAATTTAGCATTGGCATCACGGGGTACTTGGACTCTTGTTCCTACCCCGCCTGGTGGTGATATTGTTGGTTGTCGATGAGTCTTTGTCATCAAATTTCTTTCTGATGGCACTGTGGATAGATACAAGGCTCGTCTAGTTGCAAAGAGGTTCACCCAAACATACGGTGCTGATTTCTTTGACATCTTCTCTTCAGTAGCTCGTATCAATATTATCCAAGTACTCTTCTCCATTGTTGTCAACAAGAATTGAGAAATGAGTTAGCTTGATGTCAAAAATATCTTCCTCTAAGGTGACCTGCACGAAGAAGTCAATATAAAGGAGCCTTCCGGTTATCTTGCTAGGGAGGTATCAGGTGTGTAAGCAACGGAAGGTCATGTATGGTCTAAAGTAAAGTCCTCGAGCATGTTTTGAAAAAATTAAGTCAAATTGTCATTATCATTGGTTTTTTCAATAGTAGTATTGAACACTCTCTCTTTATACGGAAGACCAACATTCTTGTTGTATATGTTTCCTCTTGCAACACCACCATGGTTGTCATGTTGCACGAAGAGTTAACTTGGTCCCGCTCAGCTTTCACAGAGGATGAAGCACTTGTGTCAAGGACGACCCAGAAACTCTTTGCTCGTGACAAAATGCCCTAACAACATAATTAAAATTGATCTTGTTGATAGTTAAACTTATGATAAAACTATTTTCAATAACGAATTCAGTGATCACATGTATTTATGGATACAATTTACATGATTGAAACTAATATTAAGAATATAACTCGATATCTTTGCAATATATAATGAAACAAAATGGATTATATAACAAGAAAACAATAGATAATCTAGAGTAAATTTATTAGAAAAAAAATAAAAATATATTGTCAAATATTATACAGAGGTGACAAAACTCATAAAGGATAAAAAGAGTATATACACGTGCATGTTGACAAGACACCTTGGCGGGTCTACACGTGTAGGAGGATTTCAACATCTATTCCATCGGGAGCGGAAGAGATGGAAAGCGTGTGATGGACGAGCTAGGCTTATCTTTATTTGAATGTTGCTTCTACTTTGATTTGAATATTGTTTCTATTTTTCTATTCGCACCCCTGCTACTACAAAGGGGATCGCATGGGCCCATTAGGGTTATCTTTGGATGTATGAGAATTAAGGTTGCACCCTAAGCCTTTCCTCTCCTCCTTGCCTCCTTCCCTCTCTCCCTTCCTCGCTGACCCTCTCTTGTCGGGTTCTTCTTTTGAGTTGGCAATATATAGAGAGAGAGAGTAAAAAAAAGGTTTAAATGAAAAAAAACTTATATATAATTCATAACATTGTAAGGTTTCAAGGAGTTCAAATTCAAATTAGATGTTTGAGTTGGAGGTTATGCTCGAGGGCTAAGGCAATCATAATGGCATGCTTTTGGATGCATAGGTAATCTGTTAATATGCATTTGAATATTATTCCCAAATTGTGTGTTTTGGAAGCAGGATGTCACAGATTGCTAGTTCATAGCGCAATCGTGACCATGAGTACATACACAAACGGCACAATAAGCCGCAAGTTTGTGTGATAAATAAGCCGCAAATTGGTGTGATAAGGCTTCAGAAGGGTCAAAGACTTATGTGTGGGAGTCATTGACACAAGTATGACTATATACTCAAGATGTTCATGCACAAGGTGAGCAAGGCAAGAATAAAGCATGGTGTGACAAGATTACATCGGGACTGCACAAGATCTTAGCATTATGTCGACAGTGGTATGACGCATAAGATTGTGGGAGTCTCCAAAAGACTAGAAAGTAATCTTGAAGATGACAGAAGATTCTAGAATGATGTGCAGTCTTCCAGAAGATTCTAGGTCATGTAAAATACTTTTAAATATTGTGAAATTGTGCAAACATTTCTAGAATATTCTAGTAGGATATATAATAGTCTAGAGGATTCTAGAATATTGTGTAACATTCTAGAGAATTCTAGGTATATGTAGAGGTTTCTAGAATGATGTGAAATTTTATAAAAGTATGGACTATTCTATAATAGTCTAGAATACTCTTGAATGTTTTAAAATAATGTAGAGGTTTGTACATAGTCATGAGATGAGTGTAAAATAGTTAAGTAGAGCCTAGAGTAGAGTGTTTCTATATTTTTCCCTTATTTGGAGGGAAAACTCCTTGATGGCTATAAAAAAGGAGCTGAATGTTCATTTGGGCAGAGCAATCCTAGAAGCAATCCAAGATGTAATGTAAGCAAGTCTTGAAAGATTCCAGAGTTGTAAATTTTTAAAGTTGTGAATAAAAGCTTGAGTGTAATTAAATGTTCTCCTTCTCCATCATATACTTGTGTGTATGCTTAATTTTATTACTAAAGAAGAGGTGAAGGTTGTCTTAGCTATTGTGCAAGGCGCAAAGAGAATGTAAGGCCGCGCAAATTAAGGTTTGAGCGCAGGGTCAGTGTCGTGTCTGTAACAAGGAGCTACCTTGTATGGAGGACAGATAGGATAGTCAAAGTTGCAGGTCCCTGAAATCTGTGATAAATAGGTGATGGAATCACTGCAGAGTCTTGGTAGTTCGAGTGGACTGAGTGAGAATGTCAGATGAGGTAGTTACTGGATGGGAAACCAATTTTCTACTTGGGAGAGGGGCGAATATAACAATGGGGAGGAAGGGTCAGTGGTTAGAAGCGGTTCTGGATGGTTAATTGGTGGTTTATTGAGTGATGAGGTGGTGGTTATTGTTAGTGACGTGAGTGGGGGAGGATAATTGCCGGTTGGTTATTTGGAATTGTTATTGGGAGGGGATTGTGTGGTTGTGGCAATAGATGGCAGCACTTAGTGATGGTTGTGGGTAGTTTTGGGTGGTTATGAGTGTGGATGAGTAGTTATTGGGTAGTTATACGGAAGAAGAGGTAGTTACATTGGCTTCAAAACAAAGGAACCATTGAATCGACACTGAGAGACGACCACGAGAGCACTGAATATCTGTCCAAAAACTGTGATGCTAAAATCAGCCAACCCCTCACCCCCACCCCTTGGACTCATATCTATGTGTTGAGATGAGTTTATCATTTTATGTGTTGTTTATTCTTAGTCGTGTATTATTGTATTTTTTTTATTGATCCACCTCCATATATAGAGGGGATTAGGGCTTACTCTTGGTAATTGAAGTCTATTTTCATTTCCGCAACATGGTATCAGAGCCTTAGGCGATTAGGGCAACAGCGTATTCACGCTCGCCGCTTCCGCATCCCGCTTCGGTCCGCTCTGTTGTTTCCGTCCTATATCCCGTCGTGCCTCCACCAATCCAGCTACCACCGCCTCCAGAAGTCGCATCACATCCCCCGCATCCCGTCCAGCTCTTCAGTCAGGCGTCCCGCCCCGTCCCGCATCCAACCGCCAGCCAGTTGCAGTCAGTCTTCTCCAGCGCGCCCCGTCCAGCATCCAGAGCGCGTCCCGTCTTCCAGCAACCAGTCTTCTCCTTCTCCAGCAGCCTCCCGCATCCCGACTCCTATCCCTCCAAGGGCCGGTGCATTCTGTGCTTTTTCCTTCTTCTCCTGGAGCCGACAACTGCGACAGCCGCCCCTCCCTTGAAGCCGGCAATCCCTCCTCCTGGCCGGCAACAAAGCCATTTCTTACAACCCCCTAACAGCCCTCCATCTCTCCTTCCTCTGCGATTTGGCCGGTGGTTTTCAAGGGGGTCGCTTAGGGTTTTTCTCGTTTCCTCCTCTTCTTGGATTTTTGAATCCGAAATTGGTTTCCTTGGGTAAGGAATTCCGTCAATCTCTTGTATTCAAATTTGCCCTAATTTTATTGCGATAATTTTTGCTCTCTGATCGATGTAATTACGTCGATCCCTCTTGCGGTTGTCGTATATCCGTCTAATCTCAATTTTTATTTGTGTTTTCGGTGCCACTCATCGGATCTAGTGGTGGAATCGCTCCAAGCCCTCTCCGATTTAAGGCTTCCTGAACCTAAGCGCCGCCAGAAGCCCATTTTCCTCGTGGTAGTTCCCTCTCCCCTCATCCTTGAGGGAGGTAAAATTTCTAAACCTCTCTTGTGATGTGTTGTGCGATTAGCAATACCTGGTCAAGCGTAGAAAGCCTCGTTAAGGCGAATATTTCATTAAGGTTGGGCCTTGATCATGTTCAAATAGAGTATTTGGCCTTGCTTGTGCCGATTAGCTGTTGCCGGCAGTTTCGATTTCGCCTTAAGTCAAGTAGAGAACTCCCTCCCGCTTGCAAGCTTTGAATTTAGACCTTGTACCTACTTCTTATGATTACAAATGTTATTTGACAACCTCTGAACCGTCACATTATTGACATAATATAATAAGGTAGAATGTCACTAAATTTTGGAATACTTAAAAATCTTATTGTCGTAAGCAATCTTTGAAATTTAGAGTCTAATTGGGCAACTATCTGCTTGTATGGTCACAGCAAGAAGGATTACTTTTCCAACAAGACTTGCACGCAGATCCGAGTGTGAACCATATGCGCTCATTAAAAGCACCTACACACTTCATCGATTACGGCTTAAAATATTACATGAACAAATTTAGGCTATATTCCGGAGTAGGCTAACATTTTCAGAAATTTCTGTTTGACTCAGTTGCTTGCATGTTTACTACTTTGCTGCAAAATAAATTGGTACTCAATTATGTATATTTACTTCTGCTCGTGATTTAATTAATTAACGTGCTCATTGTTTAATCCTAAGTTCCGAGGTATTTTCCTTCTTGTTTGGATTTTTGTCTTAGGTTCCGTGACTGTGCCGCCTGCTTCTTGAGCTATTCAATGTCGAGCTCCTGTGTTCCTAGAGGTTTTAATTTTTTTGTTGTTGCGTAGCCAGGTTCTATGTACTTTGTTTCCATTACTTTCAAATTTATTCACCAAGTACTAGTTATTATCAGTCATTTTTTTCTGGTTCATGGACAACTGCTAGACTTTCATTGATGTATCTGCATATTAAAATTAATTGCATATTCACTCCTTTGGTTTATTACATTTGTTTTTGTGACCAGTGTTGTGTGCATCATGAGATTTTATTAAAGTACATGAGCATCATTTTTTTTTCACTCAAGCTTCCGCATACAAAAGCAAACTGGTTTTCTCAAAGTTAATTATTTTTAAGACTAATATTTCAATTTCAGATCCCGCCTAACAGACATGGATGTTCCTTTGCTCATGTCTGTGTCATCACGACCCGCCCGTAACGCAATCTGATGGTAGAAAAGATAAAGTATTTTATAAACTCCATATATTTTGAAATCTATTATGAAAATATATATGCATGCATCATTTCCTCACTCACTTTTTCGTTGTCTGTTGTTCGAGGCTGAAGCACTCACACTACACTCATAAGAATGAGTAGTATGTGCACGGATGTTAAGGGAGTATGGGCAAACTTAACATTTATGGGCATATGAATTTCCACTAGGATATACATCGCTTGCGAATATTAAATTGTATGAGTGGTTTAATATTTTTAAGTGTGATGACATTAGTATCATAATATACATGACATGTTAAGCGATATGGGCACTTAACATAGCATGTGTATCCGTTCATGAACATTCGTAGGAATGCATTTTAGGCACAAATTGCATTGTATGCATAAGCATAAATCATTGCACAAGTGTTAAGCTAAGAACAACAGATGGAGATTGTACACACATGGATTTTACAAATCATTTTCTATCGCACGCGATTTTATTGTCGCATTTGTATTTGCATGGTTATTACCTAGAAGTTGTCCAATGAAAATGTTGAAACTATTACATGATTTACTTATCCAACAGTATTAGAATGCTAGAATCTCTAATTCAACCCTTTCTGTTTAGCTCGAATGTTCTATTACTCGATTTTTTTGTGTTTCTAGATGGCTCCTAAGCGATCGCAGCGCAAGAAGGCTACCTCCTCTGCAGGAGGACCTTCTGGAGACGCCACTGCCCACCTGCTGAGGCAGATTCTCGAACGTCTCACTCGTCTGGAAGAGGATCGTCAAACTCCTGATCCAGCCCTTGATTCCGGCAGCGTAGGAACAGCTGGAGCTGTTATTACCACCGCTCTTAGAGCCACCCCTCCTGCCCCTGGTACTAGAACAGGCTCGCTTGCTGGCACCCTAGTAGCCCCGCTCGTGTCAATTCTGGTTGCTCCTCCTGTAGCGATGGCAGATACGTTGGCGTTCAAGAGGCTAAATTCGCCGTCTTTCAATGGCAACCGAGATTTCTTCATCATTTTTGAGTGGCTCTCCCAGATAGAGAAGCACTTCGAGTATGCTGGAGTTCCTGATGCTCAGAAGGTTCTTCTTGCGGCCTAACAACTGACCGAGGATGCGTACACCTGGTGGATTCAGCATCGCAGTCTCCCCAATTCTTCCGTCATTACATGGGGGAAGTTCAAGGATGCGCTCATGGAGAAGTTTCTCTCTTCTGTGGAGCGAGACAAGTTAGCTGAGAGGTTCTTGTCCCTCCAACATCCCGGCAGGACAGTGACCGAGTATGAGATAGAGTTCTCTCGCCTCTCTCATTGCCGCAGAGTTCGTGTCAGACGAGTCAAAGAAGATTAGTCGTTTTGTGAAGGGCCTCGGACATGACTTCCGCCAACATGTGGTAGCTCACGACGCCACCACCTACGTGGAGACTATGGGGGCCGCCTTGCAGGTGGAAGCTATTGAGTTGGATCATTCTGCTAAGAAGCTCCAGCATGGTACCAGTAATGCTTCCATATCTGACCTCAAGCGCAAGGGTGCTTCATCTCAAGAGCAGGGTACCAAGTCCAAGGAGGTGTGTGCCTACAGCCACAAGGTTGGTCATATCGCCCAAGTCTATCGTTCCCTCCTAAAGAAGCAGAAGATAGTTGTTCTTGCACAGCAGCCACAGATGACGCTTGCTTCTACCTCCTCCGTCTGTGCTTACTGTAAGAGATCGGGCCACTTGGTGAAAAACTGTCGCCGAAAGAAGAATACCTGTTTCAGATGTAGACAAGTTGGGCACCATATTAAGGATTGCATCGTGAAGGAAAGTCTGATCCCCGCTTAGCCTCTGCAGGCTATTCCTAGAGCCCAAGAGAAGGGCAAGGCTGTGCTGAACGTCATCACTCGGGGAGAGGCGCTCGTATCTACTGACGTCATCTCTGGTACGCTTTGTGTAGAGTTTTAATTTTCTGCATTCTTAAATTTGGCGTGCCTTAGTATCGAATAATCTTGAAATGCGTTTATGATTTCCTTTTAAGGGAGTTTTAGGGTCAAGAATAAGTGGATGCAAATCTTATTTGATTCCGGTGCATCTCATTCCTTTATTGCGCGTCATATTGTGGACCTTCATAGTTGACATAATTCGTCACTTGAAATTCCTTTTGAGATTTTTGTGCCCGATCATCTGCACCTCTCAACTAGAGGCATTCTCAATTGTTCGATCTTGCTTGGTGAATTGCAAGTCGCCGCCGACCTCATAATCTTGGATATGACAGAGTTCAACGTGATCTTGGGTATGAATTGGCTGGTCGCGTATCGAGCAAGGCTGGACTGCGTGGCAAAGAGGGTCAATCTTAGTATCAATGACAAGGACTACAGCATTCATGTTCAGACCACCCGCAACCACCTGAAGGTAATTTCTGCTGTACGCGTCACTCGGCTTCTTAGCCAAGGATGTTCTGCATGCCTTGTTTATGCTTCGCATTCGGATGTTACCTCTCCTCAACTTGAGTCTATCCTGGTTGCTTCTGAGTTTCCTGACGTGTTCCCCGCCGAATTGTCTGGGATGCCTCCTGATCGAGATATAGAGTTCTCTATTGATATAAAGCCTGGAATGCGCCCCTTATCTAAAGCTCCATATTGTATGGCACCGCGTGAACTGGAGGAGCTTAGATCACAATTGGATGAGTTGCTTGAGCGTGGGTATATTCGTCCCAGCTCTTCTCCTTGGGGAGCCCTCGTTCTCTTCGTTACAAAGAAGGATGGATCCATGGTATTGTGCATCGACTATCGGGATCTGAATAAGGTAACCATCAAGAATAAGTATCCTCTCCCGCGCGTGGATGACATGTTCGATCAGCTTAAAGGCAGTATCGTTTTTTAAAAGATAGATCTCAGATCGGGTTACCATCAGTTGAAGATCAAGGAATCCGACATCCCCAGGACGGCCTTCCGGACTCGGTATGGACATTTCGAATTCTTGGTGATGTCTTTTGGGTTGACTAACGCCCCTTCTGCGTTCATGGATATGATGAACCGTGTTTTCCGTGAGTATCTGAATAAGTTCATCATTGTTTTTATTAATGATATTTTGGTCTACTCCAAGACTCCTGAAGATCATGCAGCCCATCTTAGACTCACTCTCTCCACTCTTCGTCAGCATCAACTTTATGTCAAGCTGATGAAATGTGAGTTCTGGCTGGATCGTTTTGCCTTCTTAGGCCATGTCATTTCAGAAGATGGACTTTTCGTTGATTCTGCCAAGATTTCTGCAGTTAGGGATTGGAAGCGACCTTCTACCCCTACTGAGATTCGCAGTTTCCTTGCTTTGACTGGCTATTACCGGCGTTTTGTCAAGGGTTTCTCCTTTCTTGTTGCTCCTCTGACAAAGCTAACTCAAAAACATGTCGGATTCGAGTGGTCAGATTAGTATGAGCAGGCCTTTTCTGAATTGAAGGAACATTTGTGTTCAGTGTCAGTTTTAGCTCTTCCGTCAGAAGGGTTAGACTTTTCAGTTTATACTGATACTTCCGGTACTGGCTTGGGTTGTGTCCTGATGCAAGAAGAACGTGTTATCGCTTATGGGTCGAGACAGTTGAAGATTCATGAACGCAATTACCTCACTTATGATCTGGAGTTCGCTGCGGCGGTGTTTGCTTTGAAGCTTTGGCATCATTACCTCTATAGCGTGAAGTGTCACTTCTTCACCGACCACCAGAGTTTGAAGTATATTTTCGTTCAGAAGGATCTCAATCTTCGTGAGAGACGTTGGCTAGAATTCATTGCGGATTATGACCTGCAGCTCACGCATGTTCCTGGTAAGGCCAATTCGGTGGCAGATGCGTTGAGCCGACATGCTTATGTTGTCGCTTGTGCGCCCAGGCCAGCTATTCTTACAGCCTTGATTGATGACCTCGATCGGATGGACATATTCATCGCACCCAAGGGTCATGAAGAGGTTTCTGATCCGTTATGGGTAGAGCAGGTGAAGGATTTGCAGCTATCTGATCCCGCACTCCAGCGCATTCGCCATCAGGCTGAGCTTGAGACTATTCCGGATTTCTCTATCTCTAACGATGTTCTGCGTTTTCGAGGTCGTCTATGCATTCCTGATGTTCTTGTATCGCTTGACAGTATTTGTCGAGAAGCTCATGAATCTCGCACATCCGGTCATCCAGGAAATAATAAGATGTATCAGGACTTGAAGCAAATCGTGTGGTGGTCGGGTATAAAGAATTATATTGCTCGCTTCGTCTCTCGTTGTCTGACGTTTCAGAAGGTGAAAGCTCGGCATCAGCGCCCTGGTGGTCTTTTGCAGCCTTTGCCTATCCCGGAATGGAAGTGGGAAGACATCTTTATGGACTTCATCACTGGGTTGCCTCGTACACCGAAAGAGCATGATGTGATTCGGGTCATAGTAAATCGCATGACTAAAGTGGTCACTTTATCCCGTACAAGGAAGGTCATTCCACCGAGAAGATGACCCGGATTTATGTTTCAGAGATTGTTAGACTTCATGGGATCCCTCTACGGATAGTATCTGATCGTAACTCGAGATTTGTATCTCACTTCTAGAAGAGCTTTCAGCAAGCTTTGGGCACCGAGCTCAGCCTGAGCACCGCTTATCATCCAACTACTAATGGTCATACCGAAAAGGTTAATCAGATTCTTGAAGACATGCTTCGGTGTTATATTCTGGACTACAAGAGAGCTTGGGATGAGCATCTACCATTGGTCGAGTTCGCCTATAACAACAGCTATCAAGAGAGCCTTAAGATGGCCCCCTTCGAAGCGTTGTATGGGCGTCATTGTAGGATCCCTCTTTATTGGTCATAAGTTGGTGAAAAGGTTGTGTTGGGTCCTGAGTTACTTCAGGATATGGAAGAAGCCACCAAGAAGACTCGTCTTCAGCTTAGTCGTGCCATCAAGAGATAGAAAGTATGCAAATCAGCGCCGCCGTCCGTTAGAGTTTGCGGTGGGTGATCAAGTATTCTTGAAGGTTTCCCCTACTCCTAGGGTGAAACGGTTTGGTCGCCACCATAAGCTCAGCCCGAGATTCGTGGGACTGTATGCTATTTCAAAGCGTGTCGGAGGATCTGTTTATCTTCTGGAGTTGTCTGCTTCGTTGTCCGGTGTTCACCATGTCTTCCACGTTAATCAGCTTCAAAAATTCATTCATGACCCTACCCGCGTCATTGAAAAACTTCCAGTGATTCCTGAAGCCAATTTATCATATCCAATCGAGCCCACTGAGATCGTCGAGTATCAAGAACGCAATCTTCGCAAGAGAACCATTCCTATGGTCAGAGTGCTATGGATGCATGACAAGTCCGAGGAGTACACTTGGGAACTTGAATCTATCATGCGTAGCAAGTATCCGCAATTCTTCTCTTGATCTTGGTATGTTTTTGCTCTCGCTCTTCCCTCTACTTCAGTACATTCACATTTATCCTTCATGCCTTGAATTACAATCCTGTTGGGAAGAAGGGTATCAGAATCCTCGCCTTTGAATCCCCTTTCAGAGAAATCTTGAAAGTTTCGGAACAAAACTTTCTAAGTAGGGGAGAATGTAATGATTCATTAGCCAGATATAATAATGATAATAACAATAAAAAAATTATTAGAAATAGGGTTTTAATTTCCCCCTTATAACCACAGCGGAGCCCCCCCCCCCCCCGTCCAAACCCGCAGCCCATCTCCCACTTTCTGCAAGCCGCAGCCCCCACGTGCTGATTCCGCCTCTCCCCCGCTGTTCCCGCAACCTGCATGCTTCGCCAGCGCCGCCTCCTGCTTCTCCTCCCTCCCCTAGGGCCGGTGACTCCTATCCCTCTAAGGGTCGGTGCATTCTGTGCTTTTTACTTCTTCTCCCGGAGCCGACAACTGTGACAGCCACCCCTCCCTTCAGTCATTTCCTTCACCCCCCTAACAACCCTCCATCTCTCCTTCCTCTGCAATTTGGTCTATGGTTTTCAAGGGGTTCACTTAGGGTTTTTCTTGTTTCCTCCTCTTCTTGGATTTTTGAATCCGAAATTGGTTTCCTTGGGTAAGGAACTCAGCCAATCTCTTGTATTCAAATTTGCCCTAATTTTGTTGCGATAATTTTTTCTCTCTGATCGATGTAATTGCGTCGATCCTTCTTGCGGTTGTCGTATATCCGTCTAATCTCAATTTTTTTTTTGTTTCTGGTGCCGCTCATTGGATCTAGTAGTGGAATCGCTCCAAGCTCTCTCCGATTTAGGGCTTCCGAACGTAAGCGCTGCCAGAACCCCGTTTTCCTCGTGGTAGTTCCCTCTCCCTTCATCCTTGAGGGCGGTAAAATTTCTAAACCCCTCGTGTGATGTGTTGTGCAATTAGCAATGTCTGGTCAAGCGTAGAAAGCCTCGTTAAGCTGAATATTTCATTAATGTTGGTCTTAGTCAGGTTCAAATAGAGTCTTTGACCTTGCTTGCGTCGCTTAGCTGTTGCCGACAGTTTCGATTTCGCCTTAAGACAAGTAGAGAACTCACTCTCGCTTGCAAGCTTTGGATTTAAACCTTGTACCTGCTTCTTATGATTACAAATGTTATTTGACAACATCTGAACCATCACATTATTGACATAATATAATAAGATAGAATGTCATTAAATTTGGAATACTTAAAAATCTTATTGTCGTAAACAATTTTTGAAATGTAGAGTCTAATCGGGCAACTATCTGTTTGCACAGTCACGGCAAGCAGGATTACTTTTCCAACAAGACTTGCACGTGGATCCGAGTGTGCACCATGTGCGTCCGTTAAAAGCACCTACACATTTTATCGATTACGGCTTACAATATTACATGAACAATTTTAGGCTATACTCTGAACTCTGGAGTATGCTAACATTCAGAAATTTTTGTTTGACTCAGTTGCTTGCATGTTTACTAGTTTTGCTGCAAGATAAATTGTTACTCAATTATGTATGTTTACTTATGCTCATGCTTTAATTAATTAACGTGCTCATTGTTTAATCCTAAGTTTTTAACCAGTTTCCTTCTTGTTTGGATTTTTGCCTTGGGTTCCGTGACTGCGTCGTCTGCTTATTGAGCTGTTCAGTTTCAAGCTCCTGTGTTCTTGGAGGGTTTTTTTTTTGCGTAGCCAGGTTCTATGTACTTTGTTTTCATTACTGTCGGATTTATTTACCATGAACTAGTTATTATCAGTCATTTTCTTCTGATTCATGGGCAATTGCTAGACTTTCATTGATGTATCGGCATATTAAAATTAATGGCATATTCACTCCTTTGATTTATTGCATTTATTTTTATAATCAATGTTGTGTGTATCATGAGATTTTATTAAAGTACATGAGCATCACTTTTTTTCACTCAAGCTTCCACATACAAAAGCGAACTGGTTTTCTCAAAGTTAATTATTTTAAAAACTAATATTTCAATTTCAGATCCCGCCTAACAGACATGGATTTTCCTTTGCTCATGCCTATGGCATCACAACCCGCCCGTAGCGCACGCTGATGGTTGTTATTAGACAGGTCGTTACACTCCTCTTCTTCCGTTCTTCGGCCCTTTTTCTGGCGAATTGTCGTTGTTTGGTTCTTTTGACACCGGGAATGTGGCTCTAACCTGATGGCATTTCCGGTGTCAGTCCATATTGGAGGCTCCTTCGTGATGTGAGTATCGTTCCTTCTTCTATGAGCCAACCCTAGTTTCTATCTAGGTGTTTGTGGGGCTTCTTGTACTCGTTCTTGCGCATCATGCCAGGGATTGATAGATCTCCTACTCTCTCTTCCGGTGTCGAGATCTCCTCCACTACCTTGTCGTCTGGTGGAGCGGCTCGGTCCAGTCATGACCACAATACTCCTCAAATCGCCGCTATTAAATTGGATGGTTCCAATTTTCTTCCGTGGTCTCGGACTATTACCCTTACCTTGAAGTACAGACGTTTGTGTGGGTATGTTTTTGGAACTATTCTGACACCGGTAAAAGATTCTCCGAATTGGCTACAGTGGAAGTCTGAGAATTCTTTAGTGATGTCTTGGTTGACAAACTCTATGGTTGACTCGATTGCTCGAAATTATCTGTATTTGGAGACTGCAGCGGATATTTGGAAGAGGGTTGGGCCTACTTACTCCTGTCGGGGTAATGCTGCCTAGATTTTCTAGCTGCGAAGGAAGATCTTCCTCCTTCGTCAGGGTGAACGGCCTCTGTTTACCTACTACTTGGAGTTCACTCAACTTTATCAAGAGTATGATCACTTTGACTCATTCAGTCTTGTGTCTCCTGAGGATGAGCTCCTCGTTCGAGCTCGGGAAGATAGGAACAGAGTTTTTGAGTTCCTTCATGGCCTACACCGCGGCATTGATCCGATCAGTGTGCAGATTCTTGGGCGCTCTCCTTTGTCGTCCCATCCCGAGATTTTCGGTCTTGTTCAACAGGAATTTGATCGGCGACAGACATGGACCCCTGATACTGCTCCCGAAGGTTCTGCCCTGACTGTTCAGTTTGACAGTAAAGCTCCACGTGATTCCAGTCCCAAGTCCACCGACAAAGATCACTTGCTCTGTGATTACTGCGACAAGTCCCGTCATACTCGGGACACCTGTTTTTGTCTTCATGGCTTTCCTGCACCCCGCGGGAGCTCCGCACCATGTGGCGGTCGTGGTTACGGTCATTCTCCAAGTCGCTCTACTCAGCCCCGCTCTGCTCACCTGTCTGATTCCTCCGAGGAGATGCTTCCTCCAACTACCCAGTCTGCTCCTCCTCTGGCTTTGTCAGCCGATGAGTTTCATGCCTTCCACCGTCTGATGCAGCAACAAACGTTGGAGCCTTCTATGTCCTCATCTTCCTATGCTCATCAAGGACCCTCAGGTACTCATAATGAGTCTTCTCGTCCCTCTACCCACTGGATTATCGATTCTGGAGCAATGGATCATATGACCGGCTCTGCTACAGATTTTGTCTTACCTCCCTTTGTCTGGTCGAGA
This sequence comes from Platanthera zijinensis, assembly GCA_039513925.1. Taxonomy (NCBI): domain Eukaryota; kingdom Viridiplantae; phylum Streptophyta; class Magnoliopsida; order Asparagales; family Orchidaceae; genus Platanthera; species Platanthera zijinensis. Next base: position 107,606,783 of record CM077097.1, read on the forward strand.
CAAAGTGAGCATTGTGGACGGTTCCTTCTCTCCAATTGTCGGAAAAGGAACAATTCTCTGCTCCTCTCTTACTCTTTCTTTTGTCTTACATGTACTCAAGTTTACTCACAATCATCACTCAAAGTCATCTGACAAACTCTATGAACTATTCTATGACATTTTTCCCTCTTCCTGTGTATTTCAGAACCTGAAGACGGGGATGGTGATTGCTTTAGTAGTCTGGTGGATGGGCTCTACGTGTTTGATTCTTCTACTCCTGCATCTTCTCCTCAGCCCTTCATGTTGATCAGGCGGTCACTTTGGAGTCTTGGCATTGTCGTCTTGTGCATCCCTCTATTATGTCTATGAAACATTTATTTCCTACTTTGTCGGTTGTATTAGTTGACAATTTTCATTGTAATGCTTGTGAACTTGGAAAACATCATGTTTTGTTTAATCATGTTTCATCCCCTAATTCTGCTTATTTTCATGTTATTCGCAGTGATGTTTTGAGGTCTTGCCCTATTTATTCAATTTTTTAGTATCGTTGGTTTGTCACTTTCATTAACTGCTTCTCTCGTACTACATGGGTTTATCTAATGAAGGTTAAAGATGAGGTTTTCCCTTTATTTCAATGTTTTCACAAAATGATTTCTAAGCAATTTGATACCCTTATCAAAGTCCTTCGCACAGACAATGGTCGTGAGTACATGGATTCTCAATTTGACCGCTACCTTGCACATCATGGGATTATCCATCAAACGTCTTGTGTTCACTCTCCTGCTCAAAATGGGGTGCCCGAACGCAAGAATCGTCATCTTTTGGAAGTTGCCCGGTGTCTTCTTCTTCATATGCACCTTCCAAAGTACTATTGGGGGGATATTGTTCTACTGCCGCCTATCTTATTAACCGGTTGCCCTCTCGTGCCTTGGATTATAACACTCATCTTCACACTCTTGGGGTGCCTCCTACTACTCTATAACCTCGTATATTCGGCTTTGTTGGTTTTGTCCATATTCACCAAAGAACTAAACTTGACCTTCGTGCTCATAAATGTGTTTTTATCGGATATGCTCCTACTTAAAAGGGTTTTAAATGCTTTGACCCGGTGCTTAAGAAAGTCTTTGTTACCATGGATGTCACGTTCCTTGAATCCGAGAGCTACTACGGGCCCTCACTTCAGGGGGGAGGACCTTTTTTATGCTGGAAGTGAGTTCATTAACTCTTTTACTCATTCCATTGTTATATCACTATCACTTGACTCCGTCTCTCATTGCTCCTACACCAACTCCATCTCATATTGCTTCTGTGTCAACTCCTGCTGCTCTTATTGACAAGCCCATGCAGGTTTACTCTCGTTGTCCCAAAGGAACAAACACACCGGCCCCTACCGGAGTACCAGAGTAGACATCTGATCCGTCGTCAGGATCCTTTACTCTAAAGGAAGGTACTTCTACACAACACTCGTTATCTCAATTCGTCACTTATTCGTCCCTAACGGCTTCCCATAGAGCTTTTGCCTCTTCTTTGGCTGCTACTTCCATCCCTACTTCGTGGAAGTATCCTCTCTCTGATGACAAGTGGAATGTAGCTATGCTTGAAGAAATGCATGCCCTGGATAAGAATCACACATGGGACCTAGTATATCTGTCTAAAGGAAAGACTTGTGGGATGCAAGTGAGTGTTCTCTATCAAACAGAACACTCAGGGGATTGTAGAACGGTACAAGGCTAGGCTGGTTGCAAGAGGATACACTCAGATGACAAGTATTGATTACCAGGAAACCTTTGCACTGGTTGTTAAGATGAACTCTATAAGAATTCTCTTGTCGTGTAATGTCTGCAAGGGGTGGAGTCTCAGCCAACTGGATGTAAAAAATGTGTTCCTTCATGTTGATCTGGAAGAAGAGGTATACATAGCTCTACCTCCTGGTCTCTCTCCTAGAGGATCTGAAGGCAAGGTGTGCAAGCTGAAGAAGGCCTTGTATGGCCTGAAACAATCACCTAGAGATTGGTTTGGAAGATTTCACAAGGCAATGACATGCTTCTGATTCTCCCAGAGTAATGGGGATCATACTCTCTTCATCAAAAATAATGAAGGAAAAATAACTGCTCTGATAGTTTATGTAGATGGCATCATTATAACAGGAGACGATCAGAACGAGATTCAGATGTTGAAAGTGAGACTAGCGAAAGAATTTGAAGTAAAATACTTGGGAAACCTCAAGTACTTCTTGGGTATTGAGGTTACGAGGTCCAAACATAGGATATTCATATCACAGAGAAAATCTACTTTTGACCTCCTTGAAGCTTTAGGAATGAGTGGGTGCAGACCGGCTGACACTCCAATCGAAGTCAACCATAGACTTGAAAAAGATGATGGTGACATCATTGAAGACATTCCCAATTTTCAGAGGCTTGTTGGAAAACTGATCTACTTGTCGCACACTCGCCCAGATATCTCCTATGATGTAGAAGTGCTCAGTCAATATATTCATTCCCCAAGGACCCGTCATGTAGATGTTGCTCATCATGTCCTCGGATATCTCAAGTCCTCTCCTGGGAGGGGCATCCTGCTTTCATCAAATGAAGAGCTGACTATTGAGGTGTACACGAATGTTGACTGGGCTGGATCGATTGAAGATCGACGGTCCACATCTGGGTATTACACTATGGTGGGTGAAAATGTAGTCACCTGGAGGAGCAAAAAACAGCATGTAGTTGTCAGATCTAGCGTCGAGGCGAAGTTCAGAGCTATGGCTCACGAAATCTGTGAGGGCTATGGATACAAACTATTTTGACCGACCATGGGCTTAAAAGTAGCAGCCTATCAGGCTATGCTGCGACAACAAGGCAGCAATCAGTATTGCTCACAACCCTGTGCAACATGACCATACAAAACATGCTGAAATCGACAGACACTTCATCAAAGAAAATATAGATAGAGGCGTTGTTGTTACTCCATTTGTGCCCTCTGGACAACAATTGGCAGACATCCTAACGAAAGGATTATGCAGTGATTTCTTTAAAGAGTTTGATGGCAAGTTGGGAATGTTTGACATCACACACCCAACTTGAGGGGGGGTGTTGAGATGAGTTTATTGTTTTATGTGCCTTTATTCTTAACCGTGTATTATTGTATTTGTTTTCCTGATCCGCCTCCATATATAGAGGGGATTACGTCTTCCTCTTGGTAATTGAAGTCTATTTTCATTTCCGCAACAATATGTTTATTTGGATATGTATTTACGTTATATATACATATTATAATAGATATACATATATATTAATACATATGCATATATGAACCTACTCTGATCCATATCTATAGAACATGGGAACGTACCTTAATCCATATATGTAGAGCATGTCATGATCATCAATCATCAATAGTAACATTATCCTAACTATTTTGGGTTGACTTTATGAATCCATATATTCTATTATTTCAGGTGGGCAATGCATGAGATTCTAAAAAAACAATTAAAATTATCTTGAACAACTTTCATCAATATTACTTTAGGTCTATGGTTTCAACCACTTAATCCTTTAATTCTAGATTTATATACTTGATAAATTTATGCATTTTAAGATGTATTTTATATACTTGATAAATTTATGCATTTTAACATGTATTTTATATACTTGATAAATTTATGCATTTTAACATTTATTTTATATTTTTATACAAGGAAACTATTGAGACTTGAGAATAGTCCCACATCACGAAACTAACATAATAATTTGCACTTAATATAGATCTCGGGTCTCTCCACCTCGAACCAATGGGTATTGGGTTGGACGTTTGGATTCTAACATGGTATCAGAGTAGGCTAGGCCCAAAGAACCATCCACATCACCCAATTAAAAAATAATAATAATTCATGTGTTAGAGGTCAAAGACCTTATGAGGGAGGGGAAGTTTTGAGAATAGTTTTACCTTGGGAAAACATAACCTTTTGCAATTAATATAAATCTCAAACCTCTTCACATCCAATCAATCGGCATCATCAGGTTGGATGCTCGGTTTCTAACATAACATGGTACCTGTTGGGAAGGCCCATGTAAATAGGCTCATTTTTGGATTTCTACTTTTCTCTCCTTTAGTCTCACATCTTGTATAGGACTCTCTTCTCTCTTTCTCCCTCCTATAAATGTCTTTCATACATTGTATTTCATTATTGAGATAGTATATACAAGGTTGAGTTTTTTCTCTGCATGGTATCAGAGCCAACGGTCCAGCCTGTTGTTTTTGAAACCGCGTGTTCTTCCGGCTTACCGGGTGGCTTCCTCTCATGCTTAGTCGCGGTCTAGTGTGGCATGCCGCTTTCTAGTGGCGCGGTCTCCGTAACCGCAGCTTCCCGCGCGGACAAGGTCTTTCTAACCGCTTCTTCTGCTTTGTCTCTCTCGTGGCTTCCACCTCTCCCCCTCCTCCTCCTCCCTTTTATAACCTTTCTCACAGGTGGGGACCTCCCCTCCTGTTTCCTCTACTCGCGCGGCCTCCCTTTCTATCCACGCGATCTCCCTCTCGCTTCTCACCACAGCTCTAACCGCCATCCGTCTTCCCGCTAGTCACGACTTGTCTATAGTCGCTGCGACATGTCTATAGTCGCCGCGACATGTCTATAGTCGTCGCGACATGTCAATAGTAGCCGCGACATGTCTATAGTCGCCGCGACATGTCTAAAGTCGCCGCGACTTGACTTTGTCGTCGCGGTCGCTCTTCTCTTACTCGTTGCGGTCTTATTGTCTACCCGCCGCGCTCTTCCTCCAGCTGCTCTGTTATCTGCTCGCTGCGGCTTGCCTTTGTCGCCGCGGCTTGTCTTCTCGCCGCGCTTTGCCTGTCTCGTCGCTAGCGGATTCTCCTCTTCTCGGCAAGCTCCGCATCTAGGTTGTGGCATCTCTCCTTGCCGCTGGTGTACTCACCTTGACCGTGCGGATTCCTGCCTAGTCGTTGCGACTTGTCTTGTCGCTAGCGGTTTCTCCATTTCGCTGCGGACTCTACATACTGGTCGTGGCATTCTCCTTGTCGCTGGTGTTATCACCGTGACCGTACAGCTTCTACCAGCTTTCCTCTCCGCATTCTGGTCGCGGCGGCCTCATTGCCTTGCCGCTGGTGGACTGCCACCCAGACCGTGCGGTCTCCTGACTGGTCGATGTTTCTTTTCCTGTCCGCCGGCCTAGCCTCCTGCTCGCCTAGTAATGGCAACCTCTCCAGAATCAACCGGACAGACGGCGTCTTCATCTGCAGACCGCCCGGCCTCTTCCCCTGAACTCTGTGATGAGTTGTGGATTACTACCAAAGGTTTATGGTTTTCCGGATTACTCCGGAAGAAGAACTTCGTGGAGTGGGTACATTCTGTTCGTCAAGTACTACAGTCCAAAGGTTTTCTCCATCACTTGACCCAAGCGCCTCCTGCTGCTCCTACTGATGATTGGTTGCGCAACGATAGTCGGGTTTAGACATGGCTCCTCAACTCTCTTGATACTGAACCCTACCGCATGGTTATGTATCACGAAATGGCCAAGACAATGTGGGATGAGCTCCAGTCGCTCTATTCCGGAAAAGATAGTCTTCAGCATCCCTATGACATTATTACTGATCTCCAATCTCTTGATGTTGGTGGGGCCACCGACCTCACCTGATTTATTGCTCGGGTCAAGACTCTTGTTGAAGCATGGATCCAACATCAACCCCCTACGTTGGACCTTGCTGCACAACGAGCTCAGAAAGAAGTCGTCGGGGTGGCCATGATGATGGCTCGTGTTTCACCTCATCTTCACAGCGTTCGAGCCCAGATCCTTTCCTCCGTTGTTACCCCCTTACTATCATATGTGTGTTCTATGCTGCTCAAGGTCTCACCTCCTCCTGATAGTTCTGCTCCTCCGTCCCCGGCTCTCCTGCAGCAGACTTCTGCTCCCCTGCTTCCTTCCCCCCCCTCCTCCTTACGGGGGGGCGTTCTGGCTCTCGGGTCCGCGGACAGGGAGGCCGGCATCGCCCAAAGTGTTCCTTCTGCGGAAAGGACGGCCACCTTGAGGCCACATGTTATCACAAGCATGGGCTTCCTCCTCGTCCACAGGCCACTGTTGCTGCTACCGACTCCGTCGCTCGTACTAACCTTGAAGAGGTCCGCCTTTAGCTCCAACAACTCCATGGTCTGCTCAGTCGCCCACCTGCCTCTGTTGCCTCTGCTGCCTCCATCTCCCAAGAAGGTATCGCTTGTCTCTCCACTAGTACGCGCTGAATAGTGAACTCAGGTGCCACCCATCACATCACCTCCCTGTGGCCACATCAATACCTGGATTCTCCTCATCCTAAGTGTATTACAGTGGCCAATGGGGACACTGTTCCTGTCTCTAGCTTGGCTGACATCCCTCTCACTTCTTCTCTCTCTCTACGCTCGGCTCTTCATGTTCCGGGCTTCCCATTTAATTTGATTTCTGTTGGTCGTCTGACTAATGATTTGAATTGCTCTGTAACATTCACCTCTTCTTTTCTGGTACAGGATCACAGGATGCGGACTATCATTGGTAAGGGGCGACTGCAGAGCGGGCTCTACCTCCTTGATGACTCTCCAGTTATCCTCTCTTCAGTCTCCTCCGTCGATTGACATCGGCGCCTTGGCCATGCCCCTTTACCAGTCTTTCAGAAAGCTCTCCCAGATGTATCTTTACCTTTTTTCAGTGTGAATCATGTGTGCTAGGCAAGCAGCCTCGTTCCTCTTTTTCAACTCATTGTACTCGGAGCACTGCTCCTTTTATTTTAGTACACTGTACACTCTGATATTTGGGGTCCGTACAAAGTTACTAGCATTTCTGGTTATCGTTATTTTCTAACGTTTATTGATGATTATTCACGAATGACGTGGTTATACCTACTTCGTGATTGCTCTGAGCTTCATCGGGTCTTTCGAGCGTTCCTTCTTGAGACTCAAACGCAATTCTCCACGACCATCAAAACTATCCGCACGAATAATGCCCGTGAATACACTAGTCGAGAATTTGCGACTCTTTGCTCTGACTTTGGGGTTATTCACCAAACTTCATGTGCATATACCCCCCAACAGAACAGAGTCGTTGAGCGGAAGAATCGACATCTTCTCGATGTGGCCCGCTCCATCATGCTCCAAATGCGCGTTCCCAAACCTTATTGAAACTTTGCTCTTTTGACAGCTTGCTATCTGATCAACCGTCTTCCTTCCCCCATCCTCCACAATGTCACTCCTTTCAGTCTCATGTTCCCGTCTACTCCGGCATTCTCTCTCACACCCCGCATCTTTGGGTGCACTTGCTGTGTTCACACCCTTGGTCCATCCTTGGATATATTGGACCCCCGGGCAACCGAACACATCTTTGTTGGTTACTCACGAACACAGAAAGGCTACGTCTGCTACTCACCGGCTACCCGAAAGGTGACAGTTTCTGCTGATGTTACCTTTCGGGAAGATCTTCCTTTCTTTTGTGCTTCAGATCATACACCTCCTCTACTAACTGTTTTACGTCCTGTTATTCCCGTTACCACTCCACCACCAAGACATCCAACCCAGGCCCCCTGTTGTCAAGCCTCCTGTTATTCGTGTCTACACTCGTCAACATCCTGCCTCCAGTGCCCCACTGCAGTCTGCTTTGCCCTCTGATGCTTAGAGTCCCGCTGATCCAGTACCAGAATCTACAGCTCATCCCATGGCGAATTATGTATCCTTACATCGCCTATCTCCACAACTTCAGACCTTTGCTACTTCATTATCCTCGATTTCTATATCTAACTCTGTGCAGGAGGCTCTCCAACATCCTGGCTGGCGGGCGGCCATGGAAGAAGAAATGACGGCTCTCTGGGCTAACCAGACCTGAAACTTGGTACCATTACCTACCGGTCAGACTCCTGGTTGGTGTAAATGGGTCTTTGTGATCAAGCATACCCCTGATGGAACGATTGAACGTCTGAAGGCCCGCATGCTGGCTCATGGCTTCGCCCAACAACAAGGCCTCGATTATGAGGAAACATTCTCCCTTGTGGCCAAGCTGAACACCGTTCGTGTTCTTCTCTCGGTGGTTATGCATCGCCAATGGTCATTACACCAACTGGACATCAAAAATGTCTTTCTCAATGGCGATCTATGGTTTGAACATTCTCCAGGAAACGGTTTTCATTCAGCAACCACCCGGGTTTGATACCACGGGGGAGTCCCGAGTTTGTCATCTTAAGAAGTCCATCTATGGTCTCAAACATCACCTCGGGCATGGTTTGACAAGTTCAGTAAGGCCGTCCGGCAAGTCGGCTTTACTAGGAGTTCAGCTGACTTCTCACTGTTCACTTGTCATCAGGCAACGGGAACTGTTCTTCTGTTAGTTTATGTTGATGATATATTAATCACCGGAGACGATTCAAAGGGCATCCAAGCAGTTAAACAGCATCTCAGCTCCATCTTTCAAACAAAGGATCTGGAACATCTTCGTTACTTCTTTGGTCTTGAGATCGCAAGACGACCGGATGGACTCGTCATCTCCCAAAGTACTGTCTGGATCTCCTTCAAGATGTTGGCTACTCGGGATGCAAGCCTACTACTACTCCAATGAATGCAAATCATAAGTTGTGTGCACATTCTTCTGATACAGACCTCCCTCTTCAAAATCCAGAATATTATCGACGACTGGTTGGAAAATTAATCTAACGGTCACAAGACCGGATATTTCCTTCGTTGTTGGGGCGGTCAGCTGGTTTATGCATGCTCCGCGAACATCTCACCTTCAAGCTGTTGAGCGCATCTTTCGATACCTGAAAACAGCCCCGGGTCAGGGATTGGTATACAAAACCTTATCCTCTACTCCAACATTGGTAGCGTACTCTGATGTTGACTATGTCGGTCTCTTAGATGATCGCCGGTCAACCAGTGGTTTTTGCACCTATTTTGGTGGTCATCTCGTTATCTGGCGAAGTAAAAAACAAGCAGTGGTTGTTCGATCATCAGCTGAAGCAGAATACCGATCGATGACATATGTTGTCTCTGAGCTTACCTATCTTGAGAGTCTCATGGCCGATCTAGGGGTAAACTTCCCTCACCTGTCATCCTATTATGCGACAGCCAAGCAGCTATACATATTGCGAAGAACCCAATCTTTCATGAAAGAATGAAACATATTGAAGTAGACTGTCACTTTATCCGGGAGAAAGTCCAAATGAAGAAGATAGAATTGAAGCATGTTCCTGGTACTGAACAAGTGGCGGATATCCTCACAAAGGCTCTACCGAGCACCTTATTCTACCAGTGTTTGTCCAAGCTTGGTGCATACAACTTGTACGCTCCAGCTTGCGGGGGAGTGTTGGAAAGGCCCATGCAAATAGGCTCATTTTTGAATTTCTACTTTTCTCTCCTTTAGTTCCACATCTTGTATAGGACTCTCTTCTCTCTTCTCCCTCCTATAAATGTGTATTCATACATTGTATTTCATTATTGAGATAGTATATACAAGGTTGAGTTTTTTCTCTACAGTGCCAAAGCAGGCAAGGCCCAAAGGCTCATTCCACGTCACCCAATTAAGAAAAATAATTGTGTTACAGGCTACACATGATAAAAATTGTTGAAAAAAGTTCCACATTGGGATTGCCTTGTGCACTTAATAGAGAACTCGAACCTCTCCACCTCGAATCTTGATACTAAGTTGGATGCTTAGATTCTAACACAACCCACTTAAGTCTACTTTCTATTATTTAGCTTAGATAAATGTCGCTCAAATTGTTCCTCCAATATAATCAATCATTAATTTTCATTTTCTACTTCTATCACATATTCATCCTAGTGATCTCATTTTTGCCAAGCTTAACTCAAGTATCAACGAATTGTTTACTTCCCACCACTCAGATCCACACAACACCATCAGCTAAATTTAATTTTATGAAATTACTTGGTCTCCATGACATCCTCTTATTGCACAGTACTTCTGCAGCACTTCTAACTTCTAATCCTTGCTTTAACTCTATGATTTAAATTCTTAGACAATTCCTCATTTTTCTAGACAATATCTCTAGCATATGTGATCGTTCAAATTTCAACATGAATCTGAGTCACCTAATGATAAATTGTTATGCCTGGTTGGTATAATAGATGAATGTATAACATTGTGCGTATTTATTAAGCTAGTCAGCTAACTAGCACAAATGTTATGATACTCCTTTAGTGAGAATAATTCTCCTCTGCACTCCCCCACACTTACGTGGTAGAGAACTAGAGATAACCCTAGACAACGCAAGACACAATTCAATATGAGCCACTGCGCCAATAAAGACAGCCCACATTCTCCATAATTGACAAAATCTACTAAAGCTAAAGAAAGGAAGTGATAGCAACAAATTTTTACCACGATTATCAAGTAACAGAAGCATGGCAATAGAGAGCATTTGTGTCTTCTTAGCAAATTGTAAATGAAAATTATAAGTCTTGAGAAAGAATTGGCTTAACTGACCTGACTAAGAACAGCTACATTTCCAAAGTCTACATATGCTATACGACCATCACGCATTGCAAAAATATTTCCAGGATGTGGATCTCCATGAAATAACCCAAATTCTAGAAGCTGGCGTAAAGCAGCACTAACACCAACAGTCAAAAATCCGTTTACATCAATACCAGCATCTCTGATTGCCTGTTCATGAACATTAAAGGATAAGCTTCGTAAAGAACATTTCTGAAACTAACTGGATTGTTGAAAGGAAACTGCTCCCTGATCCTCTTGTTGCAAGTTCAGTATTTTGGCATGCAATATAAATAGACATGAAGAAATGTTGAACTTGAGACAAAAGAACAAGTCAAGAAAAGATGCAATTTTTTAGACCTGGGGATCAGTGCACCGAATACCATCGATCCATTCCATTACTAAGACACGGGAACCTGACAGCTGTGTATATACTCGAGGAATTTTGACAGTTGGATCATCTTCGAAATTCTCCAAGAAATCTTCAATATTTCGAGCCTCCTAATTTTCAGAGATTCTCATGTTAGTCATGGAAGAACAAGGGCACAAGCAGAAATGGTGCCCAAGATATGCTACGATTAGATTCTATGTTACAAGTATCATTTATGACAGAAACCTGAAAAAATATTTAAGGTTCATCTTTTAATGCAATTATTTAGTGCGATTTTTCTGAAGTAGAAGTAACAAAGGACAGACCCAATGCATGAAGTTCCTGCCAATGAGGAATCTTGGTGTGGGTTTGTCCACAACATTATGCATTTGCTTAGATTTCCTTGCATTTTGCAAAGAGGCTCCTAAAGACTCAAGACCTTCAAATCACAGAGCAGCCTAATAACTTTTATAGAAGAAATATGTTTGTCATAACCCAATATAAAGGAAATTGGGATCCTATCCATTTGGACTCAATGGATACCCATTTCGCGGTGCAAATTTATTCTTGCCTCATCGGACGGGTTCAATAATTATATCCTTTTTTTTCATATAGCCACAATATTTCACACCCTTGGATAAATGAAAATCAATCTGGATCAATAAATGGACCCCTCCATTTGATCCCAAATGGAGAGGATCATAATCCATGTAAAGATTGATCCCACTTCTTTAGCCCATTTGGAGATTCCCCCTCATGTACAGATTAATCTCACATCACGGTTTGGAGTTAAGGTATCACTTCTCCCACCTATATATATGTGTGCATGTATTTGTACAAGTTTTTATGTGAAGTAATAAAATTATTGCTCTCCGTATTTCGCTTTCTCTCGGAAAATCTCAGCAAATACGATTCCTGGAGAATGTTCTTGCCGATTGAGTTCTCTCTCTCGCCGATTGAGCTTCCTCTTTCGCATCCAATGCACCGCGACCCAACCGACTGAACTCGCTACCTGGCTTGAGATTGTAACCACGTCGCTGGCCTGAACACCTAGCGCAACAGGTCGTTGTTCCATCTTAGCAACCTCTGTTCGCCAAAGCCTACTTGAACCCATTGCTTCCTGCTCGTGTCACGAGTTCGCCCTAGTGTGCGCTCAATCCACTAACAGGAACTTAGGCTTGTTGTTTGTTCGCCTCCTAATATTGGCTATTTGCTCCACTACTCGTAGATCTCCCTACTCATCTGGGCTCATAGATCGCATATGTTCACAGCCTTACGAGAGTTCGCCAAAGATAATCAACTCTCTGATCTCCTGAGCTCGGTAACTCTTGCTTGAGCTCGTTTGTGCTCTCCCAACCTTTCTTGCGCTCACTTGTGCTCGTCGAGCACTTCATGAGCTCGTCGAGCCCTTCTCAAGCTCGTCGAGCCCTGCTTGGACTCGCCAATGCTTGTCAAGCCAGTTCGCTTGCCGTTCCCTACTGCTTGATGTTTGACCACGGACTTGTTTGCTACTGTCTGCCACCATCTTGAGCCCGCAATCTAAAACTCGCGGGTCCTCGCGCTTCTTTTTATATAATGGGAACCAATGATGTGTCTGCCTCATCAACCATTTTGGCACACTCGCTCTGACTCCCATTTATGAAGTCTGTGGTGAACAAAGAATTACCACTATATCCCTTACTGGAAGATATATTTTGTTGTGTGGCTCCACTTGATGTGTTGAGTACTCCAGACTAAGGATCTTCATCACTTGATGACGAAGAGATGCGGGAGGACCGCGAGCTAACTCGCGGACCACCTATTGAGCCTACCGAGCAAAGGCTACGGGATGATGGCTGAATGCAGTCCTCGATCTAGAATTCCATGGATAGCGAGCCATATCGTATAGCTATGCACCACGAGATTGCAAAGTTCGTGTGGGACGAACTGCAGTCTCTCTACTCTAGGAAAGATAGTCTTTAGCATTTGTTCGATCTCTTTCGGGACCTCCAGACTAATGAACCGAGTTCTTATGGCAACCAGAAATCATTTGTAGTGCGGTACAAGACTCTCGCCGAGGCTTGGATTCAATACCAACGTCCGAATTTGGATTTTGTCATCCAACGGGCACAGAAGGAGGTTGTTGGCATAGTACTGATGATGGCATGGACACCTCTTCATCTATACAATGTTTGTATCAACATCTTTATCCTCTCCCACTATTCCCTCTCTAGCAGATATTTGTCCACGATTTTGAAGGTAACGCCACCTATATGTCTCCATGACTCCCTTTCCTGCCTTACAAACACTATGTTGAAGCTCGCCCTCCATATATTAGGTATCGTGGAGGTCACAATGGGTCTCAAGGAGGTGGGGCATGATGGCCAAAATCATCTTAAGGCATGCAGGTGTTCCCACTGTGGCCGGGCAAACCATATTGATGCCACCTATTACAGAAAACATGGGTTCCCATAGCAACCACCTATCCATCGTCACCGCGCTTCTCCAGCGGTGAATGCTCCATGCACGTCTCGCTCAAACATTGGCACCTTGTGGGAGGAATTCGAACATCTGTTTGAGTTGGTTACTCATACTTTCAAATTCAACGCCTCTACTAATGAAGGCATATCATGTTTTTTTTCTCATAACTCCCCCTAAATAGTGGACTTCAGGGCCACAAATCACATTACTCCACATAAACCTTCTCTATACACATAAATTACAAGACCTATGTTTGTAACTATTGTTAATGGAGAAACCACCCCGGTTTGCGGTTCTGGAGATGTGTCTCTCACTGTCTATCTCTCTACATTCTATACTTCATGTTTGTGACTCACAATTTAACATTCTTTTTGTTAGTCGACTATCACATTACTCCACATAAACCTTCTCGATACACATAAATTACAAGACCTAAGTTTGTAGCTATTGTTAGTGGAGAAACCACCCCGGTTTGTGGTTCTGGAGATGTGCCTCTCACTGTCTATCTCTCTACATTCTATACTTCATGTTCGTGACTCACAATTTAACATTCTTTTTGTTAGTCGACTATTCATGATTATGAGTGCTCCATCACTTTTTCCTCTTCTTCCTTTGTGGGGCAGGATCGACGGATGAGAAATATCATTAGTAGAGAGCGACTGTTTAATGGACTTTATACTCTAGACCTCCCCACCTCAGCTTTATGCTCGATCACTCAGTTAATTGGCATCGATGTCTTGGCTATTCTCCTTTTCCCATACTACGAAAGGTTGTTCATGATTTTTCGTTTCTGAATTTACATGTGAATACTGTATCTGCGAAAAACATCATTCTTCTACATTTTCCCCTCATTGTACTTGAAGCTCTACTCCATTTGCTTTAGTATTCGAGTAATCAGGGTCCTTATAAAATTGATAGTTTATCTGGATATCATTACTTTCTTACTTTTACTGATGATCACTCTCGCATGACATAGGTGTATCTACTACGTGATTACTTCAAACTACTACATATTTTTCGCTCACTCATCGATGAAACACGTAGTAAACTTTTTGAGCTCTATTAAATTTTTTCGGACTGATAATGTTTGTGAATATACAAGTCACGAATTCCATGAAACTTGTAATACGATGGGTCATATCCACCAAACGTAATGTGTCTATACACTACAACAAAATAATCTTCACCTCCTTAAGGTTGCCTACTCACTTATGTTTCAAATGCAGATTCCCAAGAACTATCGACACCTCGCTATCACCAAAGCGTGTTATTTAATTAATCACATGCATTCAACCATCCTACACTTTTGTTACTCCCTTCTCCATCATGTTTCCTCAACACCTCTCTTTCACCTAACTCATGTTTTTGGGAGTATCTGCTTTGTTTATCATCTTGGCCCTCTTGTGAATAAGCTGACCCTATGTGCTATTAAATATATCTTTGTTGGGTACTCTCATAGAAAGATGTGTTACTCTCCCACCGATCGGAAAATGATAATATTTATTGATGTCACCTTCCTCGAGGATTAACATTTTTACTCCTCATCTCCTGATCACTTGCCACCTGCTATCACGCACCCCAACATTCCTATCAACAACTCACCACCACATGTATTACATCCACCACCTCCACCTCTTCCTCTAAAAGTGTACACTCATCATTATTTAGATGTCATGGGAAAGTTTCCCCAACTGAAAGTGCTCCTCAACCAATTGATCTGTGTGCGACTACCACCCAAGACGCCCTCCCCTCTACAGTTCATTCTCTTTCTCATTATGCCTCCTTTCAATGCTTATCTACAGAATTTCACAGTTGTGTAGCCTCATTGTCTTCTATTTCCACCCCCTCTTCTATGAAGTAAATTCTCCATCATTCGGGGTAGCGGACCGCAATTGGTGATGAAATGGTTGTCCTTTGAGCTAATCAGACGTGGGACCTTGTTTCTCTTCCTCCTAGCCAATCTCGTGTGGGATGTAAATGGATCTTCATTGTTAAGCACCATCATGATAGGATGATTGAACGCCTCAAAGCCTGTCTTGTGGCTCGCATTTTCACTCAATAATATGGACTCAACTATGAAGAGACGTTCTCTCCGGATGCTAAATTGAATACGGTGTGGGTAGTGATCTCCTTGGTCGTCCATCGTCATTGGAAGTTGTATCAACTTGATATTAAGAACGCATTTCTTAATGGCGATTTAGCGGAGACTGTATATATGCAGCAACTTCCTAGTTATGAAATCACGGAGAAGTCTCTTGTCTACCGCCTCAAGTAATCTCTCTATCGCCTCAAGCAGTCCTCTCGAGTTTGGTTTGACAAGTTTAGTCAAGTCGTTCGGGCTTTTGATTAACTTAGAGTTCGGCAGACTTATCCTTATTTAAATGTTGTCACCCAACAAAAGCGGTAATACTTCTTGTGTATGTTGATGATTATCATCATGGGCAATGATATGAATGATATCTCTATGATAAAGAAGCACTTGGCCTCACATTCTCAGAACAATGATTTAGGGGGCCTCTGATACTTCTTGGGTATTAACTATTAAGATAGCTCAGCGACCCGATGGACTCGTTATGTCTCAACAAAAGTACTATCTCGATCTTATACATGATGTTGTCAACTTGGGTTGCAAGTCTACTAACACACACACCAATGGATGTCAACCACAGGCTCTATTCTCACAAGTGCGACCCTGATCTGCTTCTCCCTAATCTAGAGTACTATCGTTGTCCTGTTGGCAAACTTATATATTTGACTGTCACATGGTCATCTATCTCATTTTTAGTTGGTGTGGTCAGTTGGTTCATGCATGCTCCTCGGATATCCCACCTTCAAGTCGTCGAGTGAATCCTTAGACAAGGGCTTCTATATAAGTTATTCTCTTCACTATCCTTAATTGCATATTCTGATGCATATTATATTATTGTCTCTCTGGATGATTGTCGGTCTACGAACGACTATTGCACATATCTTAGAGGGCACTTGGTCACTTGGCAATGGAAGAAGCAAATGATGGTGTCACACTTCTCTGCGGAGGTTGGGTATTGTTCGATGACATCTGTCGTTTTCAAACTCACTTAGGCTTCGTTTGGTTCGGCGTTTCGCCGCCTCCGTTTGAAGCAAATGCCGCCGGACGGCGGGTAAACAAACTGCCGCCAGAGGGGTTTGCTCCGTTTGCACCCACTACAAGGAGGAAACGGCTCTGATCTGCTCCGTTTCGACCCCCACCTCTCCCCCTACGGTTCCAAAGTGGCGTTTCAACCCACCGGATGCACCCGCCACCGCCGAACCAAATATAGCCTTAGTTAGAGAGTTTCCGATCATCCTCTACTACGATAATCAAGGTATCATCCATATCACTAAAAATCCAGTTTTCATGAACACGCCAAGTATATTGAAGTAGATTGTCACTTCATCCCAGAAAAAGTTCAACTCAGCAAAATTGATCTGCAACATGTTCCTGTTATCGATCAAATCTCTGATGTCCTGACTGAGTTCTAGCTTCGCCTCTTCTACTGATAATTCATTTCCAAACTTGGCATCGACAATCAGCACGCTACAACTTGCGGAGTTGCGGGAGAGTATAGAAGAAATATGATTGTAATAGCCCAATATAAAGGCTCACTTCTTTGCTCCATTAAGAGATCTCCCCTCATGTATGGATTAATATCACACAATGGTTTGGAGTCAAAGTATCACTCCTCCTGCCTATACATATGTGAGTCATTTGTGTACATTTATTTGTATGTTTTTATGTTAAGTAAAAAAATTATTGCTCGTATATCACTTTCTCACAACTTCTATAGGCCCACCCCTTTAAGCTGAATAGTAGCCAATATAGTAATTTTCAAAAAGAAAGTCTACTGAACTTTAGAAAACTGGCTCTATCACAGCATTTTTTTTGGAAATAAATTAGTGAAGTAACCAACTATAACACCGGGTAGTATAAGCGCAAGCTTACAGAAAAAAAGTAGGGGAACTTACAAGTGTGTAATCAAGTTCTTCCAGAAGTTTTTCACCAAACTCATCCACAATAAGCTCTGCATTGCACCCAAGCTTCTGAAGACTGATACCATTAAGAAAGGAAGCCAATGTACGAAACAAGAAAAGATCTCGATAGATTATAGGCTCAATTCCAGGCCTTTGTACCTGTGATTATGTTCATAAAAATAAGATAGAAAGCAAGATAGTTGTTAGGATGTTATTTCTTATTTTTGTTGCCCTGTATTTTTCCCCTCCTATATAAAGGGGACTCTTCCTATTGTTAAAGAACAATTTCACCTTTGCCCTATTCTAACATGGTATCAGAGGGGCGAATAACTCCCGATCCCTAGCGGCCTCTTGCCGCTCGTCGTCCGCTGCACCTCCCGCCGCCGCCTCCCTCTCTCTCTCTCTCTCTCGCTCTCTCTCTCTCTCTCGCCGCCACATCTAGCCCCTTCCCGTCCTCTGTTCCGCCGATCGGCGTAACAGCCGGCCGATCGGCCGTCCGTGCCGATCGGCAAGGGCGGATGGCCGCCGCTCCGTCCACCGTCCGATCGGCCTGATTCCTCTCAATAAAGTTTCGCTTTTTCCTCCTCTATCTACTCCTATGAGGATCGCTTCATACCCTTGCTAGATCTTCCTTGATCGTGGATCTTGTGTGTTCCCTCCTTTTATCCATTTTTCTCGGAAATGCATTCTCTTCCGTTTTGATGCATTTCCTGCCCTTAGCCATCAAGACTTTATTGTTCTAGGACTGTTGGCCGTCCTATTGGTGGTGTTTTTTTTTTTTTTTTTTTTTTTTTTTCCCCTTCCGGCGACCTTCCGGCGGCTGTCCGGTGGCTGTTTCTTCTTCAGATTTTGTATCTGATCCTTGTTCTCCGTTTGGTCTCAATGTCGGAGGAGGTCACTTCCAGTGATGGCTCGCAACCTGCTGGATCTACCCGGGTTGGACACGATCATATGGCCTCACAAATTACCTCCATCCGTCTTGATGCTACAAATTATCTACCTTGGTCTCGATCTATCGCCTTGGCTCTTAAGAGTCGCCGGTTGTATGGCTATGTTACTGGGGACATTAAGGCGCCCGAAGAGTCTGACCCCACATGGGCAAAGTGGGAGTCGGAAAATTCCCTGGTTATGTCATGGTTGATTAACTCCATGCAAGAGTCTATTGCACGGAATTATCTCTTCTTAAATACTGCTGCAGATATTTGGAAGGGGGCTGAATCTACCTACTCACAGAAAGGGAACACAGCTCAGATATTTCAGCTTCGCCGAAAGATTTTTCTCCTTCGACAAGGAGATCGACCTCCATCAGCCTATTTCTTGGAGTTCACCCAATTATATCAGGAGTATGATCATTTTGTGTCCCTTACCCTTGTTTGTTCTGCTGATGCCCGTCTTGTGCGCGCTCATGAAGATCGGAACCGTGTGTTTGAGTTTCTCCATGGTTTACACCGAGAGTTTGATCAGATCATTGTTCAGATCCTTGGCCGCTCCCCGGTCCCGTCCTTGGCTGAGACTTATAGCATTGTTCAGCAGGAATATGATCGTCGACAGTCTTGGAGTTCAGAGGTCAGTTCAGGTGGTTCTGCCCTTCTCACGTCTCATTCAGGTATCGCAAACACTCGGGATTTTAAGCCAAAGCCCACTGACAAAGACCATCTGATGTGTGACTATTGTGGTCGGAGTCGACATACCCGTGAGACGTGCTTCAAACTGCACGGGTTTCCTCAATCCAGAGGTGGTCCTACTCCTCGAGGCGGGCGTGGTGGCGGGCGTGGTCGTGGCCGATCCAACTTCATTTCCCCCCGCTCCGCTCACCTGACTGAGTTCCTTGATGACAGCACATCTGGTGGCCACAGTTCTGAGGTCAACCCGTTACCCGGGTCCTTTTCTACAGATGAGATGACGCTTCTCCGCCGTATGATGCAGGGCCTGTCTACTGAGCCACATCCTACTCCGTCATCATCCTTTGCTCATTCTGGGAGTCCAAGTGCCCATGCTGCTACTGTACCGTCTGCCACTCATTGGATCATTGACTCCGGTGCTACAAACCACATGACCGGATCTTCGTCAGGTTTTATTTCATATTCTCCTTTGTCTGGCCGGGACAAGGTGAGCATTGCGGATGGGACCCTCGCCCCAATTGCCGGGAAGGGATCCATTCCTTGCTCTTCCCTTACCTTGACTTCCGCTCTACACGTTCCTTCTTTCACTCGTAACCTTTTATCTGTTAGCCATATTACCAACTCTATGAATTGTTCCATCACGTTTTTTCCCTCTTCTTGTGTTTTTCAGGACCTGAAGACGAAGGCGGTGATTGGCTCTGGTAGTATGCGAGATGGGCTGTACGTGTTTGACCCTGATGTTCACCAGGCCCTTCATGCCCATCGGCTCCCACTGCTGTCTACTTTGCATCGCCGCTTAGGCCACCCATCTACCGCTACTATGCAATCTTTATTTCCTGTTTTTTCTCCTTCAGTGTTTAAGACTTTTACGTGTGATGTTTGTGAACTTGCTAAACATAAGCGTGTTTCCTTTAATCATGTCTCTACGCCGTGCTCTGTACCTTTGCATACGATTCATAGTGATGTATGGGGCCCTTGCCCAGTTGCCTCTATCTCTGGTTATCATTGGTTTGTAACTTTTATTGATTGTTACTCTCGCACTACTTGGGTTTATCTCATGCGGCATAAAAATGAAGTGTTTCCTCTCTTCAAACAATTTCATAACATGATATCTACTCAGTTTGGCGCCACTATTAAAATTCTACGCAGTGATAATGGTCGTGAATACATAGATTCTAATTTTGAACGTTATTTGAGCGATCTCGGGATCATTCATCAAACTAGTTGCGTCCATTCCCCTGCTCAAAATGGAGTCGCTGAACGTAAGAATCGCCACCTTCTCGAAGTGATGAGATGCTTGCTTTTTACCATGTCACTTCCCAAATACTACTGGGGGGACGCTCTTCTCACTGCTGCATATCTCATAAATCGTATGCCTTCTCGTATTCTGGGCAACTGCACTCCTCTCCACAAACTGGGAATACCTCCTACTACCCTTCCACCCCGTGTGTTTGGCTGCGTGTGCTTTGTTCACATTCATCCCATTGCTCGCACCAAACTTGATCCTCGTGCACTCCGGTGTGTATTCATTGGCTATTCCCCTACACAAAAAGGTTATAAGTGTTATCATCCTCCTAGCAAAAAAGTTATTGTCTCTATGGATGTCACTTTTCAGGAGACCACATCCTACTATGAGTCCTCACTTCAGGGGGAGCCCTCACACGTGGAAGTGAGCACTCCGCCTCTCCCGTTACCTATTCCTCCTACGTACAATGTTCCACCTCCACCAACTACCCCTGTTCCCGAAGAGAACTATGTGGATATTCCTAAAGAGAAGGAACTGCAAGTCTATACTCGAAAGAACAAAAGGTCAAACACTCCGCATCAATCCATAATACCAGAGCCAGTGCCAGATTCGTCCTCTGCGTCCCTGGAGCTACCTATTGCTCTACGGAAAGGTATTCGCTCATCCACTCAACACCCTATATCTAATTATGTTTCATATGACGCTTTAACTCCTTCCTATAAAGCTTTTGTTACCTCTCTATCCTCTGCCTCGATTCCCGGTACATGGCAGGAGGCCGCTGAACACCCAAAATGGGCAAAGGCAATGATGGAGGAAATGCTTGCTCTTGAGAAGAATCATACGTGGGACCTTGTGGATCTCCCTCCTGGGAAGAAGATTGTCGGATGCCGTTGGATATTTACCGTGAAACAGAACTCCGATGGTATTGTTGAAAGGTTCAAGGCTCGGCTAGTGGCGAGAGGCTACACTCAAACTCAAGGTATTGACTACCAAGAGACCTTTGCTCCGGTAGCAAAGATGAATACTATCCGTGTTTTGTTATCATGTGCGGCATGTAGAGGATGGGATCTTCAACAACTGGATGTGAAGAATGCTTTCCTACATGGAAATTTGGAAGAGGAAGTATATATGTCTATGCCTCCTGGCCTTACCCCAATTGGCTCAGATGGGAAAGTCTGCAAACTAAAGAAAGCCCTTTATGGGTTAAAACAATCTCCGAGAGCTTGGTTTGGGAGACTTCACAAAGTCATGATCGAATTGGGCTATACTCAAAGCCATGCCGATCACACTTTATTTGTTAAACGAAAAGAGAGGAAGGTGACCCTTCTGATTGTATACATTGATGATATGGTTGTCACAGGTGATGACAGTGATGAGATTCAATCTCTAAAGCAAAGACTGGCAAGGGAGTTCGAAGTAAAGGACCTAGGAAAATTGAGATACTTCCTAGGAATTGAAGTAGCAAGGTCAAAGTATGGGATTCATATCTCCCAACGGAAGTATGTTCTCGACTTATTAGAACAGACAGGGATGAGCGGTTGTAAACCCGCCGATACTCCTATTGAAGTGAACCATAAACTTGGTCAAAATGATGGGGAGCCAGTGGAAGATATTTCAAGTTTTCAGAAGCTTGTTGGGAAGTTGATTTATCTATCTCATACTCGTCCAGACATTTCTTATGCTGTAGGAGTGCTGAGTCAATACATGCACTCTCCCAGGATTCGGCATCTCAATGCTGCGCACCGTGTTTTGAGATATTTGAAGACCTCTCCGGGTAGAGGTATATTATTCTCACCCTGTGATAACTTGAAAATTGAAGTCTATACGGATGCGGATTGGGCTGGATCGGTTGATGATAGGAGATCCACCACTGGCTATTGTTCCTTTGTCGGCTCTAACTTGGTCACTTGGAGAAGCAAAAAGCAACATGTTGTAGCTCGCTCTAGTGCTGAAGCTGAGTTCAGAGCCATGGCTCATGGTATATGTGAGGGGATGTGGTTGCGCACTCTCATGAATGATTTGGGCTTGCTTGAACCTGGCCCCTTCAATTTGTATTGTGACAACAAGGCCGCTATCAGTATTGCTCATAATCCGGTTCAACATGATCGCACCAAGCACGTGGAAGTTGACCGTCATTTCATTAAAGAAAACATCATGAAGAAGATTGTTTGTACTCCGTTTGTTACTTCAGAAGGACAACTTGCTGATGTTCTCACTAAAGCTCTGTGTGAAAGATTGTTTGTTACACTCATTGGCAAGTTAGGCATGACAAATATCACATGCCCAACTTGAGGGGGAGTGTTAGGATGTTATTTCTTATTTTTGTTGCCCTGTATTTTTCCCCTCCTATATAAAGGGGACTCTTCCTATTGTTAAAG
This sequence comes from Platanthera zijinensis, assembly GCA_039513925.1. Lineage (NCBI taxonomy): Eukaryota > Viridiplantae > Streptophyta > Magnoliopsida > Asparagales > Orchidaceae > Platanthera > Platanthera zijinensis. Next base: position 107,629,297 of record CM077097.1, read on the forward strand.
AACAATTTCACCTTTGCCCTATTCTAACAATAGTAATGAAATTTCAATTCACAGCAAAATGACATATCAAATTACAATGTAACAGTAAATATAACGAATAATGTGAAAGTGAAGATTAAAAATTACGTAAAGATATATAACAGACGTGTTATAAAACCAAAACTAAGATTGTGTGCATGCGTGTGCAACAAAATTTTATAAATTTGTGCATATTGATTATCTACTCCATGAGTCATAATACTGGGAACCTAAAGCAACAAACAACAACACTCAAGCCTTTATCCCACTACAGTGGGGACGGCTATATGGATCCTTTGTCACCATTGTGTCTTATATCTTGTCATAATCTCACTAATGTCTAAGTACAACATGTCTTTCCTTATAGTTTCATTCCAAGTCTTTATTGGTCTACCCCTCCCTCGTTTAATATGCCTAGAGACTAGACTCTCACAACGCCTAATAGGTGCCTTTAATGGTCTCCTTTGTACGTGTCCAAACCATCTTAGTCGAGCTTCTCGCATATTCTCTGCAATTGGTGATACTCATGTCTTGTCCCTGATACATTCATTCCTAATTTTACCCAGTCTCGTGTGTCCACACATCCACCTAAGCATTCACATCTCCGCAACTCCCATTTTTTGCCCATGTACACAATTCACAGTTGAATATACGCGTCATACGTGTTTTTAGTTTTTCCGCTATTTATCTCATGTGATGTCACATGAATGTTGTCTTATATATATATGTATGCTATGCTCAATTTAGGGCAACGGATTATTGTTTCTTTCCTCCTTTCTACTTGGTATCAAAGCAAGGAATCCCGCCGACCTCCGATCCCGCCCGAGCACGATTCTGCCTCCGTTGTTCCGCAGGTTGCCGCGCCTTCACCGCCGATCGCGGGTTTCTCCCGTAGGTCGCGACTTCCAAGTCTCCCTAAACGCTCCATCCGCCTACCGCGATGCCTCTCCTTGGGCTCCCGTCGCCTAGAGACGCTCCTCCGGCGCCTCTATCCTCTTCGGCGGTTTCCCCTCTTTCTTCTTCAGCAGCCCTCCTCCTTCAGCGGCCTTTCTTCGCCCGATTTTTCCGGGCGACTCTTTGTCTCCGGCCGTTTGTCCTTCATAGATAGGGGTTGTCGGAGACATCACGGTTACATCCTTCAGTGTCCTCTCCGGCGACACGATCTAGGGACACTTGTATGATGTGGTTTCTTCCGATTTGAGATTTTTTGTCATGCTATTTTTTGTTCTTCGGCCAGTCATCGATGGAGGATTCCTTCGAAATCTCCTCGTCTCCTCCGACTGGTGTCCTCCATGGTCCCCTTGCAGATCCTCCTCGGAGTCACAGCCAATCTGGCTCTTTGAAGATCACTACTGTTGCCTTGAATGGCACAAATTATATGGAATGGTCCAGGGCAGCACAGCATGCTATTCGAAGTCACCAGCTCTACGGGCATATTGATAGCAGCACCGTTGAGCCACCACGTACCGATTTCTTATGAAGAAAATGGGATGCGGACAATTCATTGGTTGTCTCGTGGTTACTTCACTCTATGTCCCCTCGGTGTACCGCAGCTACATGCTTCTGGATTCGGCTTATGAAATTTGGAAAAGGACCCGTGACACCTATCGACCCAGATTTATGAGCTCACTCTGCGTGTCTTGGAGTTGAAGCAAGAAACCATGACCGTCTCGGCCTACTACTCTGAGTTTGAACGCATGTATCAGAAACTGGATTACTTCAACACTTTTTCCGCCGTTTGCACTGTCGATGCGCAGGATCTTCAGAAGGACAAAGACCGCTTTCGGATTCATGTCTTTCTTATGGGACTCAACATGGAGTTTGATGGGTTCGCCTGCATGTCCTGTACCGTGAGCCTCTTCCCTCTCTTCGGGAGGCCTTCAGTATGCTCCTCATTGATGAGAATCGTCGCCGCTCTCTTGGTTCCGATACTGACTACTCTGCTCTTGCTGGGATTTCTCGAGGACCTCCTCCTATATGCAGCCACTATGGGAAGAAAGTTCATACGAAGGACATTTGTTTTCGCCTATACCCTCATCCTGCTCCTGCTGGCCAAGGTTCTGGTGCTCGTGGGCGAGGTGGTCACCGTGGGGGTGGCCGTCAAGCTGGTGCCCGGACTCAGTATTCTACTCATTTGACTGAGGTTTATGAGGACAACTCTGGGGGACTTTCTGGCATGGAGTGAGAGGCCTTTCGTTGTATGTTGTGTTCCCAGTCTGACTCTGCATCGGCTGATTCCACTGTTGTGTTTGCTTCTTCAAATATCCCCAGTGCTCATGTTGTGTTTTCATCCCTGTCCGAGTGTATCATAGATTCGGGTGCGACGGATCACATTATCGGTTCCGCCTCAGGTTTTACCTCCTATACTCCTCTCTCTGGTCGTGATAAGGTCATTGTTGCTAATGATTCTCTCTCTTCTATCACTGGCAAAGAAACTATTACATGTTCTCCTAACCTATCACTTTCCTCTGTTTTACATGTTCCTTCGTTTCCTCACAAACTTCTCTTCATTAGCCACTTAATTACTTCTTTAAATAGCTTCATAACCTTTTACCCTGATGTTCGTGTATTTCAGGATCTGCATACGAAGGGGACGCTTGCCAGTGATAGGAACGTTGGCGGACTGTACTTGTTGAACAAGTAGTCATCTTCCAGTGCTCTTTCCACCACCAGGGCTCCAACATTACACGACATCCAACGCTGGCATCTGCGCCTTGGACACTCTTCTCCTTTATATCTTACCAAATTTTTTTCTGCTTTCAGTTGTTTAATTAAATCGTTTAATTCTGGCACATGTGAACACTCAAAATATGTTCGTCATAGTATCAGCCATGTTTCTTCTCCTATTTCTACTCTGTTTGATGTTATACATTCTGATGTTTAAGGTCTCTCCCCGGTGTTATCTTTATCTGGTTATAAATGGTTTGTTACCTTTATTGATTGACATTCCTGTACTACTTGATTGTATTTATTAAAAAGAAAGTGTGATGTGCTCGCTTGCTTTCAGTCCTTTCATCGAATTGTTATGATACAGTTCAACGGCACAATTCATGTGCTTCGTAGTGATAATGGCGGGGAATATGATGATCGGGGAGTGTTCGGTACCTATCTTGTCAAACATGACATTATTCACCAAACCACTTGTGTTCACACCTCTACTTAAAATGGTGTTGCAGAACGGAAAAAAATATGCACTTACTGGAGATTGCTCGGTGTTTGTTAATTACAATACACCTTCCCAAGTCGGGGTGATGCAGTTCTGACTGCTACTCATATCATCAACCATCTTCTGTCTCGCTCCATTTCCTATGATACACCCCTCTATCGTTTAGCCAAGAACCACCTTGTTCACACCTCTTACGTTGCCCCTCGCATCTTTGGCTCAGTCTGTTTTGTTCATGTTCATACCCCGCATCGCGATAAGTTGGATGCTCGCTCCCTCTGATGTGTCTTCGTTCGCTACTGTAACAAACCATAAAAATAACAATACTAATAATAAATATAATAATAATTATTATTATTATAAACAAAGACTAACCTAAACTCCGGTCTAAACCTACCCCCCCCCCCTCTTTAATAAAATCCCGAGCCCCCGGTCCAGAATCCCGCATCCCGCAAAAACCCGTAGGAAAAAAATCCCGCTTCCGCCTCCTGCCCCCCCGACGGCCCCGATTCCGCCCCGTGCGTCCCCCGGCAGCCCCGATCCCGGCCTCCGGCGCCTCCTCCTCCTCCGGTAGGCCTCCGGCGCCACTCCTCTGGCTTCCCCGTCGCCTCCTGCTCCTTCCCCGTGGCCGACGGTTCCTGCAAGCCACCTCCCTTGGCCGACTGCACCCTAGGCTCCGTCGCCAGCCAGTAAGGGCAGCTGTCGGCTGCTTCATCTCCTCCTCCTCCGGCTAGTGAAGGCAAAGACAACATTCTTCTCCGGTGACTCTAGCTCCTCCTCGTTCCGGCCGGTGGAATTCGTGAGGGACTCCTAGGGTTTCGCTCGAAACCCCTCCTCGTGGATTCCTGAGCCCAGATCGGGTCTCCTTGGGTAAGGAATTTCATCAATCCCTCATATTCTATTTGCCCTAATTTTTTTAGGAGGATTTCCGCCCTCCGATTGACGTAATTTCGTCGGTCTCCCTTAGGTTTGTCGTGAATTCGACTAATTTCATTTATGTTTATGTTTCCGGTACCGCTCGTCCAGTCTAGGTGGTGGGATCGCTCCAATCTTGGGACTTTCGCCTCCAAATCGCCGCCAAAATTCCCGATCTCTCGCGGTAGCCACTTCTCCCCTCACTCTCGAGGGAGATAAATTTCTACAACCCCCACTGTGGTGTGATGCGAATATCCAACGCATGTGCAAGTATAAAACTCTTGTTAATTCAATTTAAAATGCGTTTATGGATCCTGAACAGGTTTAGCTCAAGCTCCTAACCTTGCTCGCGCCACTTAATTGTCGCTAGTTTTTTTCGACGTGACCTTGAGGCAAGTAGAGAAATCTCTCTCGCTTGCAAACATGAAATTTATATTACTTGACGTGTTGCAATAAAATAGACCCTTATAAACTGAAATCGTCAAAATAATAATTTGTCATTATTAAATCTTGAATCCCTGAAATCATATACAACCATATGCAAATATTGAGGTAAGAGTGTTGTTTTGGTGTGACACCTTGAATCGAGCTCCCGACTAACTGGTAACAGAAACCATTAGTCGATCATTGCAAGCACCGTCGTTGATAAGCCTTGCATCAATTTATACACTGGAATCATGTACACCAAATGACAACACATTCACCCTTCAATATAGATCGCTTATGGTATTGCAGCTAGGCTAAACTCCGGAGTAGGCTATTAACGTAAAAGAATCTTGTTAGACATGGTTACTTGTCTGGTTGCTACATGTAAGACTAGCTCACTGAGCTCTAGTTTTCTTTACTTACTTTTTGCGTAAGCTATTGACTTGAATCATTATGTAACTTCATGTTCTGAGGCATTTTTCATTCTGTTTGGATTTGCCTTAGGTTTCGTGACTGCGCCGCCCGGTTCCTGAGATTTCTTCCGCCAGCTACAACTTCTGTTTGGAGGTTTCTCTTTGTCTAATGTATCAGCAGGTTCTATGTATTTTGCTTCAGTACTGTTGGGATTTTTCTGTTTATGTATTAGTTATCATCAGACATTTTCTCTTGTATCGTGGACAACTATTTAGGGCAAAACATTGTACTAGTTCATTTCACTTATGATATTCTACCTTTGTGACTAATTGCATTCATTTAGTCTTAGCACTACTTGTGCCTTAGTTTTTATAAAAGAAATGCATGGCTTCCGCACTAATCTAAAAATCTTTTAAAAAATTTTCAAAAATAGCTGTTTTAAAAACTAGTTGTATAATTTCTGGTCCCGCCTTAGCAGGCATGGTTTTTTTTTTCTCTGCATGCCTGTGGCATCACGACCCGCCCGAAGCGCTCTGATCTTGTTGAGACGGGTCGTGACAGTTGGTCTCAGAGGGAGGTTTGAAAAAAAAAAGTGTATTTTGAAAATATTACATATTTTTGAATTTTACTAGATTTATACATGCATCATTACTTCACTCACTCTATCATTGTCTGTTGTTTGAGGCTGAAACACGCACACACTCACTCATAAGCATGAGTAGTATGCGTACAGATGTTAAGGGAGTATGGGCAAACTTAACATTTATATGCATATGAATTTCCACTAAGATAAACACCGCTTGCAAATATTAAATTGTATGGACGATTTAATATTTTCAAGTGCGTGACATTAGAATCATAATGTGCATGACATGTTAAGTGATATGAGCGCTTAACATGACATGTGTATCCATTCATGGGCATTTTTTTTTAGGAATGCATTGTAGGCATAATTACATTGCATGCATATCATAACTCATTGCACAAGTGCTAAGCTAAGAGCAACAGATGACGATTGTACACACATGGATTTCAAAATCATAATATTATCGCACGCGATTTTATCGTCGCATTTGCATTTGCATGGCTATCACCTAGAGTTGTCCACTGAAAATGCTGTAACTATTACATGATTTATGGATCCAACAGTGTTAGAATGCTAGAACCTGTAGTCTTGATCCGTTATGCTTCGCCTGACCATTTTCTTCCTCAATTCTTTTGTCTCTCTTAGATGGCTCCTAAACGATCGCAGCGAAAGAAAGCTACCCCTGCTGCAAGGAAGGCCCCTAGAGATGAAACTACCCAGCTTTTGAGACAGCTTCTAGAGCGTGTCACCCGTCTGGAAGGGGAACGCCAAACTCCTGATCCAGCCTCTGGTTCCGGCAGCGCTGGGACGACTGGAGTAGCTGTTACCACCACCCCTCCTGCACCCGGATCTGGAACCGGCTTGTCTACTGGCACCCTCGAGGCCCCGCTTGTGCCAAGTCCGACTACTCCCATAACGATGGCAGACACTCTAGCTTTCAAGAGACTAAATCCGTCTACTTACAGCGGCGACCGTGACTACTTCGTGATCACTGAATGGGTCTCCCAGATGGAGAAACACTTTGAGTATGCTGCAGTTCCCGAGGTCTAAAAGGTTCTCCTTGCGGCCTATCAGCTTACCGAAGATTCTTACACTTGGTGGCTTCAGCGCCGCAGCCTCCCCGATTCTAGCACCTTGACTTGGGGACAGTTCAAGGATGCTCTCATGGGAAACTTCCTCGCTTCTGTGGAGCGGGACAAGTTAGCTGAGAAGTTCCTGTCCCTTCAGCAGTATGACAGGACAGTGACCGAGTATGCGAGAGAGTTCTCCCGCTTGTCCCTCCTTGCTGCGGAGTTTGTGTCAGATGAAGCCAAAAGGATCAGCCGTTTCGTGAAGGGACTCCGTCATGACTTCCAGTAGCATGTGGTAGCCCATGGCACCACCACCTACGCAGAGGCCGTTGGAGCCGCCTTGAAGGTGGAAGCAATTGAGCTGGATCGATCTACCAAGAAAGTCCAGCATGGCACCAGCAATGCCGCAACATCCGACCTCAAGCGCAAGAATGCTCCATCTCAGGAGCAAGGTCCCAGGCCTAAAGAGGTGTGCGCCTTCTGTCACAAGGTGGGCTATGTTGCCCAAGTATGTCGTTCTCTCCTGAAGAAGCAAAAGAAGGACATTCATGCCCCGTTGCCTCAGATGACGCTTGCCTCTGCTTCCACCGTCTGTGCGTACTGCAAGAAGCCGGGCCACCAGCTGAAGGACTGCCGTCGTAAGCAGAAGGCCTGTTTCAAGTGCGGGCGGGTTGGACACCTCAAGCTAGACTGCCCTATGAGGGAAAGCCCGATTCCCGCTCAGCCACTACAGGTTGTCCCCGGAGCTCAGGACAGGGGAAAGGCTGTGTTGAACGTCACCACTCAGGGGGAGGCGCTCGCATCTACCTCTGTCATCTCCGGTATGTTCTAAGTAGAGTTTTAATTTCCTATATCCTTTAATTACCTACCTTTAGTATGGATAATCTTGAAATGTGTTTATGATGTTTAATTCTAGGGAATTTTAGGGTCAAGAATAAGTGGATGCAAATCCTTTTCGATTCCGGGGCATCTCACTCTTTTATAGCACGCCACATCGTGGACCTTTATAGTTGGCCTACTTCGACACTTGAGGTCTCTTTCGAGGTTTCTGTACCCGGTCATATGCATCTCTCCACCAGCGGCATTCTCAATTGCCCGATCCTGCTTGGAGAATTGCAAGTTTTCGCCGATCTCATAGTTCTGGAGATGTCAGAATTTGACGTAATCTTGGGGATGAATTGGTTGGTCGCGTATCGAGCTAAGCTGGACTGTGTGGCAAAGAGGGTCAATCTCAGCATTCGCGGCAAGGACTACAGTGTTCATGTTCAGACCCGCAGCCACCTGAAGGTAATTCGTGCTGTGCGCGCCGCTCGCCTTCTTAGTCAGGGTTGTTCTGCTTATTTTGTGTATGCTTCACATTCGGATGTTATCATACCGCAACTTGAGTCTATCCCGATTGCTTCCGAGTTCCCCGACGTGTTCCCCACCGAGTTGCCTGGGATGCCTCCCGATCGTGATGTAGAGTTCTCTATTGATGTGGAGCTTGGAACGCGCCCCATATCTAAAGCTCCATACCGTATGGCACCGCGCGAGTTGGAAGAACTCAAATTGCAGTTGGATGAGATGCTCGAGCATGGATACATTCGTCCCAGCTCGTCTCCTTGGGGAGCCCCCGTCCTCTTCGTAAAGAAGAAGGATGGTTCCCTGAGGCTGTGTATCGACTATCGGGAGCTGAATAAGATCACCATCAAGAATAAGTATCCCCTCCCACGCGTCGATGACCTCTTTGATCAGCTCAAAGGCAGTTCTGTGTTTTCCAAGATAGATCTCAGAACGGGTTACCATCAACTAAAGATTAAGGAATCCGACATCCCCAAGACAGCCTTTCGAACTCGGTATGGACATTTTGAATTCTTAGTGATGTCTTTTGGGTTGACTAACGCCCCATCTGGTTTCATGGATATGATGAACCGTGCATTCTGTGAGTTTCTAGACAAATTCGTCATCGTCTTCATAGATGATATTTTGGTCTACTCCAAAACTCGTGAAGAGCATGCAGTTCACCTTAGACTCGTCCTCTCTACCCTACGCCAGCATCAACTCTACGCCAAACTGGCAAAATGCGAGTTCTGGCTGAATCGTGTTGCCTTCTTGGGGCATGTCATTTCAGGGGATGGGCTATCCGTTGACCCCGCCAAAGTCTCCGCAGTGATGGACTGGAAGCAGCCCACTACTCCCACCGAGATCCGCAGTTTCCTTGGGTTGGCTGGTTATTACCGGCGCTTCGTCAAGGGTTTCTCCTCCCTTGCCGCTCCTCTAACAAGGCTAACTCAAAAGCATGCAAGGTTTGAGTGGACAGATCAGTGTGAGCAGGCCTTTTCCGAGCTAAAGCAGCGACTATGTTCCGCGCCAGTATTAGCTCTTCCGTCAGATCAGTCAGACTTTTCAGTCTACACTGATGCTTCTGGAGTTGGGTTGGGCTGCGTGCTGATGCAGGATGACAGTGTTATTGCTTACGGGTCAAGGCAGCTGAAAATTCATGAGCGCAATTATCCCACCCATGATCTGGAATTCGCTGCAGTGGTGTTTGCCTTGAAGCTGTGGCGTCATTATCTCTATGGTGTGAAGTGCCACTTTTACACCGACCATCAGAGCCTGAAGTATATTTTTGTTCAAAAAGACCTCAATCTTCGTCAGAGACGTTGGCTCGAGTTTGTTTCGGACTATGACTTGCAACTCACGTATGTTCCTGGTAAGGCCAATTCAGTGGCAGATGCGTTGAGTCGGCAGGCTTCTGTTGTCGCTTGTGCACCCATGTCAGCTATTCTTGCAGCCCTGATTGATGACCTCGATCGGATGGACATATCCATCGCACCCGAGGGTCATGAAGAGGTTTCTGGTCCGTTATGGGTAGAGCAGGTGAAGGATTTACAGCCATCTGATCCCGCACTTCAGCGCATTCGCCGGCAAGTTGAACTTAGGACTCTTCCGGATTTCTCCATCTCTGATGATGTTCTGTATTTCCGAGGTCGACTATGTATTCCAGATGTCCCTGAGTTGTTGGATAGTATTTGCCGAGAAGCTCACGAGTCCCGCACATCTGGTCATCCTGGAAACAAAAAGATGTATCATGACCTGAAGCAGATCGTGTGGTGGCCTGGCATGAAGAATTACATTGCACGCTTCATCTCTCGATGTCTGACGTGCCAGAAGGTGAAGGCTCAGCGCCAGCGTCCTGGTGGACTTTTGCAGCCTTTGCCCATCCCTGAATGGAAGTGGGAAGATGTTTCTATGGACTTCATCACTGGATTGCCTCGCACTCCGAGGGGACATGATGCGATTTGGGTTATTGTGGACCGCTTGACTAAAGTGGCTCATTTTATTCCATATAAGGAGGGTCATTCCACCGAGAAGATGGCTCGGATCTATGTTTCAGAGATTGTAAGACTTCATGGGATCCCTTTGCGGATTGTTTCTGATCGTGACTCGAGATTTGTATCGCACTTCTGGAAGGGATTTCAGCAAGCTTTGGGCACTGATCTTAACCTGAGCACCGCTTATCACCCGACGACTGATGGCCATACCGAGAGGGTCAACCAGATTCTTGAAGACATGCTTCGGTGCTATATTCTGGATTACAAGGGAGCTTGGGATGAACATCTACTCTTGGTTGAATTCGCCTACAACAACAGCTATCAAGAGAGCCTCAAGATGGCCCCCTTCGAAGCACTGTACGGGCGTCGCTGTAGGACCCCGCTCTACTGGTCGGAAGTCGGTGAAAAGGTGATTTTGGGCCCTGAGTTACTTCAGGAAATGGAAGAAGCTACCAAGAAGACTCGACTTCAGCTCAGTCGTGCCATTGAGAGGCAGAGAAAGTATGCAAATCAACGCCGCCGTCCGTTAGAGTTCGTTGTTGGTGATCAGGTGTTTCTGAAGGTTTCTCCTACTCCTGGGGTGAAACGGTTCGGTCGCCACCATAAGCTCAGCCCGAGGTTCGTGGGACCGTATGTCATCTCAGAGCGTGTTGGAGGATCTGCCTATCGTCTGGAGTTACCTGCTTCTTTGGCCGGTGTTCATGACGTCTTTCATGTCAGCCAGCTTCGGAAGTACATCCACGATCCTAATCGTGTTCTTGAAGAAGTTCCAGTTATTCCTGAAGCCAATCTGTCTTATCCGATTGAGCCTTCGAAGATCGTCGAATATCAAGAACGCAAGCTTCGCAAGAAAACCATTCCGATGGTGAAGGTACTTTGGGTGCATGGCAAGTCTGAGGAGTACACTTGGGAACTCGAATCTGACATGCGCAACAAGTATCCTCAACTCTTCTCTTGATTCTTGGTACGTCTCTACGTCTTCCTTGTTATTTCAATATCCTTTATAGTTAGCTTTCATGCGTTAATCTGCAAACTTCTGTATATTGTTGTTTTAGTTCCATTCAAAGAATTCCTATGTGAGTTTCGGGACGAAACTTCCTAAGTAGGGGAGAATGTAACAAACCATAAAAATAACAATACTAATAATAAATATAATAATAATAAAAAAAATATAAACAAAGACAAACCTAAACTCCGGTCTAAACCTACCCCCCCCCCTCTTTAATAAAATCCCGAGCCCCCGGTCCAGAATCCCGCATCCCGCAAAAACCCGCAGGAAAAAAATCCCGCTTCCGCCTCCTGCGCCCCCGACGGCCCCGATTCCGCCCCGCGCGTCCCCCGGCAGCCCCGATCCCGGCCTCCGGCGCCTCCTCCTCCTCCGGTAGGCCTCCGGCGCCCCTCCTCTGGCTTCCCCGTCGCCTCCTGCTCCTTCCCCGTGGCCGACGGTTCCTGCAAGCCACCTCCCTTGGCCGACTGCACCCTAGGCTCCGTCGCCAGCCAGTAAGGGCAGCTGTCGGCTGCTTCATCTCCTCTTCCTCCGGCTAGTGAAGGCAAAGACAACATTCTTCTCCGGCGACTCTAGCTCCTCCTCGTTCCGGCCGGTGGAATTCGTGAGGGACTCCTAGGGTTTCGCTCGAAACCCCTCCTCGTGGATTCCTGAGCCCAGATCGGGTCTCCTTGGGTAAGGAATTTCATCAATCCCTCATATTCTATTTGCCCTAATTTTTTTAGGAGGATTTCCGCACTCCGATTGACGTAATTTCGTCGGTCTCCCTTAGGTTTGTCGTGAATTCGACTAATTTCATTTATGTTTATGTTTCCGGTGCCGCTCGTCCAGTCTAGGTGGTGGGATCGCTCCAATCTTGGGATTTTCGCCTCCAAATCGCCGCCAAAATTCCCGATCTCTCGCGGTAGCCACTTCTCCCCTCACTCTCGAGGGAGGTAAATTTCTACAACCCCCCCGTGGTGTGATGCGAATATCCAACGCATGTGCAAGTATAAAACTCTTGTTAATTCAATTTAAAATGCGTTTATGGATCCTGAACAGGTTTAGCTCAAGCTCCTAACCTTGCTCGCGCCACTTAATTGTCGCTAGTTTTTTTCGACGTGACCTTGAGGCAAGTAGAGAAATCTCTCTCGCTTGCAAACATGAAATTTATATTACTTGACGTGTTGCAATAAAATAGACCCTTATAAACTGAAATCGTCAAAATAATAATTTGTCATTATTAAATCTTGAATCCCTGAAATCATATACAACCATATGCAAATATTGAGGTAAGAGTGTTGTTTTGGTGTGACGCCTTGAATCGAGCTCCCGACTAACTGGTAACAGAAACCATTAGTCGATCATTGCAAGCACCGTCGTTGATAAGCCTTGCATCAATTTATACACTGGAATCATGTACACCAAATGACAACACATTCACCCTTCAATATAGATCGCTTATGGTATTGCAGCTAGGCTAAACTCCGGAATAGGCTATTAACGTAAAAGAATCTTGTTAGACATGGTTACTTGTCTGGTTGCTACATGTAAGACTAGCTCACTGAGCTCTAGTTTTCTTTACTTACTTTTTGCGTAAGCTATTGACTTGAATCATTATGTAACTTCATGTTCTGAGGCATTTTTCATTCTGTTTGGATTTGCCTTAGGTTTCGTGACTGCGCCGCCCGGTTCCTGAGATTTCTTCCGCCAGCTACAACTTCTGTTTGGAGGTTTCTCTTTGTCTAATGTATCAGCAGGTTCTATGTATTTTGCTTCAGTACTGTTGGGATTTTTCTGTTTATGTATTAGTTATCATCAGACATTTTCTCTTGTATCGTGGACAACTATTTAGGGCAAAATATTGTACTAGTTCATTTCACTTATGATATTCTACCTTTGTGACTAATTGCATTCATTTAGTCTTAGCACTACTTGTGCCTTAATTTTTATAAAAGAAATGCATGGCTTCGCACTAATCTAAAAATCTTTTAAAAAATTTTCAAAAATAGCTGTTTTAAAAACTAGTTGTATAATTTTTGGTCCCGCCTTAGCAGGCATGGTTTTTTTTTCTCTGCATGCCTGTGGCATCACGACCCGCCCGAAGCGCACTCTGATCTTGTTGAAACGGGTCGTGACAGCTACTCTCCTGCCACCAAAGGATATAGGTGTTATCATCCCCCTACACGTCGTTATTACTGTATTGTGGATGTTGTACTGTGGATGTTACTTTGTGTGAGGGGGAATTACTTTGGTCCTCGTCAGGGGGAGATGAGTAGTAACAGTGACGGGACCATTGACTCTCCTCTCCCGACTGTTGCTTCGGCTCCTAGCTCACCTATTACTGCTTCCATACCTACCACCTCTATTCCTCCTACTATTGTTTCTATACCTACCACCTCTATTCCTCTTAATATTATATGCATACTCTTACAGACCTCGGATGGCTGAGCAAGTACAGACCATGGATTTACCACCGGTGTCGGTGCCTGTCTCCACTCCAGATTCAGACGATGACCTTCATGTTCTCATTGCTCGTCTTAAAGGTAAAACGGGTGGCACCAAACACCCTATTGCCAACTGCATCTCTTACTTTCACCTCTCTCAGACTCACAAAGTTGTGATTCCTAAGACCTGACAGGAGGCTGTTCAGATACCTGAGTGGAAACAGACTATGGAAGAAGAGATGTGTGCCTTAGAGAAAAATGGAATATGGCGGCTTACCCGCCTTCCCCTTGGGAAGCGAACGGTTGGATCGCGCTGGATCTTCTCTGTTAAGCAGAATCAAGATGAGGTGGTGGAGCAGTATAAAGCTCGCTTGGTCGCTCAAGGAGTCAAGGGTATACCCAGACCCAAGGAATTGATTACCAAGAAACTTTTGCTCCTGTTGCAAAGATGAACTCTATTCGGGTGATCCTCTCTTGTGTTGCGTGTTGTGGGTGGGAGTGACAACAAATTGATGTTAAAAATGCATTCTTGTATGTTGATCTGGAAGAAGAAGTCTACATGGCTGTCCCTTCTGGCTTTACCAAAGAAGGGTCCAGCGGAAAGGTCTGTTGTCTGCAAAATCCCTATATGGCTTCCTCTAGAGCTTGGTTTGGACGGTTTAATAGGACCATGCTTCAACTAGGCTATACTTAAGGACAGGCTAATCATATTCTCTTTATCAAGCGAAGAGGAGCTCAGGTTTCGATTCTTATTGTGTACATAAATGGCATCATCATTACTGGAGATGATCTAGAGGAGATCGTACACTTGAAAAAACAATTGGGCAAAGAATTTGAAGTCAAGAATCTGGGGAAGTTAAAATACTTCTTGGGAATTGAAGTAGTGAGATCTCGTCGGGGGATCTTCATCTCTCAGAGAAAGTATACCATTGACCTTCTGGAGGAAACTGGAATGCTCGGGTGTGCTCCTATAGATACTCCTATTGAGGTTAATCACAAGATTGATGTTGATACTAGTGGAGAGAAAGTGGATGGTTCAAGGTACCAACGACTGGTTGGGAGGCTCGTATATTTATCTCATACTCCCCTCAATATTGTGTACGTCGTTGGTGTGCTAAGTAGATTCATGCACTCTCCTACAGTTCGCCATCAGCAGGCAGCGTATCGGGTGTTGAGATACCGCAAGAAGTCTCCGGGTCATGGTATTCTGTTTTCTGCAAGCCAACCTTTGGAGATTGAAGTGTATACAAATGTTGATTGGGCCGATAGTCAAGACGATAGAAAGTCAACTACCGGGTATTACTCATTTGTAGGCGGAAACCTTGTTTCATGGAAGAGCAAGAAACAGAATGTTGTGGCCCGCTGAGTGCTGAAGCAGAATATAGGGCTATGGCGCAGGGAGTATGTGAAGAGTTGTGGTTGAAGACAATTCTCCAAGATATGGGTCTCCATATGAACAGACCAGCTACTATCTACTGCAACAACAAAGCGGTCATCAGTATTGCTCACAATCCGGTGCAACACGATAGGACGATGCATGTTGAAGTTGACAGACATTTCATCAGAGATCACCTTGACAAGGGAAATATATGCACTTCGTTCGTGAACTCACATGACCAACTAGCTGATGTCTTCACCAAGGGGTTAAGCAGTGACAACTTCATGAACAATACAATCAAGTTGGGAATGATCGATATATATTCTCAACTTGAGGGGGAGAGTTGAATATACGCGTCATACTCGTTTTTAGTTCAAGTTTTATTTTTCCTGCTATTTATCTCACGTGAATGTTGTCTTATATATATGTATGATAGGCCCAATTTAGGGCAACGGATTATTGTTTCTTTCCTCCTTTCTACTTTCATTGCCCAATACTCAGAACCATAGAGCATTGCGGGTCTAATTGCAGTACGGTAAAACTTGGCCTTAAGTTTTAGTGGTATTTTACGATCACATAAGATCCCTGTCGCGCCTCTCCACTTCAAACAACCTGCTTGGATTCTATGTGTCACATCTTTATCAATACCTCCGTCTTTTTGAACTATTGATCCAAGATATTTAAAACACTCACTACGGGAAATATCTTGATCACCCAACTTAATAACAAAGTGATTCATTTTTCTTATACTGCTAAATTAGCTCCATATACTCCGTCTTTGCCCGGCTCAACCTAAAACCCTTTTTTAAAAAAAGTATCTCGCCAAGATTCAAGTTTTGCGTTTACACCCTCGCGCGTCTCATCAACCAAAACGATATCATCCGCAAACAATAAACACTGAGGTATTGCTTGTTGGATATGTGTGGTGACCTCATCTAAGATAAGGGTAAAGAGAGAAGGGTTTAAAGCTGAACCTTGATGTAAGCCAACAGTGATAGGGAATTCCCGAGTTAATCCTCTAGATGTTCTCACCCTTGTCACTGAATTTGTATACATATCTTTGATTATGTCAATATATGATACATTTACACATTTCTTTTCTAAGACTCTCCATAAGATCTCTCTTGAAACTTTATCATAAGCCTTCTCAAGATCAATAAACATCTGAAGAATCAAATCTTAGAAAAATTAAACAATTGAAGTAATTCATGAGATTGCTTTTCTGATGCAATCAGCTTCCACCATTCATTTTTAGATCTGATTACCATCAATTATCTCGTCTAAGTAAAGAACAAGAAGACAAAAGGATATATATTATGAATGGAAAATTACAAGGTATTAGAACCTTAATAGCAACATCCTCTCCAGTATCTCGAAGTGTGGCTCGGTAGACCTGGCCCAAACTTGCAGCAGCTATAGTATGTGAGGTGATCCTGCTGAAAATCATTTCAAGAGGTTTCCCCAGCTCTTCTTCAATAATGTCAAAAGCAACCTGCAAACTTCAATGAAGAAAAGGATTGCTCCAATACACAAGAAAACATACTTCACAACGAGATGGTACAACGTGTCAAAAGTAAATGGGTAGTACCTGATTGGGAAAAGGTGGAACATCATCCTGTAAAATGCAGAGTTCATTCATATAATCCTCCCGAATTATGTCTGGCCTGTTTGCCAAAACCTATCACAACATCCAAGAGCACTATCAATAAGTAAAAAGAGAAAACAGATAGTTAAGAAAATCATTCATATAATCCTCTCGAATAATGTCTGGCCTGTTTGCCAAAAGCTATCAAACATCCAAGAGCACTATCAATAAGAAATAAGGGAAAACAGATAGTTAAGAAGATTGCTGCATTAAACACAATAGTTCAAAGGATCCAATTAACTTCAAGAACCATTCATAGTTAGATTGCATCAAGTTCCTCTTGGACCATTAACATGTTACATACACGGTAATATAGATCTAAATAAAGAATAACACGTAAGAGGAAATGTCATTTGATGGATCAATGGTTATCAAAAAGTACATTAACAATCCTCGTCAAGCTGGCAAATTGATACCTTTTTCCAACTTATTATTTCTTGGATCTTTCATGTTAGTCATTCCTTGGTAAGAACATCAGCTAATTGATCTTAAGCTAGAAAGCACTCCATTCTCTCCATTTCTCTTATATGACTGCTTCTCTTCTATGAAGTGCTGGTCAACTTCAACATGTGATGTTGACAGCTGACTTACTATTGTTAGAAAAGCCCATGTAAAGAGCTCATTATTGGGCCCTTTTTTATTTTATTTCCTTCTTCTCTTCTTAGTCTCACATCTTGTATAGAATTTCTTCTCTCCTTCTCCCTCATATATATTTGTGTTCTCTCATTGTATTTTGATACACAAGCAATACATACAAGTTTTTGAGCTCTTTCAACATGGTATCTGAGGGAGCGATCCCGTTGTGCAGTCTCTGAATTTCTAACCGCAACCTTCTCTGCGTTTTTCCTATCCGGGCGGTCTCTCCTTTGTTAGCCGCCTCTTCTCCTCTCTAACCGCACCCCTTGTGGTTATGTTGTTTTCTATCCGCCATTCTCTCTGACCGCCATAAGCCGCCTGGCTGTTGCGGACTGCTCCTTTTCTAACCGCTCTGTCTCCCCTCTGTGGTTCCACCTTCCTCCTCTTCGGGCTTCTTATAGCCTTGTCTCTGTCCCGTGGGGTCCACGGGCTCTTGCCTTCTCGCCACAGACTGCTTCAGGTTGCCGCAAACTGTCCTTCTCGCTGCGGTCTGCTTCAGGTCACCGCGACCTGTTTTCCCTTGCTCTCTCTTCCCTCTCCGGGGTTTTCTTTCCATTGCTCGTTGTGGGCTGTTTTTAATCCTCCGCGGATAGCCTACCCGTCGCGGATTCTCTTCCCGTGCTCGCTGCGATCTGCCTCAAAGCCGCAGATTGCCTTTCCGCCTAGCTCTTCTCGCTTGTGATCTACTGGTCAACCCGCTGCGGACTGTTCCAAGCAGCTCGTCTCCCTTCTTCCTTGCGGCCTCCCTCTCCTTGGTCGCTGCTCTTGTCGCTGTGACTGCCCGCTATGTATTCTAGTCCAGCGCGGCCTTGTCGTGCAAGAGTTCCCGGCTTGCCTGCTGAGCGGTCTCTTCCCTAGTCGTTGCGGCTTGTCTTCTGCTACCCGCATCGGTCTCCTCCCTAGTCGCTGTGACTTGCCTCCTGCTACTCGTTGCGACTTGCCTCCTGCTGAGCGGTCTCTTCCCTAGTCGTTGCGGTTTGCCTCCCACTTCTATGGGCTCTTCCGTTGACTCCACCGGCCAGGAGGCTACTCCGCCTACAGACCGCTCGGCTTGTCCGGCTGACCGCCCGGCTTATCCAGCTGACATCCGCGATGAGCTGCGGATCACCACCATTTCCCTCTCTGGGAAGAAGAATTTTATCCCTTGGGTACACTCTGTTCGTCGGGTTCTTCAGGTCAAGGTCCTTTTGCCTCACCTCATTCAGGCTCCTCCTTCTCCTCCTACCGACGACTGACTCAGAAATGATGGTCGTGTTCAGACATGGCTCCTCAATTCCCTGGATGGCGGACCTTATCAGATGGCCATGCATCACGAAACGGCCAAGGCTATGTGGGATGAGCTGCATTCCTTGTACTCGGGCAAAGACAGTCTCCAGCATCTTTATGGCATCATCACTGATCTTCTGGCTCTCGACACTGGGGGGGCTTCGAATATAACCTCCTTTGTCGCTCGCGCCAAGACTCTTGCTGAGGCTTGGATCCTGCATCAGCCGTCTACCAATGATCATGCTACTCAGCGGGCTCAGAAGGAGGCTGTCTGCATTGCCATAATGATGGCTCGTGTTCCGCCTCACCTTCAGAGTATTCGAACTCAGGTTCTGGCTTCCTCCACCATATCGTCCTTGTCTGGTGTGTGCTTCATGCTCCTCCGTGTTCACCTCTTTCGGATACTTCTGTGTCTTCCCCCTCGGCCCTTCTTCAGCAGACCCCTCCCCCCTTACTTCCCCCACCTACCTCCGCTCGTAGTGGACGTTCGGGATCTAGGGGCCGGGGGGGCCGGGGGGGCCGTGGTCGGGGTCTGCCGAAGTGTTCCTACTGCGGAAAGGACGGCCACTTTGAGGCAACCTGCTACAGGAAGAATGGTTATCCTCCTTGTCCGACGGCCTCTGTTGCTGCTGAGACATCCTCTGTCGCCCCTCCTGACCTTGAGTCGTTCGTCTCCAACTTCAGCAACTTCAAGGGATGCTCAACCCGCCCTCTGCCTCCATCGCCTCCGTCTCCAACACAGGTACTGCTTGTTTATCCACCAGTCCGCGCTGGATCGTGGACTCGGGTGCCACTCATCACATTACCTCGCTACGGCCACCCCAGTACTCGGATTCTCCTCATCCGAAATGTATCACCGTGGCAAATGGGGAGACGGTTCCAGTCTCTGGCTCGGCTGACCTTTCTCTCAACCCATTGATCTCCCTTCGCTCGGCTCTTCATGTTCCGAGCTCCCCGTTCAATTTACTTTCTATTTGGTCGTCTTACTAATGATTTAGATTGCTCTGTCATATTCACATCCTCTTCATTTTTCATCCAAGATCGGCGGACGCGGACTACTATTGGTAAAGGCACACTGCGGGACGGGCTCTACCTTCTCGATGACTATCCTACCGTCTTATCATATGTATCCTCCAGTGAGTGGCATCGACGTCTTGGGCATGCCCCTCTCCCGGTCCTCCAGCGGGCTCTTCCTGATATCTCTCTTCACCCCTTTCAGTGCGAGTCATGTATCTTCGGCAAGCAGGCGCGCTCTTCTTTTCCTGCACATTGTATCTGGAGCACTGCTCCTTTCGATTTAGTACATTCAGATGTTTGGGGTCCTTTTAAAATTACTAGTATTTTTGGTTATCGCTACTTTATTACGTTTATTGATGATTACTCTCGCACGACGTGGCTCTACTTACTTCGTGATCGCACCGAGCTTCCCTGTGTTTTTCGAGCCTTTGTCCTTGAAACTCGTACGCAATTCCACACCACCCTCAAAACATTGTGCACCGATAATGCTCGTGAATACACTAGCCACGGCTTTGCGGCTTTGTGCTCTGAATTCGGGATTATCCATCAAACATCATGTGCTTACACACCCTAGCAAAACGGCGTTACCGAACAAAAGAACCGGCACTTGCTTGATGTTGTCCGCTCCCTCATGCTTCAAATAAATGTTCCCAAACCTTAATGGAACTTTGCGGTCTCCACTGCGTGCTTCCTTATTAACCGTCTCCCTTCCTCCATCCTTCACTATGCTACTCCGTTCATCCTGATGTCTCCCTCTAATCCGGCCTTCCCTCTCCTGCCTCGCATTTTTGGTTGCACCTGCTACGTCCACCGAATAGGCCCGTCCTCGGACAAGTTGGATCCCCGGGCGACTAAACATATCTTCGTCGGCTATTCGCGTACGCAGAAAGGCTATGTGTGTTATTCTCCTGCTACCCACAAAGTCTCCGTTTCTGCTGATGTTACCTTCCGGGAGGATCAGCCGTTCTTCTCTGATCCTGTACCCACTCCTCTCACACCGACAACTCTCCTGCCACTCCTCCAACGACCTGTTATCCCCGTTACTACACCTCTGCCACCAGTCCCACCTGCTACGGCTCCTGCGCCCTCCAGGCCGTCTGTTATCCGTATCTATACTCGTCGCCCTTCCAGTTTTGTTGCCCCTCTGCAGTCGGCCTCGACCTCGGCTACTCCGCGCCCTGGTGATCAGGTATCGGCCTCCACTGCTCATCCTCTGGCAAACTGTGTCTCCTTGCATCGCTTTTCTCCTCACCTTCACACATTTGCTACTTCTCTTTCTTCAGTTTCAGTCCCTAACTCTGTGCAGGAGGCGCTCCAACATCCTGGTTGGCGGGCTGCCATGGAGGAGGAAATGGCTGCTCTCTGGGCCAACCAGACATGGACTCCCGTACCCCTTCCTCCGGGTCAGAAACCGGTTGGGTGTAAGTGGGTCTTTGTCATCAAACATGTTGCTGATGGGACGATTGACCGTCTGAAAGCTCGTCTGGTGGCTCGTGGCTTCACCCAACAACAGGGGCTCGACTATGAAGAAACTTTTTCTCCGGTGGCCAAACTCAACACCGTTCGAGTCCTCATCTCCGTGGCTATTCATCGTTAATGGCTCTTACTCCAACTGGATATTAAGAATGTCTTTCTGAATGGCGATTTCCAGGAAACAGTTTATATGCAGCAACCTCTCGAGTTTGAGACCACGGGGAGTCTCAGGTCTGTCGTCTTGTGAAGGCCTTGTATGGTCTCAAACAATCCCCACGGGCGTGGTTTGACAAGTTCAGTAAGGCCCTTTGGGAGGTTGGCGTTACTCGGAGCTCGGCAGATTTCTCGTTGTTCACTCGACATCGAACAACGGGAACGGTTCTTCTGCTAGTTTACGTTGACGATATCATAATTACAGGAGACGACTCGACAGGAATACAGGAGGTCAAACTACATCTGAGCTCCGTATTTCAAACAAAAGATCTGGGGCCCCTTCGATACTTCTTGGGTCTTGAGGTTTCCAGACGGCCAGATGGTCTTGTCCTCTCTCGGCGGAAGTGCTACCTCGACCTCCTTCATGATGCAGGTTATTCAGGTTGTACGCCGATTGACACCCCAATGGATGTAATCACAAGTTGTGCGCTCAGGCATCTGACTCAGATCTCCTACTCCAGAATCCAGAATACTATCGTCGTCTCGTTGGAAAATTGATCTACCTCACGATAACCAGACCAGATATTTTCTTCGCTATTGGTATTGTCAGTCGGTATATACATTCCCCTCAAAGATCTCATCTTCAGGCCGTTAAACGCATTCTCAGATACCTTAAAACGGCTCTTGGTCAAGGACTGGTATACAAAACCTCATCTTCAGCTCCAATATTGGTGGCATATTATGATGTTAATTATGCTGGTTCCTTTGATGATCGATGGTCAACCAGTGGTTTTTGCACAAATTTTGGGGGACATTTGATTACCTGACGAAGCAAGAAACAAGCGATCGTTGCTCGATCATCAGTTGAGGCAGAATACCGGGCAATGGCATCAGTGGTTTCAGAACTGACGTGGCTTGAAAGTCTCCTTACCGATCTGGGTGTAAAGCTCCCTTCCCCAGCTCTCCTCCTCTGTGACAGCCAAGCTGCTATGCATATAGCCAAGAATCCGGTCTTCCATGAGAGAACAAAGCATATTGAAGTCGACTGTCATTTCATCCGGGAAAAGGTTCAAATGAAGAAGTTCGAACTGAAGCATGTTCCGGGGACTGAACAAGTTGCGGATGTCCTCACAAAGGCTCTTTCCAGTACCCTCTTCTATCAGTGCTTGTCCAAGCTTGGCGCATACGATTTGTACACTCCAGCTTGCGGGGGAGTGTTAGAAAAGCTCATGTAAAGAGCCCATTATTGGGCCCTTTTTTATTTTATTTCTTTCTTCTCTTTTTAGTCTTACATCTTGTATAGGATTTCTTCTCTCCTTCTCCCTCCTATATATTTGTATTCTCTCATTGTATTTTGATACACAAGTAATACATACAAGTTTTTGAGCTCTTTCAACAACTATCACAGAACAATTTTATAGTTCCCACTATGGGAACTCGGAGATCATTTAAGATCATTTGTATTCATATCAACTCGCACCCCATCAGCCACATCCCTAAATTTTGTTTCCACACTAGATCAAGGAACAATATTTTGTTAATTGCTTCTCCAAGCTATAAAATTCCCTCCTAGAAAGGTATATTATTCAAATGCTTATCTATTCTCAAAATTGTGAAATTATGACATCTATATAAGTTTCTTAAGTAAGGTCATTTCCACTCTAAAACAAGTTTCCAAGAGAAATCACATTCAAACTCAGTATCAGATCATGATGCCACCTTCCACCACTTGCTCCTCAGTGGAAAAAACGCGACTTGCTCCTCAGTGGCGAAAAATTTCAACCATAAATACCAAATCGCCTGAAGTAGAACACTAGCATCAGAGCAGCCACAATAGTCAACATATTGTGATGAAGCTTGTAGTCTTAGGCTCAATGAAATCTCTCTACATCAGGAAGCTTGTAGCTCATCCTCTAACTTGTTAGAATATTTTGATATAATGAAACTACAACTCATACAGTGTGCAACCCCGTATTTGTCGAGTGGACGTGTCAAGCTATCAGACAACCAGGGAGATTGGACTCAGGCGAGTCGGAAGGGCGAGCGGGACTAGTGAGCCCGCACCCGCCCCAGGTTCTAAGCAAGTGCCGAGTCCCAGCCTCACCAAGCACTCGCTACCCCCTGTCGAGCAGGCCTAGAATAGCTTGGACTCACCATTTTATGTGGGACCCATTTCTCCAAGAAATCTCATTTTGTCCTGCCAATAGCAACTCCAAACAACGAGATTCCACTGTTGGCAGACCAATTTGGATTGCATTTAGTAAAACCAAAAGACAGAATTCTGTTATCCGCATACCAGTTTTAGAAAACTATAAATACACCCCCAAGGCCACCTTTGGAGAGGACTTCTTTTCCGCTTCTCTCTCCTTTGGCTAGCTTTGATCGGCGAAAGCTCCAGCTCACTGTTCACCGTAGTTTCCAGGTTGGCAGTCGGGTGCTCTCAGGTGTCCTCCAAGGTGTTTGGCTCAGCATTTGTTTGGGAGGGAAGCTCTTTAAGATCTTTTGGGTGTGTGGCAGAACCTCCTCGCCGCGGCTCGAGGGTTTGTTCTTAGTTTTTCATCTTTGTGAGCGAGATTCTTGCTCTGAGTGCCTTGCCTGGTGATCTGGCTCTGGAGAAATAAGTGCAAGCTGCCCATTTGGTCTGAACTGCTCGTTGAACCGTGGTTTTCGGGTTCAACATTCTGGTGCGGTGGGCGTGTACTGTAGCATGTTCAGAAAATTTTGAGTAAGTCTCATGGCTGGAAGCGAATGGCAAGGAGCCGACCATGGCAACTTGCCTCCCTTGGACGAGTTTGTCAAAAAAACGAATGGGAGAAGTTCGAGAAGACTATCCTAGAGACCCTGTGTCTTGCCCTGACGCTTATGGGTGAGTGTTTGACCCTCGCCCCGAAGTCCCTAAGCGAGCAGGCGCCAGGCAGGCAAGCAGGTAGTGGCGGAAGAAGGTGAGCGAGCCCACCAGGGGCGAGTGTTGTTTCCTAACCCGCTGGATACTAGCTGCGCTGGCAAAAATCCGGCGAGAGTCACCTCGACTCGCCAGGTTGGGTTAGGGAGCCCGTTCTGCGAGCTGGTCCTCTCGGCCCCGGTGACGGAGGGGTTCAGAGATCCGATCATGTCTTATTACATCAAGAAGGACGACCCAGTTCAGCATCTCCAATGGTTTGAGGATACTGTCTGCATCTGGCAGGTAACGGACGTTTTCAAGTGCAGGTTGTTCATCATTATCTGCAGGGGAGAAGCAAGGGACTGGTCCCACCAGCTTCCCTCAGGGATCATTTACGGCTTCGATGACCTGCGTCGGAGCTTCCTGTTGTGCTTCTCCACGTACAAAAAGAGGAAGAAGGGGGTTAAGGCCCTCTTCCTAATCAAGCAAGGGGTTGAAGAGTCCTTGGCGAGCTACGTGGATCGATTCCAGGAGGAGATAATTTTGGTCCAAGAGGTGCCCAGGCACACCCTGCAGTTGGCCTTCACTCTCGGGTTGCAGTAAGGGTTGTTCGGGATGGAGCTTGCCCGGGACCCCCTCTATATTTTGAGGAGTTGATCGACCGAGCAGGAAGGGAGATCGAGTGTGAGACCACGAACCCCGAGTTCGTTTCGAAGCTGACCAAGATAAGAAGAGACGAGGCGAAGCCGTCAAGAGGATTCCAGCTGCCGGAAAGAAGAAGAAAGGAAGGGTCGAGGAGCAGGAGTTCAAGGACCCCCCGGGGGTCAGGAACCAAGGTGGAGGTTCCCGTCGTTAATCAATCAGCCAGCTTGGAGGCCGGCGAGGGGACCCTCTAAATTTCAAGGGAGAGAGTTTGCTCATGGCGGAGGGTCCTACCAAGGAGGGGGGAACTTTCAAGCAGGGCAGGGACGGTTCAACCCTTTGGGGTGGAGACCGGGCCCGAGGCCATTTCAACCCCCTCCTCAGCATGTCATGACAATTAGCCAAGGAAGGAGGAACCGACCCCGAGAGGCAAGAAGAGGAAGGGTGGTGTTTCCCTACTGTGACTTCGACCAGGAAGAAGGTCATGCGACGACCACCTGCCCTGAGTTTTTGGAGATAAGTGGAGTGGTGAGAGCCCCGGGAAGACAGCAGCCGCAGTTGCAGATCGAGGGAGTAGGAGAAGGAGCAGAGGTAGAAAACCGTTGTGAAGACCGGGCCGACGTGGGCACCCGAGGTGGGATCAGGGTGATCTATGGGGGGTCAGGATCGAGGCCACCCGAAAGGGGAGCCTCTAAGCCATTCATCATTGGAGTGTTGCTTCAACCTCCAAGACCCTACCCCAAGAAGAGAAGATCACCTTCTCTGGAAAGGACATGTCGGAGCATGAAGACCCGTTCTGCGATGTGTTGGTGATCCAGACAGTGATCGAGAACTTCACGGTTTCCAAAATCCTGGTGGACAACAAGAGATCTGTTAGCGTGATCTTCAAGAAGGCCTTTGATGAGATGAAGGTGGACGCAAAGAGGGTGCTTGCCTCGAACGGCCCACTCTTTGGGTTCTCCGAAGAAAGCAAGTGGAGGGAGGAGTCGAGCTCCTCGTGACCCTGGGAGGGATGTCCAAGAACTGTTGCTTTGTCATCGTGGACGCCCCCAGCAACTAGAACGCAATTTTTGGGCGTCCCCTCATCAGCGCCTTCTGGTGCGTGTCTTCCTCCCACCACCAATGCTTGAAATACAGCATTGGAGGAGTCCAGATCCGAGTCAGAGGAGACCCCGGGGTAGAACAGCTCCCCTTTGTCATATGGGCCTTGCAAACCACACTCAACAAGGCCACAAGGGAACCCCCTTTAAACTCTTTCATGGCTCGGAGGTCGTGTTGTCGGTGGAGTTCGAGGTAAGGTCCCTGCGAGTCGTGGCCGCGGGGAGGGGGATGATGATTAGAGAGTGGAGAACGAGGAAGAGCAACGGCTCTCACTTGACCTCGTGGAAGAGCTCTGCGACCTGGCAACGGTTCGACGGGAGGAAATCAAGCGCAGGATAGCTAAATACTTCGATAAACACATCAGGAATTTGAAAAAGGGAACCTGGTCCTCAAAAAGGTCGACGCCGTGGGAAGGTCAGCGGCGGTTGGGAAACTCCACCCCAACTAGAAAGGGCCTTTCGTAGTTTTGGAGGCATTAAACTCAGGTGGGTACCGCCTCCAAAATCCCGAGGGAGATTCCCTCGGCAATACCTGGAGCTGCCACGACCTGAATCATTTCAACCTTTGAATGATGAATCAAAAATTAAGTTTACAGTATGTTGTTCTTTACAGTAAAGACTATTTTTGCTCGACCAGGTCCGAGTATGGGATGCCAAGTAGTCTCTGCCTAGAATTAGAGGGGGATTCACTTGGTTAAGGAACCCTCGAGAAGGTTCCATTGACCGGGCTCTCACAAGACATCAGGGTAGGCTGACCACTCGGGTGATGAGTTAGAAGGGGATTCACTTTGTTAAGCAATCCCCCAAAAAGGTTCCACTAACCGGGCTCTCACAAGCCAGCAGTGTAGATTGATCACTTGGGTGGTGAGATAGAAAGGGGATTCACTTGGTTAAGGAATCCCCCGAGAAGGTTCCACTGACTGAGCTCTCACAAGCGGGTGGGGTAGGTTGACCACTCATATGGTGAGTTAGAAGGGGATTCACTTGGTTAAGGAAGCCCCCGAGAAGGTTCCACTAACTGGGCACTCACAAGTCGGTATGGTAGGTTGATCACTCGGATAGTGAGTTAGAAGGGGATTCACTTGGTTAAGAAAGTTCCCGAGAAGGTTCCACTGACCGGGCTCTTACAAGTCGGCAAGGTAGGCTGACCACTCGGGTGGTGAGTTAGAAGGGGATTCACTTGGTTAAGAAAACCCCAGAGAATGTTCCATTGATCGGGCTCTGACAAGCCGGTAGGGTAGGTTGATAACTCGGGTGGTGAGTTAAAAGGGGATTCACTTGGTTAAGCCTCGAGAAGGTTCTACTGATCGGGCTCTCACAAGCCGACGGGGTAGGTTGACCACTCTGGTGGTGAGTTAGAAGGGGATTCACTTGGTTAAGGAATCCCCCAAGAAGCTTCCACTAACCGAGCTCTCACAAGCCAGCGGGGTAGGTTGATCATTCGGGTGGTGAGTTAGAAGGGGATTCACTTGGTTAAGGAAGCCCCAGAGAAGGTTCCACTGACCGGTCTCTCACAAGTCGGCAGGGTAGGTTGATCACTTGGGTGGTGAGTTAAAAGAGGATTCACTTGGCTAAGGAAGCCCCCGAGAAGGTTTCGACCAAACTCAAACAAGCCGGCAGGGTAGATCGATCACCCGTGTGGTGGGTTAAAAGAGGATTCACTTGGTTAAGAAAGCCCTCGAGAAGGTTCTACTGACCGGGCTCTCACTAGTCGGCAGGGTGGGATGACCACCCGGGTGGCACAGGGGGAGAAGTGATTAGATTGAAGGGAAGGCAATCAAAGTTGAGAGACCCTCGAAGGGGACCGATACCACGACAATGGTCGTATGAATGAAAGAAAACAACAAAATGGCATGATGATGCAAGTAGAAAGGAGACAGGGGGCGAGTGCAATAGATTTCATCGTGATTGCACGAGATTGCCACTCGCACGCTCTAAGTTGCAGCTATCGTAAAAGGAGAAAAGAGTGGGTGCGGGCGAATGCCAAGGTCTCGCCCTTAGGGTGCGAGCCGGGAACCAAACAACTCACTTGCGCCCGGATGTCAAAACATCTAGGGGACTAAGTCTTTTTGTCGAAAGGTCGCGAACACAAGAGGGATGTTAAACCTAATTCTCACTAGATCCTTATCAGCGCGGGTCAGATATCTCAGCAGGTTCCCTAAAGTCTAAGGTCATCGCTTGGCGAGTCCAAGGAACTGAGGCTATATGACTGAGCGAAAGACTTGGAATATATATATATATATATATATATATATATATTCATCAAAGAAAGTTTACAAAAGGCTATCGGGACTTGGCCTTACATGGCCAAAAGGAAGAAGAACTGAGAATCCAAGACTAAGGGGCTGGCGGGTCCTTGGAGGATTGGCCCGACTTGCCCTTTCAGCTCGAAGTAAGAGGCAGCGAGTAGTCGTGCTCGGCTGAGGGGGAGCTCTCCACGGGCATGTAGAACTGAGGGATGAGAAGGTCGGCAGTAATGTTTTCCCATTCCTCCCAAAACGCCCAGCAGTCGCACAGCATGTCCGGCGTGGTCTCCGTCATTTTTGTAATCAAGAGTTTGCGAGTGCGCTCCACTTTGGTAGGGGTAAACTGTAGCAGCTTCCCACCTGCAAAAATGAACTCGCGGCGCACCTCGGCGGGGACTTGCATGGGAGCCTCTGCGGGTCGCGCCTTGAAGGGCTCCACTTCCCACTCCAGCTCGCACATCCTCGCCCTAATCTGATTTGCAGTCTCGGCATCCTGTGGCGAGCTCGCATAAGAAAATTGATAAAAAGTGCACTTTTTTGATGCAGTGGTCCAGAGTCGCCCCACTCTGGTTCTGCACCAGAGGAACACGTCCGGTCCCGCCACTGGGCTGCAGCTTAAGCACCACACTCATGATCGCACCTATTCTCAGTGCGACGGGATGTTGAGGCGAAGTCTCGAACCCAGCAGCTCAGTTGGTCATAATCCCTGTTAGGAAAGGGATTTATCAAGGGGGTTGGGTTCGAGACTCCGCCTCAACATCCCGCCGCACTGAAAATAGGTGCAGTCATGGGTGGGGTGTTTGGGCTGCAGCCCGGTGGCGGGACCGGACGTGTTTCTCTGGGGCAGAACCAGAGCGAGCGGCTCTGGACCACTGCATCAAAAATCAAGTGGAGGATAAATGACATAGCTCACCATGCCGCTGGACGATTTGGTGAGAAGTCGCTTGTTAAGTTCAAGTCGCGTCCCGAGGTCCTCAACCTCATCTTCCGCCAGCTTCCTCTTGGCCTCGGCGATGTAGAACTTCTTGCTGAAGCTCAGTCCTCGGCGAGCCGCCATGTGCGAGAGCACCACCGCGCACAGTTGAGCCCGTGCATTTTCATATGCGAGATCTCGTAGGGTCTCCTTCTCATAGGCAGACACATCCTCCCTGTCATACAGCCTAAAGGTCAGGGTGTACGCATCCTTGTCGGAGAAACCGAGCTCGGTATAGGAGGGGAGGAGGGAGGACGCGGAGATCTGATTCGTCTTGTCCTCCTAGAAGAGCAGCAGGTCTCTCGCGCCATCAAGGGGCCTTTGCCCATTCATAAAATAGAGTGTGAGTCGAGCGCCTCCGACTCGCTCTCCCCGGCATCATCCGATGTCGACGGCTCTGGGTAACTCGGCACGGGAGCCTTAACCTTGCTCTCCAGGGTCTTCTGCTTCGTCTTCTGCGAGCCGCTGGAGGAGGGAGGGTCAAGAACTTTGGTAGCTCTCTTCCCCTTACCCTTATCGCTGTCAGGCACGGGTTTGTACAGGTCGCCAGTGCAGGCCGCCGCGATAGCCATGGTGAAGGCGAATTGAGTGTCAACCTTCGCCTTGCTGGCACAGGGCGGGTTGACCGGATTCTGGCGCTCGCCTGCATCAAAAAATCAACATAAGAACCATAAGAGTCATCGTAAAGACAAGGCGAGGGGAGAGGTTAACAATGAGGCGAGTAGAACCATACCTTTCCCCGGGTTCACAGGGGGAGCTGATCGAGGTGTCGTCAAAGGTGGATGACCTCAAAGTTATTCCCTATGAAGAATTTATGAAGGCGGCTTCCTCGCCGATCCACGCGAGGTGCCTGATAGGTGGACTCGCCCTTCTGCTCTGGCGAGTAGGGGATGTTGCCGAGATTCCCTTCGATGAAAACAAACTTGTTGGTCTAGTGATGGACCTTGTCGGACGTCTCGCAGAACTTCAGTTGCGAGCCTGTCAAGAAGGCGGCCCCTTCATTGGTCGTGTGGTATATGAACAGCTTGCGGTACACTGTAAGGTTGAACTCAACCTTCACCTCGCGCAGGTAACAGATGAATGCGACTAGCATCGAGATCGCATTCGTGCTCACCAACGCAGGCACCGCGCCAAAGTACTTAAAGAACTATTTGACTTTCGGCCACAGTGGAAGGCAGAGTCCAACCTTGAAGTGTTGGATGGGGAAGGCGAGCTCATCCTTATAGAAGGCATTGACGGCCTCGCCTTCCCCGGGGCAGCACATGGAGAACACCGGAGGCGGATACTCGGCCTTGAAGGCGAAAAAATCCGCCTCTGACACCCGTCCGTCGGGGAAGCAGTGGTCTCTAAACTTCTTCGCACACTTCCCCCTTCCATCTGAGGACTCACCGTCACCAGTCATTGTTGAGAGTGTGCTTGGCGGGTGGAAGGCACGAGTAGAAAAATAAGAGGGAAGAAGAGAGGAGGTGCAATGTGATAGGTAAACCAGGGGTTATTCATAGAAAAAGTTGGGGAGACTGCAGTTCAGTTGCGTGAGTCCCCTCTACCCTCACCCACTCACTCCTACCCCCGTCGCGAGTTCCATCCACTCGCCCATGATAGGCAAGTGTGAGCACCTAATCTAAAATCAATGCATCAAATAGCAAAACATTGCAAGCAGATCGCATCAAATACAAAGCACCAAGCTCTCGCGAGCCGGAGTCAAGCGTAACAGAAGAAGCAGTGATTGTCTTGGCATGGTTATTTAAAAAAGAGAAAAGGAAAAATGACATTCGAACGTTCTTAAGAAGAAAAAGGGAGGTGGGTGTGAACGGGGTCACTTGGGATATCATCTCCAGGTACCGCGACCCCGCGTTCGGACTCGCGGACCTCCCCTCGCAGCAGTTTACTCACGGGTCGTGGTGGCCTCTTGTTGCAACACGCGCGCAATATCTTCAATATGCTTAAAGCTTCCCAACAGATAGACCGCGTCGTTCCCTAGGATATGTTGCACCTCTCCTCTGAGCAAGACGCACTCCCTCTCTAAGGCCTCCACTCGCTGCTCCAAGGCGAACATGTGGGGGAAGGGGTCGTTCTCAGGCAGGGTCTTCTCCTCTTGGATCTCGCGCAGCATGAGCCCGTGCTTCCGAAGTACCTCGATCGTGCGATTCGCCAGCTCGGCAATAGAGGGGGGTTCGCCCGGAAATTCGCCAGCTCGACAACCAACAAAGTTGCTCCACAACTAAATAATTTGGTGTGATTTAAAATCGGTGCGGTCTGGTGCAATTTTTGGGTTTTGTGGTTTTGATTTTTAAGTTTCAGCCCTACTTACTATATTATACAAAAAAAAATACCCCTCATTGATTTAATGCAAAATTCCTGTGTCTGGGCTCTGGACTTTGAAGTCCCTCTTGCAAAAAAATCAAACGCGTTTACTTTTTCCCTCCGGTTTTTTACTTTTGACCTCCTCCATTCATTCCACAAAGTTCGGACTCGCGGACCTCCCCTCGCAGCAGTTTACTCACGGGTCGTGGTGGCCTCTTGCTGCAACACGCGCGCAATATCTTCAACACGCTTAAAGTTTCCCTACAGATAGACCGCGTCGTTCCCTAGGATATGTTGCACCTCTCCTCTGAGCAAGACGCACTCCCTCTCTGAGGCCTCCACTCGCTGCTCCAAGGCGAATATGTGGGGGAAGGGATCGTTCTCAGGCAGGGTCTCCTCCTCTTGGATCTCGCGCAGCATGAGCCCGTGCTTCCGAAGTACCTCGGTCGTGCGATTCGCCAGCTCGGCAATAGAGGGGGGTTCGCCCGAAAATTCGTCAGCTCGACAACCAACAAAGTTACTCCACAACTAAATAATTTGGTGTGATTTAAAATCGGTGCGGTCTGGTGCAATTTTTGGGTTTTGTGGTTTTGATTTTTAAATTTCAACCCTACTTACTATATTATACAAAAAAATACCCCTCATTGATTTAATGCAAAATTCCTGTGTCTGGGCCCTGGACTTTGAAGTCCCTCTTGCAAAAAAATCAAACGTGTTTACTTTTTCTTTCCGGTTTTTTACTTTTGACCTCCTCCATTCATTCCACAAAGTTTGATTTTTGTTTTTGTTGAAACCGATTGGAATCGGACCGAACCGCATAGAATCAAACCAAACTGTTAGTGATTGGTTTGATTTTGGTTCTTGTTGAATCGTAATAGGAACCGTTGACACAGCAGTTCCAAAAATTATGTTGAAACCGGAACCAGAATCGGAACCGGTCAAACCAAATAAGGTTTTGGTTCAAATTTGAAGAATTGTTACCTTAGCGGTTTGATTCACGGTTTTAGTAGAACCGGAACCGAACTGAAACCGTGACAGCTCTAGTGTCGATGTGCGATCATAATAGGGGCACTGCAAGCAAGTCATTGGTTACTGCCTTAATTATGTTCATAAGGTGTGAATCGAGCACAAAAAGGAAGAGAGTGGCTTACCAGGCACCTGGGGGCGAGTGCTAAGATCCACCTAAGCACTCGCACCTTCCTGATCGATGTCTGCACGACCTCCCGTGTCGTGTTGAATGGAGAGGTTAGGCTGCGAAATTTTCTGATTAGACGTTTGGTAAAATAAAATGAAATGTAATGAAGAAAAGAGAGGGAATCGTACCTGGTCAGACAAATCAAGGCCAAGGCTGAATCCGGATTGTAGTGGCTCGAGTGGGATCACCGCGCCCCCAGTAAACTCACGTCTGACCTTTTTAGTGGTTTTGTTATCCACACGACTTAAGGGAATGTGCGATCAGTGTTCGGTAGCAAGAGCCATAAGGCCGGATATAGTCGTCTTGTGCTTCTCATGAAGAGCGGCGAGGCGGGCGAGAACGTCCTTAGATGGCACCATGCTAGCAAGATAGCGAGAGGCAAGAAGAAAGAAAATAAGGGAATAAGGGAGGGTTTCCCCTCCCCCCCCCCCCACTTGATATATTTAGCCTTCGGTGGGCCCCACCCAAAAGATTCCCTCGAAAATTAAGGCACTCGCCAAATGCCTGGAGTTGAACTAAATTCTGAGCTTGAGGCAAACTCACAAAAAGCGGGGATTGTGTGCAACCTCATATTTGTTGAGTGGACGCGTCAAGCTATCGAGAAACCGGGGAGATTAGACCCGAGCGGGTCGGAAGGGCGAGCGGGACTAGTGAGCCCGCACCCGCCCCAGGTTTTGAGCGAGTGGCGAGTACCAGCCTCACCAGACACTCGCCACCCCTGTCGAGCAAGCCTAAAACAGCTTGGATCATTTTGGACAGCGGAATTCCGCTATTGGCAAACCAATTTGGGCTGCATTTAGTAAAACCAAAAGGCAAGATTTTGCTATCCGCAGACCAGTTTCAAAAAATCCGCAAACCGGTTTCAAAAAACTATAAATAGACCCCCAATGCACCTTTGGAAAGGACTCTTTCACTTCTCTCTCTTTTAGCTAGCTATGATTGGCGAGAGCTCCAGCATACTTTTCACCGTGGTTTCCGAGTTGGCAGTCGGGTGCTCTCAGGTGTCCTCCAAAGTATCGGCTCAGTATTGGCATGGGAGAAGAAGCTCTCTAAGATTTTTCGGGTGTGTGGCGGGACCTCGCGGTAGCTTGAGGGACTGTTCTTAGTTTTCCATCTTTGTGCTTTGAGTGCCTTACCTGGTGATCTGACTCGGGAGAAATAAATGCAAGTTGCCCATTTGGTCTGAACTTCTCATTAAACCGTGGTTTTCAGGTTCAACATACATAATCTACATATTTGATGAAATTTACGACAAGGCATCAGAATTGTCATTTTCCCCACAATTCCTGCTTAAGATCATAACAGACAAAAGATAGGGACGTTGAAACAGCACAAGATGCTCAACCATACAAGAATTCTGGATCGATGACAGTTAGGACTCATGTTATACCAGGAACATAGTGGGTCTTTAAGCATTAAGACTAGCGTTGATTCTCTTGAGCTAAGATGACTCACTCTACTGACTCATGAAAATGGTAACATTTTGATTCTCACTTGGTGCTCGAGTTGAGTTAAAATACTAGTTACATCATTGCGAGGAAGGTTCGTGTTGTGCATAAGCAGCAAGGACTGACAATAGCGGCAAGTGAGGATAGGTTGGAGCGGGTTGAACCAATCGTTAGGGAGAGGAGCAATGTGGAGAAGATTTTGATACAAACTCAAGAAGAAAGAATCTCACTCAAGCATAAGTTTGATTCCAATTCCTTGGGGCAAAAATAAGCATCAACAATTCCTAGTGCCATCCATCTTTATATTTTACAAAAAGAAGGAAATGAGACAACATAATTAAAGAAAATAAATTATGAAAAAATAAAGAAGATTTTTGTATTCCTAAGCCTGGCCAACATTACCTAACATTCCTGGGAGTCACTTGTGAGCATCCTTAATTGGATTGACGAACGTGCACGTGTCAATTTTCTTAGTCCTTTAAATCATCTATTGTGCTCCAAACGATGAATACAAAGGTTCAGATCTCTAAGAAAGGTCTCTACCCTGCTTACTTCCATAAAGAGCCCTTAAGATTATGATTTTTCATGGCGTTGTTGATTGTCTATACTGTTACTAGATCAAATCATGTCTCAAGCACGCCAAAGCCTCTGATGCCATTTGGCCTGGTTTCGGAAAGCAGATTGTTGGGAGACAACAAACCACGCATGAATAACCATATATATCCTAGTTGTAATTCATAATGAATAATGCAATCAAACATAAGCTTAAGATTTTTTTTGAAAAAGGTTATTATATCTCTTATTATACAGACTTATTTATAATACAACTATATTATTTATAGGATCAAATATTTACCCAACTGGTCCATAAGCTCGAACTTATGAAAAGGGCGCAACCATTTTCCTTAAACAAATAACAACACAAAGTCTCGTACTAAGTGTCGGGTGAACATAAGGTGATTTGTCATGGGTTGGGCGATTAGTCCCAATTAAGTCAAAGGGTGGCGATAAACCCAATAATCCTCCGCATCGCCACACAGGCAAACCACACAGGTAACTAGAACCCACACAGGTTAAGATTGAATTGCGTGCATTATGCCATTAAAGCCTACCTCAGGGGTTTTCGTCTATTCTCAAACCAACGAGCCCTCTTTGATGCCACTTGTAGGATCAAGTGCTTACTCAACTGGTCCGTAAGATTGAATTTATGGAAGAAAAAAAACAGCTATTTCCCCTTTAAAAGTAACAGTGCAAGGTTTTGTATTAAGTGTCAGGTGAACATGAGGTGTTGCGTCGTAAACATCCCAGGTTGGGCGGTTAATCCCACTCAATTCAAATGCTAGCAATGGACCCAACAGTACTCTTTGCAAGGCTTTTATTAGTTCTAAAGATTAAATAAGAGCATCTTCTTTCAAGTCAGGTTCTATTGCCATTGTTATCTCATCAAACTAACTCGACGAAGAGATAATTTCCGCAAAGAACTCAGCATGTCATTTTGAAGAACTATTCTTAGGTAACCTTGCCGTCACCGAAGAAGACGCGTACATCGAAAAAGCCGCCCGCACCAGGCGGCCTTCCCATCAAACCCCCAAACATCATGAAATGGTGTGCAGGCCTTGAGATAATCACAAGACACAAATTGGGTTCCACATCCACCATCAAACACACCATATGAAATTGTGAAAGGAAAATACAATTGCATTCACTCTATTCCCTTCAAACCAAACAGAGACAGAAAAACATTCACCTGCCCTGCTTTGATGAAAGACGGCCCTAGGTCGCAGAGAAGATTGCGGAGCTGCCGAGCCCTGTAAGGCACCACTTCCTCGTCACGTCCAACAAGGCAATCATAAGCGAGGGACGACCAATAGAACCCCAAGTTCCACACAATCTCCACCCCTCTTCCGATCAGAGACAGTATCGCTCCCCGGGATTCGAGAACCTTGCCCCTAACCTATCCACCACCGCCACAGCAAAAAGAATCACTTCCTGTTGGTGGAAATCGAGGGAACACGAAAAAAATACTAAGTTACTCTTCGCTTACTGCTTCGGGCGTGTATTTCCGGAAAGGGATGCAAACGCCGCGCTCCAAGTCCAGCTGCTCCAAAGCGTTGGTCGCCGTCTTCTCTTCGATCGCGCTGCTCCGGCGCATCCACGACGCAGTGCGGGATTGGGGGCTTATCGCGGACTCGGCGGAAGCGGCCATGGCTCGCACGCTTCGATATGAGCGGGGAGGAGCGGAGGATGATGCCGTGCTGCGATTCTCCGGTAACCGCCGGCATCTTCGCGGGGGCGGGAGGCTTTGGCCGACGAAGAACTGTGATTGGACGGAGACGCCGCCGGAGCGGTTAAGACGGGAGGTGCAGATTTCCATTAGTATCCAGGACGAGACTTTTTGTTGAGAAATCTAACTTCTAGGCGCCCAAAAATAAAATGCCGTCAGCTTTCTAGCAATGTCATAATTTATATTTTTTATATTTTTCATTGGATTTGTATAAAAACTGCGAGCCATTGATTTCAAGATAGTTGGAGCAACTGAGCAAGTGAAAAAATAAGTGGCGTGTGACGATTCTGTCCTCAAACGGCTAAACGGCTGGGGAAAAAACAGTTTAGGCGATGGTGAAATTTTGGGGGCATATTTTTAGGTTTCGTTTGGCGCTGCATATTGTTCCATGTAACTATTTGGACGTTAATTAGAGCAGCTTCAACGGGGGATCTCTATATTTAGAGATC
This sequence comes from Platanthera zijinensis, assembly GCA_039513925.1. Lineage (NCBI taxonomy): Eukaryota > Viridiplantae > Streptophyta > Magnoliopsida > Asparagales > Orchidaceae > Platanthera > Platanthera zijinensis. Next base: position 107,665,725 of record CM077097.1, read on the forward strand.
CCTCTTGTACTATGTTCTTCAAATATGAAGAACATAAATAATCCACTACAATCATGTTCTTCATATTTGAAGAATATGAATTTTTTAATATTATATGAATAATTTTAAAATATTAACAATTTTAAAAAATAAATAAATAACACTGTCATCCTGTTTGAAATTGTGGAACACTTCCGGTTCTTTTATTTCTCACATAGGGGTTCACCCACGTGAGGTTAGAGGAATTGAATTGTGAATCCCTCCGACATATCCGGCGCCGACGACAGCGGGGGTCCGGGGGCGGCAGCCCCCGGCGGAGGTCCCGCTGACCGGACAGCGGGCAGGGGTCCAGGGGAACTTGGATTCTTATCTCTGAGAGCAACTCCAACCATGTTTTCTATATTTAAAGTAATCCATGTCGACGAATTTTAAAGCTTTTTTTTAAAAAATTTCAAATTTGATTACATAACTAAAATACAACACGCATAACATAATTCAAAATAAAAAATTACATTTGAAAATAATTCTAAAATTCGGGGAGGTTATCATCGAGTTCGCTACGACTTCCGCGTGCGCTTCCCCCTAGTTATTCTCCTCTATACCCGGGTACTCCATAGTCGCTTCCTCCATACTGGCTTTCTCGATACTGGCTTCTTCCATACTGAGTTCCTCCAAATTGAGGTCCACCAAATTGAGACCCTCCAAATTGAGGTCCACCAAATTGAGACCCTCCAAATTGAGGTCCTCCATGTGGGTCTCCTCCATAGTGGCTTCCTCCATATTGGCCTTCTCCATGCCAACCTCCTCCAAACTGAGGTCCTCTATGTTGGTCTCCTCTATAATGGCTTCCTCCATCATCACTACCTCCATACATGCCTCCTCCATATTCAGTTCCTTAGAGCGATGGAGATCCACCAAAAAGTGGTTTTCTAATATTTTTATTCATAATTTCTTGTTTTTTTGTTGAAAATACTGCCGCTCCGGAGTTCTTTTGATGCTGTCTAAATCTATCATCATGATATCGTGATCTTGTTTAGCGCTCTGAAGATCTAATTTTCTTTTTTGATTTTCTGCTTTTAACCTCATGAGCTCTTGGATAGCAGACATATCATTTGCTCGTTGTTCTTGCCCTCTCCTTAAAACTTCTAATATTTCTTCGTTTTTTTTAGTATGAGCCTCAATATCAAAATTCTTAGCACTCAACTGTCTCCTCCTCTCCTTTTCTTGCTTTCTCCCAGTAGGTCGATTATTGGAAGTTGAGATTGGAGATTCTTCATCCCTAGTACTATCAGAATTCATGGTATTGCTATCTGCATTTAAGTCTATTCTTCTCCGTTGACTGGGAGAGTTAGAACCTAATGTTGGCGACATGTCAATATTTTGAGAGTTCATTCCTTTTGTAGACCCTGGCGTGTCCATCCACTTCTCTGTATTTTTTAAGATATTCCAAACATGCTCGAACATGAAGCCTTTCTTTTCTTTTGAATCAGAGGCATATAACATTTTGGCTTCATTGAGCTACCAAAAAATTTATTTTAATCACATATTATTTAAGGAATTTAGAGATTTAAATTCTAAAAAATACTTACAATATCAAGTTCAGATGCACCGCTGGGGTTTCGTTGCTCTATCTGTCGAATACATCCTCAGAATTTGCTTGTTTTGCTTGCCAAAAAGGACCAACGAAAAGAAAGAGATTTTGGGGTTCTCTGTCCTACGCAAGTTTGAGGTCTTGTATTGTGAAAAATAGTCGAAACTCTTTCCCACATTCTGTGCTCTTTTTGATTACTCCCCATAACTGGGTCTTCCGAGACCTCAAGCCAAGCATAACATAGTGCTTGATCTTCTTTGGGGGAGAATGCTAGCCCACGGTTGGCAGACATGACGATAAGTAAAGACAGTAGAGAGTGCTTGATTTTGGAGATATAGTGATGGGAACTTAAAGAGAGTGCTGGAATGGGTACTTATAGAGAGTGCTGGAATGAATACTTATGAAAAAATAAGGCTCCAATGCTGGGAGAGGGCATCCAATGTTGGGAAAAAACAAGCTCCGGATTTGATGTTGAAAGGATTGATGAGACAAAAGAGAGGCTTGAGTGGAGAGAGAATCCAATGCTTGGGAGAAGGGATCCAATGCTGGGAAAAAATAAGGCTCCGGATTTGATGTTGGCAGGATTGATGAGATAAATGAGAGGCTTGAGTGGAGAGGGAATCCAATGCTTGGGAGAAGGCATCCAATGCTGGGAAAAAACAAGACTCTGGATTTGATGTTGACAGGATTGATGAGACAAAAGAGAGGCTTGAGTGGAGAGAGAATCCAATGCTTGGGAGAGGGAATCCAATGTTGGGGATGCAATGCTGGCGATCTATATAAACGCCACTTTAAGATAGACAATCATACTTTCAAAACAATACTTCCCTCCTTAAAAAAATGAACTATGGAGAAGGGTCATCCCATTTGCGATCTTCATCATCTTCAGATGATGATGAATATGATCAAACACTTCTCAAGTGGGAAGAAGACCTTAATAAATGGGAGAAAGAAGATGAAGTTTTAGCTCGCATGTATGCCTCCAACAATGCCATAATCGCAGCTCAGCTTCAAGAAGATGCACATCCGCGACGCAGAGGTTCAATACCTGGCCACGTGGTAATCAATCGGGGGAGGATTGAAGGTAACACTAGACTTTGGAATGATTACTTCTCTGAGCACCCCACAAATGGGGAAACTTTTTTTCGACGAAGATTTCGCATGCGAAAGAATCTTTTCCTTCGCATTATCACTGCAGCGCAGGAGCACGACAATTTTTTTATTCAAAAGAAAGATGGTGTTGGTAAGCTTGGACTATCAACAATAAAAAAAATTACAGCAGCATTTCGTATGTTAGCATACGGAACATCAGCTGATAATTGCGATGAATACATTCGAATTGGCGAGTCAACTGTGATTCAATGCTTGAAAAGATTTTGCAGGGCAATTGTACAATTATACAAAGATGAATATTTGAGATATCACAATACAAATGATGTAACAAGATTACTACAGAAAGGTGAAGAACGAGGTTTTCCAAGGATGTTGGGAAGCCTAGATTGTATGCATTGGCAATGGAAGAATTGTCCAACGGCATAGGCAGGCCAATATTCAGGACGTCATGGTGGACCTACAATCATTCTCGAGGCAGTTGCATCATATGACCTGTGGATATGACATGCATTTTTTGGCTTACCTGGCTCTAACAATGATATTAATGTCTTGCAGTCATCCAATTTATTTGCAAACTTAATACAAGGTATTACGCCTCCTACCAATTATACAATATTGGGTAAAAATTATGATGTTGGTTATTATTTAGCCGACGGCATCTATCCGAAATGGTCAACACTAGTTCAAACAATTTCTCATACACAAGATAAAAATAACAACACTTCGCAATGATGCAAGAGGCATGCCGAAAAGATGTAGAATGAGCATTTAGAGTTCTTCAATCACGTTTTGCAATTATTAAGGGGTCATGTCATTTTTAGGATAAACATGTGTTACACGATATCATGACTGCTTGCATTATTATGCACAATATGATTATCGAAGACGAGCGAGATGAAAATGAAGATGTTATTATTTCTTCACCGCCTCCAACTCAGAATGTAGAAGAGATGGACACAAGTGAAGTTGAAAGATTTCGACAGTTCCTAAATCGGCATAAAAAAATCAGAGACAAAGAAGCACATTTCGCACTTCGAGATGCACTGATTGAACATTTGTGAGCACGACATGGTAACGAAACAATGTAATTTGAATGTATTTGGATTTATGTATTTGAATGTATTTTGAAAAATTGTATGCATTTTAATTTGAATGTATTTGACTTTATGTGCAATTTTATTTAGTAAATCGTGTTCTCTTCCTCTTTGTATGATCAATAATAATTATAAAGTATGTAATATTAGTCTCGTTTTGTAGGTCCCGAAAAAACAAATTTATTGGTATATTATACGTCAAGATTGAAAAAATATTTTAACGGCTACACAAGTTATTGTGTAATACAATTTTTTCGTAAATATAATAAATAAATAATTAAAATAAAAAAATATAATAAAAAAAATGGAGGGGCGGCATTTCCTCTCCCCCTCCTCTAAATTTAGAGGAGGAGGGAGAGGAAATGCCTCCTCCTCTATTTTTACAGCCTCCAATGCCGAAGCATTGGAGTGCTCCGGCCTACATTTCTGGAGAAATGCAGGCCGATTGGAGCTGCTCTTATGAAGTCATTCATGAGGTTCCCCCAAAAGATTATCAAGTCAAGTCGGTATAACTTTAAGCAAAGCAAGCAACAAAGCTAACTTGATCGAGCGAGCCGCGCGCAAGGACCGTGCTCGCTTGTAGGAGCCCAGAATCTCCCTCAAGGCGCACACACGCACACGGGCGCTTGTTGCCCAAGCGCACGCGGCACCCAAGCACACGATTGGCGCACAAGCACGCACCTTGAGCGCGCGCAAGAGCGCGCCTGGAACCCGCGAGGCGCACAAGCGCCAGTGAGCCGCCGCCTTCAGACGCCTCAGGTCCCCGCCATCGCCGGGCAGATTGCCCGGGCAACCCGAACTGCCCGGGGGGGTATGTCCGTCATTTTGTGAAAATTGGTGATCCATGTGACTGAAATAGAGCGACGTTATTCGCTAGCTAAAAATCCATCCCGGCGTAATTACCAGCATATCACTTCAAAAAACTATAAAAAGGTCATCGGGCCTTCATTTGAAGACAAACAACTCCAAAAATTATAGAGAGCTCAGAGGTTTTCCGACGAGAATATGGGACTTAGATCATTTCTCCGCTTGGAATTTGCTCTTCTCCCTCTCTAACGTGCACAACGCCCGACGCTCATTTGACACTTTTGTGAGCCCTGGAGAAGGCGTTGGTATTCGCTTCTGCGATGCTGGCATGAAGGCATCGCAAGACTTCGAGGACTTGGCATTCTTCTCAAAAGGAGCGCTCTCATCAAGGCTTTGACTCTGCGGGAGAGCTCTCATTAGGGCTCTGAGGACTTAGCATGTTTCCCACTTGAGTGCTCTCATCAAGGCTCCTAGACCTTAGTTAACCTAACTTTTCCATGATTAGTTTGTCGTTGACCAGCAAACCGTTCGAGACTCATTACACCTCTTTGGAATCTGACATATCGAGGGAGAGTCGCTTAATGATATTCTCCATCGATTTATCACGGAGGCATGACAAACTCCAGGGGTTAACCCTGAGTTCCTGTGCGGTATTTTCCTCGGAGTACTCCGATCAGGAAAATTCCACTCCATAATGATGAGTGAAACGGTGTCTTACTACTTTGACCTCATCCACCAAGAAAAAGCTCAAATCACGGCAGACGAAGTAATTGAAGTCCATCAGCGACAGTTCGGAGGAAAGACGAAAAGGAAGAGGAATTAGGAGCCGCTGTCAAGTCCTAGTGGGAACAACGAGCACCACGACAACTCCCACCGAGTTGAGGGGCACCACCACAATCTAACATTCGCTCCCCTCAAAACTTTGTGGATGGAAGTAACATTGGAGTCAAGGATTCAGGATGGCCCAGAAAGATGCTCGCCATTCGCGATCATCCCTCCCTTCAATGGCCAAGTGATCTCGCTCCAAACTCTGGAGATAAATCCAAGTACTGTGATTACCACCGAGGACATGGGCATTGCACGAAGAATTGCATGCGACCGAAGATAGAAATTGAATGGTTTGTTTTTCTGGGACTCCTTGGAAAAATTTTGTAAGACAGGAGTGTAAACCCCCCCCCCCAACCTTTGTCCGGGACGGGCCGGAGGGGATTTTACTTACCCAAAACATCCACCCAGTGCTCCTTAAGAGTTAACGACCCACACTACTAAGCACTTGTTGGCCAACTTGCTCGGCTTGAATCACAACATTTACATTTCATCACAGAGTTTTGCAGAAGCATTAATAGGAAATCACAGCAAATATATATAACAATATATATATTTAAAAGAGGACGCAAAAGGCCGTAGCCACTGCTTATATATGAAGCTCGTAAACTATAAAGGTACTACAACTAACAACTTCTCACTATCTCAATCCTGCTCGCTAGTACTCACATCTCAAAACTCTAGAGACGACGGGGATGCCTCTGCTCGGGTAGTCCTATCAGCTGGCGTATCGTCTTGCAACTACTGGTCACTACGGTGCTCCATCTCCTATGAATGGTTATTAAAATAAATGTTAGTCACAAAGCTAAGTGGAAACAAATCTCCTCCCCGGATCCATATCCTAGGGACAAGCGTACGCACCCAACAAAAGTAGATAGTCGAAGCAATAGACAGTTAGTATATCATTTCATATATAAGCTAATAGCAACCATAAAAGGAGGTGTAGCGTAGTACAAGTGGAATAGCAGTAGTAATATACGTCAGTTATAACTTAAGCTCCACTAGCACAACATCACATCAGGTACTTAAAACTTATATTCATACCGCAAGCATTCACAGCTACGCACACACCATATGCATTCGTAACCGCGTACACACCGCAGACATTCACAACCACGCGAAAGATTCTATGTCGATATAGTATGAATCGCTTCTCTTCAAGCAGGGTAGCGAGCCCCGCAGGCCTCACCGATGTGGTCATCGGTGATAGTGTCCAGTCATGCCACTTATGGGGTGGTTGTACTACACAACCCAGGCCCCAATGTACAACCCCGCGTACTTTTGGATGTGAGCAACATCCGGCGATTCAACATTTTGGTCAATCAGCGGAGGAAACCTAATGGGGGAAAAAACATAACAGCCGGTCACCCGTGGTACTCATCTCCCATTCGCCTGCAGTCGTCAAACTTCCCGCACCGGTATGATCGATTTGTGGAAGTGACCGACCTGCCATGATTTACCGCAAGCAATTTACAAGCAATCAAACTTATCAATTTTGCTAGCATGCACCGGGTATACAGCAGCTTACCCTACTATGCTTTAAATAATTCGGGCAAATGATACTTGGCTCGACTTTCGACAATGAGCGTGAGAGAACTTTATTTGGGGCTGACTTAGGAAGAACATCTCAACCCCTGGTATCTCCAACTAAGGCTCAGTCTATCAAATAACTGCCCGTCAGAGCAGGACCCGTGCTTAAAATAGTAAATTGTAGAAATAAAAGTGTGGTAATAGAAGCTGCTGATAGTATAAGCTGTAGAATTGAAATGCTATAACGAAATAGGACCAGTAGGGTACTGGAGTAGTATTGAACTGAAAGAGTTGAACTGAAAGTAAGTACTGAAAAGAACTTGACTAGTACGAGACTAGAATAGTACTTAAATAAAAGAATTGAACTGAAAGTAAATAAGCAGGACTAGTACGAGACTGAAGTACTTGAAAAGAAATAACTGAACTGAAACAAATAAATGAACTGGACTAGTACAAAACTGGAATAAATCATAAAGAAAATGGTTAGTAGTTCAATCACTCCGTTCAGGAGGCTTCAGTTCTATCTATGTTCTTAGGAGACAAGTTTAGTTCTATCTCCGTTCTTATGAGGCATGTTCAGTTTCATCTCCGTTCTAAGGAGACAAGTTCAGTTACAAGAGTAATAATTTTCATGTTCAACACTTTTTCCCTAGGAGCCTAGATTTTTTTTCAAAAAAATGTACAAAATTATGTTTAAAATTTGGTCTTCATATAGCCAGATCAAGCCCAATCCTGCGGCCAGGAATGCCCCGGATGGGTAATTAGCCAAACATTTCCCTACAGCGGATCTGCCACTAATTCGCTGTGGGGGCGCTGATGCTGAGGAGAATAGTGGGAATCTAGAAAATTACCGCAATCCAATCTCATCATCGAGATCGGACGTCGGTCGTTTCTTCCCGTCAATGGGGAAGACGGTGGCCTTCTGCCACTTCTGGCTAGCCGCTACTAGACGCCAGCGCCGCCCCCGATTAACTCGTCAGGGGTCGGTGACCTCCTGGGCAGTGGTTCGGCGGCCTGCCGCCGCCGGCCACCGTCGGGAATTATAAAACCAAGAGTATGGTGGCAGGTGGTTCTACTCCCAACGCCACCCCGCCTCTACGGTGACTACCCGAGCCACAAAACCACCCCCGGTCGACGCGCCAGGGGTTAAACTTTTCATCTGTGGTGGTCCGGCAGCTTGGCGCCGCTGGCCGCCGCCGCAAAAAATCAATAGAGTTTTACTCTGTTTTTGGGTGCTGTCGGGGCGGAGATTTTCGACGGTACCTCGGCCTTCCACCATCGAGGAAGGTTGTACCCGGTAGTATAACACTTCCCCAGTGCCACCACCGACGTTGGGCAAGGCTCACCACCTGCGGCCACCACCCAACCTGGAGCTTGGCTCGGGTGGTGTCGGCGGCGCTCCGACCGCCGGGAGGTGCATCCAGGACGTTCGGAAGATGAGGAATGGAAAGGGGAGAGGTTTCCACCTAGACTAGGGGAGATTGGGAAGGCCCTGGTAGAGCAGCCATGGGAGGTGGTGGTGGAGCTCGGGTGGTGAAAACTCTTCTGGCGAGCTGGAGCTCCGGGGAGGGTGCTCTAGGCTCGATAAGACTTATGAGGAGGATAGCAGGGAGAAGGGCCTTTTATAGGCTTGGGGAGGGTGGTCACCCCTCCCCTCCCCAATGTGGGATTAACCCAAGAGAGGAGGTGCTCCTCCCCTCCTCCTCCACTTGATCAGGCCAAGTAGCACCATCAGAGGATACCTAGGTGGCAGCCATCCAAGGGGGGAAGATTTGGTGGGCTTGGGCGTTGGTTCATAAGAAGACGAAAGAGGAGGGGGAAAAGGGGTGGTGGGCTTTTACCAAAGGCCCACCTATCAAGCCCTTGTTGGTTTGGGTGTCCCAAAAGGTGAAGGGAGGCAAGGCCCTACTCAAGCCTTAAAGAGGAGGGCTTCCTTATAGAAAAATTTCCAAAAAGACTATTAGGGGGGTTTGACCAAATTTAACCCTAGGATGGGTCTCCCTTACTGGTCAAAGTCAAAATAGGTCCATGACATCGAGTGTTGGGTCAAAGTTAGGGTGTCATGTCATAATTTGTGTGCGCACACTTTTCGGTGCACAACTGTGCTTGATTTGACCACGGGTTGACCACCTGTCATTGAAATTGACCGGGATGAACTCGATTGAATTCATATTGACCATACGAATCCAAAGCCGCTGACCGGGGTCGAACCAGAGTTCGTTCGCTAAATATCCAAAATCTGTGCGTCGTAGGGCGCTAAAACGGTCAAAATGCCCATATTCGTCGTTAAACTTCGAATTGCGACGCAACGAGTTCCAATGCGTTCATATCGACTGTGAGATGCCATAGGAACTGACATGACTCAAATCGGAGTTTCCTAGGTCATTATCCAAAAAACTCGTTTTCGTGACGTTTTATGAGGAACAGCCATATTCACCATATGTCCTCTGAATTCAACAGAGCGAGTTCCAACGCACTCGTATTAATTATACGAGGCCATAGGAACTGACAGAACTCAAATCGTAGTTTTCTAGCTTTATATCCCCGTCTAGGGTTACCTCATACCTTGGTATGGGCCACGGGTAGAGGTTCAGGTCACTTTTTTTGGGCCAATTAGACTTTCGGTGGCCCAATAAAAGTCGGGATGTTACAAAGAGCCCCGATTTAACCAATCTAATGTGAGCCCGCATGGGGGCAACCCCCAAGACAATCATCCCAAGAGAGAACTTGTCCTCCGCCCATGGAACGTCCAAGACATCTGACTTCTGTACTTATATTTCATGCATCAATGCAACAAGACCCAAGTTTCTCATTGTGTGCCTAAACAACTGAGTGTTTGGATATCGTAAATGAAGTCTCTGACCTCTCTCAAACTAAGTGTCCAGATATCCTAAGTAGAGACTCAAGCCTCTCCCAAACAGAGTGTCTAGATATTCCAAGTGGAGACTTCGGCCTCTCCCAAACAGGGTGTCCAGATATCCCAAGTGGAGACTTCAGCCTCTCCCAAAAAATATCTGGATATCCCAAGTGGAGACTCTAATCTCTCCCAAAACAGAGTGTCGGGATATACCAAGTGGAGACTCCGACCTCCCTCAAACAGGGTATCCAGATATCCCAAATGGAAAATCCGACCTCTCTCAAATAGAATGTCCAAATACCCCAAGTGGAGACTCCGACCTTTCTCAAGCAGAGTGTCTGGATATCTTTAGTGGAGACTTTGACCTTTCGAACAAGTAAAAAATGGACAAAGAGGTAAATAAACCGTAAATTTTATTGCTCCAAAAAAGTAATCATTACATAAGTATGCCCCCTTATTTATAGAAAACGGGGAAGGTGAGAGAGTATAATACACGATGTGGGACTAAACTTAAGTCAGCCGGCTTGTGCGGTTTGTCATACACAAACAGCACACTACATAAAAAATAATAATACAACTTGCGACCACTAGAGTAGGCCACCATAATCAAAGACAGTCCGCCAGACAAGTCGCTAGGCCGTACCTATGGGTTGCCACCAGACCGCAGTGCGGCTACCCATCAAACCGAAGCTTTTGCAATCCTCCTGACAACAAACTGCGGGCTGCCACCTGACCGCTAACGCGGCAAACCACCAAGCACAGAAGCGACTATAACCAGACCGCTGCGACTTCACAAGGCCGCTGTGGCTAGCACTTAAACCATAGCTACAACCTTTCTGCAGACCACTGATGCGGCTTTATACAGGCTGGTGGTGGTTTCATCAGACCGCTGTGACTAATCAACCAAGGAATAATTGTGGTCTCAAACCAGTCCGTTGGACAACCAACTTAACTACACATTGAGTCAAACCGCCATAAGGCCGACTAGACAGGTCGCTGCGGCTAAAATGGCAAACCGCCCGAACTGAGTTCTAACACTCCCCCTCAAGCTAGAGCATATATGTCAATCATGCCCAGCTTGCCACAAACCTTTGTGAATGAAGTAACCAGTTTCGTGAAGAAATCCGCCAGCTCTTTATCAGAAGTGACGAATGGAGTGCATATCTGATTCTTCGGAATCTCTTCTCTAATAACGTGGCAATCAACCTCGATATGCTTCGTTCTCTCATGAAAGACCGAATTCTTCAAAATATATATAGCTGCTTTATTGTCACAGAACATTAGTAGGGGTGATCATAAAATTCTCCCAGATCCAATAAGAGAGTCCGAAGCCATTTCAGCTCACAAGCAGTCTGAGTCATGCTTCTATACCCTGCTTCTGCACTCGATCTGGAAACTGCAGACTGCTTCGTGCTCTTCCAACTGATTAGATTTCCTCCAACAAAGGTGCAAAAACCAGATGTTGACTTCCTATCGCCCTTATCATCTGCATAGCTTGTGTCAGAATAAGCTTCTACCTTTAAATGTCCCCTTTTCAGGAACAAGAGCCGTTTCCCTGGTGCACCTTTCACATACTCAAGAATCTTCAGAGCAAATTGCATATGACACTCCCTGGGAGCTTGCATAAATTGACTTACTTTCCCAACCGCATAACAGATGTCTGGTCTTGTAATAGTCAGATAGATGAGTTTACCAACTAGACGTCTGTACCTGGTGATATCTTCAAGGAGAGGAGAAGACTCACTCCAGCATTTGTTATCCTCAATAGTCATAGGAGACCGAGCAGGTTTAGTTCCAAGAAGACCTGTCTCTTTTAAAAGATCTAGAGCATACTTCCTCTGTGAAAGAACGATAGATCCAGGTTTTCGATATATCTCAATCCCCAAAAAGTACTTAGGAGACCTCATATCCTATGTAACAAAATGTCGGAGCAGATGTTGTTTTGCCATATCAATGTCTTTCTTATCATCCCTAGTAAGAAAGATATCATCCACATACACCGCAAGCAAGGGCGGAATTAATATAGAGCGAGGGGGTGCGGCCGCACCCCCTGAAAAAATCGCGGAATTGATTTTGCCCTAGCCACTGAAGAATCGCTCCCGTCGCCGCTCCCGTCGCCGCTCCCGTCGCCGCTCCCGTCGCCGCTCCCGTCGCCGCTCCCGTCGCCGCTCCCATCGCCGCTCCCGTCACCGCTCTCGTCGCCGCTCGGCCTGCTCCCGTCGCCGCTAGTCCCGTCGCCGCTCGCGCTGCTGCTTCCGTCGCCGCTCGCCGCTCGCGCTGCTGCTTCCGTCGCCGCTCCCGACCAGCAGACAGGTAGCTTCTTCTTCTTCTTCTTCTTCTCTTCTTCTTCTTCTTATTCTTCTTCTTCTTCTTCTTCCTAGCCACCAAAGTCCTTCCCTCACCTCCGTCTAGTCACCCTATGCCCACCAGTAATATGCCCGACCTCCACTAGTCCACTGGACCCGGCTGAAGCTTTTTTTCCTCCTGCAGATACTCGTTTCCACTACAAAAACCTCAACCCCTTAAACAGCAGCCCTAGTCCATCCTTAATCATTCTCCCAATCACTTTGTCTGAGCTTTTGCTATGCTTGCAAGCTCAAGTCCTTCTCCAAAAGGTCAACTCAGCCCAGACCTGCAATCAGTCTAGCCTTTCCATCAAATCCAGTACCAATCCAGAGCTTCTCAGCTAACCTGAGCCCCGGAAACTCTCAAGTGAACCCACATTTACGGGATCATCGCTGTGCTTGTGAACCTTTGGTATTCATCTTTACCTTTCTTGACTATCAACATTATATACTGTTGATTAATTATGGAGATGCTTACAAAATATATTCTTAGCAAGGTAAGGTACCTTATTGTATGCTTTCTGCTGATCATATGGCTGCAATGAGACATCTACTTTTAAGTTTGAACATGAAAATATTTTTACAAGATAGAGAGCTACAAATTAGTTTAACAAAAATCCAACATATGTTGTATAATTTTGGAGGTGGTATTAAAATTCTATATTATTATAAAACAAAGAGCTATTAAGTTTGTTGAATTCTATAAGCATCCTATGTTGCAAGAATAGACCTAAAGCCAAAGGAGCTAATCTTAGATGAAAAGATAGAGGAAAGGGGCACAACATCTCCAGACATGATCGTAGAAGGAGGATATCAGAATCAAGGTTAATTGCAAGAATTAGTAAAGGAAAATCAGCAAGCTAAAACTGAAACTCTAAACACTCAAAGAAGGTTACCTCTAGCTATGAGATATCATACAGATCATCAAAGCAATCTGATAATAGGAGATGTCAACCAAGGTGTGAAGAATAGAAGAAGTGCTAAGAATGAGGCTATGTACTTGTGCTTCATATCTTAAATAGAGCAAAAGAAATTTGAGGAAGCCAATTCAAACACCTCCTAGATCATGGCCAAGTATGAAAAGCTGAATCAGTTCAAGGGATGCAAATTTTGGTTGCTCGTTCCCAGACCCCATGGATAAAATATAATTGGAACCAAATAATTCTATAGGAACTAATTAGATGATAATGATGTCATAATCAAGAATAAAGCAAGGCTTGTTACAAAGGGATACAAACAAGAAGAAGGGATTGATTTTGATAAGACATTTGACCTTATGGCTAGACTAGAAGCAATAAGGTTGTTTCTAGCATATACAACTCACAAAGGATTCAAAGTCTATCAAATGAATGTGAAGTCTGTCTTCCTCAATGGAGACCTTAAGGAGGAAGTATACCTAGAATAGCCCCCAGATTTTGTCATTCCTAACATCTCTGCCCATGTTTCTTTTTAATCCTATGTTTGTTGAATTCATAATTTATTCGCTTTTTCCCATGTATATGCAAGTAATTTTGATTTATTATCCTGCTGTTTTTTTCCTTGAGAGGAATTTGTTCTGTAGAATCTTATCTGATGTGTTTCACTTCATGATCAGCGATGCCACAATCAGCCTTGCCACTCATGCTGATGTGTTTCTTTTTTTCAGGATTAGTCCATCAAAGACGCCGGTGAGGCCCCGCTTTCTAGAAGCAGCTGAAAAAAAGCCAAGAACCTTTAAGTTCCTCCAACGAGGTAACAATTCGTTGCTTATGAATTCTATGTTTGATATGCTATTTTATTATTTTGAACGGATTTGGGAGCCAACCCGACCTCTTTTCGTCGCTCTTTGGTCGGAGTACTCTTGGATTAAAATTGTACGGATTTGGGAGCCTACCTGACCCATTTCGTTCGCTCTTTGGTCGGAGTACTCTTGGATTAATCTTGCGTGTGCTTATTGATGTTTTCTAATGTTGATGTTTTGTGGATTAATTTAGGTTTTAGCAAAAAGAAAGTTATTTCAATGGAAAAATATTTCAAGAGAAAAATGAAAACTTTGGAAAGTTCATGTGTTGATAATGCAAATCAAGAGATTGTTCCAAGTCCGTGTATAGAAATATCAAAAGAAATTCCAAGAAGTTTTTGTGTTAATAAAGCTAACATTGGTGAATCAAGTACATTCACTAATTCCAAAAGACCTCGAGAAGATTTTGATGTTTCCGAAATAATATCTGATCCTGGTTTACGCCCTTTAATATCTGATTTTCATGTGAACATACGCGACCAAGTTCGAAGAGCTTATTGGTTAAAAGGTCCTTGCCAGCCTCGTAACCATCAATTTAAATGGACTTATTTTGGAAAAGATCCACGACGTTTTATTGGAGATTGGTTCAACTTATAAGGTGATTGGTTAGAATATAGCGTTTCTAAAGATGCTGCCTTTTGTCTATGCTGTTATTTATTTAGAGTTGATCATGGGGAACAAAGTGGAGGAAATATATTTGCTACGACCGGATGGTCTTATTGGAAAAAAACTTCAAAACTACAGAAGCATGTTGGGGCATTTGATAGTGCACATAATGTTGCCTTGCGAAAATGTCAGTTGCTTACAGATCAAAAATCTCACATTATAGTTGCATTCACTAAACAATCAGATATTTCAAAAGCCGATTATCGTACTAGATTGATTGCATCAATTGATGTTGTAAGATTTCTTTTAAGACAAGGTTTACCGTTCCGAGGACATGATGAATCTGAGACTTCTACAAATAAAGGAAATTTCCTTGAGCTCTTAGAATGGTTAGCGGATCACAATGATAATGTTTCAAGTGTTTGTTTAAGAAATGCACCTGAAAATCTGAAGCTAACATCACCACAAATTCAAAAGGAAATTGTGAGTGTCATAGCTTGTGAAATTAGAGAAAAATTAATTTTGGAAATTGGTGAAGAACCTTTTTCAATTTTAATTGATGAGTCACGTGATATTTCAATTAAAGAACAAATGGCTATTATTTTTCGATATGTGGATAAAAAAGGATGTGTGATCGAATGTTTCTTTGCTATTATCCATGTTAGTGACACCACTGCTTTATCATTAAAAACAGCATTAGACATGTTTTTCTTCACTCATGGATTATCTATTTCAAGGCTAAGAGGGCAGGGATATGACGGAGCCAGTAATATGCAGGGTATTTATAATGGCCTTAAAAGTTTAATACTGAGGGAAAATGAATCTGCTCATTATGTACATTGTTTTGCTCATCAGTTACAACTAGCATTAATTGGAGTAGCAAATAATGATTGTCAAATTGCAATGTTATTTTCTTTGATGACCAGTATTTCTAATATTGTTGGAGCATCGTGTCAAAGAAGAGATAGTCTTCGAGAAAAAGAAGTTGCTAGAATCACAGCAGGATTGAGTAGTGGGGAAATCTCTAGTGGACATGGTTTAAATCAAGAAACTAATATCAAGAGAGCAGGTGATACTCGTTGGAGTTCACATTATAATTCAATCTTAAGCTTGATACTCATGTTTTCTTCCGTTGTAGATGTGCTTGATGATATTCGATTGAGTGGCACGGATTTTAAAAAAAGAGCTGAAGCATCTTCTATTCTAACTTTTGTGCAAACTTATGAATTTGTTTTCAATTTACATATGATGAAAACTATTCTAGGAATGACAAATGATTTGTCACAAGCTCTACAAAAGAAAGATCAGAATATTGTTAATGCTATGCATTTGGTAAAGATAACAAAGGCTCAACTACAGATGTTCAGGGACAGTGGATGGGAAAGTCTGATAACAGAAGTCAATCTATTTTGTACCAAACATCAAATAGAAACTTTGGATATGAATGCTTCATTTTGAGCTTTGGGTAGGTCACGTCGTAAGGTTGAAGAAAGAACAAATTTGCATCATTATCGAGTTGATGTCTTTTATTCAGTAATTGATTTACAGCTTAATGAGTTAAATCACAGATTTAACGAGGTCAACACTGAACTACTCATTTGCATGGCATGTTTTGATCCGGGTGAAAACTTCTCAGCATTTGACATACAGAAATTATTACGTTTGGCAAAATTTTATCCATATGACTTTACTCAAATTCAGCTTATGACACTTCAGAGTCAGCTTGAGACTTATGTTTTAGACGTCAGATCACGTGTTGAGTTTTCTGATCTTAATGGTATCAGTGATCTTGCTAAACAGTTTGTTAGAATGAAGCTGGATATCACATATCCTTTGGTATATTCACTGATAAAATTAGTATTATTGCTACCAGTTGCAACAGCTACTGTTGAAAGGGCATTTTCTGCTATGAAGATTATAAAGACCCGATTGCGCAATCGGATGAATGATGAATGGCTTAATGATAGTTTACTGACATATATTGAGAGAGAAACATTCAAAGTTGTTGATAACGAAGCAATTATTAAGCGTTTTCAAGCAATGAAGACCAGGAGAGTACAAATTTGAGCATGTATTACAATGTAAGTGACTTTATACTTAAATATTGTTATTTTGCTTAAATTTATTTTGGATTATTCATAATTGATAAACCTTAATTTGAATTAAAAATATATAAAAATAAATTTAGCATCCCCTGAACAAAATTTCTGGCTCCGCCCCTGACCGCAAGAATTACCAGTCCAGAAGAAGTTTTCCGAATAAAGAAAGATTGATCTACAGTACTTCGAACAAACCCAGCAACAGAAATAACCTCGTTAAACTTTTCAAACCAGGCTCTCGGACTTTGTTTAAGACCATATATGGCTTTCTTTAACTTACACACCTGAGACTCCCCCTGAGCAACATACCTAGGAGATTTCTCCATATAAACTGTCTCGTTCAAATCCCCATAAAGAAAGACATTCTTGACATCTAACTGAGACATTTACCAATCTCTATTCATAGCCACAGAAAAGAGAACACGAATCGTAGTAATCCGGGCAATAGGAGAGTTTGTATTAAAGAAATCCACACAATAACTTTGCGTAAATCCTTTGGCCACAATACGAGTTTTGTAACGATCAACTGTACCATCAGGAAGGTACTTGATAATAAAGACTCAACTACAGCCAACCACATCAACACCAGGAGGAGTCCAAACAAGAGACCAAGTACCCCATTCAGTTAGAGTTTTCATCTCCTCATCCATAGCAGCTTTCCAATATGGAACAAGCTGAGCATCATGATAAAAAGCAGGAAGAACATTGACCGAGATGGCAAAAGCAAAACTTTGTGCCTGCGGAGACAGTCTGGTGTAAGAGACCACACCAGTAAGAGGATGCTGAGTGCACGAACGAACACCTTTCCTGAGAGCAATTGGAAGATCAAGATCAGTCATGTCTACTTGCGTAGGTCCATCTGTAGGAGAGACAGACAAACTAGGAACCATGGGCAGCGGCATAACCGAGGAATCAGGTAGAGCAGGAGAGTCAGAAGAAGGAGAAATAGTAAGCTTAGGACAATGTGCATAAATAAGAGGAGAAGGGATTGAATCATCAGAAGAAGGAAGAGTAGAGGAAAGAGAAAAGAACGAAACATTCTCAAAGAAAGTGACATCGGCAGAAACATACTGTCGGCGAAGAACAAGATTATAATACCTGTATCCTTTCTGAGTTGGACAATATCCCAAAAAGATACATTTAATTGATCATGGGGACAGTTTGTCATGACCAGAAGAAGGAGAATGAACAAATGCAGTGCACCCAAAGACACGAGGAGATATGAGAAAAGGGTTCGCATCAGGATGCAAGATAGAAAATGAAATTTTCCCACCAATAACAGACAACGGAACACGATTAATAAGAAAATAAGAGAGAAGAACTGCATGCCCCCAATAAGACTTGGGAACATGCATCTGAGTTAGAAGACTCCGAGCCATATCTAGCAGATGATGATTTTTTCGTTCAACAACACAATTTTGTTGTGGTGTATAAGGGCAAGTGGTTTGATGAACAATATCATGTTCCTCACAAAACAATGTAAATTGATGACTAAGATACTCCTTAGCATTATCAGATCAAAGAACTTTAATAGAAGTATCAAACTGTGTATGAATCTTATCGTAAAAAATAGTGAAAATGGAATAAAGTTCAGAACGGTGGCACAATAAATATAACCATGTACAACGGGAAAAATCATCAATAAATGTCACAAAATATAAACTACTCCTACCAACAATTTCAGTAGAAGCAGGGCCCCATATATCAGAATGGACAATATCAAACGGACGAGAAGAACTACGTCTTTTGCTTGCAGAAAAAGTAAAACGATGATGTTTCCCAAACTAACAAGCTTCACAAGGAATAGAAGAATCTCCACGAGATAAATCAGTAAGAAGCTGATAGAGGATCCGAGGAGGAGGATGTCCAAGCCGAAGATGCCACTGAAGTAGAGGAGAGGAGACAAAAAAGGCAGAAGAAGTATTAAGATAGAATAAGCCACCACTCTCAGTCCCAGTAGCTACCATCTCCTTAAACTGAGGAACCTGAAATGCACAAGTAGAAGCAGTAAATATCGCTTCACAGCTCAACTGCTTACAAAGAGCAGTAATAGAAAAAAGATTGCATAGAAATTTGGGGACATAGAGAGTGTCCCGAAGCTGAAGAGAGGAAGTACATGCACAGTGCCAGACCCATGAACTGGGGATGGAGATCCACCAGCAATAAGAACAGGAGGCAAGTGGTTACTCTTAGTAAGAGAAGAAAAAAACCGAGAATTCCCTGTCATATGATTGGTTGCACCGGAGTCAATAAGTCACCTACCTGTGGTAGCTAACTGAGCAGCACCAGAAGTAGCAAGAGCAGTAGTAGACTTCTTGGCAGAATCAGCAGAAGCAGGATGAAGATGAGGGTGTTTGACCCGACAACGATCAATCAAGTGGCCAGTCTTGCCACAATGAGAACAGAGAAATTTCGAATAACCACGGCCGCCAGTACGGCCACCCCGACCACCAGAATTATCATGATGGGCAGGATGAACAACAATATCAGGAGAGGGAGAGGGAAGCAAAGGACGCTGTAGAAGAGTGGTAACAACAGAAATACGGGCAACAGTAGCATCGAGAGTCGGAGTGTCCGCCTCTTCGAGAATCTATTGACGAATCATGTCATAGGAGTCAGGGAGACGAAGCAAGTAGTAAACTACAAGGAGCTTCTGAAAATTTTTTTGTTGCTCCGCAAGATCAGCAGAAAAAGGACGGTGTTGAAGGAGTTCAACCCCAAGACTGTGGACTTCTTGATAAGCAGCAGTAGGGGTCATAACTGGACGAGCAAAAACATCAACATACAGAGTGTAGATACGCGAAGTCTGAGCCCCCTTAGAATATAAAGCAGCCAGATGATTCCACGCAGCTTTGACTGTTTGATCATGTCGGATGACAGGAAGACACTCATCAGACAAATTGTTGGCCAACCAAGTGCGAACCAAGGCATTAGAAGCATCCCAATCATCGTAAGCAGGGGAGCCAATAGGAGGAGGGTCATCAGTCAAGTGAGAGCACTTACGCTGAGAACGTAAAAGGAAGACAAAGGACACACTCCAGTCAGGATAGTTTGGGCCTGTAAGCTTAGACACAGTACCCAAATTACCTGAAATAAAGACAGAAGTAGAAGAATGAGAGAGAGGAACAGAGAAAGAAGCAAAAGATGACGGAGTGTCCATGAAGAAAGAGAACAAGCCGCTCAGTCAAGGAGAAAATTGCGCGGTCAGACAACAAGAGAAGAACCCGCACGAACAGAAAAAACAAGCCGCCCGGTCTCAGTGTAAACACACTAGCAGCAGAAAGAAGCTACGACCCAAAGGCGGTGAAGTCCCACGAAAGGAAAGAAGAGCAGAGAGAGCGCGAACAAAGCGGAAACCGCGCGACCAGAAAGAAAGGGAGGGAAGAAACCAGAAGAAGCCGGAAGAAGGGAGGGCCAAAAAACCAACCCGCGCGGTTCCAAAGGACAAACCACAAAGAACAGGGAGCAACAATTTTGGAGCAAAAGACCGATTTCCTCTGATACCAAGTAAAAAATGGACAAATAGGTAAATAAACCGCAAATTTTATTGCTCCAAAAA
Organism: Platanthera zijinensis; assembly: GCA_039513925.1. Lineage (NCBI taxonomy): Eukaryota > Viridiplantae > Streptophyta > Magnoliopsida > Asparagales > Orchidaceae > Platanthera > Platanthera zijinensis. The sequence continues at coordinate 107,685,910 of CM077097.1, forward strand.
AGTAATCATTACATAAGTATGTCCCCTTGTTTATAGAAAATGGGAGAGGTGAGAGAGTATAATACACGATGTGGGACTAAACTTAAGTCAGCCGGCTTGTGCGGTTTGTCATACACAAACCGAACACTACATAAAAAACAATAATACAACTTGCGACCACTAGAGTAGGCCGCCATAATCAAAGACAATCCGCCAGAAAAGTCGCCAGGTCGCACCTGCGGGTTGCCACCAGACCGCAGTGCGGCTACCCATCAAACCGAAGCTTTTGCAATCCTCCTGACAACAAACTGCGGGCTGCCACCTGACCGCCAACGTGGCAAACCACCAAGCACAGAAGCGGCTATAACAAGACCGATGTGACTTCACAAGACCGCTGTGGCTAGCACTTAAACCATAGCTGCAACCTTCCTGCAGACCACTGATGCAGCTTCATACAGGTTGCTGCGATTTCATCAAACCGCTGCAAATAATCCACCAAAGAATAGTTGTGGTCTCAAACCAGTCCGTTGGACAACCAAATTAACAGCACATTGAGCCAAACCGCCATAAGGCCGACCAGACAGGCCGCTGCGGCTAGAATGGCAAACCGCCCAAACTGAGTTCTAACACAACAAAACATTCAGAAATCCTAGAAGGAGACCTTGACCAATCAGACGAATCTCGGTCATCCAGAGGCGCGAACGAATAAAGGTTCTTTGTCATCTTCAGTTGGACGAACCTCAGTCCTCCCGAGGCGTGAACGAACAAAGGCTATTCGCCACCTCAATCTGGACGGACCCTAGTACTCCTGAGATACGAACAAACAAAGGTTCATCGTCGCCTCCACCTAGATGGATCCCGGTCCGCCCGTGACATGAATAAACAAAGGTTCATCGTCACCTCCATCAGGGCGAACTAAGGTCCCCTCGAGGCGCAAATGAACAAAAGTTCTCCGCCACTGCCATCTAGATTGATCTAGGTCCTACTAAAGCGCGAGCAAATAAAGGTTCTTCGCCACCTCCATCCGGACAAAACCTGGGTCCTCCCGGAGAGCAAACGAACAAAGATTATTTGCCACCTCCATCTGGATGGATCCCAATCATCCTGAGGCGCGAACAAACGAAGGTTCTTCGTCAGCACCATCCGGACAGACCCAGGTCTTCCTCATGCAAGAATGAACGAAGATTTTTTGTTGTCTTCAATGAATCATACCTCATGTCCTTCTAAGACACAAACAGACAAATGTTCTTCGCCACCTCCAAGGAAACAGATCTCTAGTCTTTCCCGTGACAGGATTAAGTCATCGATCCTCCAGGGGATTTTAGCTTGGATAAACCATGATTCCTCCTGTGCCACTTAACCAAAAGCGGACTCCAAGCCCTCAAGTACCATCCGAATAAAGGGGAGCAAACATCCCCTAGCGCTACATTCGAGCATCAGCCCAGGCGTTCATGCCCAACGAAAATTGCAAGATCAACATGACGCGTCAAATGCACGTACTCGAGCAAATGGAGCATGAAGAGAAAGCATTCAGCGGGGCTCCCAAGGTGGATGACTCTGTGACGCCCCATGAGATATATCGCGGGCAAATGGAAGCTATCGGGCTGAGCCAAACCCGGGAAAAACTCAAACAAAAGAAATAGAGTGTGTGCACGATGCGCATAGAAGTGATCTCTCGACGCCAACACCACCTTTCGAGGCATCACCAATTCAAAGGATGGAGCACCCTCACATCCCTCACAATGCACAGAATCTCTCGCCAAACGCAAGGCAGAGTGCAACAACGTGCTCATCCTCCCATAACGGGCCAACCTTCAAAGCGGGACAGGGCGCAAATGTCATCCTCCTCCTCTGACCACAAAAACTCAACCCCCGCCTCGAACGGCTCTGCCTCAATCTTTGATAAGAATGGACACCAAATCCTTATAGGATTCCATGCGAGAACGGTCACCTAATACTTCCGCAGGAACAGACTCGCTAGTCCTTCCACGACGTCGAAATAAGGGGGCATAACATCCCTCCATGACACGTCCAAGAATCCAGCACCACGCTAATACTCACGATAGTTGCTCGAACTAACGTGCAACGTCATACTCACGCGCTCATACAAGAGGGAACATATAAAGCAATACACTTCTGCACCATGTTCGTGCAGCACGCCACAAACATAATAAGCAAGGGTGATGCTCGAGCAACAAACCGCAAAAAACCGTCGCCTAAGCATCCCCCGCGGAACCTTTGACTCAAAAAGCAGACACATGTGATTCCAAGACACCAACATGCATGTTCAGGACAAAACAAAGAGACATTTCATGCCGCAAGCAAAGATAACTTGTGAATCACACACACTAAAAAAATCTTAAGTTTGTGATCCCCAAGACAAAATAATCAAGGTTAAAAATATTTGGGCTCGTCATTTTGCGGATCACGACCCGCGGAAATTTGTAGGCATATGATAGGGGTTCCCCCAAGAGATTATCAAGCCAAACTGGTAGAACATCAACCAAAACACGTAAGAACGTCAGCCCGATCGAGCGAGCCGCACGCTCGAAGGAGCCCAAAATCTTCCTCAAGGCGCGCACACGCATAAGGGCGCGCGTTTCTCGTTTGAGTGGCACTCAATCACGAGCTTGACACATAAGTGTGCACCCTAATGCGCACATCACGTGAGGGGCGCGGGAGGGATCCGCGAGGGGTGTATGAGGGGCGCGCGAGGCGCGCACCAGGCGCTCGAGGCGCGCGAGGACTTCACATATTTTCCACTGAAACGCTTTCTTCAAGGCTCCTATGACTTAGTTTATTTTCTGTTATTTTTGTACATAAAGCTTGTAATAGATAGTTGACCTGTCACCCTCCGAGAAAATCCCTGAACTTGTAAACTCAAAGAGAAATAGTGGATTTTGTCCCGACACAGATCCGACCATGTGATTTTTCACTCTTTCCAGGTTTCCCACGGTAAAAAAACATCTTGTCATTTGTTGTTGTATTTTCATTGACTGTTTGCGCGTCCGGTCCAACTCCAAGCTAAGGCGGTCCGATTCTCCGGACCAGGGAAAAATCTGGTGACTCGCAACACCTCTTTAGTAGCTCGCTATACACGTCCTACATTAATTAGTGGACACAACACATTCTAATTTAAAGTGACTTACTCACAATTACAATGTAAAAAGAGCTAAAAATGAGTTATGCAGAGATAAATAATCTAAAATAATATTTTAACCTAGAACACATGCACATAACTAGAGATACAACATGAGTCTACAATTTACAATCATAACATGATCGTACTGAACATTTACTACCCTAAACATCCATAAAATAAATTAGGAAACAAGAAATAAACATTTCCGCTTTTTTTGTAGGTGCAAAAATTAAACTACTATAAGTGCAAAAAGAGGGCAAAGTAACAACATGGATGCGAGCGAAGTGCGCAGTGAAGTGATCACACAAAAATTTCCCACCCAAACATAAATGGTGCATTGACCTCAATGCAAATGGAAAAAAAAATACATGAGATGAAGAGGAACGCGTAACCCAATACCGAGATTGCATCCAAAATGTCCAATAAATGTAGCCTTATCCAAGAGCAAGGCAGCACAACCAAATAGATGACGGAACGTCAGAACTGCACAACAAAAAATAACCAAAAATAACATGGTAGAACTACATTACATTAATAAAGAAAAAAACATGCAAACACACTCAAAGAAATTCAACTAGTCTGCTTTTAAAGTCTCTGCTAAACTCATGCAACATGAAAAAACAAACATGGTTGCAAGAAAGATAAAAATGGGGTGCCTCATAAGAGTGCATTGTTTAACGTTCTTGTAACATAATACATGCAATAAACACTGTTCAGAAGTAGAATAACTCATAATACGAAAAAGTAAGATAACTATTGAGTTTATCGTCTCTGGTACAACTTATTTCAATTTTTCTAAATTCTAATAAGACTTGAAAAAGAAAAATGCACAGGCGTTCACTTTAATTCTTGTGTTGGTAAGTAATATCAACATCAATTCAGTCTCCTCCTCTCCTCAAACCAAGTGGTCTTCTGAATAGAAACAATAGACCTCAATTTGGAAGATGAAATGCATAGGCGTTCACTTTAATTCTTGTGTTGGTAAGATGAAATGCAACATAAATGAATGCAAAAAATACATAGTTATTGGATGAATACATCATTTGGAATGCCGCTAAGCCACATAAACTACAACTGATATAATAGCGAATTTTTTTACCTAATAGAAACAATAGGCTTCAATTTTTTTTTAAAATAACTCTCACTAGTTCATGTTAAAACATCAAAATGAAAAAAAAACAATACATACATAAAAGTTCTACACAAATATCTTAAGAAGCTCGAATGATGCACCTCCAACTTCAGTGCAGAGGGGCAACAATAGAGCGATGAAAAGCCTAATAATCAAAGTGAAGCAAAAGAAACAAAACTTATCAGAAAAGCATGTTCTTTATTATTGTAAAGAAAACGGGATAGAAAAAATAATTCATTTTTTTATTAATTTTTCTCCAACACATGAATACATGTATGCATACATTTATATAGGAAGAGAGAAAAGAGAATCTCAATCCTATGATGTGGAACTAAAGAGAATGTACATGAGCTTCAAGAATGGGTTTTTCATACTGGACTTTTACTATTTCTTCTTAAGACTCCCCACATGCTGGAGCATACGAGTCGTAGGCACTGAGCTTGAATAAGAACTGATGATATAACGGCCGAGAAAGGTCTTTGGTGAGGATGTCGACAACTTGCTCGGTAGCAGAGACATGCTCTAATTCCAACTTCTTTGATTGAACTTTTTCCCGGATGAAGTGTCAATCAACTTCAGTATACTGGTTCACTCATGGAATACGAGATTCTTGACAATATGTATAGCTGCTTGACTGTCACAAAACAAGGTCGCCGGTGAGGAGAGTTTGACTCTCAAATCATTATGGAGGCTCTTAAGCCAGATGAGATCATAGACAACAACCGACATAGCACAGTACTTGACCTCAGCAGACGAGTGAGCAAAAATAGACTGCTTCTTGCTGCACCAGGTAATAAGATTTCCACCGAAGTATGTACAAAAACCAGTTGTGAAGTGCCTATCATCAAGAGAACCCACATGCGTAGTCAGCATCAGAGTACACAACAAGAGATAGAGAGGAAGATGGTTTGTAAGCACGTACTTGTCCCGGAGAAGTCTTCAAATGTCTGAGAATGCGCTCGACGACTTGGAGATGAGATGTCTGAGGAGCATGCATAAATCGACTCACAACTCCAATAAGAATTGAGATATCAGGTTGCATAACCGTAAGATAAATTATCTTCCCCATCAAGTTTCGATAGTACTGTGGTTTTGTATGTAATGGGTCCGAGTCAGACTCATGTGCAAAAAGTTTGTGATTAACATCCATAGGGGTGTCTACAGGTTTGCACCCCGAGTAGCCAACATCTTGAAGAAGATCAATACAGTACTTCCGTTGGGATAGGACTAGGCCATCAAGTCGTCGTGCGACCTCGAGTCCAAGAAAGTATCAAAGATTTCCCGTATTTTTTGTCTGGAATATTGAGTTTAAATGTTGCTTGATTTTTTGTATCCCCGTAGAGTCATCGTCCGTAATTAGAATATCATCACCATAAACAAGGAGTATTACGGTGTTTGTTGGTTGATGATAAGTAGAGAGGGAGAAGTCAGCCGAGCTTCGTGTAAATCCGAATTTACGAACGACCTTACTGAATCTATCAAACCAAACGCTAGGAGACTGTTATAGACCATATATAGACTTTCTGAGATAACATACACGAGACTCTCCCGTGGTCTCAAACCCAGGAGGTTTGTGCATATAAACAGTTTCAAGTAGATCGACATTGAAAAAGACATTTTAAATATCTAATTGATGTAAGGGTCACTGACGATGCACAACTAAGGAGATCAAGACTCAAACAGTATTTAACTTGGCAACCCGGGAGAAGGTTTCATCATAATCAATGCATTATTGTTAAGTGAAGCCCTGGGCTACGGGACGAGCTTTCAGGCATTCAACAGCTCCATCTGGAGAATGTTTGATAACAAATACCCAATTACAACTGATACAAGATTGTACGAGAGAAAGAGGATCCAGATCTCAGGTTTGGTTAGCCTAGAGGGCAGTCATTTCTTTATCCATGACCGCACGCCACCCCGGATGTTGTAGAGCCTCCTATAAAGAGAGGAATAGAAATGGAGGAAATAGAGATGAAGAATTTGAGGAGGTGCGGAGAGAGGTGATGTAATGATATACAATTTACTAAGGGATAATTCGTAGAGGATGATGTTGAATCAACGGGCCGCGAGATATAGTTGGTGGAAGGGTGCTACTGTAGGGCATCATTCTTGGATAGAACGACGAGTATAGATACGAAGAGGTGGTCGAGGTGGTGCTGGCTCCGGGAGCGGTGGAGGAAGAAGTGGGAGAGACGGAGGTGTGACATGGACAACAAGACGAGCGGCAAGGGAAGGTTGAGGCGGTGTGGAAGGAGAGGAGCGGAACGGTTAATCTTCAAGAAAGTTATATTTGTCGGGACGATCGGCTAGCCATCAGTTGGAGAGTAACATATATAACCCTTCTGAGTGCGGGAGTAGCCAACAAACATACATTTGGTAGCGCGAGGAGCAAGCTTATTAGTCCAAAGACACGAGGCGTGGGGGAGAACAAAGATTTGGAAGGAAAAAGGAGAGCAAACGAAGAGGCGAAGACGAGCACAAAGTAGGGCATGCGATTGATGAGATGATACATAACAAAAACATCAAAATTTCAATATTGTGTGGGCACCTGCTGTAACACCTCCACCAGTTACAAGAAATATAATACAGGGTCCGGCCGGGGCCCCACACTATATTCCACAAACAGGCGGCGGGGTTACAAAAATACTTGTTTATACGCAGAGTCTTCTCCGGTGCGCAAAATAAAGCATCATCAATCCAGACCAACCTGTCCGGATGGGTTTCACACAGCATGCCTATTTTGTACTACATATTTCCGGATCTATATGCAAGACTTATCGGGGATTACAAAAATCAACTCAAAGGAACTCCCTCGATTCTCCGCCTGTTGGTGGGGGATTCCATGCACATGCCAAAATAAGGACTTCACATGTCCAAGAAGGAAGGTTGTTACCCTTGGAGTTCTCTTCAGAGCCATAACAAAGCTTTTCTTCGCGGATGGAAGTGATCGCCTCACTTTCTCTTTCGCGATTCTAGCTACGGCTCTTGATTCCATCCACAAGATCTTCTCCAGCATCTTCAAGTTTCACCCAAAACCCTAGCACCAGCCGAAAGTTCTCTGCTCCAGAACTGGGAAGCAAGGAAGAGAGAGAGAGAGAAAAAAGAAAATAATAACTTCCTCAATCCCATCCCTCTACAGATATGGCCTCGGGTTTTACCCCAGTCATACGATCTCTTCACATCAAAATAAAGCAACGACTTGGGTTTGAGCTGACAAAGTCAACCACCGCTCAGTGGCTGCACACAAGCCACCTGACACGAGTCGCCACTTCGGCGACATCTTATCTCGACAATTCATCGAACAGAGTCAAGTTCGTCGAACACAAGTCGTGGAACGGGAGTGAGTTCATCGAACGGGCCATAACACAGAACAACGCCCTGCTCGACGATTTCGTCGAGCTCTACTCGACGATTTCGTCAGGCTCAGGTCGACTTTTAGCCTGTTACTTTTTGGGGTGTTACACCTGCATTTAAAGTATGAGTGACCGGACAACATCAAGGAGAAGACTATTTTTTCGCTCAGCCACATAGTTTTGCTGGGGGGCATAAGCACACGAGGTTTAGTGTATAATCCCAAATTTAATGTATAAAATTAGAGAAGGTGCGACTAGTATATTCATGTGCAATGTCGGTACGAATTATCTTTAAGATAACGGGGAATTGTGTACGCGTCTCAGTAATAAATGCATGAAAAAAAGATGTAAGTTTAGTACGATTATGAAATAGATATAACCAGGTGAGACACGAGCAATCGTCAATAAAGATAATAAAATAACGATATCAAAAACATTAGGGATTTTATAGGACCCTCAGATATCAGAATGTACTAAATAGAAAGGAGTATCACTAGAGTACACGTAGGAGAAAAAAAGTACGATGTTGTTTGCCATAGATACAAGATTTACAAATAAACTCTTGCAATGAAATAACAGGAAGAGCCTTCTTGAGAATCGGAAGGGAAGCATGCCCAAGACGACGATGCCAATCAACAAAGGTGACTGCAGAGAGAATGGTAGGTGGAACATCCAAGCGGTAGAGCCCATTTGACAGTCGCCCTTTATCAATGGTATTCCGCATTTGTCGATCCTACACAACAAAAGATCAAGGTGAGAAGGTTATTCATCAATCAAGTTATTGAGTAAGACGACTAACTGATAACAGATTAAAAGGTGATCCCGAAACATGAAGGACCGAGGAGAGAGAAAGAGAGTTGGGGTAAGCCATAGATCATCAGTGCCATAAATTGGAGTGGTGTCGCCATTAGCTACAATGATGAACTTGTGATAGACAGCGTGTATGTACTGAGGTGGTTTATGGGAAGTAATATGACGAGTAGTACCCAAGTCCACAATCTAGTTGGGGCTATGGGAGATCGAGAAAGGATATACCTTCAATGGTGAAAGACGCAATAGAGCCAGACGAGCGACTAATAACGTCTTGGAGCTGTTGAAGCTGGGTGTGGAGATCGCTGACGTTTTGTCGGGTAGACGAGTGAGAATCTAATGGAGTAGAAGCAGTGGGATGAGGAGCAGCTGTAGTGGAAGCAGTGAGATATGGAGGCAGACCATGCTTGCGGTAGCAAATGGCTTCAAGATGGCCATCTCGACCACGGTAAGCACATTTAAGAATAGAATGCCCAACATGTCCTCGTCCACAAGATGTGAGGTGACCTCCTCGAGCTGAAGAGACACAAGTTGGAGGAGCATAAGTAGGTAAGAGGGGCTGCAAGAGGAGAGCCCACAGAGAGAAATTTTTAGGGACCTTGGGTGGTGGTGTAACCTTGAGGAGCATAGAACATACATCAGATAGGGAGGGTGTTGTAGAAGAGGAATGAATCTGAGCCCGGACACTGTGAAGATGGGGAGGAACACATATCATCATCATAACAATCCCAATAGCTTCTTTTGTGCCCATTGCGTCGCGAGATCCGTGGAAGGAGGCTGATGTTGTATCCATGCCTCTACTAGAGTTTTGGCCTTGACAACAAAGGAGGCCAAATCGCCTGTTGTCACGGGGTTCAGTGTTTGAAGCACAGAAATGATGCCAAACAAATGTTGTAAGTTGTCTTTGCCAGAGTATAGAGAGTGAATCTCCGTCCACATTACCTTGGCTGTCTCATAATACATGACCATTCGGTTTGACTCAGTGTCCATGGAATTGAGGATCTAGGATTGGACCCATCCGTCATCATGGAGCCACTCGTCGGTGGGGACAATGAGAGTGTCCCAATTAAGATGATGAAGGAGACCTCTGGTTTGTAGAACATGACGAACATAATGCACTCATTCCACAAAGTTTTGCTTCCCGCTTAGAGAGATGGTGGTGATCCTGAGCTCATCACGAACTTCAGGATAAGGAGCAGTGGTACGGGCGGGAAGAGGGGAAGCAGCCGCCGAGTCCATGACGACAAGAGAGAAAAAATGATCGGGCGAGGAGAATGGGCGGCCTGACAAATAAAAGAGGGCGACCTAGAGCAGGGGCGGCCAGGCGAACAAAAGAGGGCGACCTGGAGCAGGGGAGGCCTGGCGAATAGAGGAGAGCGGCCTGAGAGAGAAGCCTGGCGAGTAGGAGGACTAGCCAGAAAGAGGGCTCGCAGCAGGCAGAGCTCTCAACAAGATGAGCTCGCAACAAAGTGAGCTTGCAGCAGGCAAGGTAGAGGAGTTGCGGTTAGAAGAGCCCGCAGTAGGCAAATCTCGAAGCGGGTAGACCACATTGCAGTAGGCAGAGCTTGCAACAACATAAGTCGCAGTAGGCAGAGCTCGCGGCGGCTAGAAGAGTTCGCAGTAGGCGGAGCTCGCAACGGCTAGACGAGATCACATCAGGTAAAGGTCGCAGCGGTAGAGGTCGCAACAGACAGAGCTCGCGGCGGCTAGAAGAGTTTGCAGCAGGCGGAGCTCGTAGCGATGGAGGTTGCAGCAGGCAGAGCTCGCACCTGCTAGAAGAGTTAGCAGCAGGCGGAGCTCGTATCAGATAAACGGACAGAGGTCACAACAGTTTAAAGCAATTGGAAAGAACAGAAGGTCAGATTGGCCGGAGATAAAAGCCAGGAGAGGGGGGAGAGGAGGGGGAGGGGGAGGGGAAGGCGAGAAAGGAGTGGAAGTCACGAGAGGGGAGGAAGCGGTTAGCGAAAAGAGAGACTGCAATCTTGTGCAGATAGAGAGAGAAGGGCAAGACTAGCGGTGAAAAAAAATCAAACCGCAAGAACATTTGGGCCTCTTATACCATGTAAAGAAAAACAGGACAGAGAAAAAATAATTTAAAATTTTATTAATTTTTCTCCAACACATGAATACGTGTATGCATACATTTATATAGGAAGAGAGAGAAGAGAATCTCAATCCTATGATATAGGACAAAAGAATATATATGGACTTCAAGAATGAGCTTTTCATTCTAGGCTTTTACTATTTCTTCATAACAATTATTAATGTTATAGATACCATTTATAGCTAAAGCGCCGGCATCAAAAAAATCAAGAGAATCGAAATAAGAACGAGAAGTTCGAGATAACTCACTCAATGTCATTTAGGTTCCGTTCATTTCAACGACATTGATATTGAAGTATTGGCCAATATCAATACACATGTGAAATGACATTAAGTTTAAATCCAATTCTTTTGTTCGGCCGCATAATGACTTTCTGTCATAGTAATTGACATTGATCACTTTTTACGGTTCGTTTGCAGAAAGACTTTCTGTCATAGGAATTAACATCGATCAATGCTCTTAATGATCAAAATTAAAAATCACAAACTCGATTTCTTCGCCCGATCACAATTTTTTTGCTTGTGCGCGATTTTTTTGGCCGGTCGTGATTTTTTCGTCAAGGTGCGATTTTTTCGCTCGTACTCGATTTTTTCGGTCTGAGCGCAAATATTTTGATCAGATGTGAAATTTTTGCCTGAAATTGTTTTTTTTGCCCTAACGCGTTTTTTTCGTGAGGAAGCGTTTTTTTTGTCTGAACTCGATTTTTTTAGCCCGAGCGCAATGTTTTCCCACGTATAGAATTTTTAAGCCCGAACATAATTTTTTTGCCCGGATGTGATATTTTTCGTTCATGCGCGTTTTTTTTCCAGACGCGTCTTTTTTGTCCGGACGCGATTTTTTCACCAGGATTCGATTTTTTTGCCTGACACATTTTTTTTGTCCGATCGCGATTTTTTTGCCTAAATGTAAATTTTTTGCCCGGCTACATTTATTTCCGTCCGAACGCGAATTTTTTGCCCGGGTGTGATTTTTTCGCCAAAACACGGTTTTTTACCCGGACGCAATTTCTTCTCCCAAACACAATTTTTTCGCCCAAACGTGATTTTTTTCGCTCGGACGCGATTTTTTCACCCGGACGTGTTTTTTTTGCCCGGACGCAATTATTTTTGCCCATACGCGATTTTTTTGCCCGGGCGCAGTTTTTCGCCCGAACAGGCTTTTCACCCAGATGTAATTTTTCGCTCAAACACATTTTTTTTGCTTAGACGTGATTTTTTTCGTCAAGACGATTTTTTTCTCCCAGACGAAGATTTTTTGCCCAGACGTAATTTTTTTTCTTGGATGCACTTTTTTCGGTCGGACGCGAATTTTTCAACCTGATGCGAATTTTTTTGCTCGGGCAAAAAAACCATGTCGGGGCGAAAGATACGCGTCCGGGCAAAAAAATCGCTTCCGGGGGAAATATTGTGTCCGGGTTAAAAAATCGCTTTCGGGTGAAAAAATCGCGTCTGGGGTAAAATAGTGCGGCCATGCGAAAAAAAGAGTTCCCGGCGAAAAAAAATCACGCCCGTGCAGAAAAATTTTGTCCGGGCGAAAATTCCGTGTTATGGTGAAAAAATCGAATTTGGGCGAAAAAATTGTGTTCGGGCGAATAATTCGACCCAGAAAAAAAACGCGTCGAAGCAAAAAATTGAGTCGCGGTGAAAAATTCTCGTCTGGGCGTCCAGGCAAAAAAACTGCGTCGCAGCGAAAAAATCACGTCTGGACAGAAAAATCGCATTTGGAGAAAAAAATTTGTCCGGGCAAAAAAAAACACGACCAGGCAAAAAAAAAATCCAGGCGAAAAAATCACGCCCATCGTATAGAAAGAGTCCGGGCAAAAAAAAAAGTGCGTCTAGGAGAATAATTTCTTCCGGGCAAAAAAAAAACTACGCTCAGGCCGAAAAAATGCTCTCCTTTTGAAAAACCGAAGTTGGTGATCTCAATATCCGTCATTGAAGATAGATATTGGATCTGAGTTTTTAGGTTTGGGTGAATATCGACGACTTTCCATTAGAAAACCAATTTCACTTTAAAATTGTTGATGTGAACAAGAGAAATGACATTTATATTCTCAAAGGCAATACTATTAATGTCTGTGAAACGAACGGACACTTAGGGATTAAAAAAGTGAGAACTATCAGGTCTCTAATTTACAACAACTCAACCAAATCCATGGAGCCGCTCAAAACAAAGGAGAAAAAAAATCAACTCATTGATTTTGTATGGACAAAAACAAAGACAATATTAGAACAATAAGAGCATGCACAAGCCTCTTTACTAGATTAAAGGCTTCGTTTGGCACAGCGGTGTCGGTCGTTAACACATGGGTTAAAACGTCATTCGTTAATAATGACCTAACAAACTCTATCCATTTACATATAAAAGTAGATGAAGTTCCTTAAGTGTGCAGTTAACACAAATGACAGTTTAACACCCATGTTCACGAACGCCACCACCGTGCCAAACAGAGCCAAAATTTGGGGCGGCGGTGGAGCTCTGTTTCCCACCAGTATAGTTGGAGATGGATGAAACCATAACACCAATTGAAGTCTAGTGATAGATTGATGCCCACCCAAAGAAGAAATTTTAAGTGAGTTACTCCCACCTAGAATTAGGTGGGAGAATAAATAACAATATTTGGAGTGGGGTCCACTCCCACTCCTTCAACAGAATTTTTTTTCCTCCCCCAACCTCTCCACTTGCGAAACCGTAAAGGGCGATTTCATGGTTCCTCCTCCCACGATGACACCCCTTCTTCTCCTCCTCCCGCGGCGACCTTCCCCCTTCCTACTCCCGCAACGAGACCCCCCTGCTCCACTTCTATGAGTGGTATTTATTCCCGCGGTGAGACCCCCATGCTCCTCCCGTGGCGAAACCCCGACCTCCTCCTCCAGCGGAGAAACCCCGACATCCTGCTCCTCACACGACACCCCCGACCTCTTGCTCCTCCAATGACGAAACCCCGACCTCCCAGTATTTTGTTGAAATACTGGGAGTTCTGTCAGTATTTTGATCAAATACTGTATATTATGACAGTATTGTGGCCAAAAATGTCAATAACAAACACATTGCAATTTATCAAAATAACATAATATTACATTATGTAATCATATTAACATATTCTCTCCACTATTATATATATTATGATATAAAATATCTATTTTATGGATTGTATTGTTCATGATATTGAACAATATATTAACAGTATTTTTGTGAAATATTGAGAGTTCTGACAGTATTTTGGTGAAATACTAAGAGTTCTGATGGTATTTGGTCAAATACTATCAAAAGTCTCAGTATTTCACCAAAATACTGGGAGGTCGGGGTTTCGCCGTTAGAGGAGGTTGGGGTTTCACTGATGGAGGAGGCAGGGTTTCACCGCGGGAGGAGGAGGAGGAGGCCGGGGTTTCATCGCGGGAGAAGGTTGACGTTTTGTCACGGGAGGAGGAGGAGGCTGGGGTTTTGTCGCGGGAGGAGACCGGAGTTCGCCGCGGTAGGAGGCCGGGGTTCGCCATGGGAGGAGGAGGCAGGGGTTCGCCGTGGGAGGAGGAGGCAGGGGTTCGCCGTGGGAGGAGGCTCTCCGTGGGAGGAGGAGGCCAGGGTTCGCCGTGGGAGGAGGAGGCCAGCGTTCGTCGTGGAAGGAGGAGGCCGGAGTTCGTCGTGGGAGGGGGAGGTGGCGGCCTTAGTGTTTCACCGAGAGGGAGATGAGAGGTCGGAGGGGATGCAAGGAATTTTTTTGAGATAGGAAAGAGGTGGGGTCCACTTTCAATAAGTATTTATTTTCTCACCTAGAAATAGGTGAGAGGAATGCACGGAAAAGTGGGAAAACACTCTTGAAGCTTGAGCGAAATGCCACCTCCAATGACCAGTAGGAAAGGAAGATTTCTTTCCCAAAAAAAACCAGTAGGGCTCCCTTTCCCACAGGAGAGGAGGATCTCTAGGCCCAACAGAACTCCCTCTCCCATTACAAAGGAGTCACGCTACCGCTCCAAACAAAATCTTAGGCTCTATTTGGCGCGGCATTCGCCTTCCGTTCCGCTCCCGCTAAGTGCACCACTGCCGACATTATTCTGTTTGATTTGTTGGCTTCCGGGTCTCCGTTTACGCCGTCAAGTAGATTTCCTCTTGAGAAGTGGCGAAATAGCTTCGTTAAGGAACCAAGCCCCCTCACTCTAGTCAGTCTTCGCAGTGATGTTCCGGGCCTTCCTCCACCACACCAGGCTCCCGCCGGCCTCCCAAACAGACCCTTAGTCTTTCATTAAACGTTCTCTTTCTTTTTTCACCCTAATCATAATCATTCTCTCTTCCTTTAGGAGCCCACTCTAATTTTAATAAGTCGAGAAAAGGAGAAAGGAGCGGAAGAGATGTAAACTAAAAAAGTAAAAGGGAGTGGGAAACCCATTCGATATCCACGAAGAACATTTTTGATCACGGTATCAGAGTATGCAATGCCGAGTCAAAAAATTTGTGAAAAGAGAAATTTTTCTCTCCAAGTCCCATTCCGAAACGACGGTCTTAGATCCCTACCAATCTGCTTTGTGGAGGAAGGAACGAACTTTAATCTCAGAACCAGGGTGGCAAAGTGTATTTTTGCACTTTACCGCAAAGTGCACTGATCCGACGGTCCGCGTGGATCAGTGCAATACACTCGGTGATGCGTGCACTGATCCATGCGGACCGTCGAATCAGTGCACTTTATGGTAAAGTGCAAAAACCATCCCGATTCCGTTAATATCTGAGGAGAGCAAATTTTAGTTTCCAAGGAAAATAAAATTTGTTCTCCAAGAACAAATTTTTATCTTGCGGGAGAACAAATTTTGATCTTAGAATATTTTTTTGATCTCCACATGACATTTTTGAGTGGACGCTGAGAGGCAAGTGGTGCACAAAAAAACGATTATGATCGGGTAGGGACCAGTCCCAGGGGTCCCCCCCTTTTCCATCAAAAACCGGTCCTGGGTCGGGACCGGTAAAAGATCAGCCCGGGACCGGTAAAAGACCGGCCCGGGGCCGGTAAAAGACCGGCCCGGGGCCGGTAAAAGACCGGCCCGGGGCCGGTAAAAGACCGGCCCGGGGCCGGTAAAAGACCGGCCCGGGGCCGGTAAAAGACCGGCCCGGGGCCGGTAAAAGACCGGCCCGGGGCCGGTAAAAGACCGGCCCGGGGCCGGTAAAAGACCGATAATTAGACACAGGTTATGCACTCATATTCATAGGTTTAGAATTATAATTCTCTTCATTTTCATCAACCTAGATGAGATTAAAGCCAAAACTTTATTCTATGCCAACATCATCCTATGCTTCATGTAAAGCTACTGTGAAATGAACTCGAATGCAGTGAATTTGTAGCCAAGATTCACAAAATCTGAATTACTCCTAAACAAAACTTCATAATTCGATAACATTCATACAAAATTTAATAAAAAAGGGCACTGCAATCGATTCAGAAATGCAGAGTACCAATAAAAAAAACTGGTCCGGGACCGGTCCTCCGGTCCCAGCCAATCCTCCTCAATGGGAGGAAAACCGGTCTCGATCCGGGTTCTAGTTTGAACGGGACCGGTCCGGAACCGATCGACCAAAAGACCGATCTTTTAAAAGATTGATCCCCAACTGGTCTAACCGTCTTTTTGTGTATGATTGGTTCAGGCAAATAAAAAAAGTGCCACTTTCATGGTGGCCCACTTTCGCAGACTTCGGCGCGCTGGAGTCTCTCCAGGTTTCAGCCTTCTTGCTTCCTGGTGGCGGTTGGGATGTTTCCGCTCTGTCTCAGTTTTTTGGGCCGGCTCTTGTTGAGGTCGTCCTCCATATCCCGGTCCATAGCTCTTTCCCCTAGGACAGGCCAGAGCTCTGCACCCGCCTCAGCGGCCGTTCTGTTGCCTCCCTCGCCTCCATGACCCAGTTTGACGGGGCTTGTACAGACTTCAGCTGGCTACGGAAGCTGAAGCTTCACCCGCGGGAGCGGATGTTTTGGTGGCGGCTCCTTTGGGATGAGATCTCCACCCGGGCGTGGCTTGCCTGTCAGGGTCTTACTGTTGGGCGGGGATGTTCTTGGGGCTGCACACCTGAGGAGACCCGTGACCATCTGGTCTCGGACTACTGTAGTCTTTCGGCCATTCAGTCCGCTCTTCTGCGCTGGGGATACAGTATGCCTTACCTCTCCAGCTGGGATACTGCGTGGGAGCTTCTCTCCTCTGCCTCTGCCGACGCGCTTTGTACGACGAGGGTTTTTTGCTGTGCGGTGTACCAGGCCTGGCGTGGCCGCAACACCATGGTCTACCATGGCGAGGTGGCGACCTTTACTGTCATGACAACGACCATTGTTGAGACCCTCTCCATTATGCGAACTATACCACTCCAGGGGCACTAGGTACCACCCAGCCTCGCCGGGTGTCGACACCACTCTTCTGGTGCCCCCCGCCCCCTGGATGGATAAAGTTCAATGTGGATGACTCTCTCTCCCCGTCCGGGCTTGCCGGCCTTGGGATGGTGGCCCGCGATGACCGGGGTGCTCTCATCTTTGCTGTTGGGTCCCCGCTGTTGCACTGGGATCCTGGGGGAGTGGAGCTAGCCGTGGTCTTGGCTCTTCGGAATCTTATCTCGCCGTCATTATATGGGGTACGCAGAGCTATTCTGGAGGGTGACTGTTTGTCCCTTATGGACAGCTGTGCTGCTGGTTTGCGACGGGGCGACTGGAGTGTGACAGTGGACGGCAAGGAGGACTTCTGTTTTCTGAGCGGCTTCCCCCAGCTTTGGTTCCAGCATACTGGCCGGGAGGCTAGCAGAGTTGCCGATTTCTGTGCTCGTTTTGCCATACGGGGAAACTTTGTATGACTCGATGTTGATAGCATCCATTCTGAGTTTGCCGAACTTATTCGTGCAGACTTGAATGACATGCTGTAATTTTATTTTTTTAATTTCATGCTATACGCATTTTTCAAGAAGAAGGTAGATTCCTATTTTTTGATCTCTCATTTAATAAGAAAATCTGGAAAGGGAGGGAGGGGAGGCTGGGAGAACGCGAGAGAGAGAGAAAGGAAATGGGAAAAGAAGAGGATCCAACGCCCGTTTAGCTGCTGGAGGGGATGAGCCTGAAGCAGGATCTGGAGCAACTTCAACACCAGAGCGATCACAGCTCCGATCGCTACTCCAATCCGCCGCCTCAGCGCCGTCCCCGTGGCTTTGCTGCTGCAGCCGCTGCGGCGGCGGCCGTAGCGGTGGGATTTTCCACTACTCCGCCGCCGGTGACGGCAGTGGTTGCTGTAAAGGGTAGGAAGGAGCGGGAAAAGGAGAAGGAACGGACGAAGCTCCGTGAGAGGCATCGTCGGGCGATCACCAGCCGCATGCTAGCTGGTCTTCGCCAACATGGCAACTTCCCTCTTCCGGCACGCGCCGACATGAACGACGTTCTCGCCGCTCTGGCTCGCGAGGCCGGTTGGACAGTGAATCCCGACGGCACGACCTACCGGCAATCACTTACCCCTCCTCCTCCCCCCCTTGCATCTGCTGCGTCACTGCATCCTCCATCTCAATTGGTACTTCCTTCTTACTTTTTAGTACTGATTATCATATTTTCTACTGCCCAGTTAACGGTCAGAGTTAGGGTTGGTCTCATACGTCAAATCGAAGTGTCCTTGCCCGGAATGCAACTCAGCTTAGACACTGAACATAAACATACCACCTGAATCAAATAAGCAGACAAAAAGAGGACCATCAAGTGGAAGAATCCAACCAATGACTGATTGATGAACATTAAGTTCATCAGTGCCCAATCCTCCATGTACACCAAATCTGCCACTTGATTTATTTAGGGTTCAGGGAAGGAATCATGCCAAGCAGGTAAAGGTCTCTACAAGAGAGCTTACAAAGTGGCAGAAAATAGGCTAGTAAGATCTTTGTGATTTATCAACGTAAATTGTGTATAAGTGATATTGTAAAAGAGGGATGGAAGGCAGGCAAGACAAAGTGAGGCCACCACAATCTAAGGACACAAGTGAATATAGGATTACAGAAGGGGAAACTAAACAACATGTGGATTGGGTCTCCGAGCGTTGAACTGCATTCTGTCATACTAGCAAAAAGAATGTAGATATTGTTCAGCTTGCTATACAAAAGTTGTAAATCCAGAAGCAAGTCTTTTAAACCAAAAACAATTATACCAAATGACCTAAGGTAATGTGATTGGGGACTCCCTTACGGGCCTAGTGGAGAAAGGATGAAAAACTATCTAGGATTCACCATCCTTTAAGCAAAATTAGGCATAATATGAGCGAGTTGTGGTATATTTGACCCAAAGAACATATAAAGCACTTTAAAGAAACATATTTTCCTGAGATGTCGATGATGATGGAATATGATGGAGAACTCTTAAGAATCGTACGTTAGAAAGATTTTTTAAATGCTCTTATCACTCTACTAAGGTCAAATAAGTGAAAGAGATGCCACCACACCATCATCAATAGCCTTATCTCTACTATTTAGGGTTAGTTTTATGAATTTTTATCACCCATTCATTCCTATTTAGTGATATATGAGGTCATAAATATAAACATAACAAATCATACAACTTTAATCCAAGTTACCTTAGGGCTTAGGTCTACCCTTCTCCGCCCCAATCTTTATTACTAACTCTATCTATTAGTTTAATTGGTGCACCAAATCAATTCAGTCTTTGTTCTATTAATTCAAAGTCCTTTATTTTTAAATAATTTCTCAACATTATAATTTTTCACTTATTGCAATATATATCCGACCAATTATAGTTGTTATTTGAAAAAAAACAATATAGAAATTTCCTTGCGTTGGATATATTACAAAAAGATATAGAGTTGATGTTGATCATTGATTTAAAATTGTTGTAATTAGAAATTATTTGTTTTTTGAGGATATACATGAGCATATACCATCTGCGAAGTTCCATTTCACTTTACCTGTAAGGAGGGACCCGCAGTCTTTTTCATGTGGCCGCAATAATATAAGGACAAGACCCATAGATGCTCTTGATCAATTTACATCAAAAGGCTGGGTGGGTTGCCCAGTCGTATGAGAAACCAATTTAAGGAAATCTTTCAAACAATCACCAAAAAACCTCGTCCAAGGCTCATCCCATTAGGTGGGTAAGAAGCAACTCTATGATGATAATATAGATGTTGAGTTATACAGAAACTGTATACATGAAAATAATTTTAATCAGGCATCTGATAACATACTGTTTGATCATCCAGGGGCCTAGTGTTATTGAGATTAATGCTCATCAACCCCACTAATATAAAACTCGTATCACCTGCATTTACATGGGTATCCACATTGTTAATCTTAATCAACCAAGTGTTACTCTTGGCCCCTTGCTTATGCATTTGGAGAATGTTATAGGATAATGAAGCCCAACTTGCTAACTCGTTCCTTTTCCCTACATCAGTTTGATGTTTATGCCAGTTTTTGTTGAGGTTCCTTTTTTTCCTATCGTTGAAATTTTTCCCCAACTACTCTTCCTGATTCCACTCAGTTGAAAGTCTCTGTTGCTAAATGTACATAGGCTCTATTTGGGGCTGTAACTGCTGATGAGAAAGATGCTGCGAGAAACCTGTGGTGAGAGTAGAGCTGTCAGGAAAGTAGTGATGAGAAAGGTACTGTCAGGAAACCAGTGATGGAGAGCAGTCAAAAAACCATTGTGTTTGTGAGAGAGATGGAGGAGGTGAGATCCCATCAAGCAAATCTCTACTATATTTTACATGCAGCTCACTAGAGATAATATTGCCGAGGTTTTCCCTACATAATACATAGTGCTAATTTTTTGTTGATATTTTTTTCTTAACCTCTCTGAAAGCTATCATTTGGGTGCATTCTTGTATTCTTGGTCAATCATCCGAAGGATTAGCTCATGGTGGGCATATATGGTGGTTGATGTGGACCCGTATCCGCGTGGGCGCATGGGTGTCCATTAGTTTAACCCACAAACCTGATAATCATTAATGTATTATTGACGTCTTCATCCTTAATGTTTTAATGCACTATCTATCCTACTTATAAAGGGAATTCCCATATCTACATTAACCAGTGTAAGTCGTGCGTTCAGGGGTAGGCGAGCAAGCGGTCATGGGGGCAGGCGACTTTTACAAATAAAAATAAAAAATTCGGAAGACATGACAAGCAAGGGAGGGAGGGAGAGAGATGAGAAGAGAGAGAGGGGCGGGGAGAGAGGGGGGCAGGGAGAGAGGGGGAGGCGCAACTTAAAAAGTAATAATAAATCGGCATGAGAAGCGAGGGAGAGAGAGAGGAGAAGAGAGGGGGGGGAGGGAGAGGGGGAAATGTTAGAGAGAGAGAGGTGGGGTACATGGAGGAAGAGGGATCTAATGCCACACCAAAAATTTCCTCACTTTTGACTGTGAATTAATGGATCGTTGATGCTTAAATAAAAAGTTAAACTAGTAATAAATAAATAAACAAATAAATACTTAAATCAATCTGGTGCGATCCCGGGAGGAGGCGGGGAGTTCAGTCGGCTAGGGGAAGTAAAACGAGAGAGAGAGGAGAGAGGGGGGATTAGGGTTAGAGAGGAGAGGAGGAAAAACACTATTTCATCCAAGATATCGAAAACGAGTATAAGCGCTACCCCTTATAGTAGCGGGGAGCGAACAACGGCGCGAATAATCCGCCTGAAAATTAAATGTTGAAAAGAAATACAATTGCTGAAATTAGAAACATAAATGCTGAAATAAATGATATGATAACGGCTAGGTTGCGATCTGCTCCGCGGGCTCGGTGAGGCCATCCGGAATACGCGCCCGACGCGTGTAGACTCGCCATGGGGGCTTGACGTCGTGCAGCTCCGTAACAATGTCGCCGTCTGGGAAATGTGCCGTGTCCTCAAGGCAGTAGTCGGCGAACTGGTGGCGGAAGTCATCGCGGGGTAGCCACGTCGCGTCCGAGTTGGGCCGACCGGTCCAGACCATGAGGACCTCCTCCGATGTACGGTCCCCTGGGGTGCGACATCTCTGATCGAAGATCGAGGTGGGGTAGTACCGTGCCTCTCCTGCGAGGTCGAGGTTGACCGAAATGTGATTTGTGGGGGTGCGCTCACCCACCACGCACCGTAGCTGCGAGACATGGAAGATCGGTTGAATACGGCTCCGGGCTGGAAGGCGAAGGCGGTAAGCGACAACCCCTATGCGGGCGAGGACCTCGAAGGACCCGAAGAAACGAGGTGCTAGCTTCGAACAAGGTCGGCGGGCCACCAAAAGCTGTCGGTAGGGGTGGAGTTTGACGAAAGCCTTCTCTCCTACCTCGAAGGAGAGGTCTCGACGTTTCCTGTTAGCGAAGGAAACCATCTTCTGCTGGGCCCGATATAAGTGGTGCTTCAAATGATCCAGAATGGTGTCCCTGTCACGGAGAGTGGTGACCAAACTCTCCACCCGACATTCCCCTGGAAGATGTCAGACAATAGACGGAGGAGGGCGACCATAAATGGCCTCAAATGGTGTAGCGCCGGCCGCCTGGTGGCAGGCAGTATTGTAGGAGTATTCGGCCCACCCGCGCCACTTGGCCCAACTGCGAGGCTGCTCCCCCACGAAGCAACGGAGGTGCGTCTCCAGACACCGGTTGAGGACCTCTGATTGGCCGTCTGTCTGCGGATGGTATGCCGTGTTCATGCGGAGACGGGTGCCCTGTAAGCGGAACATCGTGGTCCACAAAGTACTCAGGAAGAGCGGATCGCGGTTGCTCACGATCGATCGAGGAAACCTGTGAAGGCGCACGACCCCCTGGATGAAGCTATCAGCGATTATTGCTGTAGTGTATGAGTGGCAGAGGAGAATGAAATGAGCATACTTCGAGAGCCGGTCCACCACGACCAGGATGCAGTCGTGTCCCTGTGATCGGGGCAGTCGTGTGATGAAATCCATGACGGCGTCGTACCAAATGCGATCGGGGATCGAGAGGGGCTGAAGTAAGCCACCCAGAAACATGACCTCGTACTTGGCCTTCTGGCAGGTGAGGCAGACGATCACGAAGTATTTGACCTGTCGGAACATGTGAGGCTAATAGAGCGAGACGGCTAGTCGTCGGTACGTCCGGTAAGCACCAGCGCGTCCCCCCGTGGGTGAAGCATGGAACTCGGCCAACAACAAGGAATGCTCGGGGAGGAGGGGGCAAGTACGAGGCGACCCTTGAAGAGTAGGCGATCGTCAACCAAGGAGTAAGGAGGGTGGGCCGTGGCGTTCGCGAGAAGTGCTATCCGTGTCTCGTTGAGCGCCGGGTCGGCTTCTATTTCCCGTTTGAGGGTATCCGCATCCTCCTAGACCGGGCGGGAGATGGCTGCGAGTATGGGGTTGCACGAGAGGACGTCGGCCGCGTGATTTGTCTTCCCTGTCCGGAACTCGATGCTGAAGTCGTAGCCTAGTAGCTTGGCCACCTACACTTGTTGAGCGAGCGTAACAATCTTCTGCTGTAGGAGGTAGCGAAGGCTGTGGTGGTCGGTGCAGACCATGAATCGTCGGCCCAAGAGGTAAGGTCGCCAATGCCGAATTGTGAGGACGATGCCCTTGAGCTCGTTCACGTAAGCGGAGCGGCTGCGGATCGTGCCCAAAAAGGCGCGGTTGAAATAGGCCACAGGGCGGTCGACCTGCATCAATACGGCTCCCACGCCGACGCTTGATGCGTCACACTCCACGAGGAAGTGCTGGGAGAAATCCGGCATGGCTAACACCGGTGCACGAACTAGAGCCTGCTGTAGAGCGATAAAAGCGGCGGAGGCCGCCGCCGACCACTCGAAGGGGCCTTTGGCCCACTTCTTCAGAAGCTGGGTGTGGGGACGGGCCAACGTGCCGTACCCCTGAATGAATCGGCGGTAGTACCTTGTCAGTCCCAAGAATCCACGGACATCGCAGAGAGATGATGGTGTCGGCCACTGAAGAACCGCCTCGATCTTGTCGCTGTCCATGGAGACTCCCGCAATGGAGATGGTGTGTCCCAGATAACACCCCTCTGGGACCCTAAAGGAACAATTTGTTGGGTGGAGCTTTAGGTGGTGGCGTCGTAGAGTGACCAATGTCTGGCGAATGTACTGGAGGTGCTCCTGCCAAGTAGAACTCTAGACCAATATGTCATTAAAAAAACAAGTACGTGCTGACGAAGTACTGGAAAAAAAATGTAGTTCATCGTGGCCTGAAAAGTGGCTGATGCGTTCGTTAGGCCGAAAGACATAACCAGGAATTCATAGTGACCGTCATGGGTCCGGAAAGGCGGCTTGGCGACGCCGGCCGACCTAACGCGAATCTGGTGGTAGCCGACACGGAGGTCCAGCTTGGTGAAGACGGTTGCGCCGTGGAGCTCATCCAAAAGCTCCCGAATCACCGGAATCGGGTACTTGTCTGGGATAGTTGCTTTGTTGAGCTCCCTATAGTCCACGCAGAAACGCCAACTGTCGTCCTTTTTCCTGACCAAAATGACCGGGCTGGAAAAGGGTCTGGTGCTAGGGCGGATGAGACCCCCCATCAACATGTCACGTACCAGTCTCTCGATCTCGTCCTTCTCGTCCTTTTGCACGTGCCCGTAGCGATATGGTCGGAATGAGATTGCTGACACGTCAGGCTGAAGAGGTATGCCATGATCGTGCAGCCGAGCCGACGACAACCCGGATGGTGCAGTAAAGAGATCTGCAAACTCAGATAGGAGGGCCTGAAGGTCCGAAGGTGGTGCTGAGGCCGGTGGCACGACGTCCAAGATGGACCAGAGCCAAACCGAAAAATCGACGTCCGCAGTCCGCTGAATCGCGCAGACGGATACGAGGGAGCGAAGTAGCGCGGTGTCTCCCATAAGGCAGCACTCCCGACCGTCCTGGAGGAAACACATCGTCATAGTCCCCCAGTTGACTCGCACGTCGCCCAGCGTGCAGAGCCACGCAACTCCCAAAATGACGTCAATCCCGCCAAGGCCGAAGATGTAGAAGTCCGTCGTCACTGAGTAAGGGCCCACTGAAAGCGAGACAGCCGGACAACGTCCCTGGATCGAGTAGCGACGACCGTCGCCCAAACTAATAGTGAAATCTGGAGAATGTTCCATCGGAAGACGTAACTGCTGTGCCAAATGAGAGGAAAGAAAATTATGACTCGCCCTATGATGACAATGTGGCGGTCACCCAACTTGCCCGCCAGCTTCATGGTTTGGGGGCCTGAAATGCCGCTCACGGAAAAACATGGAAGCTCCAAATGGTGAAGGCCTACGTCAGCGACGACCTCTGTGGTGTCCTCCTCCGTGATCTCGAGGTCTTCAAAGTCCGCCAAAGTAATCTCTGGTTCGAAGTCACCGATGATGACATGGAACCCCTTGACCGCGCATACGTAGGTAGGGGAATAGGGCTGAAGGCAGCGGAAACACAACCCTTTGCGGCGGAGGTCGTCGAACTCCCGGTTGGAGAACCGCTGAGGCGGGGCTGGACGGCCTGGCCTTGCGGCTAGAGGGGGCTGAGGGGCTTGGGGCTCCGGGGTAGTGGTCCTCCATGGTCGACCGCCTGGCGGAGGTCCGCCTGGAATCAGCGGGGGCCGAGGGGACAAATCTGCTTCCACAAGGTGGGCCTTGTTGAGGGCCTCGGACACCGTCCGGGGGTGATGGGTGCGGAGCTGGGATCGTATG
This sequence comes from Platanthera zijinensis, assembly GCA_039513925.1. NCBI lineage: Eukaryota > Viridiplantae > Streptophyta > Magnoliopsida > Asparagales > Orchidaceae > Platanthera > Platanthera zijinensis. The sequence continues at coordinate 107,711,037 of CM077097.1, forward strand.
TTGGGCCGAAGGCCTTGCATGAAGAAGCCTAGATAGTGATATGACGGTATGCCCGGAGCATGAGTGACGAGGGCCACAAACTAATCGATGTAGTTATCCAGTGCACCAGATTGCCGTATCCCACACAGTCTTTCGATGGCGGAGCCGGAATAACGACTGTCATATCAACGAATCATCTCCTACTTGATTTCCGACCAGGAGATGTTGGGTTGGTCTGGCGGAGCCATCAAGCCCAGTGGAGGGCGGAGCCGTCCAGTCCCACGACGACAGTAGAGACCTTGTCCTGCCGGAGTGTGTGGTGGAGATCAAAGTACTGTTCTGCCTTGGCGATCCACCAAATTGGGTTTAATCCGACGAAGGAGGGAAGGTCTAAGGCAAGGGCAGAGCGTCCGGGGGGGAAGGAGGGGGGGGGTGCGGCGTCCCCGATGTGCGGAAGTGGTGTCCCCCCCAGGATTGATGTGGAGGTGGCTGGGCACGCGTATTTGCTGGCGGAAGAGGCAGTGCGAGGTTGTAACACATCAAGCTTTGCGTGGATGGCGATCAAGGAGGCTTGCAAGGAGGCCACGATGGACTCTTGGGTGCTGACGCGACATAGGAGGGTCTCGTTGGCATCCTCCGATGGAGCCTTGGCGGTAGAACGGGTGTTCGGCGCCATGGCCTCGGAAGGAAGGGCGGCAGCGGCGGCGCGGGCTATACGGGCGTGGACGGTACGACGTTGCATGGGTGAATAACTGAGGCGGTGCGGCCTGATGCGGTTGCAGACAGGGCTGGTGCGGCAGGGGAGGCGTGACAGATGCGGCGCCGAGCAGTGTTGGATGCAGACGGGCGGCGCGGCCTGGAGCGTCGCTGGGTGGTGCGGCGGACGGGTCTGGTTCTCCAGTGTCCGATGGCGGGCGGAAATGGCGGGCGGACCAGTTTGGTACGATCCCGGGGAGGAGGCGGGGAGTTCGGTCTGCTAGGGAGAAGTAGAACGGGAGAGAGGGGAGAGGGGGGGGGGGGCGAAGAGGGAAAAACATAATTTCATCCAAGATACCGAAAACGAGTGCAAGCGCTACCCCGTATAGTAGTGGGGTGCGAACAACGACGCGAATAATCCGCCCGAAAAGTAAATGATGAAAAAAAATACAATTGCTGAAATTAAAAACATAAATGCTGAAATAAATGATATGATAACGGCTAGGCCGCGATCTGCTCCGCAGGCTCGGTGGGGCCGTCCGGAATATGTGCTCGACGCGTGTAGACTCACCATGGGGCTCGGCGTCCTCCAGCTCCGTAGCACAATCTTCCAAGTTTATCCCAAGTTTAAAATAGATTCTGCTATATGATATATTTTTTGTACATTTATTGGTAAATAGTTACTATTTTAAAAAATGCGTTGATTGAGCAAACAATCATAATGATAATGATACATAATTTCCTTTAATAGGAAAACAAGAAGCTTGGCATTTTTAAATATTGAGCATAAGTGGTAATAAAAGCACGACATTCCTAATTAAGAAATTTCCAGGCTATTTAAATTAGATTATACGAGCATCTTCGCATGGTTTTCACCCATGCTCAATGCTCTCGGGCGGGCTTCGCCCGCATCCAAGTGTAGCACAGACTTCATGTGAGCAGTGCCTGCCTGAAAGTATCAAGCACGAGCAAAGCCCGTGCGAAGATGCTCGTAGCTATGATAAGACGATATTCCTTAATTGTTGTATTTGGTTTGCTTGGTGTGTCATCCTTATGGTGAACCTACTCGCTTCTATAATGGACTTTACCATCTACAATGGTTTTTATACATGTTTGAAAATCCTTGATTCTTAGTATTTACTAGAAATTAATTGAAGGTTCTAGTTAATTTGAAGTTTCAAGAATCAACATGCTTGCTAGTTAACGTCGGTATGGCTTGTTTTCATTCAACCTACAACCCAAAAAAAATTAACTTGGCTGTTTTTCACTGCTTATAATTTTTCTTACAGGCACCTCCAGTACGATCCATTGAGAGTTCCTTGTCTGCCACTTCTCTGAAAAACCGCACAATCAAAGCATCTTTAGACTCACAAACATCTTTCCTCAGGATTGATGAGAGCTTGTCCCCGTCTTCACTTGACTCGGTTGTTGTTGTTGCAGAAAGAGATAGTAAGAATGATAATTATACTAATTCCAGCCCAATCAACTCACCAGAATGCGTGGATGCTGAGCAAGTGAGTTGAGTTTGCTTGGTATCTTTTAATATTCCAAAAATAATATTTATTATGACTTCATATAAGAAAAAAAAAATCCTGGATTTATTTAATGCAGTATCATGCTATATTTATAATGTTTCTTGAACCTTAATGAGGAATAGAAGAACCATGTGACTGAAAATAAGAAAAATGGCATGCCACATTTAAAATCTTTGAGTTGGTAATTCATCTTTTGATGACTAGCTATTGATCTTGAAATATTGTGAAATAATCATATACAGATGCCAAACCTTAAAAAAATAAGAAGCTACATAATGTCATTGGCTTATGACCATTGGTTAATTATCTGTTTATCCTCTTGGTTGAACATTGACATACTGTTTAGTGGCATGCATTTATTTTTTAAACGAACTCCTGCTAACCATATTCTCTTCTTTGTGAATTTTTTTCAGCTAATGCGGGGTGCTTTAGAACATGATGGTGATTTTGCGGGAACACCATACATTCCAGTTTACGTAACTCTTGCTGTAAGTTTAACGTCCCACTTCTTCAATTGTGCTTTTCTTCTCCTCTACTTTATATAAAAAGGGGAGTCTACATTCCATAATTTAATGTTTCTGGAATTATAATTATTTTATTCTCACATGTTAACAAAGTAGGACAAATTTTTTGTTGCTCTCTTTCATTTTCTGCTCTTGTGTAATTTTCGCGGCCTCACATAAATCTCTCTAGTTTTGTGTGAATTTCTTAGCCTTACGCGAAAAGTAGTAGATGCATATGCCCATCTGCAAATTCTTCCATTCAAGCTCGCCCACTGCTTCTTGCCGATCTCACTAGCTCATCTGACCAGCTACTTCCTCACAAATCTCATCAATTTAGCTCTCTCGCCATTCATGCTCGCTCGCTGCTCTTCGTCAAGTTCACTTTTGCTCGCATTACCTTGCGTACTCCATGTGCTCGCCGACTATGTGAGCTCATCGGGTGGTCTCGCCGACCACGTGATTTTGCTGAATTTTCCAAACCACCAATCCTTTATAGTGCCCGTCTCGTGATCTCAACCAGCTCGCAACTTCCTTCTCCTCTTGAGTTTGAATTACGCACGACTCACGACACTCCATCTCACAATGCAAACGACTTCCTCCGCTCACGGCCCTATAAAGCCCTCTTAGCAAGCGGCTTCTCAATTTCTCCTTCATGCAAGCAATCTCTCGACCCACAACCCTTCCTGCAAGTTTGAATTACGCACTAAGAATGAGGGTACCTCATTCTTAGTGCCTCTGGAAATCTGGGGACGATTTCCAAATTGATTGAACCTAATTATCCTGATTGAAGTGTCTTTTTTACCTTTTGCACTCTCAACACAAACTACATTATCTCAATAGTACTCCTCCTATCTCCTCATTTCCTACCTATACTGATTGAGATGTCAGTGATGCTCTTGTTCACACTTGGTTGCAAACGGTCATTCTGATGATGAATATTTGCTTATCATAATTCATAATGTCATTGTGAAGACGCAAGATCATCTTGCCATCCTTTACTCCAATGGTGCAAAAACCTCTCGCATATTCACCCTCTATTCCGATCTCTTCGCTCCGCCAACACTCTCTTTTGATGCTGCGTATCAAAAAGTTCAATCTTTCGGTGTAGAATTTCTCTATTATTGACCTTTCTTTACTGACCTTATCACTCAGCAGTCAGCATAAATATTTTCAAGAACTCCTTGTGGTCTGCTGTCTTCTACGTCTTCCAAATTCCTACGAGAAGATGTGCCAACAGATCTTGAGAGAATATAACACTTCCACCTTGGATGCTATTGTGCTCGCATCTCTGTTGTTACCGACCTTCTACGCCGCCCTCTGATTGTCTCCCCTCGCCCTCCAACAATTATGCTTATGCGACAGGTCGTGGAGCTCACCGTGTTCGTGGGGGACACGCTAGGGTCATGGTGAAATTCGCCATTTTCGCTTACATTGCAGACGACTTGGTTATCTTGTCGATAAATACTTTGTAAAGCATCCCCACCTCCGTCCCTAGGCTCATGCTAGTACTGTCGAGTCTTAGGCTCTATTTGGTTGGGTTGTTGCTGATGGAAAACTGTTGATGAACTGCTGCTGATTGAAAAAGTGTTGATTCTGGAAAACAGAGTTTTGCTAAAAAACTGTTTGGGTAAAACAGAGTTTACAAAACGGAGTTTTCCAAAAGTTTGTTTGGATACAAAACGGAGTTTTGTAGTTAAATTTTTTTCTTCAAAATTTAAAGTATCAACCATTTAAATAATGAAAAGATAAAATTTTTCATTGAAATAACACAACACCAAATAAAGGTTCATTCATAACACCAACAATAAAAGTCCATTCATACATTTTTGAAGTTCTAGGATCTAGCCTCATACAGTTGATCAGCAATAATATTACGTAGGGCGATCATCTCCTCTACCTAAATTTGGCCCTAATGAGAGGATCATATGTTGTACATGCCCTCACTAACTAGTAACAATGTTGTACATGCTAAATAAGAGTAAAGAAACCATAAGAATTGTAACCCTAATGAGGGAACACAAGTGTGGCACATTCATTGAAGAGGGAGGTCGGAAGTAGGAGGAATGAATCACGAGATTAGCTTCCCGCCGCCGCCGAGAGAGATCGTGGACGCCGCCGAGAGAGAGAGGGATGCTGCCGTCGTCGACAGAGATCGTGGACGCCGCGACCAAAATAGATCGTGGATGCTGCCGAAGAGATCGTGGCCGCCACCGACGAGTTGTGCGAGGCTCGTGCACCGGGGAGGAACGCCGCCGTCGTCGGCGAGAGGGATTGACGCCGTCGTCGTCGTCGATGGGGAGAAGAACGCGGAAGTAGGGTTTCGGCTTCTGCTGATGACCGCGAAATAAAGTTGCGGACGGGAGTAAATAGAAAACAACGGATTATAAGAAATGCAGTTTGGGAAAAACGTGGAACCAAACACCGCTTTTTCTCCAAATAATGGTGCGGCCCCACCGCATAGCAACTAATAAGTCTTAACCAAACGCCACCTTAATCTTCATCACCCCTGCTCACCCGCAGCCAGAGTTCGACCAATGGTTCTCTTCAGTTCTTTCAAGTAATATATGTCCATTGACACTTCTTCAGGTACTGCACATGCTGCTACACAAGGAAAGTGACTCATTGACTTTGGTGCCACCAATCATATGACTGAGGACTCTCTTGTCTTCTCTCACTTTGAGAAGCATAATTGGTTACCATTGGGCTTTGTGGCAGACTGCTCTCTTGCTCCACTTTGTAGATTTGAAGTTGTTACCATTGCCTCTCTTCTCTAGTAGGACGACATTACATTCGTCCCAAATTTTCTTTGCAATCTATTAGCTGTCAGTGCTCTCTCACAATTACAATGCTCAATCTCATTTTGCTCTACTACATGTCTTTTTCAGGATCTTCAATTGAAGAGGCTGATTACTATTACGACCAAATGCAACACTCTTTACTACATGGACGATTTTCCTACTTTCTTTGCACCTGACATCTTTACTTATCTGCTCCAGTGGTATCTGTTACGCCCCCGAACATGGCACAGTTCTTTGGGCGCACTTACGCTCGTAGGCGGAAGAAGACGGCGAGCGGCAACGGGGCTGAACCATCCGGTTCAGCCCCCTCCATCTAAAAGGCGGCGGTGGGGGCTGAACCGATCCGGTTCAGCCCCATTGGGCGGCTGGCCGACCCCCTCTTGGGCCCGGGTATATTTTTACCCTGGGCCCCCTCTCTTGGGTTTATGCACATCATTATCAAGGTATTTCTCTTTCTCCTCCTCTCTAACCCTAATTTCTCCTTAATTTTCTCTTAGTTTTCTCTCCTCCCTCTTCTTCCTATCATTTGGTATCAGAGGATTCATCCTCCCATCATGGTGAACACACGCTCGCAAGAATAAATCAATCGTTTGGAAACCCTAAAGGAAAACTACATCAGATTGACGGATTCGGTGACCGCCATTGAAGAAGAGATGGGGGCGTCCGCGCAACGGTTGGAAGAGTGGATCGATGTCCGCATGGAAGAACTCAAAACCCTAATTAAGGGGAAATCACCGACGCTTGAAGAGGCCGCAGAAACGGCCGGGTCGGCCGATCCGTTCCGCGCGGGGACTGGCGTGGGTCGCGCGGGCTCTGGATCCGCCGGATCGGGGGGCAGCGGGGTGGCGGCGACCTGGGGGGGGGGGTGCAGGGCTCCTTTACGGGGGGATCCGCCCCTTACGGGGCACCGGACGACACCGGGGCACCACCGCCGTGGTGGTGGATCAACGACGAGCAAGGGGGGGGGGGGGAACAGCCGCCGGATTTTACCCCCGCCCAATGACGTCGGCCAGCCCGGGGGATTGGGAACCGGGGCTCCTTGGGGCGGCCAACCTCATCAGGGGTATCCGGGGCCACCACACCATGGCTACCCTGGTGCTTACGTTGGCCCTATGGAGCAGAGGCAACCGACATGGAACCGGCAAGGGCAAGTCGCTCCGCGGGCTTACATGCCTCCGAATCTCACGCGTATGAATTTTCCAAAATTCAAAGGAGGGGACGCCTTGGAGTGGGTGCAGAAGACCGAGCTTTTTTTCAGTTCCCAAGAAGTTCCGGAGGCCCAATGGGTGCAACTGGCTTCTTTCCACTTGGAGGAAGACGCCTTTCAGTGGACGCAGTGGTTTCTGAGAAGCAGAGACTATGTGCCCTGGGTTGATTTTGTGGACGGTTTCACCGCACGGTACGGTCCACCGGAGTATGAGGACTTTGAAGCTCTTTTGCACAAGTTACATCAGACAGGAACAGTGACAGAGTATCGTACCGAGTTCGAGAAATTAGCCAATCGGGTGCACTGGGAAGAGAAAACGTTGCTCAGTTGTTTTGTCTCCGGGCTGAAGGAGCATCTACGTGATGAGGTCCGAGCATACATGCCCCGCAGTCTGAATCATGCCATCAGTCTAGACCGTATTCAGGAAGAGCGATTCAACCGGCAACGTTTCCGCACCACGGGGAGGACGGGTACTGTACCTACGACCGCTCGCAGGGAGACATAGGCGGCCGACAAGCCGACCGTGACGCGTCTATCGTGGGCCGAACTGCAAGCATGAAAAGAGAAGGGTCTATGTTTCAACTGTGAGGAAAAGTTTGCGCCCGGGCACAAATGTCAGAAGATACAGGTGTTCATGCTCCATGAGGATGTGTCCGCCGAGATAGCCTCCGAGACCGAGTTGGAGGAGGATTTGGACTTGACCGAGCTCGGGGTGTCCATACACGCCATGGAGGTATCCAATCCCCCCCTCATGATGTGGATTGCGGGAAAGATTAGCCAGGAGAAGGTGATGATTCTGGTGGATAGCGGGAGCACCCACAATTTCATGTATCCCAAGGTGGCAGAAAAGGTGGGACACGCGATTGATAAGGGGGCCTCCTTCCACGTCGTGGTGGCCGATGGAAGCAAGCTATAGTGTGAAGGCGTCATGAGAGGGGTTGAGCTGCGGTTATAGGGGTACACAGGGCGTACGGATGTATATCTTCTACCCATTCGGGGGTCTGACACGGTGCTTGGGGTTCAGTGGTTGCAGCAGCTACGACGTGTTACTTTTGATTGGGACCAGATGACGATGGAGTTCTTACAGTACGGACGGCAGTATTGTCTGGACGACCTTAAATCATCTCCGATGAAGGAAATATCCCTTTGAAGCTTGGATCAACTGGAGGGTCAAGGAAGCCTGATGACAGTAGTTATGGGAGTCGGACCGGCACCCCCGGAACTCCCCGTTGCACCCGCTCAGATACAGGCATTGTTGGCTCAGTACTCCGATATCTTTCAAGCACCCCGCTCACTTCCCCCTCCGCGATTCAGAGATCACCAGATCGAGCTTAAGCCAGGCGCCGAGCCTACCAACATCCGACCATACCGCTACCCGTACGTCCAAAAGGTTGAGATTGAGCGCAGTGTTCGGGAAATGCTTACCGCAGGGATTATCCGCCCCAGCACCAACTCCTTCTCACCCCTATCATTTTAGTGAAAAAGAAGGCCGACACATGACGTTTTTGCGTGGATTATCGCGGTCTGAACGCATCCACTATCAAAGACAAGTTCCCTATTCCGCTGATCGAAGAATTATTAGACGAGCTACACGGCCCTCGCCTCTTAACCAAGCTCGACCTCAGGTCGGGCTACCACCAGATTCGGATGCGCGAGGAGGACATTCACAAGACGGCCTTCCGTACGCACGATGACCACTATGAGTTCTTGGCGATACCCTTCGGGCTCACCAACTCCCCGTCTACGTTCCAAGCAGTCATGAACGAGATCTTTCGGCCTCTTCTCCGGAAGTCAGTGTTGACCTTTTTTGATGACTTCCTCATCTATAGCACCAGTTGGGAGGAGCATCTGGCCCATGTTGAGCACGTTTTCTCCCTTCTCCGCCAACACCAGCTATATGTTAAGCAGTCCAAATGTTCGTTCAGGAAAGAGAGGTGGAGTACCTGGGCCATGTGGTCTCCGTTTGTGGGGTCAAGGCGGACCCCAACAAGAACGACAACATGTTATCCTGGCCTCGTCCTCAAACGGTCCGAGCATTACGGGGGTTCCTGGGCCTCACGGGGTACTACAGACGCTTTGTCAAGGATTATGGCAAGATCGCTCGGCCACTAACGCAACTGTTGCAAAAAGACGCCTTCCAGTGGTCTGCTGAGGCGGAAGTGGCATTCCAGGCTTTTAAAGGGGCCATGACGATTACCCCGGCCCTCGCCCTCCCGGATTTCACCAAGGAGTTCGTATTGGAAACCGATGCGTCTGACGTTGGGATTGGCGCGGTGCTGATGCAAGAGGGCCGACCACTCGCCTTCTACAGCAAGACATTAGCACCCTGCACGTTGGGGCTTTCTACGTATGAGAAGGAGATGCTGGCAATTATTCATGCAGTCGCCATGTGGCGGCCTTACTTGTTGGGACAACATTTCAAGATCCACACCGATCATCAAAGCTTGAAGCACTTTCTGGATCAACGAGTCTCTTCCCCGCTACAACAAAAATGGGTGACGAAACTTTTGGGCTACGATTATGAGATTCTCTACAGACAGGGGAGGGAGAATGTGGTGGCCGACGCTCTATCCCGTCTACCGGAAGGCACCTGCGCCCACATTTCCGGGCCTCTGCTCGACTCTCTGGATGATATTCAGGAGGAGGTCTTGCGGGATCCTATACTCCGGGCCATAGTGGAGGCTCTCCGTTAGGGCCAGCCTACTACACCAGGCTACCGGCTGTTAAACGACCGACTCTACTATCAGAACCGGGTGGTCATTCCGCCACACTCCGCTTGGAAGACGGTTATGATGCATGAGTTTCACTCCTCCCCGACCGACGACCATGCGGGCATACTTCGGACCCTCCAACGTGCACGGGCGAATGTTTTTTGGCCAGGCTTACGACGCGACATCCAGCGGTTTGTGCAGCAGTGTGAGATATGCCAACGTCAGAAGCACGAGACGACCTCACCCGCCGGCCTCCTCACACCTTTGGAGATTCCGCAACATATTTGGGAGATCGTGTCCATGGATTTCATCGACGGGCTGCCAAGTCCCAGGGCAAGACAGTCATCCTGGTGGTGGTTGACAAGCTTTCCAAATATGGCCACTTCTTGGCTCTCAACCATCCGTACACTGGCGAGTCCATCGTCGATCTTTTCGTCCGCGAGATTGTCCGTCTTCACGGCATCCCGAGTGCCATCATTTCCGACCAGGACCCGCTCTTCGTGGGCAACTTTTGGCGGGAGCTCTTTCGCTTATAGGGCACTTGCCTCCACTTCAGCACGACGAATCACCCCCAGAGAGATGGCCAGACAGAGGTTCTCAATCGGGGGCTGGAAACATACCTCTGTTGTTTTGTGATGGACGAGCCGCGGACCTGGGCCAGCTGGCTCCATTGGGCAGAATACTGTTACAACACATCCCATCACTCCGCTAGCAAAATGACCCCATTTGAGGCCGTATATGGTCGCCCCCCGCCTTCTTTGAGCAGCTACGAACCAGGCAGCACAGCTTTACCAGCAGTGGACAGGGCTCTCCGCGATAGGGACCACACTCTCGTCCTTCTCCGGGCAAATCTCCGTACCGCACAGGATCGCATGAAGGCCCAGGCCGATAAGCATCGCAAGGACCGAGATTTTGTTGTAGGCGATGACGTCTTCCTCAAGCTCTGCCCCTATCGGCAGGTGTCAGTGGCCAGCCGGTCGAACCAGAAACTAGCCCCTCGCTACTACGGGCCTTTTCGAATTCTACACCGGGTGGGGCCGGTGGCCTATACTTTGGCCCTTCCCCCAGGGTCACGCATTCATCCGACCTTCCATGTGTTCGTATTGAAGCAGAAGATCGAAGACAATGTGGCAGCGAGCACCCTTCTTCCCGAGGCCACGGTCGCGGGCGAACTGTGGCCACTTCTAGAGGATATCCTGATGCTCAAGTGGAAACGACGGGGCACCGAGTACCGCCCCGAACTCCTTGTCAAATGGAAGCACCTGCCCAAGGCACACAATTCTTGGGTTGATTTGTTGGAATTCCGGGAGCTCTACCCAGACTACCACCTTGGGGAAAAGTTGGTTCTTGATGGGGAGGGGAATGTTACGCCCCCAAACATGACACAGTTCTTTGGGCGCACTTACGCTCGTAGGCGGAAGAAGTCGGCGAGCGGCAACGGGGCTGAACCATCCGGTTCAGCCCCCTCCATCTAAAAGGCGGCGGTGGGGGCTGGACCGATCCGGTTCAGGCCCATGGGGGGGCCGACCGTCCCCGTCTTGGGCCCGGGTATATTTATACCCGGAGCCTCCTCTCTTGGGGTTATTCACATCATTATCAAGGTATTTCTCTTTCTCCTCATCTCTAACCCTAATTTCTCCTTAGTCTTCTCTTAGTTTTCTCTCCTCCCTCTTCTTCCTATCAGTATCACTGTCTCAATCATCCTCCGCTACGTCTTCTTCAGGAGCTCCTGCCATCTTTCAAGTCGGACTCTGTTTAGAATACGAAGATTGCCAACCTTTGTAAAAGTTAGATTCATTCTTTTGACCTTGTTCATTCAGACATCTTGGGTCCTAGTCACACCAAGTCTGTTGGCGGCGAAAGTCGGTATTTTGTTTCTTTTATTAAAGATTTCTCTCGATATATTTGAGTGTATCTTTTGAAGGAACAATCTGAGTTCTTTTTCGTTTTCTATAAATTTTATAATAAAATTTGCCCTCAATTTGTTTTACCACTTAAAATATTAGGACCAATAATGCCAAGGAATACATAGCCAACAGTTCTTATTTTTCTGCAACGCTAATGAAATTATTCATTAAATCAGTTGTGTGTATACCTCACAACAAAATAGAGTGGCAGAAAAGAAAAATCACAATCTCCTTGATGTTTCTCAAACACTCCATTGCCAGATGAATGTTCCCCGCTCTTATTGAGGTCATGTCATTTTTATTTTTTGTTTTCTCATTAATCGTCTTCTTTTTTCTACTCTTCAAGGCAAGACATCTTTTCTCTTCTTCATCCGGATGGTATGCCTTTTTACCTCACCCCTCGTGTGTTCATTATACTACTTTCGTTCACACTCCTACATTTGGTTGGGACAAACTCTCAGCTTGTGCCACCAAATATATTTTCATGGGGGTATTGTCCTTCTCAGAAGGGATATCACTATTTCGACCATATCTCCAAACATCAATACGTCTCTGCAGATATCACGTGCTTTGAGTTTACCTCTTTTTTACATATACGGTGAGTCTCTTACACTTGATATTCCTTCTCTCTATCCTCTTTAACCCTGTTTCATCCTTCCCTATCATTCATGCTCTTCCATCAGATCTCCCACATCCGACACCAGTCCTTGAAAATATACCACCTCTTTCACCTATTCCTTATCATTATAGTCGACGCCCTACTTCCCCCATCTTCACACCTTCCACTCCAACGCCCTCGCTATTAGCTCCCGGGCTAGCTCTCTCCTCTTCAGACGATTCCTTCAACACTGCAGACTCGGACCTGGATTCCCATTGCTCTGCAGAAGGGGGGGGGGGGGTAATGGGGAGCAAACAACATCCTTACTAATATTGTGTCTTATGCCAATACTAGTCCTTCATGTAGCAGGTTTACTTGGGCGCCCTCTATCATCATCGTACTGATTACCTATCATGAAGCCCTTCATATATCTTGCTGGAAAGCGACCATGGATGAGGAAATCTCTGCTTTAACATTGCTGCTTACTTGAACTCTTGTTCCTACCACTTCTAGAGACGATGTTGTCCGTTGTTGTTGGGTCTTTGTCATCAAGTTTTTCCTGCACCATTGATTGCTACAAGGTTCGTCTGATTTCAAAGGCTTTCATTCAGACATATGTTATTGATTTCTTTGACACCTTCTCTTTGGTTATCCGTATCGGTTTTATTTATGTACTCTTCTCCGTCGTTGTTAATCAAAATTGACAAATGCCTTAACCTGATATCAAAAACGGTTTCCTTTACGGTGATTTGCATGAAGCTATCTATCTTGAGCGATCTTCTAGTTATGTTACTCAAGGGGAGTCTCAAGTGTGCAAACTTCAGAAGGTCATTTATGGTCTTAAATAAAGCCCCCATGCCTGCTTTAACAAGTTTAACCATGTCGTCTCTGCCATTGACATCTCTAGAAGCAATGCTTATTACTCTTTCTTTATACAAATGACTGGCTGTTCTTGCTGTCTACTTAAATGACATTTTTTTTACCTGCGATGACTCCTCTGGAATAGAAATAACAAACACACATCTTCAAAAACACCTTTTTACAAATGACATGGGCTGGTGGAGACCAGCCCAGGTCAGGTCGACGCAAAAGTGCCCGACGTCGCATCCGACCGGACCCTTATCGACATTGAATTTACATGTTTATTTTTATGTTTTGTGTTCAAATTTGTGTGTCAACAAAAAATATAATTACATATATATATATATGTGTGTGTGTGTGTGTATGTGTGCTGTTGAGAGAGTGTGAGTATATATATATATAAGAATATAAATATATGTAGTTATAGTTATGTGTAAGTATAGGTCAAAAATAAGCTGGCCCGGTTCGCTGTTCATCTCTCCCGATCCCGCCAAGCTCCCGTCTCCGCCATTGTTGACCGCAGGAGCTGCGGATTTCACGCTCGAACACACGCCGAAGCAGCACAGTAACGCCACCAGAGGCCATGATAACTATAACCACACTCCACGAGCTACACTCCGACGGTTTCAGCCTGTCCAATCTCCTCCATGGTCGCACGTTCCATACTTTAGATGGTTAGGGATTTCTGTTTTTTCATTTCTTTCCTTCTCTGTTGTAACCCTATAAAAATGATGTATTTTGTATTTTCGTTTGGTGATGCATATTGATGAAAATGATGAAAGATTTTGCTGCGATTGTTTCTCATGTGAGGTAAGATGAGTAGGAGTTAGAGATTAAGCGCGATTAAGCTCTGTGTGAGCCATTGTAGGTGATTGATGAATATTTTGAGATTAAAACTGATTTGCTGTGTGCTTGCCCTCTAATGGTAGGGATAATGAACAGTGATTTGATTCACTGTTGTAAGGTCTAAAATTAAGGAATAGTAACATTTAGGTTGCTGTGAAGTTGATTCCTGTATGAGATAGGGATTGGCTGTAGTTCATTGCAGGAGTTTAGAGTTAGTGAATAGTTAGGAAATTGGGATTTTGATTCTACTGTGGGAATCTTGTTCCACTTAAGCGTTAGAGATTTCGTGGAGCCACCGCGAGTGATAGAGATTTCGTGGAGCCTCGAGTGTAAGAGCAAGTGAATTTTAGGTTTGTTAGTTTGTGACTTTCCTTACTTTGTTAAGTGATTCCGTGGAACCACCTCGTGTGAGGGAGTGAATTTATTCTTTGGTGCTCGTGTGCGATAGCGTCCGACCTCGGAGCGGAGATCGAAGGTGACGAGGAGTTCCTCGCGTGATCGCCAACGACTTCGAAATACGGAAGACGCTTCTTTCCGTGGGTAATTGTTTCTATCTCTTCCTTTGTGTGTGCCTCAATATTTTCTTGTAGATAATAGTCTCGTTGTTGGGTTTTCATCCTAGTTTTGTCAGCGAACGTTACGTCGAAAACTCCAAACGGAAACGTATTTGGAGTTCACAATTTCTGTTTTGCTACGACAAAGGGAACAGAACGAAAGTTGCGAGCTTCCTTCCCGGATTTAAAATTGAACCATTTTATTAAGAAAATTCATTTTTCTAACAACGTAGTGAATTTCGTGCTGTACAAAATTACGTTGCTTAATTTCATAAACTCTGTGCAACGCCCGCTCAAATTTGTTTTAAAAAAACATATTTCGTTGCATTCGGTTAGGGTTTCCTTGAAAAAGCCGACAGACGCGCAAACCCTATGCGCCGTCCTGCATTAATTTTGTATCAGAGGCGGAGGTTCTGAAATTTTTCCAAGTTTTGGGATCCGCCCTGCGTAGAATAGGAACCCACATAACATCTTAGTTTTAAAAAAAAGAATTTTTTTTTTAGCATCCTCATTGCATTTGACTTGTGTGTCCTCCTGCATCGACGTAGTGATAGGGTTCGTCGAGTTGAGCGTGGTCAATCGAGTCGTGTGAGCGAAGGGAATGAACCACCCCCGTGGTTTCTTCCATTCACCCACCAAATAACCGAGTTGAACATGTTCATGCGAGAAATGTTAGAAAACTTTAGAGGTAGGGTGAATAGCTTAGAAGTACCCCCTCGAGCGTCAATGCCACCTCAAAGTTCGAGATGGGCATTCTGTCCGTGCACGTTACGATGTTTCTCATCACTATGTGGAAAGGTCTACCTTTAGGAGAAATCCTTATTTGAGGATCACAACTTCACTTATACCCACTCCCATAGTACCTCATCTCAGAGATCTGTGCGATACTTTGATGATTATCCTCGATCACAGTGCATTACTGCCAGAGAACGTGTTGATCCTCCAATACGATCTCATTATGCTAGAGACGGTCAGTACGATGACTATCGTCGTTATTATCCTCATACCCAAATGGATCCTAGTGGCTCTTCGACACCGTATTTTGAGGATAGAGTTCAGTATCACTCTAGTTACCGATACTACACGCCTCCTTTATATGAGGAATCTGAGTCGGTATATGCGCGATCACCACCGTATGTTCGTAGGACTCATGCCTATCCACGAGTACGTCATGATTATGTTATGGACGCTCATCAAGATTACCCTCAAAATACCTATAGAGGTTACTATCGTCGAGAGTACATCACACCTAGTGATCCTTCTAGATTTTCGAAGACGAACATGACGATAGTTAGTAAGGGTCAGCAAGGGCATTCCACTGCCCAAAGCAGAGAGACATCACCCACTCTGTCTGATATTCTAGTACAGGATGTGTGGAGTCAACCCCCATGTGAGTCGGTTCCACTTAGTGAACCCGTCCTTGATTCGCAATCTACTAGTTCTCTTTTGAGTGTAGATTCCTTGCACACTTCACCTGGTGGTGCACCGAGTCACATCACCACACCCGATGACGCATCAAGTCACATCACCACACCTGATGACGCACCGAGTGATATTACGATCGGGAGTCGAGAGCTTAGTAGTGATTTCGAGGTAGTCACCCCTACCTTTTCCGGGAGTACGACCCCTTCTAATGAGTTGCTTCTGGAGGACCATCACTCTACTGATGGGTTCTTTGACGACCCTCCTATGGAGCCTCCAGATGAGCCACCTCATCCATGTGTGGATGAGCTTAGTCTGAGTAGTACACTTGCGAATTTTAAGACATGGATACCTACTCCAGTGTCGCCCTTGATGTCGATAGTGTTTCTGCGAGATGGTTTTGGATGTGATGGTGGGCTGTTGGGAATGATGTTTGGGCTGTTGGAGTGGAGTTGGGGAAGCTGGGAAGAACTTCTGAGTGCAGGAATTGGAAACTGGGCAGCAGGATTATGTCCAGGAAGGCTAGATTGAATCTAGAAGAAGGGGGCAGTTATAGGCAGCTCAGTTGGTTTCCTGCAGCATTTTTTAGTGAATTCTTGGCATGGTGCTCTAGGTGGGAGTAATGAAATGGAGTAATAGAGCGCTACAAGGGTTGTCCTAGGATGGAACTGTGGGAAACAGACTAGGGCCTCATTTGGTGCAGAGGTGAGGCTGTGCGGATTTCATTCGCGCCGCGCAACGGCGACCGCGGTTCCTGCGGCGCGGATGAAATCCGTGCGATTCCGCCTATTTTTAGCGGTAGGGCTGATCCTCACTTCCTGGCCATGGCCCCATCAAACAACACAGTGCTGCGGCCGCACGGTGCTGTCTGCCCGACCGCGGTGGATCAGCCCCGCCAAACGAGGCCTAGGAGGCTAGTGGGTCAAGGGGCATAATTTCTGGGAAATTGGGACTCGTTTTCATTTCCTGCAATTGAGGTTAACAAGAATGAAGGTGGAGTTTGGCTATGCAGGAAATGGAGATTTGAAGGTGGTTATTTCCTGAAAGGAGTTAGTGGCAGTTTTTGGTTGTTATGAGTGAGGATGGGTAGTTATATGGAAGATGAGGTAGTTTTTAAGTGAATATGGATTTCGGGGACGGACAAGATGTAGTTACAGCAGGAAACTAGGAATAACAGCTGTTACGAGCAGTTTTTGGATGGTTAAAATGGAAGTTTATTGAGTGGTGGGGTAGTTATGGGGAGTGGTGTGATTAAGAAAAGTAGTTACCTTGACTTAGCACTAGGGGGCCACAGAATCGGCACCATGAGATGACCGCCAGAGCCCAAAATCTCTCCAAATTCCGCACTTTCTGAAAATCAGCCCTAGACCCCTATTTATAGACTTAAGAGTTCACTATGGATGGTCAAGACGTGCAGAACATAAATCCTATAATTTACATTAAATAAAAATACAAAAATAAATGAAATACATAAAAATATGGCCTCATTGCACTGAACGCGACTACCGGCTCAGATCTTCTATCGGATGCTTCTATCTGCGCCTCTTGCTTATGCAGATTCATGCGGGCTCCAACAAGTCACCACGCCCTCAATCCGTGATCCCATCAAATATTCTCAATGATTGATGATTGTTTTTGTTGGTGTCTATTATCCTAGTTTTTCAATTCTAGTAACCCATTTAAGCTTGGATGGCCCTTCCAGTTTGTTAATCACTTTCTTGGAAATAGTAGCTACCACGAGATTGTTTGGAATATAAACTTCTAAAAAATTGGCTCAGGGAGGTGCATCTTTCTTTGATAAAAATCCATTACATATCATGTAATGCTCTAAACCGAGCTAAACCTGAGCTGCTTAAGTCTTGTTGTTTCATTTGCGGATTGGACTAGCTCTAGCCAAGCTTTAACACGTGAACGTTTAAAATCTTGTTCAAGTTTTAGTTCATATATTGTCAAGTTGAACAAGAGTTGATTTAAAATAAAAAGTCAACTTGATGACAATCAAATGCATAAACAATTTCTTGATTGATGTCATCAACTGCAAAAGTCATAAACAATTCCAAGGTATTTATGTATATAATTCAAATGTGTTATCACTTTTTTAAATTTTTTTAATCATTGGTCACATCATAATGATGTTTATTTTCAAAATGCCAAATTTATTTATTTAATCTTGTGCAGAAACAATAAAATCTTTGTCCACCTTCATATTTACTTACTGCTTGTTTTACTTCACTAAATTTAGCCATACTAATCTCATAAAGTACCAAATTGCATACAATTCCAATTGAAATAACAGTACCACATGTATAAGGAGTTTTAATCGGTCTAGTGTAGCTTGAGAAGTTAAGGAATCTATTTTTATCTTGATCTTACATTTGAAGTTTCATTCCATCACTGCTACATATTTTTCGTTTTTACATTTCCATTCCAACTGCATAAATGGCAGTTTTTCTTTTGTTACTACTTTCAAATTTCTTACACTGTTTTATAACCCCTTCTGATCAATTATTTATTGCTTCTGTACAGACCTGCCTTTTCAACAATTATTGCCAGTTGGTTGATCCCGAAATCGTACGACAAGAATTGGGCCATTTAAGAGCTTTACATATTGATGGAATTGTTGTTGATTGCTGGTGGGGATTTGTAGAAGGTTGGAGTCCAAATAAGTATCAGTGGTCTGGTTACAGGGATCTGTTTAATATAATCCGTGAGTTCAAGTTGAAAATGCAGGTATTCAGCTTGACTTAATTCCATGTCTGTAATGATTTTCCTTGAAAGTTTCTCTTCTCTTATAAATACTGGTTGAGCTTCATTTATTCTCTTTCCGTTAAATCAAAAATTATCTTTACTTAAAATAAGTTATATATTCTGTAACGCCCTGGTCTACTGTGAGTGCGCTACAGGTCTGCAGACCAATGACCCCAACCCATCTCCATGAATATGATTATCCGCAATCGCTAATTCCAATGGCAGATTGCTGTGGCTGGAGCTTGAACCGCAGACCTCCTAGATAAGGGAGCTCTAATTTGGTCCTCATCACAACTCAATTGGTGATGAGGACCAATTTAGAGCTCCCTTATCTAGGAGGTCTGGGGTTCAAGCCCTAGCCTCAACAACCCGCCATTGGAATTAGCGGCTGCGACCAATTAAATCCGCGGAGATGGGTTGGGGTCACTAGTCTGCAAACCTGTAGCGCACCCTTAGTAGACCGGGGCGTTACATAAAAGGTGCGGCTCAATTGGTGATGAGGACCAGTTTAGAGCTCCCTTATCTAGGAGGTCCGGTGTTCAAACCCCAACATCAACAACCCGCCATTGGAATTAGCGGTTGCGACCAATCAGATCCATGGAGATGGGTCGGGGTCACTAGTCTGTAGACCTGTAGCGCACCCACAGTAGACCGGGGCGTTACATATTCAAGCCAAATAGGAATCATGCTGTTATAAAAGTGGATTTTTAGTGATAAGTGCATGAAATGCCGTAGGATCTCTTTTGCCACATCTCATTAAAGCGTCACATTTTTCTACACGTATGATAGGGTCCTTAAGAGGTTTAGACCTCATTTGCTATAATTAAATTCAGATTATTGTAACATGAATCTCACGCCCAAATCTCTCTCTCTCTCTCTATATATATATCAGTTAAACTTAGTAAGGGAGGACCTCTGAAACCCCTCAACACGCTTTTAAGTTTTAACCCTTGTTGTGGTCATTAATTCTTGAGCCATTGTAATATTTTGGTGTCTTGGAGTGGGAGCTTCTTTATACCTCTTGGGCATGGGCAAGTGGCCCGGTAGATAGGATCTTTATTTTCTCTCATCCTTTACTAATGTGCCCTTGTCACTTCTCTCTTGCACGTTGCTTGGTCAAGAAGTTGTGGTCCATTGAATGTTAGAAATATCCACGAACAAAACATGTTTCAACACCATAAATCTAGTTAACGAGGATATATCTACCATATGTGGCTAACAACAACGAAATGACAAGAGGGACCTTGACGACTCCTAAATCCTATGATGGAATTTGTCACGAGGAAGGACCTTTTCCAACACGCCTCTCCTTCCCAACGTTTTGCCTATCACCAGGATTCTGACTAACATCGTCACTACCTTCATTGCAATGAACCAAACTTACCTCCAGACTCGTCGCTTGAGACTGTCCTCGTCCATGCAGAGATTTGCTAATCATTCTAAGAGATTCAAGCACCATTGCAGCCAAGACATTCATCAATTTCCTTCCCTTGTCATTTTTTTCCCAAACCTCATCACCATCTACGTCCCCATAGCTTATGACACTTACATCCTCCACTTTTGTTCCCTTCTCCCCATCATAGCATGCTCCCCATCTCAAGGCTAACACCCTTGATTTCTTAATAGCTTAAAACCCTCAGCACTGCAATGCATTCGACTCCCACTCCTCACTTTGCTTCACAATAAACCACCACTCTCCCCCCATATATGATCCTTCCCTTTTTTCTCACCCTATCGTTCCTATCCCCGTCATCACTTGCATCTCCCCCATACATTTCCATTGACCATCATCCCCGACCACATCACTAGTCAGGGCTTCCACGCCCCCTTCCCCACTGCCTTTCACAGTCTCACCTCACCCGAACCGCGAGTTCCCCCCCCCCAAGCTCTTCTCGCATATTGCTTCAAAACTTCTGCTCACCGCTTCGCCACTTTTTGCCCCACCTCCACCAACATTGTCGACCTCATAGCCCTTCATCCTTACTCACGACCCCCAAACTCAATTTCATTGTTGAGCCCAATGTTGTAATTGAGCCCAATTTTGCGGACGACTAATCTGAACACCACCAATTGCAAGCCCGCCTTTCTTTCCTCCAACATCATCTTTGATTCTGACTTCCACATCCTTCCTATATCTCATCATCAAAATAACACTGATGCCAACCTTAGAGCACCTCACTAGATACTATGCCAAATCCTTTTTGTCTTATTTTACACAATATCCATTCTGGCGCCCGGTTTTTTTCTTATTTCCGTCAAGGTGTCTCACAATTTTTTTTTCCAATTTAACCCACCTGAATGTACCAATCCATCCAATTTGACCAACTTTCAACTTAATTTATTCATTTTTATAGAAAGCCCCCTTAAGAGGGCTCATTGTACTCTTATTCTTCTTTAGTCCCACGTTTCCAATTAGAGATTGTTGTAACCTCTCTACTATCTATATAGATGGGAGTTTCAATGTATTGAATATTGATATAATAAAACCTTGATTCCGTTGATTTAACATAATATCAGAGCCTACCATTTCAAGAGACTAGCCTACTCGCATTTCCGGATTTCTGTCATCGATGCTGAGTTTCTCATGTCAATTTACTCTTGTGGTCATCCTCTTGTGAACAACTCACTGACCTCTCTCAGCTTGAAAAACTTGCTCGACCTTCCCGCGAGTCCTTTGCTCAGCTCGCCCTTTTCTCGCATGAGGACCTCAATCCCTCAAGCTCTCGCCTTGAGCCCTTCATCTCATAGTCGACTCTTTTGCATATTACTCATGCTAAACTCACAAAAAGAGCTCACAATACGGTTCTCGCAATTCAGTTTTCACACATCGCTCTCGCCAAACTAGTAGGTCGAGCTCACGACTCAATTCTCACTCATGATCTTGTTCCTGCTCGTAATGCAATTCTCACACGCAATCCGATTCTTCACGACTAGATGGATTTTAGCCTCACGAGCTCACTAGATGGAAGGTCCTTGACGTCGACTAAACAATTCAGAACTCTCGCGTAAGACTTCTCATCGAGATCACTCGCTTAAAATTCACCCCTCGCTGAGACCTTATCGAGGATAACTATCACTGAAATCTTTCACCCCTCGCTGAGCTCTCTCATCGAGATCTTTAACCTCTTGCAATGACCTCTTGCCAAGACTGTCTCCCGTGCGCTTTCCGTAGAGCTTCTGCCCATAGATCTTTCCCAAAGTCTCATGGGAATGGATTAATTTGTCCAGATTCATGTTCTGGAGCTTTCCTTCAACATTAGAATACATGAGTCGGTCATTCACTTCCTTTTGTACCGGTCATGACATCTGTTGCAGGCTAGTCCATAATGCATTAGGCTCTGTTTGGCGCGATGGAGGCGACTGGAGAAGCAGTGGTGAAATAATCAGCTATTTTATAGAGTGGTGACAGAATCTGTGAAACTGTTTGGAAGAATATCATTTGTAGTGAAGTTTTCTTCCAGACGGGATTGAGGTTGAAGATGATGGTTTGATTCCAGACCGGATGGAGGTTGAAGATGATGGTTTCGTTCCAAATGGGACTGGGGTCTTTCAATTTGATTGCTATTCACCGTCGAAGGGTTAGTGGAGAAAGTTTGCAGGCAGATGAAGTTAATAATTCTTGAACCCTAATCGATGACAAACCCCTCTTCTGTGCATTACTGCACTGCCGCCGGCGAATCAAGCCGTTAACCCTAATCGATGCCAAACCCCTCTTCTGTTCGTTATTGCACTGTCGCCGACAAATCAAGCCCTTCGTCCGCTCTCTACTTGTTCATGCGTTTGAGAGGGACTGCGACAGATCCTTTTCCGGCCACCAACAACTCTGCGTTGGACGAATGGAAGGAAGCGAGGGCCTTGCCTTGGAGCAATGCGAGTATGATGAACAGAGGGGGCACACGGGAGTGACATTTCACGACTCCAAAAGCCTTGTTGTTCGCTGCCGCGTCCTGGAGTCTTGAGAAAATATCACGACTCAGAATCGTAATATTTCCGTGATTTCACTACGGTGGCAGTGTGAACAACGGGATGTAAATATTTGTTTGGGGAGGCGGATTACAAATCTGCGGCGTGCCGCTGTCAAAACGCCGCGCTAAACAAAGCCTTAGTAGCTTTGTTGGAGATGATCAAAGGCGGAGGAGACCAAAGACAGAGAAGCCGGTGGGGGGTACTACGAAGTCAGAACCGAGGTTGCCTAATCAGGGTGTGCTCGAGAGAGTGAGAGCTGCCACAATCTCTTGCAAGGGAGCTCAAAATGTGTTTTTCCGCAATCTCAGAAGGAGCTCAACTTCTTGTGGCTAGATCATCAAATTCTGTCGATGTCAGCTTCCTCCAATTTAAATAGAAATGCCTTTTGAAGTGATGGCTTTCAATATAGTCCTCATCGCAGTTATAACATAATACTTATGCACGTCTTTTAGACATTTCTGCATGGGACAAATGATAGAAGATTGGGGGTGGGTTACGCTTGAGTCTTCTGTCCTGATTCCCTTGGACTTCACCTATGTCTAAATAGCCCATTTGATCCATATGTTGTCGAATTTCATACAACTTGGCTAAACGCATATCAGTAGTACTGTAACAGTTCTGTTTTTAAGCAAAACCACAAACCAAACTACCTCTATGTGATTCCAAAAATTTGGAACCGATCCGAACCGTGCAAACCATTGTAACCAAATCGAATTGAACCAAACCGAACTGAATGGTTTGTTTTGGTTCGGTTTTGATGGTTTTAAAAAAGAAATATGAATACATAATCTTAGAGAAATTTTTAATAAACATAGTTGCATACTTGCATACATGAAGCTTATCACTGTGACTCACGTGAGAAGAGAAACATTGCTTGACTCCAGTCAATAACTTAATGTGACACATTAAGTTTTTATTAAACTGCTACCATGCCAACCGTGATGCCCAAATAAATCAAACATATTATGATACTAAATTACTAATGTTAATGTAAGTGCTAATACAGTTCGGTTCGACTCGGTTTGGTTTGACATTCAAAATCGTGAACCGAACCAAACTATGATTTTTCAAAATTGGAACCGTAACCGAATCACAACCTACTAAAACCGAAGCGTGTTGTTTAGTTTGATTTGATTTGGTTAGGTGGATCGGTTGGTTTCGACTTACACCCCTGCATAACAATAACTAAGTTTCCTGGAGCCTGAAACTCAATGTCGAATCGTAGTTGTTTGTGAAGTTCGATTGTAAGGATGCGACCTGCTGATCAAGTTGTATTAGTGTAACATGAGCTAAGGGGGCTTGAAATTGCTCCAGATACGCGTCTTAAGATCCCATTTACCGTAATATGATCAGTGTGTCGAAAGGATTGCTTCGGGAGGGGAAGGGACTGTCTCGCATACTGCAAAACCCTTTAAAGTCTTCCCAAGACATCCCTGATTTTTTTTTAATTTTCAAATGACCAAACCAAAGTTGAGCTGAATCCACAAGGCGGAAGGATGCCAAACTTATCCATTTTGCTATCGGTGTTTGTTGATGACTACAAAATTACTCATATTTGATGAGCTATCCCAATGGATACGTCTTCCCATTGTTGGTTAGGAATTCCAACTTGGTGTTGTAGGGAATAATATTAGCTCCATGATGTACATAGGTCGGGGGATCAACCTGTATAATAGGTGGAGGAGGTCCTTACTACTACTGATTTGGTCATGTGTTGAAACAATAATCACTTGGGCGACAGATGTGAATCCATCGATCCTGCTAGAGAGTGCAACAAGGGCGACCTGATGACTTCTTCAGTTTTTTGGTGTCGTACTTTAACGACGGATCGAGTTGTCATGAAAATGCGCATCAGTTCCATAAGATGACTCATTTGGTATGTGAAATCATCTGATATTGATAATTGGAGAGAGCAGGATGGTTGGAGCACGAGAGGAGGACCGGGTTACTGTGCAGTCTGAGTCCTCAAACACATAATTTGATGGTGTGTTCGAGTTGCCACGTGATCCGCGACACTTCCCTATGTTGAAATTTTATTAATTATTTTGAATCTATTCAAACTAATCATCAAAATGTTTGCTGCTCGAAAGGGGCGTTGGGATCGACAAAAAAATAACAAGACCAATGGTGTTGTAATGGATGGAAGGAGTGATGTGCTCCTAGAGAAACGCTGGGCACAAAAAATGTGTGGCTCGATGATCGAATGCGTGAAGGCATGTGTGGATGTTTCAACAGAACCTATCACTGGAAACGGAGACGCTGGCGAATCGCGTGACATCGACAAGCTTCTGAGAGTGTTGTGGCTTCGCCAACTTGAAGGCTTGAGCATGTCACTGTGAGTGATGATGATGCGGTATTATTGGAAGGCTCTGTTCGGAACATGGGAGCTCGGTCTCTGTTCGAGTCGTGGAGGTATGAAGTTGGGTTGCATGAGTGTAGATGGAGGGATCGAGGGCTTTGTTCAGATGTAGCGACAGTGTTATATGCAAGTTGCAAGTTGCCTTACATGGATGTACGAGCTTGAGGAAGGTCTTAGTTGGGCTCAACAACCTCAGTGAGGAAGATGCACAACCGAGGACATGCACGAGACTGGTGGAGAATGGAATGTGAAGGAGAGTTAATGATGGTGTGGTGTAGCTCTGATACCAAATTATTGCGGGCTAACCTGTAATGCGTTTGTAACTTCGTCAGAGATGATTGGAGGTGGAGATGACTGGAGGCGGAGATGACTACAGGGGATACTATGGATCCAAAATCACGAATGCCTACACCGGGTGTGCTCGGGAGAGAGAGATACCATAATCTCATGCAAGAGATAAGAAGAATAATCATTTCATTTTTGGTCATTCCATGATCCTATGGGTCTTTAAATAGAGATACATTATGACATAAAAGTAATGAGTCCTAAGACTTTGACTTATTATAAAAATATTAAAATTTAAAAGAAAGATTTACCGGCGACTCATAAGAAGACAAACACAAATGACAAACTTGCAAACATAAGGACCCAAAATGATAATGACGCGAGGCCCATAACATCATTCATCAAACTAATTGTGCTCATGCATCTAGCAAAGTAGTGTCGCTAAGCAAATGAATTGTCATCTTCTCGATATCGCTTGCACTTTGTTATGTCAAATGAATATCCCTCAGTCATATTGAGAGCATGCTATTTTTGTCTCATGTTATCTGATCAATCACATATTGTCCTCTGGTCTCAAAGTAGAATCTCCTTTTTCACGCTCCATCCACATTTCTCACCTTTTCCCCTCACTCGCTTTTTTGGATGTACCATCTTTGTCCATATTACTTCCTAAAGTCATGACAAGCTGTCTGCTCATATTGTTAAGTGCATTTTTTGCGATACTCTCAAACTCAAAAAAGGTATATGTGCATTGATCCCATATCCAGATGACAATATGTCTCTGTTGATGCAACATTCTTCGAATCTACCCCATTACGTCTCTGACAAGGTCAAGTCCGTTGTCTTCGTAGATCCCATAACCCTGATACCTTGTTTAAATGAGGATTTCCTTACCCATTATACATTCTACTCCCCCAGATCCCAGACAACATCTATCATCTCCACCGCCACCTCCACCTTCTCGGTCACCTCATCCTCCTATTTGTGATCTCTACTAATGACATCTACTTATCATCCCCCCATCTACTCCAATATTTTGTCCCTTAGTTCTTGGGACAACACTCTCTTTCTCTGAAGGTTTCGAGCCACATGTTACTCTTGATTATGACCTTCCAATTTTCTACGGAATGACGTTCGCTCTTTGTATTGAGTATCTTATTGCAACTGCAGTATCTTACGTGCAATTGAGTCCCTTTTGCAGCAGATTTGGCGTAGTTCTATCAAACACTATTATTCCTACCGTATATCAGGAGGCATTGATCATTCCTTGTTGGAAGATTACGATGAATGAAGCGATGCCGACTCTTCTCTCCTATAACACTTGGAATCTTGCTCCTACTCCACATAATACTGATACTGTAGGTTGTCGATGATTTTTTGTTGTCACATTTCTCCCTGATGGACAAGTTGATAGATCCAAAGGATTAATTGTGGATAAAGGTTTTACTCAGACATATGGATTGAATTTCTTTGATATTGTCTCCATTATTACTCGAATTAGCCCCATCATGGTTTTTTTTTGATAGCGGTCAACAAAGATCGAAAATATTCCATCTTGACATCAAGGACGCTTTTCTCTATGATGATCTCAAAGAAACAATGCATATGAGGCAACCTCCAGGGTAAGCTGCTCAGGGGAGTCACAAGTCAGCAAATTCCAAAATGTTATCTACAGCCTTATACAGAGCACTAAAGCGTGGTTTGACTTGTTCAACCTTGCTATTTCTATCATTGGATTCCAATGAAGCCATGCATATGATTCTCTCTTTATGCTATTTATGTGGATGACAAAGTATTGACGGACATCTTTATTAAACCAGGATTTAGAGCTCAGACACACGGCTTCAGCTATTTGTCTTTTTGACAGATGGTTATTTGTGCTTTTGGCTGGGACACTTGGCTTCAACTATTTCATGCTAGAAACTATTTGTGCTTTTTTTGACTTAGACACATGACTTTAGATGAAGCCATGTATCAAGCATATAGGGTTGAATGTCACTTCATTCGTTAAGAAATTACTAATGCACAAAACTATAGTCCCTTTGTTACATCAGACAAAGAACTGACCAACAACTTCACTAAACCTCTTCCTACTTTTTCATAAACTCGTAGCAAGATGCGCATGATTGATATATATGCTTCAGCGTAAGATAAATTATTCAAGTCCATTTTTGAAAGCCACTTCATTATGAGGGCACATTGTACTCTTATTCATATTTAGTCCAACATATCCTAGTGGAGATTGTTGTAACCCCTCCACTCTCTATATAGGTGTACTAGAAATATGAGTCATAGGCTCCATTTGTTTAAGTTGATATCTCCAGTGGAGGGTTTTGAAAATGCAAATTTTTTTAGGCGTTTGATAAATAACTAGTTAAAAACTCATCTAATGACATTTTTCAAAAACTGCAACTGTGATAGTAATTTAAAACAAGTGGTCATAATCAAATTTTGATTATGCGACTTTTACAATACTTATACATCAAATAATTAGAATATCCAATCTCATTTATAAATAGATAACAAAATATCATAAATGGTTTCACAAGTCTAATTATTACATAATTAAACATTTTTAAACACTTAGTCTAATTATTGCATGTATCTCGAGTTGTAATGTTATCATTCCTGTTTCTTGACTGCATCTTTCTTCTCATTTGTGAAGCTTAATAACTTCATGTTATAGATCAATGTGCATTTGTGTTAATTAGTCGGGATGCAGTGCATTCTCTGCATGTAAGTTTGATGTTCTCAATCTAAATCCCATTTCTTCTTTTTTTCTTGCTCTTAATGTCTATCCCAAATTTGATATTGAAGTAATTGTAGCAAATATGAAAACAGTTTACTTCATAATTTCATCTCAGGTGTTGAGTTTTATTGCTATTCATTTCTAATCAGATTTACCCAGGAAATATGATGATGCGGAGCGGAGACGCAGAACTGCAACAAAGGACAAGTTTTGGGTCCGTTTGGGGCCGATTGACTACTTATCATATATGGCGTACCCGGATTGATGATCCGACTTCACGGATGCGTCCGGCCCGTCGTTCGAACACAATTTCATATATTATATTGTCATTTTTGATGAAATCGGGCTATCCCATCTCCGACCAATCATAGCCGTCGATGGTGGGATGCCCTAATATCTATTTATTATAAATAGAGATGTATGGGTGCTGCTGGAGGCTATTGCAGATTTTGGAGAAGAGAAATCCCGAAATCCGGCGATCCCTCCACGGTGCCGACTCCGTGGAACCCTAAGTGATGACTCCTAAGCCCTCTCCCGCTCCCCAATGGTAATACATAATCCTAGCCTTCATTTTCCACTCCCCTTAACCCCAATCGCCCTCATATCTCCCCCAAAAGCTGTTGTAAACTACAGCAGGCTGCCGCCCCTACAACCATCCAAACAGTCCGCCGCCGCCTTCTCCCTGCCGCCCCGCAATCGCCGCCCCTACAACCTTCCAACCAGCATGCCTCCTCCCTCCTTTTCCCCCAAAAACTGCCGCCCACACTGTTGTCCAACCAATCCGCCCACCTTCCAAAACAAACACCTCCACCCAGATCCGTCCAAAACCAGTCCCCACCTTCCAAAACAACCATCTCCACTCAAATTAGCCCAAAACCAGTCTCACACCTTCCAAAACAGCCACCTCCACTCAGACCCGCCTAAAACCAGTCCCGCACTTTCCAAACCAGCCACACCCACTCAGATCCAGCCACCGACACTCAGATTTCAGCCGCCGCATCGTCGCCCCTCGCCGGATCTCCTGTCCTACAATAGCCCCACAACTTTGTGAGTTTTATTTGTTGTATGGACATTTAGTTTCAGCATTATTATATTGTATTAACTTGTGCTTAATTGAATCTATAGTTTCGTAGTGTTTTGCTTTGGATTATTCTCATGCTTTGTAGGATTTATTCGCTGTATGCTCTCTTTGTCCCTCCACGCGGGGGAAAGCCGAAACTTGTTTTGCCCTAGAGAATTATTTCTCGTTTGCAAAAATTATCTAAGTGTGTTTTAATTATTTATTGCTTAATTTGATTTCTCCATTAAGCATTGCATTACATGTAGGGTTAGGTCATCGTTCATCCGCCGCCTATAGTTTCGTCATGCGTCAATTGGTATCAGAGTCAGGTTGTAAGCACTTTTTGATGCATAGTTGTAGAGTCTATAAGTTTCTTCATGGCTAAATATCACCAATATTTTTACCCTCTATTTGGGGATCCCGAGTCCATTTACACACGCGCCCATAGAACCCCGTCAGGGTGATCCTCAGATTACTACGATGATTATTCTCGATCGCGACACACTACCTCTAGAGATTGTGTTGATTCACTGACATGATCCCACTATGCTAGAGACGATTAGTATGGTGATTGTTGTCGTTCATATCCATGCACGCGAGCGGATCCTGTTGATCATTCAACAAGACTCGATTATATTTGGGATGATTATTATGTGAGAGATATCGAGTGACAGTTTCATACTGATGCCCCCCTTCTTTTGACGGCTCATCGAGTCCCGGGTCTTTTAGTTATTGGCTCGTGGATATGAAGTATTATATTGATCATTTTTAGTTATTTGGCGAGCGGCGCGTCAAGTTTGCGAAACTTAAACTTTTAAATCAGGTGAGAGCGTATTGGTCTAGCATTGAGAGGACCCGCGAGCGAGGTCGTATTCATCGCTTCACTAGTTGGGTGGATACGAAGCGTATGCTGTGTCAGAGGTATTTTCCTCCATCGTATTAGAGTCGCTTGCTCGAACAATTATTTTCCCTTCAGCAAGGATCCATGTCTGTCGCCAAGTACAAGAATCGTTTTGATGAGTTAGTGGTGATGAGTGATATCCGAGAGGAGCCAGCTATGATCCTTCCCGATTTCGGTCTGGATTTTGATCTGACATATGTATTGAGTTGACTTATCACAACTCGAAGTCCCTTGAGCAGACATATCAGCTCGCCCTTCATCATGAATAGTCCTTGATATTCGCAAGAGATGGTCGATTAGATTCATACCTTGACCTCCGCAGTACGAGTCCCTTCCATATCGAGGTCACCGCGATGCCTCCCATTGTCCTATCAGACACGACAAAAATGATACCTGATATAGATTTCTCTCACCCCAGACCTGATACAGATTTCTCTCACCCCAGAGAGGTGCTTAGTCCGGTGAGCGGTCTATCTTTTGTTTCCGACTCTTCTCTGGTGACCCCGACTGAGAGTGAGTCTGAGCGACCTATTGATTCTATAGTGTTATGTCCATCACTTACACCTTTTATTCTGCCATGCATTGAGTTAGTTAGCACCCCTACCATAGACTAATTTCTTAACACTGCACTTACAAACCCATTCTTGAGAGTATGCCCTTGTCCCTCTCCCTTGTCATTGCCCCGAGCCGCATCACGACCGAGAGCCCAGAGCCTGGTGTTGATCTCGTAGTGGCTATTTGTTACGGGCGTAACATTTAATGGGCGTATCTTTTGTACCACGCCTTGTCCCCTCCTCCAACGTATCTTTTATGCTGCAACGGTCACTTTGTATCCCTATTTAAACTCTGTAATAGCTGTAGGAGAAGGTAATGAATGTTTATTTCTGTTTCTGCTTCTCTCTACTTGAAATCCTCTGTTTCTCTCCTCCATGGCCAATAGGGCATTCCCCTAAATCCCCACTTGAACCGTAACAATGGTGCACTCGTTGAGTTCGACCTCCATGGAGACGCCGCCACTCCCGCCCGCCGACCACGTTCCACCAGCCACGACAGTCACCCTCCACCAGCTCGATATGCGGCATGCTGTGTATCTTGAGCAGCAAGCGGTTCTTGGGGACGCACTACAAGCAACACAACATCGTTTCACCACGGATTTTCAACAGATCCAACTGGCCCTGTCGCACGCACAACAACAACAGGATCGTCTTCAACAGCAGCAAGATCGTGCCCAAGAGTCTCACACGGCATTCTACACCGAATTCCAAGATCTCCGGGGAGAGTTGCAGGCCTTCATGCGCGCCATGTCTAAAGCCCCGGTCAATCCTTCTGATTCGGCGCTGTCGCCCTCCGACACTGGCGGCTTGCACACCTCACTTCCCCCTCCTGCGTCAGGAACGCTTGCATCCCAACCACAGGACGGGATCAGTCGAGCCCATGTCCAGATCATATCTCCTCTGGGGTCCGATTCCTCCCAGCCAAGCCTCTTCGGCGGGTTTCCCTCCACCTTGCGCCCGCCAGGATCGCCACAGTCCAGCCCATTTCAGCAACCATACTCTGCGCCCGTAGTCCCGCCGTCTTACCCACCACCACCTATCCCGCCGTCCTTCCCATCAGTCCCACCGTCCTTCCCATCCTATCCCGCGGCCACGCTACCGCCTGCACACTACCTCACATCATACCCCGCATCCACACCACCTCCGTCCTATTCATCGCATCTCTTCTCCTCAAATTTCCAACCCGCCAACGTCCTGTCACCTTCAGACCTCCCGTCATTTAATCCAAGCCACGGACAAACGGGTTACTCAGTGACAAAAGTCCACTGTCCGCGCTTTGCCTCAGGAGACCCCACAGATTGGATCTTTAAAACAAAATTATATTTCAGGTATAACAACATTAACCCGACTGACTTTGTTTTTATCGCGTCATTATATTTGGACAGGCCGACGTCAACATGGTTTCAAGGATTATTACGGGATGGGCTATGCACAGATTGGAATACTTTCAAAGTAGCAGTCCAAGATCGTTTCGGACCGTCGTACAGTCGTACTATGATGATCCGTTAGGTAAATTGATGAAACTTACTCAAACAACTTCTGTGGCCGCATATCAAGAATCTTTTGAATTACTCTCGTCTCAAAATCATGATTTTTCGCACGATACACTACGTCGTAATTTTATCTCGGGCTTAAAACCTCATATCCGCCGAGCAGTTATCGCTCAACCACCAGGCAACATTTATCATACATTTAAAATGGCGCGCCTTTTTGAAGATCAATTCGTAGAGGACCCTAAACCATATAGGTCCTGGACAAGTAAACCCTTTCCAAACTCTATGACCACCAATCCGCGCCAAGAGCGTTTAGCGGTTAAACGTCTGCCCCCAGCAGAGGTGCAAGCTAGGCGAGAAAAGGGTTTGTGTTTCACGTGCGAGGAACGCTACTTTCCTGGGCATAAGTGTAAGAATAAATTTGGACTTTATTATTTGGAAGGTGACTTTGATAATGAAGAAGAATTCCCATCGCCCAATTAAATGTCTGAGCCCATGGAAGATGCTTTAATTAATTCGGAAATGAACATTAACGCCTTAATGGGGACATTTCCGACTAATTCTCTACGCGTACAAGGCAAAATAGGTCAATCCGCATTACACATTTTTCTCGATAACGGATCCACTCATAATTTTATCACTAAACGTGCCGTCCATTTTCTTAAATTACCCATATCAACGATACCACCTTTTAAAATACATGTAGGCAACGACAACACCATGTCCTGCAAAGAAAAATGTACGGGAGTCAAACTACTTATCCAAGACATCGTTTTTATTATCGATTTGTTCATTGCGGATGTTCACGGCTCGGACGTTATCCTGGGATTTTAGTGGTTTAAAACACTAGGACCCATCACCATAGACTACATCGCCCTTGAAATGACCTTTACTTACAATAATACACCTTGCAAAATTAATGGCGCTCGTCCCCTAACTTCAGACATTGTGTCACCAGCGCAGCTTCATAAACTAATGGTTCAAGACTCCATCGAGGCAACACTTTTGTGTTTTCAATCATCTCCCATCCACGTTACCAAAAAACAATCAAGCCCTCCCTCATCCGACTCTCCGCCTGTACAAACGGCACTGTCCGAATTCGCAACACTGTTCCAAATACCATCAGGATTACCTCCTTCAAGGCCTATTGACCATGCCATCCCGCTACTTGACGAAACAAAAATTGCCAAGGTTAAACCATATAGATACCCGGTGTATCAAAAGAACGAAATTGAGCGATTAATTACCGATATGTTACGCGATGGTTTAATTCGTCCAAGTACCTCTTCTTTCAGTTCCCCTGTCATCCTAATTAAAAAGAAAGACGGTTCGTGGCGTTTTTGTGTTGACTATCGAGCCTTGAACACACTAACTATTAAAGATAGTTTTCCCATGCCAACAATCGACGAGTTATTGGATGAATTACACGGCACCACCATCTTTTCCAAATTAGATCTCCATTCAGGATATCATCAAGTGCGCATGAATCCCAAGGATATTCATAAAACCGCTTTTCGGACTCATCACGGTTTATACGAATTTCTAGTCATGCCATTCGGCCTTACAAACGCCCCGACTACTTTTCAAGCTCTAATGAATACCCTCTTCCGCCCCGTCTTACGTCGGTTTGTGGTATTTTTTTTCGACGATATCTTAATCTACAACGGTACCCCAGCAGACCATGTGGAGCATCTACGCCAAGTGTTCCGCATCCTTCTTCAACATTCCCTTTTTCTAAGAGCATCCAAATGTATTTTTTCGGTTCCGTCAATCGAATTCTTGGGCCATAGGATTTCCGGTTCCGAAGTACAACCAACGATGGACAAAATAGAGGCTATTCAAGTGTGGCCGCCACCAAAAACACTCAAGCAACTACGTGCCTTTTTGGGCCTAGCCGGCTATTACCGTCGATTCATTCGTCACTATGCCACGATCACGGCTCCCCTCACCGATCTGTTGGCAAAAGATAACTTTAGGTGGACCTCAGCTTCTGACCACGCTTTCACGAACATTAAACAATTGCTAATCACGACCCCGCTTTTAGCCCTCCCAAACTTCACCCTCCCATTTACTCTGGAATGTGATGCGTCTGGGGTAGGAATAGGTGTTGTTCTATCTCAACATGGGCACCCGATCGCCTTTTATAGTTAGAAGTTATCCCCAGGGGAACAGACAAAATCGACGTATGTTCGCGAAATGTTGGCTGTCACGTCTGCGATTAGCAAATGGAGACAATATCTTATAGGGTCCTCCTTCACTATTTTAACGGACCACAAAACATTATATAATTTAAATACACAGGTTATGACCATGCCAGAGCAACAAAAATTCTTCGCTAAAATGTTGGGCTTCAATTATGTTATACAATATAAACCCGGGAAAGATAATACCGCAGCCGACGCACTTTCTAGATTACCAGATATGGATACAGCTATTTATTCATTGCAAAACATTTCTTTTAGTTGCTCCACCCTCTTTGATACCTTGGAAGACCTATACAAAACGGATAAAACGACCGCAACCATCTTAGCTCAATTGCAAGCATCTCCATCCGACTGCCTAGACTGGACGTTATTAGGAACACGACTTTTTTTAAAACATAAACTCTACATTCCAGATTCAGCGATTCAGACCATTTTAATTAGCGAAGCCCATGACACTCGACTTAGCGGTCACTCCGGAATCACAGTCACACTTAAACGAATTCAACAATATTTTTATTGGCCTAGCATACAAAGGGATGTCCAATAATATATCTGCCACTGCGACCTTTGCCAAAAACATAAATTGTCTAATGCTTTACCATATGGAACCCTACAACCATTGCCCATACCAACCCGCATTTGGGTAGACATTTCGATCGATTTTATTACTCATTTACCAGTATCAAACTCTTATTCATCAATTTTAGTTATGGTCGATAGATTATCCAAAGGAGCACACTTTGCCCCCCTACCCGTTCATTATACCGGCCCACAGGTCGCACAAATATTTTGGGAATATTGTGGAAAATTACATGGATTTCCGGAAACCATTGTTTCAGATCGCGACTCCCTCTTTTAAGTCATTTCTGGTTAAACTTTTTCAAAGCTAGCGGAACAAAACTACGTTTTAGTTCAACGTACCATCCGCAGACGGATGGGCAAACCGAGCGGGTTAATTGCTGCATCAACCAATATCTTCGTATTTTCTCCTTTCAACATCCTAAGCATTGG
This sequence comes from Platanthera zijinensis, assembly GCA_039513925.1. Classification (NCBI taxonomy): domain Eukaryota; kingdom Viridiplantae; phylum Streptophyta; class Magnoliopsida; order Asparagales; family Orchidaceae; genus Platanthera; species Platanthera zijinensis. Next base: position 107,745,984 of record CM077097.1, read on the forward strand.
GTTCAACTTCTTAGTTGGGCCGAATACCATTATAACACAGCATACCATGCATCAACCAGCATGTCACCCTTTGAAGCAATGTTCGGCCGGCCTCCGCCCTGTTTTGTCCCGTATGTGGCAGACGGAAAGTCAACCGAGTTACCTCCGACAGAAGTATCTTCCAGAGCGACACTACTCCTACGATTGAAAAGACATTACAGGAAACGCAAACTAAAATGACAACTACGGCTAACAAACATAGACAAGAACGACACTTTCAACCCGGTGATATGGTACTTCTTAAACTCCATCCATACAAGCAACTGTCCCTGCACAAACGAACATGTAAACGATTAGACCTCTGCTTTTACGGACCATTTAAAATTTTATCTAAAATCGGAGCAGTCGCGTATAAATTAGATCTACCACCCTCTAGCAAAATTCATCCGGTCTTCCATGTCTCGTTATTAAAACCTTATTACACCAACACCCACTTACATATCCATAACTTACTCACACTTCCGCCAACGGCACGCACACACACATCAGCTCAAGAAATTTTAAATACGCGTTTAATCAAACAAGATGGACATACAGTTCCACAAGCTTTAATCCGATGGGAAGGTCTATTGCCAGAAGAAGCCACTTGGGAAGATGTAAGCTCCTTGGATACGGAGACCCGATCTCAGGTCGAGGCCCTATGCGACTGTCAGCCAAACTCGGCCAACGACACCTTCAGGGATGTATCAACAATCTCACCAACTTATGTCATTCATACTACACCAGTTTTTCCCCCAACTAACATACCTGTTACAGGGACACATTAAGACAATATCAGCATTCAACACCCCCCGAACAGCTCCGCCAGCTCCGACGAGGAGGGTACAAATACCGCAGATGGTACTCCCACCCGCAACCGGCCACTAGTAAACAGGGATACATCATTCCTAAAACCCGCCCTGTCATCCTAGATATTTCATCCACCCCTAGCTCAACTTTAAATGGTCAATTGTTACAGGAAAACCTGGAGGGGGCTGCAGGAAAAACAGGGGAAGGAGACACACGGGCAGCACGACGACCAACAGATCAGCCCGCCCACAACATCAGCTCCGGCAACACAACAACCCCAACAATACAAGCCCCGGCGGCACGACGCTCTCTTCGATCGGCTTCCAAACTGGCACGCATCCTACCAATTATACCGTGGGGCGCTCGACGGCGCAGAACCTCTCTTGGCAGGACCACACCAAAGTCTCAAGCTCGGGTAGCTGAAAATCAGACAGGGCAGGGATGTTACGGGCGTAACATTTAATGGGCGTATCTTTTGTACCAAGCCTTGTCCCCTCCTCCAACGTATCTTTTATGCTGCAACGGTCACTTTGTATCCCTATTTAAACTCTGTAATAGATGTAGTAGAAGGTAATGAATGTTTATTTCTGTTTATGCTTCTCTCTCCTTGAAATCCTCCGTCTCTCTCCTCCATGGCAAATAGGGCATTCCCCTAAATCCCCACTGGAACCGTAACACTATTTCACCAATTCATGGGGACACTACTCCTTACGATAGTACTCATCCAGAGGATTATGACCCTATAACGAGTTTTATGACGAGCCCCCTGTTGAGCCTCCTGATGAGCTGCCACATCCTGGTGAGGATGAGATTCATGTGAGCAGCTCGTTTATGAGTTTCGAGTTATTGACGTCTCTTTCATTATCATCTTTGGTCTTGCTTCAGAGAATGGATCTTGAGTGGAGCATTCCGTATATAGGGCCTTCCTTAAATGCACTTGAGCATACTTCTGATATTTTGAGGATCCATCTTATGACACATCACACTCTTGTTGAGTTTTGAGACACACCACCTATTGACCCATCAAATGAGCTCTTTCTTTTCAGGGACACTCACCACACTCTTGAGTCAAATCCTATCATCGGTGTTTCTGCTATTGATGCAACCCGGTACGGATCTAACGACCTAGCAACGTCCTTCCCGAGAGAGCGGGGACTACGATAGCTAATTCTCTACTTAAGACGATTCGACTCGAATCTCTTAGCGAGGGATCCAAGCGTGCGTTTTGTTATTTCGCAAACGGATATCTCAATTTAGCGACAAAGTTCGTGCTAGTTTAAAAGGAAATAACGATAGAAAAAGATCGTTAAAAATGCAAGCGCTAACAACACGATCAGATTAATTGATTGCATGAGTAGTAAACAACAACGGGGAGCAGAAAGGTATACCTGCGAGGATTTCCCAGGCAGAGGAGTTCCCACGAGTATTTGGGACAACAAGCTGGTCGGTTTTGAGTTGGTGGTGGCTGGACGGGATGTTTGTAGGAGGTGGATGGTCGACAAGCTGGTCGGTTTTGTGTTGGTGGTGGCTGGACGGGATGGCTGTAGGAGGTGGCTGGTCTGGACTTTGACAGACGAGACTGTGGAGAGTGGGGGAAATGGGATCGGAAATGGAGGGTTCGGGATGTTTGCGGTAGGGAAGGTGAGCGGTGTTGGGAGTCGGAGTTCCGGGAGTCGTGCGCTTCGGAGAAGGAGGCGACACTGCAGGCGGGACGGGGAAAAGGACGGGTAAACTAAGTCGATGTCGACCGTCCTTTCAAGGGTCGCTGGATCCGCTGTCGCCGCTAGGGGAAGTGGGGGGGGGGGGGGGGGTGGCAGTCCCACCGGAGTTGGAGGATGGTGGTCCGCCGGGGCTCGTTCGATACCTAGGTGACGAAGTCGGAACGGGAAGGAGGAGAAGACGGGCTAGGCTTGCTGGACAGAAACCGAGAGAGGAGATAACCCTCTTTGTTTCTTTGTTTTTTCCCAGCTAGGCTCTTTTCACCAAAATAGGGTTTATAAAATGTTGAGGTAATTAATGAGTAGGGCTGCGGTTTTCAATTGCGAAAGATAGCCTCCAGCAATAAAAAAAAGGAGTTTTAAAAGTTAATGGCTGACAAATAAATGGAGGAATCTTTAAAATGGCTGGCTCATGAATTTGGGAAACTCAAAAGTCTTTTATGAGAAATTAAAGAGACACTTAATTTGTAAACTCCCAAAATCAATACTGAATTTATTTTAGTAATTCAGGTATTGAAATGTTACTCATGCAATTAAAATAATGTCGCGTAGAATACTGCCGCACTTGCATCCTAACACCTTAGACTACCAGACCTCTTTATTAATGGTCATGCCGTCCGGTCAAACCAACAAGCCTTAACAATAAAATGAAAAGTGCGATACAATGACGACAACACACACACGTCGACTTCAACACACATACGATAATAAAAATACTTTTAAAAATTAAAAAGATCACACACACAAACATAGTTCATCCGGATGCGACCACGGATGCATCAATATCCACTCAGGTGTTTCTCGCATCCTCGATGAATTTTCACACATACCTCCTGCTGAGCCCCTTGACGCATCATATTCTCTGAGAGACATTTGGCTCCTTACGAGCTCGTATTTGAGTGTTGATGTCTCACACGGTCAACTGGACACTCGTCACACACTGGATGAGTTTTTCTACACTCCGCCGAGAGAGCCTCCTGATATGCCATCTCATTTTGTAGATTTCCAGTTCATTGTCAGACTGCCTCATAAAGAGCGTGTTGTGTCCGTCGTGTTTCATTTGGATCACTTGCATGAGTCTGTTAAATCATTTGTTCATCATTTGCGTGTGTCTGTTGAGTCGTTTGATCATCATTTGCGTTTGTCTGTTGAGTCGTTTGTTCATCGTTTGAATGCACTTCATGAGTAGGTCCAACGGAGAATCAATACTGGTAATAAATTATATAAATCACATGCAAATGTTTGTTGGCAAGGGCAGGTATTTCATGAAGGCAAACATGCGATGGTGAGAATCTGTGTTGTGAGGCTCCTTGAGAGGCATGCTAAAAGTTTGAGCGTTAGGCGAATGGATCCCTACACAATCATGAGACAGATCAGAGCAAATATCTATGATCTTGATATTTCGACGAGCATGAATATTTGTCTCATATTTAATGCTGAGGACTTAACACTATACTACAAGCCTCACGAGCTTGTGGGCTAATTTCGTGAAGATCCTCTTGAGCCTACACCCCTACATCCTTTTTGAGCCTACATCTCCACATCCTCCGTCCTGCACCCAGTCCCCTTCTGATCCCCACCTGCCTTTGGGTTAGTCGCTTATGGCTTCACCATTTGCACCAATGATCGCACTGGGACTTCCAACATATCAGTGGATTCTTGAGAGCATTATTGATATCGTGGCTCATGCATGCATAGCCGTACCAGTCAGTCAGACACATGAGTATCATTGGCGAGGATATTTTACCATCGGCGACACTTGGATGACCTCTGGTGGACCTCATTGAGTATTACCTGGCATACATTGAGAGAATTCCGATCTCTATTTATCAGGAGATGAATTCTTTCAAGCCGGGAAGAATGATGCGGAGCAGAGACGCATACCCGCAGCGGAGGACGAGTTTTGTACCCGTTTGGGGCCGATTGGCTACTTACCATATATGACGTACCCAGATTGATGATCCGACTCTATGGATGCGTCCGGTCCGTCGTTTCGACACAATTTTATATATTATAGTCATTTTTGCTTTATTTTTGATGTAATCGGGTTACCACATCTTCGACCAATCATAGCTGTCGATGGTGGGATACCCTAATATCCAAGGTTGTCAGGATTGCGATCCAGATCTTAGGATCTTACGATCCTACGATCCCGATTTTGTGAATCGATCCTGATTTTGTAAAACGATCCTCAATCCAACCCTACTATCAGATCCGATCCTACCTCGAAACGATCTCATCTAGGATCTTGATCCTGACAACCTTGCTAATATCTATTTATTATAAATAGTGGTGTATGAGGACTGTTGGAGGCTATTGAAGATTTCAGAGAAGAAAAATCCCGAAATCCAGCGATCCCTCCACGGCGCCGACTCCGTGGAACCCGAGGTGATGAGCCCTCTCCCGCTCACCAAAGGTAATACCTTACCCTAGCCTTCATTTTCCACTCCCCTTAACCCCAACCACTCCTCATATCTCCCTCCAAATACTGTTGTAAACTACATCAGGCTGCCGCCCCTACAACCATCCAAACAGCTGGCCGCCGCCTCCGCCCTGCTGCCCCGCAACCGCCGCACCTACAGTCCTCCAATCAGCCTGCCTCCTCCCTCCTTTTCCCCCAAAAAACTGCCGCCCACATTGTTGTCCAGCCAATCTGCCCACCTTCCAAAACAACCACCTCCACCCAGATCTGCCCAAAACCAGTCTCACACCTTCCGAAACAGCCACCTCCACTCATATCCGCCCAAAACTAGTCCCGCACCTTCCAAAACAGCCACCCCCACTCAGATGCAGCCGTTGACACTTAGATTTCAGCCGCCGCATTGTTGCCCCTCGCCGAATCTTCCGTCCTACAGCAGCCCCACAACTTTGTGAGTTTTATTTGTTGTATGCATGTTTAGTTTCAGCATTATTATATGGTATTAACTTGTGGTTAATTGGATCTATAGCTTCATAGTGTTTTGCTTTGGATTATTCTCATGCTTTGTAGGATTTATTCGATGTACGCTCTTTTTGGATTATTCTCATGCTTTGCCCTAGAGAATTATTTCGCGTTTGCAAAAATCATCTAAGTGTGATTTAATTATTTATTGCTTAATTTGATTTCTCCGTTAGGCTTTGCATTACATGTAGGGTTAAATTATCGTTCATCCACCGCCTATAAATTCATCCTGCATCATATGAACATGCACATTTTTCCATTATTAACTCCCTACCTAATCCTACTGAAAAATGGGGTGAAAACTATATTGGATTATTGCTGACTTGTGTGTTTCTTAGGAAATATAATTTATTTTTTATCAACCAAACGCTATTTTCCACTCATTTTCTCAACTAAGAAAATAAGTGAAAGAAATTTCATTTCATTTTCTTTATCATTTTCATTTCACTTCTTTTCATTCTCTATCTTTCAAATTCTTCTAACCAAATAGAGCATAGCTTGCAGTCACTCTGTTCTTAAAGTTGATATATGACTGTTTAAACAATTTTTACATATACATTGATTAATTATCATGAATATGCGTAGAAGTGATTGCTCACTTTTACGGAATTTACATTGGATATCTGTTTCCTTGTTCATGGAATTATATTTTCTGAGAGTTCTGTAATGTTTACAGTTTGCCTTACACTTTTTAAGGTTGTAATGGCATTTCATGAATACTGTGGAAAAGAATCTGGTGATATTGTTATCTCTCTTCCCAAATGGATATTGGAGATTGGGCAAGATAACCAAGATATATTTTTCACAGACCGTGAAGGAAGGCGAAACACAGAATGTCTTTCTTGTGGTATTGATAGAGAGCGTGTCCTGAAAGGGAGAACTGGCATTGAGGTAATTGCTAGTTCTTGAATTACTGAACTCTAGCATTCTTCTTACTAAAGTTTTCATCACTTTTGTGCATATTTCTTCCAAATTTATGTCATGTACAATGTATTTTTCAGTAACATTGTATACTTTTCTCACATGCCCCATATGTGCAGGTCTATTTTGATTTCATGAGAAGCTTCCGGATGGAATTTGATGACTTATTTGAAGAGGGTCTAATTTCTGCTGTTGAAATCGGGCTTGGCCCTTCCGGTGAGTTGAAGTATCCTTCACACTCAGAAAAGATAGGGTGGAGATACCCTGGCATAGGCGAATTTCAGGTATTTTATTAAATATTTGGCTCGTACTGCATTTACCTTTTCCTATCATTCAGTATTGTTGAAACCACTCACACCCGATTTCATCCCAAAACCCCGAAGTGAAAGGAGGTCGGGGGTCAAATAAGCACAAGCGGGAGCCGGTTGGTAGGCGATGCGAGACTAAATACCACACGACCTAGCCATGCCGGGGATAATTAGGATTTAAATTGGCCCCACACCACATGATGGACTAGCTGGGGACCAACTCGCCAACACGTCCCCACAACACGACAACCTCACTCTGATATTATGTTGGAACCACCCGCACCCGATTCCATCCCAAAACCCCGAGGTGAAAGGAGGGGCGGGGATCAAATAAGCACAAGAGGGAGCCGACAGGCAGGCGATGTGAGACTAAATACCACACAACCTAGCCACGCCAGGGATAATCTGGATATAAACCAGGCCCACATGACGCAGGGGACTAGCTAGGGACCAACTCGCCAACAAATATTTTTTAACTGTATTCCACCGCTCCTTTTTTGTTGTTTCAGAGCATGCCACTACTGTCTTCTTTTTGCTTCGCCAAGTGACCAAGTGTTCTCCAAGATATGTGTAGTAGCCACTCGTAGACCGACGACCATTAAGAGAATCGGCATAGTCTGCGTCGGAATAGACAATTAATGCTAGTGAAGAGGAAAGTTTATATACAAGCTCTTGTCTCAGAGCATTCTTCAGATATCGCGGGATTTACTCGATAGCCTGGAAGTGAGACATCTGAAAAGCATGAATGAAGCGATTGACCACCCCAACAATAAATGGTATATCAAGTCACATGACAGTCAGATAGATAAGCTTGCCAACAAGACGACAATAGTACTCTGGATTAGAGAAGTAGATCAAAGTCAGGTGCGTGAGCACTGAGCTTGTGGTTGGCATCCATTGATGTGTCAGCAGGTTTGCATCATAAGTAGCTGACATCGTGAAGAAGATCGAGACAATACTTCCAGTGAGACAAGACGAATCCATTGAGTCGAGAAACGACCTCAATACCTAAGAAAATATTGGAGACGACCCAAATCTTTGATCTAAAAGTGCGAGGCCAAGTGCTCTTTGATCATTGGTAAGCCATTGAAATCATAGTCCGTAATGAGAATATCATTAACATATACAAGATGAATCACCGTGCCTGCTGGGCAACAAGTAAATAAGGATAAGTCTGACAAGCTCCGAATGAAACTAAAATCTTGAACGATCTGCTTGTACGTGTCAAACCAATCCCGAAGGGATTGCTTGAGTCCACGAAGATATTTTTAAGGTGGAAAATAAGAGAATCCCCCATGGTTTCATAACCAGGAGGTTGCTACATGTAAATAGTCATTGTAAGATTGTCATTAAGGAATGCATTTTTAATATCAAGTTGATGCAACTGTCAATGACGATGAACAAACAAAGAGATCAGGACCCGTGCGGTATTCGGCTTAGTAACTGGAGAGAACGTTTCTTCATAGTCGAGGCCATATTGTTCAGTGAAACCTCGAGCGACATGACGAGCTTTGAGGCGCTTAACGGTCCCATAAGGACGATGCTTCACAATAAAAACCTATTTACATCCCACACGAGACTGGCCAGGAGGAAGGGGAACAAGGTCACATGTTTGATTGGCTCAAAGGGCAACTGTTTTCTCATCCATCGCGACTCGCCACCCCGAATACTGAAGAGCCCCCTGCACAAAAGAGGGGGGTGGGGGGTGGGGGTGTGTGTAGAAATAGAAGCCAAGAAAGTGACAAACCTGCGAAGTTCTATAGATAATCGGTGAAGCGAGACATAATGAGAGAGAGAGAGGGTGAGCGATAGAAGGGATTGCATCCTGGGAGGGAACCGTAGTCGGATCGGCCTGCCGTGGAGTGTCATCAATAAGTTATAACTGTCTCATGGTTTCAGACCGAGGACGACGATGAGTCTACCCATGGAGAGGAGGAGTTGGCACTATGAGGATCACAAGAGGTGTTAGAAGTAGGGGGGGTGTGGCAGTGTAGATAGACACATTAGGATGCGGGATATCAGGTGGGAAGTTATCACAAGGAATCAAGTAGAAGAGTTGATTCTCGAGAAAGGTGACATCACCGAAGGTAATAGTTTTCTGATCAGTGGGAGAGTAACTCACACAACCCTTATGTGTTCGAGAGTACCCGACAAACATATATTTGGTAGCGCGATGTGTCAATTTATCCATAATAGGGCCAAGATGATGGACAAAGCAAACATTCCGAAGACACGAGTAGTCAAAGGAAAGATGGATATTGAAGAAAAGTGGATTAAAAATGATGTCACAAAGTTGAGAATGGACAAGGACATGCAATTAATTAAAAAGTATGCGGTGGAGACTGCGAAGTGCCAATATATTGTGGATATGACATTTGAAACATAAGGGAGCGAGCAACCTTAATGAGGTGACGCTTCTTCCGTTCGGCCACACCATTTTGTTGTGATGTATAGGCCCAGTTGTTTGCCCAAATTAAACCATATTTGTTTTCAACGACTAGGATGATTGCTTGCTTCCTACACAGAGCTGAAGATCTCGCTGACCAGTCATCTCAGCTATGGTGTACTCGCATAACTACATAGGAGTGTCTGCCAACCATCACAGAGTACTCACCGACTATTATGACGGTCTCAGGGACCACTCCGCTCTTTTGTACTATGCATTTTTACCACACCTTGTTAGCGGGCAACCTGTAATTTTGGAGATTGCCCGCGGGCAGAGCCCCTCAAGCCTATAAAAAGGTCGCGAACTATAGATTTTAAGGCATCAGAAACCGAGCCAAAAATTTCCCCCAGTACTTTCATATCCAAAGAACAAAACATGTGAGTACCTTAACAGAGGCTATTTTTGCGCCTTGTAACACTGCTATAACTCATTTTCAACAATTAATAACATCACGCTCAACTAAGGTTCGCGCTTTGCAAAATTTGGTCTCTCTACATGCGGTACCCTTTCTCCTTGCTTTGGTGCTCGTGGCATACAGTACTCTCCGACCCATAAACCCCAGTACTCACAACAATATACCCGACCACCCACAGTCACCCCACTTTTTTGCCGCTGATTGTGGAGATCGAGGACATTTTCACCCCAACAAAAAGAACACGTGGCCTTCAGATATTTGAGTCACTAATATGACATTGAGAGACTAATCAAGAAAGTTGCCTAAGGGGTCTGGCAACAACCCTGAGGAGACTGTCACTAGAAGAGAATTCAATATCTTAGTATCCGCAGTCACACACCTGTCAGAACAGATAACTACATTGGTCAGGCGAATAAAATTCCCGATGCCCTCCTTTCGGTCCTCCAAACTACTCTGCGAGTAAGGACTGATGTTGAAAATTTCGCCAACACATGGTGAAACCACCTCTGAGCGGTGGAGAATTCCATCCCTGCGCGAGTACTCAACATCGAGGAATTTGCTGATCCTTTAGAGGAAGATGTTCCTTCTCCTTTCTCTGGCATGATCTGATGGTAACCTGTACTCATTGGATTCAGAGAACCTCATCTCTCTTGGTTCACTGTGAGGGAAGATCCCATTCACTACCTGCAGGCCTTCGAGTCTGCAATCTCCCTACGAAACCTCTTCGACGACATCCGTTGCAAGCTGCTGTCCATGACTCTAGAAGGGAAGGCCAGAGGATTGTTCTACAAGATCCCATTTTGGTCCATCAATTGCTTGAAGGAGTGCTAGAAGGAACTCCTGAGGTTTGCTACCTCCATGAAGCAGAAGAATGACCCCCCAAGCACGCTTTCAGATTAAGAAGGGGATGTCCGAGACCCTCATAAATTACATCGACAAGTTTCAGGAGGAAATATTGGGGATCCACAATGTTGACTCATTGATATCAAGTAGCCCTAGTCCGCGGACTTCAAGAGTGGCTCTTCAAATTTGAGGTCAGTAGAAGGACACCAAGTTCTTACAGGGACTTGATCAACATGACCAACCACATCATCGAGGGGGAGACAATGAGCCCCGGTTTCATCTCCTCCCTCACCCAACTCATCCGAAGGCAACGAGGGAATATTTTTTTGCCCATCCTCCTCTTCCCCCTCAACGCACTCAGAGACTCCGTCCCGGGTTCTTTCCATCTCCTCCGTAATATGGAAAGACCTTCTATCCGCAACAACCACATCCGCCCTGTCATTTCCAACAGATGAGACCCCCACGACCTTGTTCTCCTCCACGGAACAGGCCCGTGCCATCTGAACAAGCCTTCCAATCCATATCGTCACGACCTCATCCGACGTAGGCTTGTCCCTCCCCAAGTGAATCAGTATGACGATAGGAGGAATACACAGATATGATTCTTCCCATGGAGGTGGTTGTCCAAATCCTCCAAAAACAACCTGGTTTCAGGAGACCTCCTCCACTGAAAGCTGAATATGGGAACAAGAACAAGTAACTCTATTGTGAGTTCCATAGAGACGTCAGACATGATACAGGGAGTTGCAGAGATCTCCGTGACCTAGTGGAGAAAATGCTGGCTTCTAGAATATGTTGCCGCAAGCCAAACGAGAAGCCTCATTGCCATGGGAAAAGAAGTAGCAAAAGTACACCTCTCTCAACAGTGGGAGCGTGTGGAACAAAAGGATATAGGCTCCCTCGGGAGCATCAATTGTGTCCATAAATACGTGGAGATCAATGACATATATTTCTTGGGCCAAATTAATTGCATTCATGGAGGAGCTGGTCTAGAATCCTCCAAAAAAGCAATTCTGAGGAGGGTCCACTTGCATGAGGTCATCTCTACTTCTCAAACCTCTCCCATGAGAGGAGAGGTCATCTTCAACAAAAATGATCTTCCGAAGACCGCCAACCCCTTCAACGATGTTGTGGTCGTAAAGGCTGTTTTAGACAACTACTCAGTGTCAAGGATCCTCTTCAACACCGGTAGTTCTGTGAACGTTTTCTTTAAACTCACGTTCGAGGCGATTAACATGAGGATGAAGCTTCAAGCCTCCAACAAACCTCTATATGGGTTCGTCTGGGAAAGGAAAGAGATCGAGGGGAGTGTCAGCCGCTCCGTCACCATGTGCGGAGTAACACATCAAGCAACATTCGTTATGATTGACGCCCTTAGCAGCTATAATGACATTTTTGGGTGTTTGTTACTCAATGAGGACCAGACCATTGTCGCCATGTACCACCAGCTGGTGAAGTTTTGCATGGGAGGAAAACAATTTAGGGTCTGAAGTGACCATCAGATTGCTCAAGAATGTTATGTGAGCTCAACCAATGTGATCAAGGCTTATCCTCCTTTTGCAAGGGACACTGAGGAAATGAAAAATGCAAGCTATCGAGAACCCTGATGAATCGATCAGGGTGGAACTTTCCATGGAGAAGGATGCAAGAGACGTCGCTCATTTGAAGGTCGCTCAAGCTATCCAAAATATCCCGGTGGAAGGGGGAGACGGAGTAAGAACCCCGTCCAACAATGCTGAGTTAAAAAAAGAGGACAAAGACATGCTGATTACTTGTCCTCACCAACTTGGACGTCTTCACTTGGTCAGCTGTTGATATTTCCGGGGTTGACCCTGATGTCACTTGCAACCGTCTCAATATCGATCCATCCTTCAAACCAATCAAACAAAAGAAACGATCGGTGGTGTTAACCTACGCAGGACCCATTCAGGTGGAGGTCTCAAAGCTTCTCAAAGCCAACTTCTTCAAGGAGATCCAATACCCCGAATGAGTCTCAAATGTTGCAATGGTCAAAAATTCTAATGATAAATGACGTATGTGAGTAGACTTTACAAAATTGAATTAAGCATGCCCTAAAGATTGTTACTCCTTGCCTCAGATAAATTCCCTAGTTGATTCTGTTGTGGGGTTTTCTATCCTGAGCATTTTAGACGCTTTCTCGGGGTATAATCAAATCCGAATGCATGCTCCCGATATTCCGCATGCGTCGTTCATCACAAATGAAGTATGTTATTGTTACCTGGTTATGCATTTTGGGCTTAGGAATGCCAGCGCTTCGTACTATCGCATGATGAACTACGTCTTTAAAAAAATCAAAATGGGCGAAACTTAGAAGTGTATGTAGATGATCTCCTGCAAATGGCGAGATATCCTAGAGAAAACAACTAGTCAACTACTACTTAAGAGCTTGGAGGTGAAGGGAAGGATATTGCAGCAGAGCTTGTTGTTAGATCATGATGGAAGTTGGTTTCTATGCCTATAAACAAACCTAGTTAGTGAAAGGATGACGTTAAGGAGATAACTATCAACAACTGGAGTGAAAGGAGGTTCTACCATTAGGTATTTTAGTGCGAGAGACTTTTGCCCATGCTATTGTAGGGAGAGGAGAGAGAATGAGTGAAGTGTTGCAACACCATCCACGAGAGTGTTACCACCATACTATCGTGTTTATAAATTTTTTTAAAATTTTGTTTTGGCGCATTCTGCTTTTTTCAAAAGGTGGAAACACCTTGATAAGAAATCAGTTCTTCAGTAATAATCATTTTTCAAGTCGATGTGTTGACTCTTTTTCTTGAAGGAAGAGAGATCATATGAAGGATGAGATCATCATTATTTTTGTTACATTTTATCTAAGAAAAATTGAAAATTGATCCACATGTGCTTTCTTGTAGTAGACCCCTTTTTTGTTGACCTTTGAACAAGAAGTTTGATCTACACTAAATTAGTTGAATGATGAACTAATTTCTAAACTAATCCATTTTTACAAATTTCATGTGATTATTTTCTCATCCAATTAAGTTTTACAGTGCTATGACAAGTATATGCAGCAAAATCTGCGAAGAGCTGCTAGGGTTCGTGGTCACTCCTTTTGGGCGAGAGGCCCCGATAATGCTGGACATTACAACTCCAGGCCTCACGAAACTGGATTCTTCTGTGATCGTGGAGATTATGATAGCTACTATGGAAGATTTTTCCTTCGCTGGTATTCACAAACCCTCATTGACCATGCTGATCAAGTATTATCCCTTGCTAGCCTTGCATTTGAAGGAACACAGTTAGTTGTTAAGGTATACATATTTAGTTCCTTCAATTTTAAAAACTACCATTAGATACCTGTATTTGCTTCTGGGTAAGAGAAGTAATTGGATAGGGAATTAATGAGTTCATAAAACAACCCTGAATAAACAGAATAGACATGATTATGATTCTACTATTTGCTTGATGATTAGTAGAAAGAACATCAGGAACAACCAAAACATTTACATTTGCATGTTTGGTGGAGATCATAGACCATTGTCTTTCAAATTCCCACCTTTCTTTTGTCTTGGAAATCAGACACTAAATTTAACTTTCATATTTGTTAGAACTTAGAAGAGTTAATTACACCAATGTCTCCCGTGAGCTTGTGTAATTAAGGGGATCTCCTCTCTCCATTTTGAATATTCCAAGACCTCTCCTTTGAGCATTCCTTGTTTATTTTTAGTACAACAAACAATAACTTATAGGGTTTGTTCGGATGTAGGGAAATGACTTTCCGGAATTGACTTCCGAACAATACCAATATACTCAGGAATTGACATTGGTCTGAATTCTAATTTTGCTGTTCAGCTGTATGTTGGAATTCAGTTAGTGGAATTGTAATTCATTAATAATATTGTTTGGCTGCATGATAAAATTCAATCACAAGAATTGAAATTTTGTAATTTTTGTCTTCAACTACATTTGAAGGCGGTTAATTCAGGAATAATTACCAAAACTATGCTTATGAACAACAGATTCTCATGCTGACCATCAATAAATCTGCCCACTTCATTAAAAGGTGTAAAATTATATCAATGACATTCCCGATCCATCTTGTATGTGTTGTAACATAGTCAATATTATATCTGTGATCTTGTTTCCGATCTATCTTGTATTTGTGTTGTAACAAAAACAAACTACAAAATATTATCTATATCCAACAACAAGTAACTGCTACCTACAAAAAATGGAGAGTTAAACTCCATACATACACAAAAGGCATTAAGCATTAACAAAGCATCTCCTCGTCTACGAAACACATTAAACACGAAGGCTGTTCCTTCCAGGCTCTATATTCAAATCACTACTTGGAAGGTAAAATGAAACCCTAAACTAGAATTCAGTTTGGATCCTGAGCGTAGAAGCAGTAGACTCTGCTCGGCCAAGCAAGCGAGAATGCGCCCTTCGCTTCAACCGATCGATCGTTGACACCATTTCATCCTCTCTGATTTTATCCTAGCATAGTAACTGATCCAACTAGTCAGTTCACTTGCTTCAATTGTGATGGAGATGGTGATCAAAAGTCTGGCTCTGAAACACGATGCCCTAGAAACATTTTTTAATGGAGGAAGAAGAAGAGGAGGAAGAGGAAAAAGAATAGAGGAGGAAGAAGAGGAAAAAGAGGAAAAAGAAGAAGAGGGGATCACATACATGCAATGGGGGTTCAACGGGGCGTGGGGGGGGGGGGGGGGCAAATCCGTGAAAATACCGAGGTGGGGTGGGTACGAATTCACTGAATTGATTTTAGGTTTAAATCCAAAACCTACAATTTTCGCCCTAATGCCAATTCCATTGCAAAGCCGTTCAACCAAACAACGTAATTGATTTTCTTCCAATGACAATAGCTTTTGGGTGGGGATTTGATATAGGATAAGGTGGTGGTGTGGTGCATATGCCATAATGGAACTCTAATGAATAAATGTTAGTGTGGACCGTCTGGTGATGTAGGGAATCCTAAAATAATACGATGCACATGTGATTGTCCAATGTTTAGTTACAATAAATTTCGAAATTAAGATCTATAAACATTTTGTTATGGGTCTTAGAATGTTGTCGGAGGAGAGGCCAGAGGTGGAGATGACAGTGGCAGAGATACTACGGAGCCTTGACCGTGACTGTCTAAGCGGGGCATGCTGAAAAGAGAGAGAGCTTCCAAAATCTCTTTTAGTGTTAGGGAAAATAGATTTTCTTCATTCATGCCAATACAAGACTCACTGGGTCCTTTAAATAAGACTTACAATCGACACCAAAAAGGAAAGAACACCAAAGAAAATAACGACAGACTTGGACATACGACTAAAAAGGACACCTCATAAAGACACAACATAAATAATGATGACCTATAAGGACGCAACTCTAAGACAGAATAAAAAGACATTAAGAAATAATTAATACTAAATATCGTCATTAAAGGACCCGTAACATCTCTCCCGCCTTGAAAAAATGAGCTGTCGTCAAGTTCGAGGGAGATCCATGGTGTCTTGCGTTATCCAACACCCTCATCGTCGTCGTTCTCGACTTGCAGATAGAAAAGCCATTTGCACCTATGACCATGCGTATACGGCTCGTCGTAGTTGAGACATAAGCCCTTAGTGCGCCGTTCTATCATCTTGTCTTGAGATAGTTTACCGACTGGTGGGGCTGGGTTTCCCTCAGAATAATCTGGCCGAATGCCCGCGTCGGTGGGCAAATAGGCCTCTTGTGGCAGTTGAAGGCGACAGTCACATAGCCTGGCCATACTCATAGCAGTCACCAAGTCTGGAGGAGCCTTGAATTCGACATCAAGTCGTATGCGTTTGCGAAGTTCGACAGTGAAGATGGCGACCTGCGTCTCTGGGGGCAATGTGACATGTGCCAGAAGAAGTTGAAATTGGTCCAGATATTCGTCTACAGAGCTCGTCAGGCGGAGTGTTGTGAGGGCATCGAGGGGGTTGCTGCAGATTGGAGGGCTGAAATGCAGGTTGCAAAATCGCTTGAAGTTGTCCCACCTCCCACGTTAGTCCCGACTGATCAGTGAGGAGACGAGTGGTCCAAACAAGGCCGGGTCAAGAAGGTGGAAGGAGGCCAGAGGAAGTCGTTCGGCTGCCGGAGTTTGTTGAAGACCAAAGAATTGTTTGCACCTGGTGTGCCAACCCAAGGGATCTGTTTTCCCATCATAGGTGGGAAATTCCAATCGGGTATAGCGTGGTGGAATAGCAGCTTCAGGGCGTAAGAGGGTCTACGATGACGGCTCATGGCGGATGAGCGGGGGTGGTGGAACTTGACTACTGTTGGCTTGATCTGTGGGTGGGGTAGTAACCGCGGGAGATGTTGCTGTTAGTCCATTAAGCTTGGTGGTGAGGATTTCCATGTCGTCCTGATGACGTGCATCGACGTCCCAAAAGCATGCTTCTACATCCTGAAGGCGTGCATCCATGGCGGATATAACTGCGTGTAGCTGGTTCATAGCTTCCAAAAAGTCGGCCGAGTCTCCCATATTGTGGATGGAGGTGGCACAAGATAAGAAATAATTAATACTAAATAACGCCATTAAAGGACACCCGTAACACATTCATGCTAGAACTTAGGCGTTAGAAACACAAGATTGAATTGAGGTGAAGTAGTGAGAGTTCAATTAAGTGCCCGACAACTGAATCTTTAGGAAAACTACTAGACAATTAAGATCCCAAATTGTATGTTCTTCAACAAGTAATCAATACAAAGTAATTAAGACTTCAAATTAGAACTTACACGGGAAATTGGAACCCATGATGATGTTTTTTATTGATTTTGGATCTGGACAACAAAATAAATGGAAGCCAACACTAATTTTAGGTTTTCCAGCGATTGTTTAGTGTATATTGGTGTTTGGGTGGGATTGTAGGAGTATTGTGGGAGTATGTGAAATGATTTAGGGCAGGAGGGAGAGGGCCGTGAATGGTCGACATGGCTGTTCTGGAATGTAGATGGGGTTGATGGCGGTGAGTAGCAGCAGTTCCTGCCAGAACAAGGCTTCAGGCTCTCAATTAGTGGACTGAAGGAGGAACTGCAATCACAACACTGTATACAGATCTCCAGAATTTCGACAAAACTGGGGAAAAGGAAGCAACGTGGGAGGGCAGTGGGATCTTAGAGCTAGAGGAGTGGAAAGGCAGTTAGTGCTATGAAGGTACAAGAGGAACGTGATTAGAGGGCTTGGGAATGCGATCAAGAGGATTTGTTTCTTTTTTTTGTGTAGGGTGGGTGGGGGGTGGGGTGGGGTGGGGGTGCACGACAAAGCAAAACCAAATAAGTGTCAACGGTTGTCTGTTATTTCAGAAATATTGGTAGTTATAAGCTAGTTTTTATGTGGGGTATTGGGGATGTAGGCAGCTAATATTGGGAGGTGGTTATACGGGGGACTTGGATGGAAGGGGCTTGCCGGCGATGGAGTGAGGGGGTGGCCGGAGGCTAGAGTGGTGGGGAAGGGAATTGACTGACCAATCAAAGGAGGGAGTGAGTTCTAGGCTTTAGCACCTAGCACTCCATAGCATCGACCCCGCAAACTCAAAATCTATCAAAATTCTGCAATACCCAAAATCAGCTCCCAAAATCATATTTACAGATTAGAATCCCACTATGAACGAGTATGATTGACCGATACAAAAATATGAGTATTGGTCATCTTATGATCCTAACTCATCCTCCTGAGTGTGTAGAAACGGATTGAGTCCGATAAGTGTTGATTTGCTCGTGAATTGTGATCCTTGTGGACTCCATCGACATGAGAGAATTCATCTCCACTGAACGAAGATGATTATACTCTCTACGAAGCCCAGGAGCAAGTAAGTTGAGCTCCTTTAGCGCCATCCAAGTATTGTCAGTAGTTAGTTGCCCCTCTAATGAACCATGTATCGTATTGTGTGGCAGTCTGTTTTTGCCCATGTAGTCTAAAGATATCCTTAACAAACAAAGTCACGACAGAATTTTCATATGCGATTTTGTTGCAAGAGATAAAATGGACCATCTTCGAGAAATGATCCACTAACGCAAAGTTGGAGTCATGCTTCCAAAGTGTGCGTGGGAGTCAAGCACGAAGATCATACTAATATCGCACGAAGATCATACTAATATCAAGCCAATGCCAATGAGGGATGGGTAGTGGATTATATAAGCCAATATTTTGACTTGAGCCTTTAGTTGTTTGGTAAATGCCACAATGACGGAAAACCCATCTTGCATCCTTTCAGTCTAGGCCGAAGAAGCAATCCTTTATAATGGCAATTCTTCCAAAATGACCTGCAGTGCCTCAAACATGCATCTCCCATATAAAGTAATCATGTAGGAAATTACATAGGATGCACTTACGAGGCCTATAAAATAATTATTCATCCACCAGAAGAGATCTCAATTATTTCTAGTGGATATCTAGATAAAGCACTATACGTCTTGCCAAAATCAGAGCATGAGGGGCAACCAGATAATAGACACTCAAAGGCATTTATCTGAGCACTCATCATGTGTAGGCTAACTCTCCTACCGAGTGCATCAACAAGTTTGTTCTCAATGCTATACTTGTGTTTATGAACCTTGTGTTTATGAACATAGAGGAACTCCTGCATATATTCCACCAATTTAGCATGCCAATGACTTAATTTCTTCCGTGAGTCAAGGTATCACATGACCTGATGTATGGGGAATACAAAATAACTCTTTAGATAAAGATAATAATGCCAATATCTTTAGATCTGAATGGTTCCATAAAACTTCCGATCGTAATTAGAATATTTTGTCATGATTCGTTTAAATTTTCACTAAAGTCGGCGACGGGATGCCCCTCTCGGGTCACTGCACCTCCAATGCCAGCTTCTAAAGTATCACATATGACCTCAAAAACTTTACTAAAATAAGGTTATCGAAGGACATCTTTATGCAGACAACTCGTGAAGTGCTCCATGATAGCACAAAAACCCTTGACAAACCTTCGATAGAACATAGAAGGTGACAAGCCCAGAAAAGCTACGAACTTCATGATTGTTTGAGGGAATAGTTCATTCACAGATGAATTTAACTTTATCGGAGTCTACATAAATGTTTGAGGTAGACACGATGTATTATAGGAAATGTCCTATGCGGATAAGAATATGCATTTTTATATTGATATATAGGTGCTCCTTGCAAAGAACATCAAATACTTGTATGATATGGAGAAGAGGATGAGTGTGTGTCTGATTGTAAGGTCAAAAGACCCGGGTCATAACCTTGATAAATTGTTGGGAACGTTTGATAATCTGAATGTCATTACTAGTCATTCATCCAAGCCATATTTCATTTTGAAGGCAGTCTTTCACTCATGCACTTCACGTACTTTGATTTGGTAGTACCAACTATATAAACCATTTTTAATGGACTTGGGCACTAGCGATAACGTTCAATAAATCATATAGTCAAGGGATGGAAAAACAATATTTCATAGTAATTTTTTTAATGTGCCATTGTCTATGCACTTGCATCAACTTTCGTCCTTCTTAGGGATCAGAATAGTTGGGGAACTGCAAGATGCAAGCTCTCCCGTGTGAATTTCTTCTGGAGAAGATCATTGACTTGTTTCTTCAGCTCGACTTGTTTGATGGGGTTCATACAGTAGTGGTATAGGTTGGATAGAGATGCCCCACGTACTAGGTCAATGACTTGTTGAATGTCTCTCAAAGGAAGCAACTCATCCAAAAGTTTATCTGATGTAATGTTAGAGAACTTGTTTAGAATAAGTTAAACATCCGGGTAGATCTCCAATATCTCAGTAGACATCCTAGGTTCCCGTGTGGCAGCCACTACAAGTAAGATGCCTGACTCAAGACTCTGTCATAGGAAATCCGAAATCACAGTTGCTCATAATGTGAAGGCTTTGAGGAGACAACACTGGCAGTAGAGTCGGCTTTACCCTTAGGAAGGCTCTTTAGGTTGAGTTTGAGATAGGGTGATCTTGTGTAGTTTGTTAAAAAGTACGCTCGTGCTTGACCTACCATAACACACAACGATGACGTCTCTATCATATAGCCATGCTTGCCTAAAAGTACGTACACAATGTTCATAGGGATGTCGTCACACCAAACTCGATCATCAAATTAAGCTAGGGTAATAGGTGCGAGACATCATTGGGTGACTTAAATAACACTTTTATTTACTCAAATAACCCAGTTGGTTTGTGGGTGGGGTTTAAGTTATTATCAAATTTAGCTTCTTCTATGATACAATATTCACATGACTCCCGCTATCGATGACAAGTTTGTAGACATCGCCTGCACTGGGAAAATGTGTAGAAAATGGCGGTGAGTCTCCAATCCTCATCATTGTACGAGTTATGGAGCAAGTGAGAGATAACTCTCATCTCTAATGCTCGGTCAGACTCATCCTCCAAACCTTCTCCTTTAACCACAAGAATATCTTCTTCAAATTGTTTTACCGACTCCAAACAAGGTCGTAATTCTCCACAATAAGTAGATTCCGCATGGTGCACTGTGCCTCCACGTGCCCTTTACTTTGACTTCAGAAACACGGTATTCCCTCAGGTTTGGAGGGCCCAACAATGATATATTTACCTTTTGTGTCTTCGGGAGCACTGATAGGCATATATTTAGTGGGTCCCGATTGGGGCTAGACATATTAGTATTCGACTGTGGATTAGGTCACCTAGGACTTGTCGTGCGTAAGTATTGTCCATATTCTAAAGTGAGTTAGAAAATCTACTCTTTCGACTCAAGGTGGTGGGGAATCAGTTCCCTACGATTCTCAACTCTCAATCTGGCTCAGAATCGGAAGACCTGCGCAATGTGCTCTCGGTGATAACACTTAGAACTACGAGCCCATCAAAGAGAATCATATACTCAGCTACCATAAGACATAGTTGATCAAGGAGCTGACCTCCGTATGAAGCGGGTAAAATTTCCTTTACTTTTTTTGTTTCATATCATCCCATCAAGCAATGGGATAGTAGCCCTCCCAGTCTAAATAATTCTCGAGACTTGCCCAATAGATCTCGGTTTGCCCGTGTAATTTAATTCGAACAAACCTCACTCGTCTCTCGTCAATCATCTTATACTAATCAAAATAATTGCCCATGTGTAGAAGTCAATCGCTTAAAGCCTTTGGGTCCAATTGACCATCAAAGGAAGGAGCATTGATTTAGATGCAATGAGTGATATCATCCTCTCCAACATTACCTCTTCGGGGTTTGTAATAATCCTCGTAAGCATTCTCTATCATAGTCAAATAGCGCTTGAAAGATAGTATGATCTTTATGATAAGGGTATCTGGGTTGAGATTGCTCTTCCTGTGAAGGATTGTGTTGACCAAATGCGAAATCCATGCGACGATCAACAACCGCAGATTTTGCTCTCTCAACATAAATATACATCAAACATGTAATCAACACAAGGTAAGAAGACTTTCAAGGCAAGTTAGTTCAGAAACCACCGAAGCCATTGCCCGGTATTCTGCCTCAGCTGATGATCAAGCAACGACCGTTTGTTTCTTGCTTCGCCAGGTAATCAAATGTCCTCCAAAATATGTGCAAAAACCACTGGTTGACCGTCGATCATCAAGGGAACCAACATAATCAGCATCAGAATATGACACCAATGTTGGTGCTGAAGATGAGGTTTTGTATACCAATCCTTGACCATGAGCCGTTTTAAGGTATCTGAGAATGCGTTCAACGGTCTGAAGATGAGATCTTCGAGGGGAATTTATATATCGACTGACAATACCAACAACGAAGGAAATATCCGGTCTGGTTACTGTGAGGTAGATCAATTTCCCAACGAGACGATGATAGTATTCTGGATTTTGGAGTAGGAGATCTGAGTCAGATGTCTGAGCGCGCAACTTGTGATTTGCATCCATTGGGGTGTCAATCAGCTTACAACCTGAATAACCAACATCATGAAGGAGGTCGAGGCAATACTTCCGCTGAGAGAGGACGAGACCATCCGGCCGTCTGGCAACCTCAAGACCCAAGAAGTACTGAAGGGGCCCCAGATCTTTTGTTTGAAAAACTGTGCTCAGGTGTGGTTTGATCTTCTGTATTCCTTTCGAGTCGTCTCCAGTATTTATGATATCGTCAACGTATACTAACAGAAGAACCGTTCCCGTTGTTCGGTGACGAGTAAACAACGAGAAGTCTGCCGAGCTCTGAGTAAAACCAACCTCCTGAAGGGCCTTACTGAACTTGTCAAACCACGCCCGTGGGGATTGTTTGAGACCATACAGAGCTTTCATAAGGCGACAGACCTGAGACTCCCCCGTGGTCTCAAACCCGGGAGGTTGCTGCATATACACTGTTTCCTGGAGATCGCCATTCAGAAAGGAATTCTTAACATCTAATTGGAGTATGGGCCACTGGCGATGGACAACCACGGAGATGAGGACTCGAACGGTGTTGAGTTTGGCCACAGGATAAAAAGTTTCTTCATATTCAAGCCCCTATTGTTGGGTGAAGCCACGAGCCACCAGGAGAGCTTTCAGTCGGTCAATTGTCCCATCAATAACATGTTTGATGACAAAAACCCACTTACACCCAACCGGTTTTTGACCCGGAGGAAGGGGCGAGAGTCCATGTCTGATTGGCCCAGAGAGCAGCCATTTCTTCCTCCATGGCGGCCCGCTAGCCAGGATGTTGGAGTGCCTCCTGCACAGAGGTAGGAACAGAAATCAAGGACAGTGAAGTAGAAAATGTCCGAAGGTGGGGAGAGAGGCGATGTAGGGAGACAAAGTTCTCCATCGGATGAGCAGTAGAAGCGGGCACCAGATCAGCAGGGCACAGAGAGGCCGAGGTCGAGGGCAATTGCATAAGGGAAACAGAATGAGGAGGGCGGCGAGTGTAGACACGGATAACATGCGGCTTGGACGGAGCAGGAGTTGGGTCAGGAAGAACCTGTGGAAGAGGCGTAGTAACGGGGATGACAGGTCGTGGGAGGGATGGCTGTAGAGGGGTCGGTGGTAGAGGAGTGGGTAGAGGAGGAGAGAAGAAAGGTTTATCCTCTCGGAAAGTAACATCAACAGATACGGAGACCTTCCGGGTAGCCGGGGAATAACACACATAGCCTTTCTGAGTACGGGAATAGCGACAAAAATTTGTTTAGCCACCCGGGGATCCAACTGTTCCGTGGACGGACCCAGAAGATGGACGAAGCAGGTGCAGCCAAAGACCCTGGGTGTAACAGGGAAGGCCGGAGCGGAGGGAAAGAGGAGGCTGAACGGAGTGGCATGGTGGAGAATCGAGGAAGGGAGACGGTTGATGAGGAAGCAAGCAGTGGAGACCGCAAAATTCCAGTAAACTTTGGGAACATGCATGTGAAGCATGAGGGAGCGGGCAACGTCAAGCAGGTGTCGGTTCTTCCGTTCGGCAATGTCGTTTTGCTGGGGGGTGTAGGCACAGGATGTCTGATGAATAATACCGAACTCCGCGCACAGATTAGCAAATTCTTGGCTAGTGTACTCTCGAGCATTGTTAGTGCGCAACGTTTTTATGGTAGTGGAGAATTGCGTACGAGTCTCTAGCACAAAAGCCCGGAACACTCGAGGAAGCTCAGAGCGATCACGAAGTAAGTAAAACCATGTCATGCGAGAGTAATCATCAATAAAGGTGATAAAGTAGCGATAACCGGAAATACTAGTAATTTTGAAAGGACCCCAAACATCGGAGTGCAGTAAATCAAAAGGAGCCGTGCTCCGAGTACAATGTGCGAGAAAAGAAGAACGCGCCTGCTTGCCGAAAATACAAGAATTACATTGAAAGGGAGGAAGAGATACATCAAGAAGCGCCTCCTGGAGGATTGGCAGAGGGGCATGCCCAAGACGGTGATGCCAATCGACGGATGAGACGGAGGAGACGGAGGAAAGGACGGTCGGAGAGGCATCGAGAAGGTAAAACCCGTTTTGCAGTTGACTCTTACCAATGGTAATCCGCGTCCGCCGATCCTATATCAAAAAAGCAGAAGAGGTGAATGTGACAGAGCAATCCATATCGTTAGTAAGACGACAACAGAAAGTAAATTAAATGGGGAGCCCGAAACATAAAGAACCGAGCGAAGAGAGATGGAGGGGTTGAGGGAGATGTTAGCACAGCCGGAGACCGGAATAATCGCCCCATTAGCCACGGTGATACACTTCGGATGTGGAGCATCCAAGAACTTGGGAGGACGCAGCGAGGTGATGTGATGAGTGACACCCGAGTCCAAGATCCAACGCGAACTGGAGGAAAAACAAGCCATACCTGCAGTGGAGGTGGAGGCAACAGAAGCAGATGGAGGGCGGAGCAGTCCATGGAGTTGCTGTGGCTGGAGGCGAACGACCTCAAGGTCGGTGCCTGTGGCAGAAGAGCCGTCAGCTGCAACAGCAGCAGTCAGATGAGGAGGGTAGCCATGTTTCTTGTAGCAAACGGCCTCAGTGTGGCCGTCTCGGCCGCAATAGGAACACTTTGGGCGGACCCGACCACCACGCCCCCTTCCGCGGAAGCCCGAACGTCCACCACGAGCAGAAGACGGTGGGGGAAGTAAGGGGGGAAGGGTCTGCTGGAGAAGGGCCGGAGAGGAGAGTGCAAGAGTATCCTGGGGCTGTGACACTCGAAGGAGCATAGAGCAAACATCAGATAAGGAATGAGTAGTGGCCGAAGCCAGAACCTGAGCATGGATACTCTGTAGGTGTGTCGGGACACGAACCATCATCATAGCAATGCAAACGACCTCATTTTGTGCTCGCTGAGCAGCAAGATCAGTGGTAGAAGGCTGATGCTGAATCCAGGCCTCCGCAAGAGTCTTAGCACGAGCAACAAACGATGTCATGTCCGCAGCCCCGCCAACATCGAGAGCCTGAAGATCAGTAATAATGTCATAGAGGTGCTGGAGGCTGTCCTTGATGGAGTATAAGGAGTGGAGCTCATCCCACATACTGTTGGCCGTATCATGATACATGACCATTTGGTAGGGCTCACCCTCCAGGGAATTGAGGAGCCACGTCTGAACACGACTGTCGTTGTGCAACCAGTCGTCGGTGGGAGGAGAAGGAGGTCGCTGAGTGAGATGATGAACAAGGCCTTTGGCCTGAAGAACTCGGCGAACCGAGTGCACCCATGGGATGAAATTCTTCTTTCCAGACAGGGAAATGGTGGTGATCCGTAGCTCATCGCGGATTTCCGAAGGAGCCGGGCGGTCTGCAGAGGGGTTAGCCGCATGGCCGGTGGAGTCAACGGAGGATCCCATGTAGACCAGAGAGACCGTAGCGAGCAGAAAAGGGGCGCGGCGGGAAGACGAGGTCGCTGCGGGAGAGTACTCTTGCACGACAAGTCCGCGTGGTTTAGACGAGGCCGCATCGGGTAGTCAAGGCGACAAGAGCAACGACAAGCACTGAGAGAGAAAGGGAGGCCGCGACCTGAGTGCGGATAGACAAACCGCACAGTCACAGTGAACACACTAGCGGCCAGAGAATGAGCGACAAGAGAGGTCGGCTCGAACAGAACACGGGATTAGGCGCAGCGGTTAGGGAGAGAGACCGCGCGAGAAGGAGAACCGGGGAGAAGGAGAACTCAAGCGGCAAGGAGAAGACAACGGGTAGGAGAAGCCGCGAGAAGAGGCCGCGGGTAGGAGAACTCGAGCGGCAAGGAGAAGACAGCGGGTAGGAGAAGTCGCAAGAAGAGGCAGCGAGTAGGAGAACTCGAGCGGCACGAGGGGGGCGGCCTTCGCGCGACAAGAAGAAAAAGACACGCGCGACAAAGAGACCGCGCGGCAAGAAAGAAGCCGTATCGGACAGAAAGAAACAGGCCGAATCTGGAGAGGGTCCCACAGGTCAGGGGAGAAAAGGCTATAAAAGAGAGAGAGGGGGGGGGTGGAACCACGGGAGAGAGGGAGAGGACGCGGGTAGACTGCAGGCCGGCCGGCGAGAAGAGCCGGAGAAGTGGAACCCGCGGATAGAAGCGGGTCGGAAAGGAGAGGCCGCAGAGCAGTCTGCGGACAGGGGAGGAAGGCGGTCTGGGCAGTTAGAAAATGAGAAGCCGCAAGGACCGGGAACCTGGCTCTGATACCATGTTGAGAGCACAAAACTTGTATGTATTGTTTGTGTATATAAATACAATGAGAGAATACAAATATATGTGAGAGAGAAGGTGAGAAGAAGTCCTATACAAGATGTGAGACTAAGAAAAAAAGAAAGAAATACAATAAAGAAAGGGGGGCCCAATAATGGGCCTTTTACATGGGCTTTTCTAACAGCTTACTAGGATCCCACTATGGACGACTATGATTGACCGATATAAATATACATCAAACATGCTTAAATAAAATACATAAATATCTCGCCGTCTCTTTGAACGCGACTACGGGTTCCAATCGTCCATCGACGAGCCTAACTCCACCTGTGGGTGTAGACTTACACAGACTCCGATAATGGGCGGCCCGCTCGTGAAACTGTGATCCCTGTAGTCACCCAAACTACGGGTTCATTCATAATATATGTTAAGAGCTGTAAATTGAAAACTCAGATTAGAGATTTTGATAAGTTCAAAGGGGGGTAGAGATCCCTGTAGTCACACGAACTCACAAGGAAAGTCACTGTAATTAACTCTTATATAAATCTTAACTATGAACCCTACCTTACTCGAGTGGTGGGTCTTGCAATCAAACTTCTCTATCCTCTTGCACTCGAGGGTTAATATTCATTCGACCTGACAATTTTTTTATATGCCTATGTCAACTTTTGAGAGGCCTATGCCACTAGAAATTACCTACATGAGACTGAGTTCTAAAAATGGGTTAGAATTCTAGCTCTTCTAGAATGGTATTTGAAGTTTAGGAATCTATCATAACTATGAACCCTATTCCTGCTTGGTTGATCTTAAAACATGTCTAAATTAGGAGAAAATTAATACTGTAGTATCCCTAAATGTCTGAATTAGGGCCTTTTCTTGCAATTGTAGTCCAAGTATTTTAGGGTTTCCCCATGCTTGTTAGCCCAAAGGTAAACCCTAAACTAATGACCTGATAATTAAAATTATAAATCTCGCATAAGATTTCGAACCTCCTTTACCGGGATGCCTCCACAGATTCCGTCGATCTATTGGTGGTATAGGACATCCAGCCATGCTCCAGAACTAACGGCGGGATATTACAATCCTACCAATCAGGATGGCTATTCTCCAGTTTTCGAAATGCTAAAGAAGCATTCTTCTACCGTGAAGTTTACTTTTTTAAGTCAAACACCGGCTTCTGCGCACCAGACGGATGATGCCTGGTCTGATCTAGAAGGTCAAAGCTGGCAGGTGAAGTCAACTGAATAGAAACATTTTAGCAAATTATTATTTTTTGTCTACTTTTCTCTCATGATTTTCTTGATCCAACAGGTTCTCAATTCAGCCTGGGATCAAAGGTTGGCTGTTGCTGGCCTGGGAAATTTCCAGTGCCATGACAGAGATGCATGCATTAGGGCTCTCGAAACTGCGAAACCGAGGAACGACCCGGATCGACACCACCTTTCTCTCTTCACTTATCAGGCCCTCTCGCCGATTTTCATGCAGGGCGAATTATTTCTGTCGGATATTGACGGCTTTATCAAATCGATGCACGGTACGTATCTTCCGTTATAAGATAACAAAGTTTGTTTCTATAACCTGATCTTTAAAACCAAAAATCGTTGAGATTTTCAGGGGAGATTTTATCTGTTGATGTTGCAGTCTGAGCATCTAATTTGCGCATTTCTTTCATACAAATGAAAAAAAAGTGAATTCAATAAAGGAACATTGGTTACTGTTAGGAAAGAACATTAATTTGACATATTAATGTATAAATCATCAGTTATATTTCATGTGAGTTAAACATTTTGGAATATTCACTGCTGTATCTAGTGTGAATATCAAAGCACTATTCAGGGACTATGTTTTTCAATAGAAATTTCTAATTATTCGCGCGTATATGGCTTGGAATGGGCAATACCACATGAGTGCTTGGGTGCTGAAATTGGAGATTTTTTTAACTTGAGGAAGTAGTGACGGGAAGGCAGTGATACAACTAGAATAAGCAACTGACAGTTTTCACTGGGGAGGCGGGAAATCCGGTTTTGAAATTCTTGTGTCCGGGCCTCTAGGCGGGGTGGGGGGGGGGAAGAAACTTGGATTTCGTTCATGAATCTTGCTGCATTGAACCTGAACGAAGTTACGAAGATTTATCCGTAAAATCCGATCACAAATTATTCAACGGATCATGCGGATGTTTGCCAATGAAAATTTGGAGGGGTGGTTTTCATAATTACTCCTTATTCTAAGAAAATTGTCAAATGCACTGCATATTTTTACACAATTGTTAATTGCAAATCAAAAAAAATATTTGGCATATATGAGGATCACCAACAAATCAACTGAATCACACAGAACAACATTGTAAAATTCGCAATAGCTCAACTTCATGAACCACACCATGAATTTCTTCAAAATATTGAACATAGTAGGGAAATCACTTGAAATAGTAAACTCGGCCGCAAAATGCACCCGCATAGTGCCATTAAATCCCCTCCCCTCTTCTCATCTTCTTCTCCTCTTTGTATGTCTAGTCTCCAAATTCCTACAAAAATCAAAACAAGACAAACCGATAAGTCGAATCAATGATTGCTCGCAGAATATATAATGTTGGTATGAAAAAAAATACACAAATTAATGATTGCTCGTCTTTATCAAAAATCCTCCAAATCGATAACCGTACGACTCTTCGTGTTTGCTTTTGGTTCCAAGATTTGTTTATGCTTAATCTAAATTACGGATTAATGTTCTTGGCTGTCTTGGATCTCCGTTTCGTGTAAAGAAATTCGTGTTCTCCGATTGATCTTCTTTGTCGCTTGGAACACACTTGAGATGAAAGTCTTTTTTCTCGTATAAATGAAACTGTTGGGATTTCAAGCGCCCAATTTTTTCCATGTTTCTGAGCCCACGCTTCTTTCTTCAATCATAGCTACAAATTATTTGGGGGTCATGATATATAATGTGATCGTTGCCATTTGTATATAGTTTTGAAAATGATGATCTTGTTTTCGCACATTCTTTATTGGAATTAAGGCTCTGTTTAGGGCGGCAGTGGAAAATTTTTATTCTCACTGTATAATCCGTAATTTGTCGAGATCAGAGATGACTGAGGATAGCTTTAACGATCTTCCCCACCTGGGGCGAGTAGAGAAGATCTCGCCTATACAACCCCATATTTTTCAAGATCAAAATTGTCTAAGGAAGACACCTTAGAAAGCCAGGTCGCCAGGGTCGTAGGGTCGCCAAGTCGACAGGTCGCTAGGGTCGTCAGGTTGCCAGGGTTGCAGGGTCGTCAGGTCGCCGGGGTTGCAGGGTCGTCAGGTCTCCAGGGTCACCAAGTTGTCATCGTCGCATGATCGCCAGGTCGCCAGCGTCGCTGGGTCGCCAAGGTTGCCTGGTCTCTAGATCTCCAGGTTGTGAGGTCGCCAGTTCGCCAGGGTTACAAGGTAGCCAGGCCGTCAGGTCGTCGGGTCACCAGGGAGAACTCAGGAAGTAACGCATCGGCCCGTGTTCAACCATTCCAAATAACGAGATTCCATTGTTCGCAGGCCAGCTTGGGCTGCGGATAGTAAAATCAAAAGGCGGGATTCCGCTATCTCCAGACAACTTTCATAAAACTATAAATAGACCCTCAAGGGCACCTTTGGAGATGACTTATTCTGCTTCTCTCTCAGGCTGGTTCTAGTTGACGAGAGTTCTAGGTCACTGTTCACCATGATTTCTGGGTTGACAGTCTGGTGCTCTCAAGTGCGCTCCAAGGTGCCCGGTTCAGCATTGACTTAGGAGGGGAAACTCTCTTTGATCTTCCAGGTGTGTGACCGGACCTCCTCACTGTAGCTCGTGGGCTTGTTCTTAGTTTTCCACCCTTCAGGGGAATTTGTTGTGCTCGCTTGCCTCTTCTCGTCATATCTTCTCTGAGTCGACCACTAGACCAGTAAACTTTGGTCACCCTCAGATCCGAACAACATGGATCAAAAATCTTGATTCCTACATTATGGTGCGGTGAGCGTGGAACTTTATCGGAGGAAGAAACTTTAGTGCAAGAACTCATGACGAGCCATGACGGGAAGGATGTGAGGCGAGCTCCAGCTAGGCGAGTACTAGCTGGGTGAGTACTAAATGAGGCGAGTTCTAGTTCAGGCGAGGTCCAGCTGAGCGAGTACTAGGTGAGGCAAGCTCCACCTAGGGGAGTACCAGCTGGGCAAGTACTAGGTGAGGCGAGGTCCAGCTAGGCAAGTACCAATTGGGCGAGTCCCAGATGAGGCAAGTTCTAGTTCAGGCGAGGTCCAGCTAAGCGAGTACCAGCTGGGCGAGTTCCAATTGAGGAGAGTTCCAGCTTAGGCGAGCTCAAAATGGGGGACTCCTTCACCTCGACGACTTGAGTAGGCGAGTTCATTATGAAGGCCTCCGGTGGAGAGCTCAATGAACTCTTGTGTAGACGAACACATCTCGGGAAGCCTAAGGTCAAGCGAGATGAAATCAAGCTCGAATCTGGGTGATTTCAAGGCCTGGCGACCTTGCTTCGACCTAATGCACACTAACACTCATGAGTGTTTTTGCCCACAAGGTGTTCAACCTCTCTCTCTTATGCCGCGAGCTCATCTCGCGAGAATTACGGGGTATTCCATCCGCGAGCTCATCTCCCAAGATCACATAGTATTTTATCTTATTCTGTGAGCTCATCTCGCGAGGTCACATGATATTCTCTCTTATTCCGCGAGCTCATCTCGCGTGGTCACGAGGTATTCTCTATTAATTTGGCGAGTTCATACTCGCGAGGTCATCACTTCTGCATCCATTTAAATGTGATATTCTCTTTAATTCCGCGAGTTCATACTCGCGAGGTCATCACTTTAACAAATATGTTCGTTAGGTCACTGTTCACAGTGGTTTTCGGGTTGACAGTTTGGTGTTCTCAAGTGCCCGACTCAGCATTGACTTGAGAAAGGAAGCTCTCTTTGTTCTTTCGGGTGTATGACGGAACCTCCTCGCTGCAGCTCGCGGGTCTGTTCTTAGTTTTCCACCCTTCAGGGGAATTTGTTGTGTTCGCTAACCTCCTGTCGCCATATTTCATTCGGGTCGACCGCTAGAATAATAAATTTTGGTCACCCCCAGTTCCGAATTACAGGGACCAAAAATATTGGTTCCAACACACCACCACCACCATTATTTTTAGGTCCTTTGGAAGGTTCATGGTTGCACAAGTGTTCTTTTGAAAAAGGAGTTTTGAGAGCTTTTTTGAGCAGCCAAAAGCTTTTTTGAAAATCGCTTTTATGTTAAGGTTATAAACTGTCGTTCGTGAACAGCCGGCCTCACCTAAGGAACTTCATTCTTCGATGGTGGTGGTCGTAACCATTGTCTTGTCAAACATGCATTTTTCGATGGTGGCGTTTTTGTCCAAACTCACCGAAGCATGCGTCAAACAGAGCCTAAGTTAATATTAGAGCAATGTTATAAGCAGCCATATTGAGCTATCTGTAGTCCATTGATATTCACAGTCTAGAAAAAATAAGTGTTTTTTTAAACAGCCCTTATTGCGCTATTGTCAAATCAGGTTTTGTAAAAATAAGGGTTTTTTATCGTCAAACCCACTATTGGCAGCCCTAATTTGCCCGGTCCCCCTCGCCGAACTGACACCGTCGTCGATTGCCTCTCTGACGCCGTCGTCGATTGCCTCTCTGACGCCCGATGCCCCCTCCCTTGGCCCCGACCAGCTGGACTCCCCCTCCCTCCACGACGCTTGTCATCCAATGTCGCAGCTAGTATCAGTTTCCCGCGCGAGTTAGGTTTTGTATGGTACAGTTATTTGTCCTCGCTAGGGCTGCTTCCAAATGGATGCTATGTTTAGGTGAACGGGAATGGCTTTTTTTTGTAGTTGGGTAATGCAGAGTCGGACTTTATTTTTGTCATACAGTTAAAAGGTCTTTTCTGTTGATATCTACGATTTATTTTACATTATTTGATTTTCATTAGACACTGCACATATGGTTTTCAGTTACTTCTTCCAAGTCAAAAGATCTCATTGCAGTTACTTCTTCTAAGACACCCGTTTTGAAATTTTCTCCTTTCCTGTGATCCTTCTCATTTTCGCTTTTTCTGAACCCATGTACATGCATTTAGTCCCGCTGTGGGTCGTTCAACGCTCTTACGGACCGGCCGAAGCGGGACTATCTTAGCTCGAGAGAGAGCCGAACTCGCAAACAGATAAAATAGAGAACCAACATCAGACAACAAGACCTTTACGTGAAAAATCCGGAAAGGAAAAAAACACGGGGCAAATTCAGTTATGATGAAATCCAATAGTAGTAGTTGAGCACAAGAATTGACTTTCTGGAGGGTGATAGATCACCACTTTATTTGTGGTATCCAGTGTTGAACATAACGGACTGGAGTAGTCACCAAAGCGGAACGGACACGCGGGAATCACGTATTGAGCTGGACACTGAGTGCTAAGCCATAACTACTTATAACATCACTCTAATATTAACCTAATAAATACAGCCTCAAACTCATTTTAAGCATCTAGAATTACAATCGCAAGCCCTCTATCCTATGGCAGGCAAGATTTTTCCGTCCGGTGTCCGGACTCCGGGTGATCTCTGGAAGATCAAATATGATCTCCAGGAGATCATATTTTGATCTCCTGAAGATCAAATATTTCTGAGAATATGATCTCCTGAGTTCAAATATGATCTCTTGATGTTCTCCTGGGCTGTTTTTGATCTCCTAAAAGGACTTCTATTTCCAGAGATCAAAAAGTGTACGACACGCGTCATCTTTTCATTGCTCCCGGACGATAAATTTGAAAACGAGTTCCGGACCCAAAAAATTCGCCTATGATAGAGTTTGGTGATTGTTGACAAATGTTCTTTTGTCGATATCCATCAACCTTTGTTGAACAATCAAGCATACTTTGTTCATGCTTATTAGTCAACGCGTTGTGTTTGACCACAAGAATTTTGTGTATTTTTAGGTACGCTTGGCGTTGGTTGAGGATGGTGGGTAAAAAAATTTAAATGCTTTTTTAAGAAAATGTGACTTGTTTTTAATTAAAAATAATTATAAGATAGTATTTAAAATATTTGTAGAAAATTTATACAAGATCCTATTTATGCATAAAAAAAATATTTTAAAAATAAGACCCGACCAGACATTGACATTTGTTAAAATTTCATCAGCACAAGAGCATCGTATGCTAGACGTACCAAAAAATCTCTTACAAGTGCGAGGACAGAGGTGATGGGAGAAGCTCGAAGATTAATACTCTGTTTGACTAACTCTTAAGGCTCTGTTTGGCGCGGCGTTTTTGAAGCAGCACACCGCCGATTCTGCCACCGCCGCGCCAAACAAATTTATAGGGGGGGATACAGTGGCATCAGCCACCGCTCTTTTGAGCGGTGGCCGGCGTTTTCTGAGTCGCGGAATCCCTTCCGCGACTCAGAAAACGCAGCAGCGCTGCAGCCTTTTTTTTTATTTTTAATATTAAAAGTATTATTATTATATATATTAAGTTATATATATTATTAATATTATTATTATATTAAATAAATTAAATATTATAAGTTATATAATGTATATAAACAGCACTGCAAACGCTGCTCTTCCAAATAGATTCACAGATTTTGTCACCACTCTGCAAAACAGCTGATTATTTCACCACTGCTTCCCACCACTGCTTCTCCAGTCGCTGCAGCCGCGCCAAACAGAGCCTAAATCTTCATGAGATTAATACTCTGTTTGCCGTTTTGGTGGCAGTAATGAATGCAGTGATTATGAACCGTCTCTCATACATTTTTGTGTTCAAAACTAGTTCTCTTTTCTTGGTGACAGTCAGAACCGTTGTTTTGTCAAACATACATTCTATGATAATGGTGTTTTTGTAAAAACTCACTGAAGCAGAAAAGCCGCGACAAACGCAGCCTAAGTGGCGGCGGCGGACAAGAACACGGTGGTTATGAACCATTGTTTGTGAACGTCCGACCACACAAAGAACTGTCTACTAAAATCATTAAAATCCCCTTCATATTAACAAATAATTATCAGTTTTGGCGATCATTACAATCTAGCGTAATCCGATGAGGGTGGCTTCATGATCAATCGCGCCAATTACTACTTTCAATTGTGTTCAAGACTCTGGCACAAAAAACAGATTTTTCAACAAAGAGAAGAAGCTTTTCTGAAATTTTTAGGTCAATATGAAGACATTCATTTTGGCACGGTGGTGGTCGTAAGCACATGAGTTAAACTGTCATTCGTTAAAAATCATCTAACAAACATCGTTCATTTCAACATAAAGGTCGATGAAGTTCCTTAAATGGGCGTTAACGAATGACAATTTAACCCCCATATTCATAACCATCACCACCGTGCCAAACGGAGTCTAAACCGAACTTAACAAATAGTAAAAATGTCATACATGTATTTGTGCATCTAAACCGTGATTGAAATATATCCAATTCTTATATGAATCAGAAAAAAAAATTAATTTTAGTTCAAAACAAAATCCAATTTCAACGTACCAATTCCGTCCAAACAAATGAACTTTTAAAAGATCCATGCACCACCATCAAATTCATCACAATCTTCCAATTGTATATATTTTCATTGGAATGTTTATCAGGACCTACCCCTTTAAGGCTCCGTTTGGGGGCTTATTTTCACCGGTCAAGCGGTTACGACCGCATGAACCGAACTTTAACTAAGATCCGGTTCATGCGGTCGTAACCGCTTGACCGGTGAAAAGAAATCCCCCTAAACGAAGCTTAAGTTTGCAAAATTACATGTTGCTCCCATTTATCTCTTGAAATTACAAAAACCACTCTTGTAAATTTACATAACATACATGCGCTAAAATACCCCTAGAGGAAAGCAACATGGTGGAGAATTTGTGCATACTAGTTATGAAATGTAACTTATTAGGGAGGTTTTTGTAATTTCAAAAGAGAGAGAGGTGCAACTTGTAATTATATAGGGGAGGTTAATAATATTTTCATTTTGACACATGTTCGTTTTATATATTATATAAAACTACACATTTCTTTTGAAATTGCTGTTAAAATCATAGGATTTTTTAGAGCAATGTTAAAAACACATCGATTTTTTTACTATTGATAGTCAAATTATAAAAACACATCAAAATATTTTATTTTCAAATTTCACCCAATCATGCAATTGCCATGCCAAGTATAAAATTCATTATTTGCACACCAAAATGCTATTATTCTTGAATGGCGTCGAGTGCGTTGAAGTGCACTCGACGCCATCTTACTTGAAAAGAGTTTGGAGTTCGGGCATTGAGTGTGCTGAGTCCACTCAACTCCATGGGCTGAATAGCGTTGAGTGCATTAAGTGCACTCAACGCCATCTTACTTAGAAAGAATTTGAAGTTCG
Organism: Platanthera zijinensis; assembly: GCA_039513925.1. Taxonomy (NCBI): domain Eukaryota; kingdom Viridiplantae; phylum Streptophyta; class Magnoliopsida; order Asparagales; family Orchidaceae; genus Platanthera; species Platanthera zijinensis. Next base: position 107,781,830 of record CM077097.1, read on the forward strand.
GGCGTTGAGTGCGCTGAGTCCACTCAACGCCATGGGCTGAATGGCGTTGAGTGCACTACACGACATCTTATTTAGAAAGAATTTGGAGTTCGGGCGTATAGTGTGTTGAGTCCACTCAATGTCATGGGCTGAATGGCGTTGAGTGCGTTGAGTGCACTCAACGCCATCTTACTGAGAGGATTTTTTGGAATTATGACGTTGAGTGAGTTGAGCTCACTCCATGCCATAGTCTGAATGGCATCGAGTAAGCTCAGCTCACTCCACGCCATAGTCTGAATGGCATCGAGTGAGCTGAGCTCACTCCATGCCATTGTACTTAGAAAAATTTCTAGAATTATGGTGTTGAGTGAGTTGAGCTCACTCAACGCCATAGTCTGAATGGCGTCGAGTGAGGCGGCGTTCCTCCGGCGATTATTGGCGGCATTTTCCTCCAGCAGAGGCATCAAATACTCCAACATGCGGCGATTACTCCTGCATGAGTCTTGCATCGCTAGAACGATAGGCTCCGGCTGGCAGTTCTTTTCGGTGTGCGCTTGATTAGTCCAGTTAACACTAATTTATGTTTTATAATATTCCTAATTTTTAACAATCGTGCTAAACAATAGCAGTTTATATTTTAGTCAATTTCTGATGAACCATAATTTAATATTTTAAAAATAAAGCTAATTAAAAACACAAGTGAAATGACAAAATCTGGACCGTCCATTTGGGTAAAAAATATCACTGGATTGATATGATCGTTAGATCCCACCCTTATATGCATTTCATATTGTTCTTTCTTCGACATGCTGGAAACTTGTAAATTGCAGGATGCAGAACCTGGGCAAGTGCTGTTCAAGGCGATTGTGCTTTGCGGAGCTACAAATGAGAATTCTAAAGAGGGAGGCTAACCTTCGGGAGAAAGAAGACGAGAACGAGGTGCTCCACGAGTATGAGAACTGGAGGACGGAGTAAGAGCAGAAGAAATCCATGGAAGGTGTGGCGGAACGAGATGAGGTCACAATAAACCAGCTTCTCAATCACAAAGAAAAGCCTCGCCGTCGACAATATGGAGGGGCGCTCCGACGCATCGACAAACTAGAGCTGGGACATCAACGACAACCAGGTGCGGCTTGCGTCGTGAGAACGAATTGCTCCGGCGAGCAATTCTTTTTTGGTGTGCGCTTAAAACTTGGAGTGCTCGGATTTTTGTGTTGCTTTAGAAAGTTTTTTTGGGTGTGTTAATGGTTGTATTAGGTGTGCTTTTAATATTGTTCTTTTTTTTTATCTACAAGAAATTAAAGAATCTGGTTTTTATTGGCAATAATCGTACTTACATGACCCCATCAGAAAGACACATATGGCACACAATGACCCTAAATCAAGGAAACAAAGAGCACAGGTAGAAGCAACTGAAGCATGCTTCGGGCAGCCCGGTGCACACAGGCTAATCCCCATGCAATGAAGGTCCGGGGAAGGATCCCATCACAAGGGTGAAATGTAGGCAAACCGTACCATGCATTTTAGCAAGAGGCTGCTTCCAGGATTCAAAACCCGTGACCTCAAAATTATCGGGCAACACCTTAACTGATGCCCCAAGGCTCCCCTTCAACTGAAGCATGCATATATAAATAAATAAACAAATAAATGGAATACATGGGATAATTCCAAACCATATTAGCCTTCAGTGTACAAAGATCAAGTGGCTACCTGAGCTTCAACCACACCCCCGAAGTTTATGCGGCAAGGACGATGATCACGATGAGTAGAATAACTCCAAAAATCACCAACAGCAAACATACCTGCAGTCATGTAAATGATTACGCAACGAAGACAAGGGAGAGATTGAACGAAGAAATAACGATTACATTAAGGCCTCATTTGGAGACGTGGATCTCCCGCGGCGCAGAGCCAACAAAACAAAGCAGCGGCACGACAGTCCTTTGCCACGGTCACGCACTACGCACTCCGCTGACCGAGCGCAAAGGAAATCTGAGGATTCCCTGCAGATTTGGACCTCCGGGTCCAGGCCACAACTAAAGTTTGTCATCCACAGATTAGGTGTGATGGCTTTCGCTACCCCAAACAAGGCCTAACCTTCGAAAGACATACTACCACCAATGACACAATCAAAGGTTGGTTCCTCAGCCAACACCATGGGAGCGTCGAAAAAACCAAAATACGAGAAGCTCATTCTCATTACAGCTAACTCCTTAACGAGCACCGGGTGATAAATAATATAATAAAAAACTATTAACTTAATGCAAAAAAGAATTCATTTATCATGCTTGATCCCCGTGGCGGTTCCAAATTTTTCTCTTGCACTCGGGGGAGTTTGCCCGGGGCATATGCATGATGCAAACTAATTAGTAAAAAAAACACCAAGTACCAATGAAGAATTTGATTTTTGTGTTTTTGCTGCTTTAACAAGTTGAATTTTCGCTTGGGCGGTTGATGCCAGAGAATTCTCGATATGGGTGTCGATGTCATCTGCGAAAAGGGGAAAAATATGAGATTGAAAACAAGCTTCGAGCGGATTTAGAGTAACATGCATCATTCGTATTTTATGTTTAATTTCTCCTCACCGATCACAATCCCTTGATCATGAACCAGAACAGCGAGATCTTTGAAGATTTCGTTCACCTCGCCAATTTGATTTTGAATCTCTTGTATTCCCTGCTCTCTTTCTTCGATGATGGCTTCGTTGAAAATAATCTCATTGTCTAATAAAATTACTTCTTGTCTGAAGAAGCAAAGAAAAAGTGTGGTAGTGAATTCAAAGACAATTAGAAATTTGATGAATATTTATATACAATGGAATACTATAAATACTAGATGACTAGATGAGTATTATCTAAGGTCAATTTACATACATCAAATATTATCTAACATTTTTCATATTATGTCCGGTGGGACCCTTCCCGGACCCTCGCTGCACCGGGCTGCCCTTTTTATATTAAATGTACATAACAATGTTTTTTTTCTTCAAATTATTATGTTCATTCCATAACTAACATAAACAGCAAATTTGAAATGTTTTTCTCCTTGCTAAATTGAACTTCAAAACCTAACTTTAATTGAGAACACAACCTCAAAATGATGCTCCCATTTTTTTTTCAATGAGAAGATAAATGGTTCACTATGGTTATCATTCTATAGAAATTTGGATTAAAAAAAACAATTGCATAAATCTAAAAAAAAAATTCAACTCTTGTATGAGATTAATTACTTGAGAAAGAAGTAAAAAGTTAGTACCATAAAGAAATTAATAGTAAAATATATGCAACTTAATGAAAGGAAATTTTACAGACAAATACTCACCTTTTACTATCCATAAGCATCGGACGCTGATCAGGTGTTTTCTCAATGCCAACGTCTACTTCGCTTATGCTATAGCTGCATTTGAATTTGATCGGAGAATCACAAATAAATAAGATGGGAAGTGAAGATCACATCAAATCATGTGATGAATTTAAACTCATTTATAGAGAGAAAACAAATCAAGCCTCCGTTTGGCACGGCGGCGGCGGCCGTGAACGCGGTGGTTATGAACCGTCCTTTATGACCGCCCGACATCACCTAAGGAACTTCATCCACTTTTAATTTCAAATCTAAATTTTTTTCTTGGTGGCGGTCATAACCATTGTCATGCCAAACATTCAATAATAGTGATGTTTTTGTCCAAAGTCACTGGAGCAAAAACGCAGTGCCAAACATAACCCTAATATAAGAAATTACATTAAAAGGGATTCAGCCAAAAAATATAAACACCAATATAACTTTATCAAAAAAAGAGGGGCGTGTATTGTGTACTGCTCAACTAAGAGAAAGGGTAAAAGAATTATCTTTCAAGGTTGATTTCGAGAAGGCTTTTGACTAATGGGACCTGCATTTCATCATTTTCTTCCTTCTTCAAGAAATATTTTGCCTTCTAAATTCAAGGATTTTTATTAATGGTTTTATGGAATTTCTCAAATACATCGTTTTAATGTTTGAAAGATCTGCGGGTTTGAAAACAATTACTCCAAATCCCCCGCATCTATCTCAGGCATCACAAATGTTTATATGTTATGCTCTTGATACTCTTTTTAACTGAAAAGTAAAGTTTCGAGTAATTTGAATTCCCCGTATCGACAATATCAAGAGCAGATTTGAGAAATTGAATAAAAAAACAAGCTCCTGTCAAAAGGGGTAGATTAATTCTTATAAATTTAGTTTTACCATCCAGAATCTTAGGAGGATGGAGACTTAAAGACCAAAAATTTGGGAGGTCTTGGCATCCTTAATCTCAGAAATTATAATGTTTCCTTGAATGTCAAATGGACATGGCAAATCTATTTACTGCAAAAGTAATGGGTTTTCAGGATTAATTTTCAGGAACAAATATTTTGAGAGCGAGAGCACCGTTGACTTCTGGAAGGGTACCTTTTTTCATTTGTAGGAGAGAAGTAACTTGTACTGTTTAAACTCATAAAAAATAGCTCGCTTTTATTTCAAAATGTCAAATGGTTACAAAAAAGTAGCTTGAATATTTAAATCCAGCATTTTTATCATTTGCTTGGAATTCCGAATGCATCATCATCTCACAATGTTATCCTATATCTTGCAAGTGGATTGCAGCATTCTTTCCTCCTCTGTTGATTCTCTTTATTTTGTGTTGAGAAATGTAACCTTCAATATTAAATCCTTCTACAATATCTTTATTGATGGTGGAACAAGAAGTAATGTTCTTTCATAAGATTTCAATTCACGGTTGGCAAGGAAGCTTCCTTGTAACGCCTTGCATGCATAGGTCAGACTACTTGGTTATGTTGAATGTGTCATTTGTAATGTATAAGATGAAGTTATTACATACTCTTTTCTACGCAAAATGTTTATTTTGTAATGCATAAGATGAAGATTTACAGACTTATTATGACAAATGACAAGGTTATATGAACAGATCGTGACCAAAATGTGTGAAGATGTGGGCAGGCATGCAATCCGTGAGCAAAAATAACAACGAACTAAAATCTAAATCAATGCACCTAATGATTCCAATATACAACAAAGATCCAACACACAACAAATGCTCATATGTAATGGCCCATTGGACTCATTCCTCTCTCAAGATCCTTTAGTCCCACATCATGGATTCAATCTTAGCTCCTTCTCCATCTCGCTATATAAGGTAGAATCCTGGATTTTCTTTTCTATTGAGCTCATGCTCTCATGCCTAGCTTGAGCTCGCGCTAGCTTCCTGTAAACCGTGTGGACTCAGCTCTCGTAACCGCAGCTCTCCTTTACTGTCCCCTCCCGCTGCCTTCATAGAATTTCACACTACTTGTTGTACCCACCTCCGCCACCCTCCTATCCGCCAGAGCTCCTGCAAGTTCGCCTCAATTCCCTTCATCTGAGAACATTCTGCTTGCGTGGCCTCATCGGTTCCCCCCCCCCCACTTGTGCAGGCTCATCTCTGTGATCGCCAAGATTCTTGCGGTCACCTGTTCGTACCTGAAACAGCAGCGCCCGCGTTTCCAGAGCCCTCCAAGAAAGCGCTCTCCTATTCCATTTGACGTTGAGCTCGTCGATTCCCTATTCCATTTGTGGTCACTTGTTTGTAACCGTGACACCTATTCCTGCATTTCCTGAGCCCGCCAAGCTCGCCCTATCCTATTCCATTTCACGATGAGCTCGTTGAGCCCCCGTCGTGACCGCTGGAACCATGCAGGGTTTTCTCCTGGTAGATTCTCCCTCTGGACGCACCTCCTGAAGAGTCCGCTGAGCCTCCTCAATCCACCGAGCTCACTGCTTGCATCTTGAGTCCACAACATTCAGCCCGTCACCTGCGTCCGAGACCGCTCCTAAATCCACATAACTCAGTTCGCCGATCACCTCTTGATCTAGCTCTTCTTCTATCGCGGCGGACTCCTTGAAACCGCCCAACCCCTCTTCAATTTGCGCTCCTACGGTCTCGTCACACTACTGACTCACCCCTGAAGGGCACAAATGTTGCACCTACTACCTCGACAACTCTGACTCTTGCTCCAGCTCCTCTCCCTGATGCTCGGGATGAACTCCGGATCACTACTAATTCTCTTACCAGGAAGAAAAATTTTGTGCAATGGGTGCATCGGTACACCGTGTTCTCCGAACCAAGGGACTTCATCATCTCACTCGGGACAGGCCTGCCGAGCCCACCGAGCAGTGGCTTCAGGACAATGGCAGAGTTCAATCATAAATCTTGAATTCCATAGATAGTGAATCATATCGGATGACTATGTATCACACCATCGCCAAAGCTATGTGGGATAAACTTCACTCCCTCTACTCTGGGAAAGATAGCCTCCAACACTTATTTGATATTTTCATGGCTCTTAAGAATACCTACCCGGGTGTAGATAGTGATCTCACGTCCTTTGTTGGCCAATTCAAGACTCTTGTCGATGCTTGGATTCAACACCGACCCCAACGCTAGATCTTGTCGCTCAAAGGGCTAAGAAAGAAGTTGTTGGTATTGCTTTGATGATGACATGTGTTCCCCCGCACTTGCACAACGTTCGGGCACATATCCTTCCCTTTCCTACTATTCCATCACTGTCTGATGTTTGCTCCATGTTGTTGCTGAACTCCTGATGCCTTCCCCTCCGGTTCTCCTCTACCATGGCTCTGACAACAGACCTCCACCTTCTCCTGCTCATGGAGTCCAAACTAGCTTTTAGGGTGGTGGGCGCGATGGTCTCCATCGCTTTAGGGGACACTCCCTCGCCCGTGGAATCATTGTGGCCGACCCAATCAAATTGAGGCTACTTGCTTTTGGAAACATGGTTTTCACTGCCAGCTTCAACTTTGTCGCATGCTTCCCCCACTGTTGATGGACCTTCCTCCAGTGCCGACATTAACACCTTACGCGAGGAACTCCAAAATCTTTGCGCAATGATCACTCGTCCTTCCAGCTTCGTTGCCTCTGTTTCTAATAAAGGTACCCCATGTTTGTCACATAGTCCCTCTTGGATTGTGGACTCGGGTTCCACCAATCACATTACTTCAACAATGCCTTCTCAGTACTTGGACTCTCTATGTTCTAAGTTCATTACGGCTGCGAATGGTGACACCACTCCAGTTTCTGGCTCTGCCAATGTGTTGCTCCCCCTCTCTCTCTCTTCACTACATTCTTCATGTTCCCGAATTTTGCTTTAATCTACTTTCTGTCAGACTCTTACTCAAGATCATGAATCACTTTCTTCTTCTCTTCTTTTGTTGTGCATGATCGATAGACACTGACTATTGGTAGCGGGAGACTTTTAAATGGACTCTACACTCTGGATCTCCCTCCGGCCGTTCTCACTTCTGCCAACACTGTTAATGGCACCGACGTCTTGGTCATGCCCTCTTCCCACCCTCCAAAAGGCTCTTCTAGATTTTTCTTTGTGAAACTTTGCTTGCGAATCATATATTTATGAGAAATAACACTGCTATGTTTTCCCTTCTCATTGTACTCAAAGCTCTGATCCTTTTGATTTAGTGCATCATTCTAATAGTTGGGGTCCTTATAAAACAGTCAGTATATTTAAATATCATTATTTTCTTGTGTTTATTGATGATCACTCACGCATGACATGACTGCACACGATGCGCGGTCGCTTTGAGCTTCTGGCTCTATTCCTCTCCTTTAGAGTTGAAACCAAAACGCAGTTTTCTCGCTCTATCAATATTCTTTGCACTGATAATGCGCGTGAATACTAGACATACATTTCAGGAAACTTGTACTCTCTTGGGTATCCTTCGCGGCTCCACCTAACCTCATGCGCTTACACATCACAACAAAATGGCGTTGTTGAGTGGAAGAACGGTCATCTTCTCAAAATTGCCCGCTCTCTTATGTTCCAGAAGCAGATCCTCACCACCTATTGACATTTTGTTGTCTGTCATCTTAACAACTACATGTCATCGTCTATTCTCAACTTCGCCACACCTTTCTCCATCTTATTTCCCGACGAACGTCCCATCTCCTTGACTCCCCGAGTCTTTGGTTGCGTCTGTTTTGTCCACCACTTGGGACCTCCTGTGGATAAGTTGGCTCCTCGTGCAACACGATATACGTTTGTTGGGTATTTGCACACCCAGGAGGGTATGTTTATTACTCCCCTATAACTCGGAAGCTTGTTGCGTCTGCTAATGCGACTTTTTTTTAGAACAAATCTTTCCATGTTCCCCCACACTGGCTATGCCGATCCTGGCTCTACCACGTCCCTTTGTTCCTACCCACTCTCCTCTTCCTCTTCTACTTTTGACACCACTACACAGATTGGTCCCTCCTCTTTGAGTCTACACTTGTCGTCCTCCTCGATCCGGAGTACAAAACCTGCTCCTGTCTACTGTTGATGGTTCACAAGCTGATGATTCAACACCATCCTCTACAGCTCATCCACTTTATAATTATGTCTCCATGTATTGTCTCTCCTCTGACAAACGCAAGTTTGCGGTTTCTTTGTCTTCTCTTTCCATCCACTCTTCTGCGCAGAAGGCCCCTCAACATCCAAGGTGGCAGGCAACAATAAACGAGGAAATGGATGCAATTTGGACCAACCATACTTGAGACTTCAATCCTCGTCCTCCTAATCAATTTGTGGTAAGTTGTAAATGGATTTTCACCTTGAAACATCATCCTGATGGGACGATTGATCACATCAAGGCCCGTCTTGTTGTCAGAGGCTTTACTCAGCAACACAGTCTTGATTATGAGGAGACCTTTTCTTCAGTTGTCAAACTCAACACCGTCCCAGTCTTAATTTCTCTTGTCATCCATCAACACTGGCCGCTGAAATAAATTCACATCAAGGACGACTTCCCTAATGGCGATCTTATGGAGACTTTCAACATGCAACAAACTCCTGGTTATGCTATCACGGGGGAGTCACTAGTCTGTCATATAAAGAAATTTCTTTATGGCCTCAAACAGTCTTCGCAAGCATGATTTGATAAGTTTAGCTAGGTGGTTCGTGATTGTGGCTTCACCCGGAGCTCGGCATACATCTCCCTGTTTGTTCTCCAACGTCCATCAAGCATAATGATTTTTTTTCTATGTTGTTGATATTCTTGTCACGGGTGATGATCTTCCTGGCATTACTCAAATCAAGAAACACCATGTCTCTTATTTTCAAACTAAAGATTTGGGTTGACTTTAATACTTCTTGAGGATTGAGGTAGTCTGGCGTCCTGATGGTCTTATCCCGTCTCAACAGAAATATTGTCTCGATTTACTTCATGATGTCAGCTACTATGGGTGTAAGCCTGTGGATACACCTATGTTGTTAATCACTAGCTATGTGCTCATGGTTGGGACTCTGATCAACTTCTCCCTAATCCGGAGTATTATAATCGCCTCGTTGACAAGCTTATCTATCTTACTGTCACATGACCCGATATATCCTCTGTGGTTGATGTGGTAAGTCACTTCATGCATGCTCAGCGAACTTCTCATCTTCAGGCAGTCAAATATTCTTAAATATTTAAAGAATGCTCCGGGTCAAGGACTAGTGTACAAGACTTCCATTACTCTGTCTCTCATTGCATATTATGATGCTGATTATCATGAGTTCTCGATGATCATCGATCCACAAGTGGGTACTGCATATATTTTGGCGGAAATTTGGTTACCCGACGAAGAAAGAAACAAATTGTGGTTTTTCGCTCCTCTGTTGAAGTAGAGTATCGTTCCATGACCGTCGTTGTGTCAGAACTCACATTGCTAGAAAGTCACCTTACTGATTTAGGAGTCAAACTTCTATCACCGGTCGTTCTCTTCTGCGATAACCAAGTTGTTATCCATATACCCGAAAACCCTGTGTTTCATGAACGCACGAGACACATCGAAGTCGACTATCATTTTGTCTGAGAAAATGTTCAACTTAGACGACTGATTTTGTGACATGTGTCGGCTACTGATCAAGTTTCAGATATTTTCACTAAGGCCTAGCTCGCTCGCTATATCAGCAATTTCTTTCTAAGCGTGGCGCTTATGTCTTGTATGCTCCAGTTTGCGGGTGTGTGCTAGAGAAGACCCATATATGATGGTCCATTGGGCCCATTCCTCTCTTAAGATCCTTTAATCTCACATCTTGGGTTCATTCTTAGCTATTTCTCCTTCTCTCTATATAAAAAGCATCTTGTACATGTGTTTTAATTTAATTTTATCAAGGAGAATATTTTAGATTTTCTCATTCCGTACAATTACAAATATTTCGGACCAAAACTAAAATGTAATAATTGCACACTAATGAAAGAGCCTGAAAACTAAATGTGTAGTGAATAAATTCCACACATCCAATGAAAGGATAGGTGCGATGCTACGAACTTAATATAAATTATGTTTGTAGCATGCAAAAAAAAACTAAATGTAAAGACTGTCCAGCAATCAGGTAGGATGCAGAACCGACGCAGTAAACTGATTTGGGTGGTGACGATAGCTGTGAGCAGATGCAGGGATGCAATTGACAGGGAAAAGTCGATATGAAATGTTAGGGCTTTGGAAAGCTTGGGTTTAGGTGGAGTGGAAGGTGGCTGTTATCTTTTTGTTGTTTAGGTGTACTTATGTATTATCCTCCTTTTCTTCTTCTCTCTTTTGTTTTGTAATGTTCTTTCTCTTGTGATCTATTCTGAGCTAAATGAGACAGGAATAATATCCTCAGTTTTCATCTTAAAGAAAAAACATAAACATCAGTATTAGATTCAATTAAGGATTCATAGTTGGCATCCATATTAAAGATAAAGGAAGGTGAAGCTGACAAGATAATGGAAATAACTCAATACCAGTACTAATGAGATGACTGGCAATGTCCACAAAGATCAAAAGTTTGAAAGCCAAAACCTTCTGCTATTACTATTGACTACATGTGCAAATATAGAACCAAAATATCCAATTTCCTAATTAAATATCTAGGAAACTAAAGTGAAGCTCCAGACAACTGAAAAAATTTTTATACAAAACATGAAATAAAAAGAAGAGCCAAATAGAAATTATCACATGGCAAATTTAGATGGCTGAAATAACAAGATGAATGGCATAGCAGCTGATATACAATTCTTTAATGGTAATAGTACTGCATGCTGCCAAATCATTAATGGCATCCCTATGGCCAAATGATCCATCATTAAAACAAAATGCATGCTTCAGCAAATATTCATAATAACAATTAAATAAAACAAGCATAATGAAATTGATCCATTCAACACTACCTTGATGGAAGAGCAGTTTGGGGAACAAAGGGTGCATATGCGGTTTCTCTCTCAACTGCAAGTCTTTGCGCCTTCTGAAACTCCTTAAGAACTGCTTGGAAATCCTTTGCTAGTTTTGCATCAGCAATCTTCTTGCTAGCCTACACATTCAAGCTCAAGTTATGGATACAAAATAAAATGTGTAATCACACGAGAGAGAAAATAATATATTAGCATATTGCAAAAAGCAAAGAGAAATAAATGATAACAAGAGAACGTGGGGATAAAAAATGGACTCACACTAACTGCAGCATTATGATCTGTTTCACTAGCTTGCTTAAGTTTAGCTGAAGTTTCTTTCACAAGCTGCCCAATGTGTAACCTTGTCTTGTTCCTATCATCAACATGAAACTTGATTTATTTGATAACATCCTTTTTATAAAGGAACACAACAAATGTTAAGCCAAGAAAGCACCACAAAAATTGTAAAATAGTGTCATGTAAACTCTCTAATTATGTCATATTTCTATAATGGAAATAAAGTTGCCAGAGATTTTGCATTGTATTGTTGAATAACCATGCATTCTTTGCTTTAGTTGATCCATAATAAGGTTCCGTTTGGCGAAGCGTTTTTGCTCCGGTGAGTTTGGACAAAGACGCCACCATCATAGAATGAATGTTTGACATGATAATGGTTATTGTTATGAATCCTCATAACAGTCGGTTCGCTAGACAACAATACCAAAGGCGGAGGAAGGAAGGAGTATCAAGCAGGCTGAACCAACTGGTTTAACCCCCTTTAATTAATTCAGACGGGGGCAGGTGGGGCTGAACCAACGGGTTCAACTCCTATAGGGAGGGCCGGGCGGCCCTCCTAGGCCCGAGGGGTATTAATACTCCTAGGGTGGCTTTGTGGAGGATTATCGAAGACTCTCAAGGTATTTCTCTCATCTTCCTCTCAAACCCTAGAATCCTCCTCTTGACTCCCAAATCCCCCACCTCGTTCATAACATTTAGTATCAAAGGCTCCATCCTCTATTTCTCTACCATGGTGACCCGCTCGCAGGAAGAATCCACCAGGCTCATAACCCTAGAGGAGGACTATACGTCTATACCGAACTTTCAGATACGGTGGTTGTCATCGAAGAGAAATTGAAGGAATCCGAGAAATGATTGGAGGAACGATTAGATGCTCGCATGGAGGAGATCAAAAGCTTGTTGTCGCAAAGCATCAAGGGGAAGTCGGTGGCCACCGAGGAAACCAGTGCTCAGCAACAACGATCGAATCCGACACCCGGTGGTAACGCCGACCCCGTCGACCTCACGGGAGGCATCGATTGCTCTGGAATAGCCTTCCGAGGCCACGTCGGAGATAGAAGAAGGGCGGAAGGGACACAGTGACACCCAGTCGGGATCGACGCAACCCCGGATGGCTTTAATGGAGAGTCCAACGAAGATTTCCACTACCAGGCGGAAGGCGTCCGCGCGCGTGGTGTCGACAGAGAGCGGGAAAGCTTCTAGGTGGATCAACGCCCAGTTCAGACGAGGTTTTCCCTACGGTATGGGCTCCTTCCCAATCTTAGGCGTACAACTCCGGCCGACAACAACTATGGAGGCGGCATAGGGGAGTGCATGCCACTCCCAATGGAAGCACGGGCCGGAATCTCATACAGGGAAGATGGGTGGTACCCGTGGCCGAACCGACGATGACCTACCGGACTCGGGCAAGAGTATGGGGGCCTCAAACCACAAAATCCAAGAGCCCACATGCAACCGAAGATGACTCGCATGAATTATAAAAAGTTCAAAGGAGGAGACACGCTGGAATGAATCCAAAAAGAAGAGTTGTTCTACAGTTACCAGGGATTCCAGAAGAACAATGGGTACAATTGGCCTCATTCCATCTGGAAGATGATGCATTCCAGTGGACCCAGTGGTTCCTACACGGGCGCGAATATGCTCCGTGGGCTGAGTTCGTTGGCGAATTTGCAGTCCGTTTTGGACCATTGGAATATGAAGATTTTGAAGCTCGCCTCCAAAAACTGAGATAGAAAGGGACGGTCATGGACTACTGCACAGAGTTTGAAAGACTCGCGAACAGAGTACATGATGGAGACGACGGCCCACAACATTTTGAAGACGGTGACGGCATGCTTGCGGACGACTATGTGGAGCATCGCAATAATAGCCGTCCTGAACGCAAACCTATATATTATTAATTAATAATTATTATTAATAAATTATTATTAATTAATAATTCATTTCTATGTTTGGTCTCTATGTTGCGTTGTTATTTTACTTCCTATTTAAATTTTTATTTCATGTGTAAAGATGTGTGTTTATAACCATCATGTAGTATTTTAATTATTTCATTTCATGAGCTATGATGGGTGCATATAACCATCACATGTTCATTTTGAATTTTAAATTTTGAATTTTGATTGGAGGGAGATTGAGTGGTGTAGCCTATATATAGGCATATATCTTTTCCTTATTGATTATTGAATGAATGAGAAAAAAAAAACCTAACTTGAGAATTCCCCCCTCTTCTTCCTCTTGGCCGAACCCCCCCCCCCCCCCTCTTCCTCTCCTAGTCTTGGCCGCCGGCCACTTCCCTCCTCCCTATCCTATAGTCTTCCTCCTCTCCTTCCCGTCCTTCTCACCTTGTAAACCCGAACCACCAAGCCACCACCACCCCTCCCTTCCCCTTGCCAACCCGAGCCACCAAGCCACTTCTCCCCCTCAACACAATCGGCCACCTCCACCCCTCCCTTTCCTTGCAAATCCGAGCCACCTTAGACGCCACCCCTCTTCCTCCCGAAACCATTCGACCACCCTCAAATACTACCAAATCCGACCACCCTCCTTCCATGAATAAACCCTAAAACCTACCACCTTTGCTCTCTCCTACCATAAATATATATTTCTTGCCAAAAATAGAAGATCTCTTCGTGGGAATTTCCAACTCCGGCGTGACGCGACGAAGGCGGACGAGTTTCTCTCCAACCGGCGTGACTCCGGCGGAGCCTTTGAAGAAGCGATTCAAGTAGAGTAAAATCGGAATCACCCATTCCGATTGGGTAACGAAACTTTTCTACCGTTGCATGTTTTCTTTCCTTAGATTAATTCGTGTGGTGGATTTTCGTAGCGTTGAATTTTGATAGCATTTGAATCATCGTGAATTTCTTCGTTCGACTTGTGTTTTTCTTGATTGATTTAATTTCCGAAAGGGATTTGGCGATCCCTCGTTTTCTTTTGTTGGGAGAGATCTACCTTTTCCGAATCGTATTTTATTCGGTAAATCTCTTTTGGTACAACACCGCTCGATCGGATCGTGTAGGTCCTTTTAACCGAAAAGAACATTGGCCTATAGCCCTTGTTCGATCCTAACGGTTTGGCTACCCGTACGATAGCATATAATTGATTGGACTAAATAACGTGGTGCTGCGTAGAACGATTGTGTGAGCGTAGGATTTGGTTCGTAGAGAGATATTCGTGCGCGTCCGCTAATATATTTCGGCGTCAACACCCAAGCCTGCATCAATTTGGTATCAGAAGAAGGTTCACGTCAATTTCCTAATTGACGCCCTCCCCCTTTTGCTTTGAGCATCGACACGCACTTGCACGTTCATTGCACAACATAAAAAAAATCAATTTTTAAATTTTTGGTCTGCAAATAGCGGCCAAAATTTTTCAATTTTTCTCCAATTTCAAAAAAATTTTTTTTTTGAAAATTCTCTATCATTTTATTAGTAAGAAATAAAAAAAAAATTATTTTTAATAAGTCATTTTTATTAAATCTTTATAAATTTTTAATTTTTGTCTGCAAATAGCGGCCTATCTTTTTATTTTTTCAGCAAAATAAAAAAAAAATTTATTTAATAATCTTCATATTATTTCCAGCAAGAAATAAAAAAAAATACATTTGTTATTTTAAGTAATTAGCGGGAACAATTACATCTTTAAAATTTCAATAGGGTTAGGTTAGTTTTTTCATTGCATGTGCACCAGTTCCGGTTGAGTGTTTCTCTCCGGTTCTCACTATAATGGCCAAGGACGTCAACGTTTTCTGATGAAACCATTAGGTTCCAATATGAACGTTAGAAAGTCAGTCCATTGCCCAATAGTAGATGAGATTAAGGCGTTGATTGCACAATTAAAGGCTAGCCAAGTAGCAACACTTTCCTCTAGGCAACACCCCATTTATCCTACTTATGGCGCTAGTTCCATGCCAACCTTTAGGAATGAATATAACCTGAATGCCCAAACCAAGCGGCAAATAACTGATGATTTGGTTACCCTTAAACAAGGGAATAAGTCGGTCTCAGATTATATGCAACTCTTTAAGGATTTGACGGTTAGGAGCGGTGTGAAGGAATTGCCTGAGGTCACCCTTTCTAGGTTTCGTAGGGGGTTAAACCCTTACATACAGGGTAAGTTACCGCGTCATGGTCACACCGACCTGAACATCACCTTTGATGCTGCATTGGAAATTGAGAAGCACCACATTCCTAAGTAAAGTTCCCTTGTGTCAGACGAGTACTACATGTGAGTCTAGTGGCGTATCTGATCGTAGCTCCATGGAGCGTTCTACCCCGATTATGCCCGTAGACCCTTGTGAGTTTCCCCCCAAGTTACCTGCATTAGTCGTTGACTCTCCTGTTGAGTCTGAGGCTGTGTCTAGGACTGTGCCCGTCACTGAGGACGAGGCCGATTACGTTGACGATTTGAGTGACGATGAAGAGATTGGTTACCCTAGTGACCTGGATGAGGACTTCTCCTCTGAGGAATCGTCTCATCTTCCTTTCGACGATGTTTCTGAGGCGTCTCCCTTGATAGTTATGGAGTCTTCTGATGACCCTGAGTCAGAAGACATTCCGGCTGAGTCGGTAGAGTCACCCTATGTTGAGAGCTTACCTATTACTGATTTAGGTGATGACCCGCTAGAACACGAGCTAGTTCCTTCTAGCCCGGAACATATTGAGGTGCCCATTTATTTAGCTTCCCCGTTAGATCAATCCAGTCGGATAAGTGCGAGTGAGGATCACAAAATTATTATGATTGACCCAGGATTGGTAGATATTTCAACGGTGTTGGAAGAGTCACCTTGGGATGGGTGTTTAGCTTGGGATGATCTTAGTGAGGAACATCCGAGAGTTAATTCTTTGAAGTTATCAATGTTGCGTGAGGTTCAAGCAAATTTAGATTCTCCCCGGGATTCGATTTGCCCATCCCCTATCCTGATTTAGACGATGTACCCACTTCATGAGAAGATTTGGTTAGCGAAGGATGTGATGTTTTGGAAGATTTACCCTGTGTGGGAGAGTTAATTTTGGATGACGATAGCGCTGAGGACCCGATAGACATTTCTTAAATGTTACCTCCTTTGCCTGAAGCCCAATATGGATTAAAAAATTCGGCGGGTTCGATTTTGCCTACGTCTGAGACCGTTACCGAATCTGACTTGGATGAAGTATCTAGTGACTTGGATGACTTGTCGAGTGTGTCGGTAGAACGTCCAAGTGAGAGAGTTGTATTTTTGGATGACATTATTGAAGTAGTCCCGGATGAGCGTCCCCTGATGCTATCTCCGTTGCGTGAAATTAAATTTGTCCTTAACTCTCTCCCGGTTTTAGATTTACGGAGTATCCCTCCTGTTCTGTTGGCTCGTCTAGTGGGCACTTTAGGACACACCTTTTGTATTCCTGATCTGAGTCATTTTATTTGACCAACCTCACGGGCTCCTCATTTGGACATGTCACCTTTGACTGCCCATTATTTTGCGTGTCCATCATTGGTCATATCCTCGACTGCATTCGATTTTGTTTCTATGGCGAAGGTGTCTTTTATCCTAGCTTTAGCTTCCCTATTTTCTAAAAATTATCAAATATCGAATCATAAGTTTATGAAGAAGCCGTTTATAGTACCACCTGATATCGTTCTGTTGGTGCCACCTGATGTTATTCCGCCGGCACCACCAGATTTAGTTCCGTTGGTGCCTCCTTATTTAGTTCTGTTACCTCCACCGAATATATTAAGTGCGTTTTCACAAGATTATGCTCGCCACGACCATTATTTACGTAAGCACTTTCGTGAAACGCTAACCTTATCATATAAGTCTTATCAATTTCTTGTTAGCTTACATAAAAGGGCGTCTTACTACATAATTTGCGATTTTGTTTTGGTGCATCTCGTCCTTGAACGGTTGCCTTCGGGCGCTATAGAAAGTTGGCGAGTTGGCGAGCTGGACATTTTGCGGATATTAATGAAATTAGGAGAACACACATTTCTTTTGAGGTTTTCCACTGATTGGGGTAATACCCCGATTTTTAATGTTTCTAATTTAACGCTATATGTTTCTCCACCACTTGAATTATCTGTCTGTCCGTGTGGTTCCACTTTGTTTTCTTATGGGTTGGGTAGTGAGTTGGTGCATGGATCGCTCTCTTCACCGGTCTTCACTGGAGGTACGTTGGTAGTCGATGTAGAAACTTATCTTCCTTTATTGCCTAATGCTTTTCTAAGGGTCCTCAGGACCAACTTTTTGCATGACAGGATACTCCAGGTTGAAGTGCTCTTTTCTCCTAGTGGTGTTGTTCGCTGCTACGTGTTTCTTGTGGATGATGCTCTCCTGCGCCAGTACTCTTAGACCAACTCATCGGTGATGAGTACTTTTGAGCGGGGGAGGATTGATGGAGACGACGACCCACAATATTTTGAAGACGGCGACGACATGCTTGCGGACGACTATGTGGAGCATCGCAATAATAGCCGTCCTGAACGCAAACCTATATATTATTAATTAATAATAATTATTAATAAATTATTATTAATTAATAATTCATTTCTATGTTTGGTCTCTATGTTGCGTTATTATTTTACTTCCTATTTAAATTTTTATTTCAGGTGTAAAGATGAGTGCTTATAACCATCATGTAGTATTTTAATTATTTCATTTCATGAGCTATGATGGGTGCATATAACCATCACATGTTCATTTTGAATTTTGAATTTTGAAGTTTGATTGGAAGGAGATTGAGTGGTGTAGCCTATATATAGGCATATATCTTTTCCTTATTGATTATTGAATGAATGAGAAAAAAAAAACCTAACTTGAGAATTCCCCCCTCTTCTTCCTCTTGGCCGAACCCCCCCCCCCCCAATCCTCTCCTAGTCTTGGCCGCCGGCCACTTCCCTCCTCCCTATCCTATAGTCTTCCTCCTCTCCTTCCCGTCCTTCTCACCTTGTAAACCCAAACCACCAAGCCACCGCCACCCCTCCCTTTCCCTTGCCAACCCGAGCCACCAAGCCACTTCTCCCCCTCAACACAATCGGCCACCTCCACCCCTCCCTTTCCTTGCCAACCCGAGCCACCTTAGCCGCCACCCCTCTTCCTCCCGAAACCATTCGACCACCCTCAAATACTACCAAATCCGACCACCCTCCTTCCATGAATAAACCCTAAAACCTACCACCTTTGCTCTCTCCTACCATAAATATATATTTCTTGCCAAAAATAGAAGATCTCTTCGTGGGAATTTCCAACTCCGGCGTGACGCGACGAAGGCGGACGAGTTTCTCTCCAACCGGCGTGACTCCGGCGGAGCCTTTGAAGAAGCGATTCAAGTAGAGTGAAATCGGAATCACCCATTCCGATTGGGTAACGAAACTTTTCTACCGTTGCGTGTTTTCTTTCCTTAGATTAATTCGTGTGGTGGATTTTCGAAGCGTTGAATTTTGATAGCATTTGAATCATCGTGGATTTCTTCGTTCGACTTGTGTTTTTCTTGATTGATTTAATTTCTGAAAGGGGTTTGGCGAACCCTCGTTTTCTTTTGTTGGAAGAGATCTACCTTTTCCGAATCGTATTTTATTCGGTAAATCTCTTTTGGTACAACACCGCTGGATCGGATCGTGTAGGTCTCCTTAGCCGGAAAGAACATTGGCCAATAGCCCTTGTTCGATCCTAACGGTTTGGCTACCCGTACGCTAGCATATAATCGATTGGACTAAATAACGTGGTGCGGTGTAGAACGATTGTGTGAGCGTAGGATTTGGTTCATAGAGAGATATTCGTGCGCATCCGCTAATATATTTTGGCGTCAACACCAAAGCCTGCATCAGTACAGTGGGAGGAGAAAACACTTCTGAGCTGCTTTATATCAGGATTGAAGGATGACATCAGAGAACCAATATCTTGCGCAGGTCTTTAAGTCTCTGACCATCTCTGTCGGCATAAGCTCGTCTCCTCTTATCACTACCGTAATTCAACTACCATTGCCCTCGTTGGAGAATCTTGTCACTGACATACCCAGTAGATCATGCAGATCTGAGTGAATGATACGACCTGTCGCGCATCAACAAAGGTGCCGCTATCGTTTTGGTGTCTTCCTGAGGACAAACTCTAGCCATTGGATGCCTTAAACCTCCTAGATCCGTCTAGCGAAGAAAAGCTTCATGGATGTCTTACGCCCAACTGGTCCACCATAACCTCTAGTGGTAGACCACTTAGGTCGAGTAGTGGATACCACGATCCCCCTGGAACGTTCTTTTAGAGGAGCATTCTGTATCCGGACACCCATAACCCCACTGGACGATTCCGGCGGAGGAAAGCTCCACCACCCCTTTATGACCAGCTAATCCATTTTAGCCCCCAACTTTTGATTACTTAAGTCAGGATTGGCAAATCGACTGCGGGACATCATCCTTATTAAGGAATATTCGTATTTCGCTTTCAGCAAATAAGTTACGCCACACACTTGAGGCAGATACTAGCAGTTTAACCACACCAAGCGAGTACTAACTGCAACACTTGGAAAATTGACTACAAAAAGTATTATGCCTTGCGGACCCTCATATGGAGGTCGCACGTGATATCATATCTCTCAAAGTTCATGGTATCGAGATGAACATGGCAATAATGGTTACATGGTGCAGACACTCGGGAAGACGTCACACATGATCTGGATGATCCCTTATGCTAACATATACAAACTGTGATAATACCGAAAGCAATCACCTATTCGGTAATCATATGACTTATTAAGTGTTCTTAACCTATCAGGCTTTTGGTATTCTAAGTCATTGCAGATTATAATGTGCGTTCACCCGCATAGGTAACACGCACACTCTAAATCTTATTAAATAATGGGAGTTCATCCATTCGTCATAAGACACTATTCTCCATTATGACGGGCAAATACTCATTTTGAGTCTGCGCCAGATTATCCGATATACTCTTATCAACATCAAATTTCTATGTGTGAATAGTCGTTGAGACACTGGTTTCTCTGGTTTCCAAGTATACTAAGTTTGGCTTGGGATTATTCATGATAAGCGGTTGCTAATGATAGTGACCGCACAACCTAATAATTGGGCTTCGGTATTCCACTGCCCCTATCTAAGGAAACTACTTACGAGCTCAACTCGATTTAGTTTTATCTTTACTCAAGCATGTCGCGGTTACTGTTCTATAACCGCGCATGTCATATCTTTATAAGTTGAATTTTGGCTTTAGTATATGAAATGGCCTCAAGTTGTGTGTTCGCACGCCGCAAGTAACAAAGGTATATCGTGATTTTATAAGTACTTATATATACATATGTACACATGTATACATGTGTACACATGTATACATGTGTACACATGTAGACATGTGTACACATGTAGACATGTGTACACATGTATAGATGTGTACACATGTATAGATGTGTACACATGTATATCTGTGTACACATGTATATCTGTGTACACATGTATAGATGTGTACACATGTATACATGTGTACACATGTATAGATGTGTACACATGTATAGATGTGTACACATGTATAGATGTGTACACATGTATAGATGTGTACACATGTATAGATGTGTACACATGTATAGATGTGTACACATGTATAGATGTGTACACATCTATACATGTGTACACATCTATACATGTGTACACATCTATACATGTATAGATGTGTACACATGTATAGATGTGTACACATGTATAGATGTGTACACATGTATAGATGTGTACACATCTATACATGTGTACACATCTATACATGTGTACACATCTATACATGTGTACACATCTATACATGTGTACACATCTATACATGTGTACACATCTATACATGTGTACACATCTATACATGTGTATATGTGTACACATGTGTATTTGTGTACACATGTATATATCTGTGTACACATATATATATCTGTGTACACATCTATACATGTGTACACATCTATACATGTGTACACATCTATACATGTGTACACAGATATACATGTGTACACAGATATACATGTGTATATGTGTACACATGTATATCTGTGTACACATATATATATCAGTGTACACATATATATATATCTGTGTACACATATATATATCTGTGTACACATATATATATATCTGTGTACACATATATATATCTGTGTACACACATATATATGTGTACACATATATATATGTGTGTACACATATATGTGTATGTAACAAAGGTATATGTATATATGTGTATGTATACACATATATATACACACATATATATGTATATACATATATATATAATGAACATCCGCAGGTACACAGACAGAAACCACAAGAAGGGCGGTATTTTCATTGCTTTCAAATGGGATATACAATATATAGTGCCGCGGTTATAAAAATCAATCCACGCGGTCACTCCAGAAATATAAAGAAGTTACAGATTAATCTTCTTTGGAGTCGGCTACTACGTCCTTCCCCTTATCGACAACTTTCGCCCTCTTCTCGAGCCGAGATTCAAAAGAGCTTAGACTTTAACCGCTCGACGCAGTTCCGACCCAACAAGTTGCTCTTCTACTTCTTCAACCTCTAAGTCAGCAACCTCTTTGACAGTATCCGCACCTTGTTTGAAACCATCATCTTCCGAAGCAGAGACAGCGACATCGGCGTACTCCCTAAACAGAGTCGCATAATCCATGTTGGCGAACTCTTCTTTCAGCGCACCCAACACCCTTAAGAGGTCGAGGGTGAACTCTGCAGATGTCTTGGAAGTTTGCAAGATCGCACACCGGTAGTCGTGGGCAAATAGCCCGGGCCCAGAAAGCCCGCCCGGGCCCGGATCGGGAAAAGCCCGGCCCGGGCCAAGGCTGGGCTTGGGGCCCTTACCAGGCCCCCATTTTTGCTGGTTGCCCGGCCCGGGCAAAGCCCGACACCGGGCTAAGCAAAATTCCCGCCTGGCGGGATTAAAATCCTGCCTAATCCTAATGAGGCGGGATTTTTTAATCCCGCCTAATGAGGCGGGATTTTAATCCCGCCGGTTTGGAAGTTTGCAAGATCGCACACTGGTAGTCGTGGGCAAATAGCCCGGGCCCGGAAAGCCCGCCTGGGCCCGGGCCGGGCCGGGCTTGGGGCCCTTACCGGGCCCCCATTTTGCTGGTTGCCCGGCCCGGTGCCCGAGCCGGGCCGGGCACCGGGCTAGCCTGAGCCCGGCGTCGGGCTAAGCAAAAATCCCGCCTGGCGGGATTAAAATCCCGCCTAATCCTAATCAGGCCTGATCAGGCGTCGGTTTAGGCGGGATTAAAATCCCGTCTTTTTTAATTCAGGCTGGCCCGGGCTGGCCTGAAGGGCCTAACCGGGCTCTCCCTTTGAGAGGGAGCCCGAGCCTGGCCCGGCCCGGTTCAAACTGGGCCCGGGCCGAGCCCGGATGGTAAAAATCCCGGGCCAGACCGGGCAGGGCCAAGCCCGTCCCGATCGGGCTTTTTGGCCATGACTACACGTCGGTACTTCGGGTTGTAGAAGGTGAGGTTCACCTAGAAGGGAAGCAACAAAAGATTAGCAGGTGCGGACAAGTATGTATAACCGCCGCTACTTAGCAATTAGTTGGTATCTTCAACTTTTCACGCAGACGACGACCTCCGCCAAAGCGTCTGGAAGAGCGCACCAAGTCGTGTGATTGTACGCAACCGTCCTCAATGCCGACATAGGTTCCTTCTTCGAAATGTCTCCCATCAGGACCTGCCTCAACTAACGTAAATTCTCCTTGTCGAACAAGGTGGAGGAGACCGCAAAGGCGTGTCGGTAGCGCCCCATCGCCCTCCCTCTAGGACGGGAGGTCAGTACTAATTGTGACCGCCCTGCCTTCAGGGTCCCACTGCATCAGGAAATTACCCTCAACATCAAAGAGGTCCTCACCCAAGCTAGAAAAGGCAAGAGCTCTGCCACTACCCGCAGGTGTTCACGTGGGTCTACGCCTCCTCCCCGAGGAAGTGCTCGCCCCCCCACAATGGGCAAGCGCAACTTCCCTCTTATGTTCCTGAGCACACCGCTTCTCATGCGGCTTCCCTGCTAAAACCATTAAGACAACTGCAAAGGAAAACCAGTGAGTGTCATAAGATACACACAGTCATTTATTTTGTAACTACTCATACTCACAATCCTCCACATGGATATCCTTTACTACCCGCACACGCGGGACGTAGTAGTCCACGTTCAGAGGGGAGCGAAGAAGGAATTAAGTGATCCCTTCACAATGTTAATAGGCCATGGCACTTGGAACATGTCTTCACCTTGTGGGTCAGGAATAGTGTGAAGACCGCCAAAATTCCCCTTGATGATGGCAAAGCAAGCTCTCCAGTCGCAATTTGTTCGGGAGGTTGAGTGCCCGCAACTTGTCTGACCCAAAATACAAATGACCGCCAGACCACGCCCTCGCGTAAAAGAGGTGGTGAAAGACATCCAGACTAAATTGAATTCGTTATGTCCTGAGGTAGACGATGAACGAGGTTATTGACGCCACCGCATCAGAGGGACTATGCTGGCACTGCCCCAAAGTAGTTCAGAATTTCCACCATCTCGGGGAAGATGGTGGAGGTCTGGTCAGAGTTAAAGTGGTCAAAGGGTACTACGATCTCGTTATCGTACACCGTGGTTAGCCGCTCCTCCTGAGGTAACCACACCGCATACCCGTCTTCAATCGGGTGGCGTGACAAAAAAGCAAGAAGCCTAGATCGGAAATCATGGGGATCTCAGGCTCATACATCAAGAAAGCGAACACACAGTCAACTCGTCGGGAGGTAGCTGATTGTGCTCGCATCATCTCTGCGTCGATTCTCTCGCACGGATCAGGTAAGGCATGAGCTGAAGTCTTGCCTATTTATAGGCGGAGCACTGTGCTCAACCTCGAAAGTTGAAATTCCGCGAGCCTCGAGTTCGAGCGGTCACTGCCCAGTGAACGCCCCCTCCAAGATCCTTTTCCTGTAAAATAAAGTTTGAAGCAAAGGAAGTGTCCACTTCATCAGGTTATGACCGCGGTTGAGATCCAAAAGCTGCATCCCCAAGCGAAACATTCTGCTGGAGGGCATCAGAGTAAGAGCGACCATTATTTTAAACGTCCCCCGACATGTCGGACATGTCTCCCGACATGTCTCCCGACATATCATTTTAAGGGCAAAACAATATGTTTTTCTAAAAAAAATAGATTTTGTACTTTTGTAAAATATAGGCCGACATGTCTGATTTTTTTCAATATATCAACCAACACAACTTTTAAATATATCGTCCGCAATTTTATTTTATGCTATATTAGTAGACTAACAACATATGTTTCAATCACCTATAAATATTATATCGTGTATGTTTAAATCGATTAGTCATATTGTTTTGATTTTTTAGCGATTTATTATTACATCCAATTTTGTATAATTATTTTACAATTTTAAAATTTCATATTACAAAAAAATGAAAACATTTAATATATTTATTAGTTAATTGCTTACATATTTTTAATATAAATTTATAAATTCGAAAAGACTTCTAATTAATCCTGGATTATTAACTTTTTAATATGATTTACTTGCAATAAATTTATTGTTATCAAAATAAAATTACTGTATACTAATAAATATATTTTACAATATATCATTTTGTATTTGTTAGTAATATTTTATCTTAAATACTATTTGATTTTTTTTCGTAATATAAATGTCTCATTTTTTATCTATTTGTTATATTATTTTTTATTTTCATAACATATAATTTTAGTTAATATTAATATACATAAAAATAAAAAAATTATTTATAAGACATGAAAATCTGAATTTTAAAATATCCATGGCATGTCTCCGACTTCCGACATTTAAAAACTCAATCTGATATGTTGTCAACATCTGATATTTACAACAATGAGCGCGACAACTTGTTCTTTTAAGCTTTTGACTTTTTCTCTAAGTCGTCTATCTGCGCTCTCGAGTTTCACACATCCTTTCGCAATGCATCAAATTCGGCGCACATCTTATCTGGAATAGTCGTCGCGGTCTCTGCAAAGAGTACGCAACAACAAAGGTAAGGCTTATATGTTTTTCATATTTTTAAGCTAATCAAAATGCATGGGAGGGCAGATATACCCGTTGTATTCACAACAAGTGTTTCTTCAAGGACATGATCAAATCCGCTGAAGTCAATTACACTAGTAGCGGGTGCCGCTCCATGAGTGTGCATGGGACGTCTGAGTCGATCAGGGTCAGCGTGTCAGTTGTATTCTCTCTGCGACTGCTCACCCAACCTCTAGCGCTCGTGAAATTGCTAGTGGGTCAAAGGTTACTCGACAGTGTTCGCCCCCACCAAAGGAGGGATGACTACCGGAAGACCACTTGTTCTCTTCTTCGCCGGAAGAGTCGGTTCTTTCGAAGAGTCCGCCAACCCCTTAGCCCCCGACATCTTGGGATTTCTCTTGGCCCACATTTCCAAGGAGGATTTGTTGCGGCTAGCCATTTTCTAAAAGTGTATTTGCAGCAAGTAAGAAAGAACAGTTCAAGAGTGATCCACATATACGCAGCCTTGGGCTATTTATAGCTTTCGGCAGCGCAAAAATTGGGTTGCAGTATCTGCGGTTACCAGTGTGCTTTTTCAAAGTCTGCATGAACTTAAAAACATGTGCGGATGATGTTAACCGAAAATCCCACGACAGCAATCAAAGTCAACGATCGGTCTCCAGCAGTGATCACGATTACAATCCAAGTGGCAACATTGATCTAGCAGCGCGTGCAGTTACAGTCTGCGTAACTGCACCCCCTCCTCCGATATCAACATCCTTCAGCTCGAACAGCCCCAGCAGTAGTCCAAATCTCGAGAGTTCCGGGCTAACACTCTAAGTGTCTGCCTTAGCTCCTCTCCCCCCAATTCATACTAGTCAGTGTGGTTATAGCCTATTGTAGCAGTGCTTGCCCTCTCTCTTTCTCTCTCCTTCCCAGACCAACTTGTATCCCGAGCAGCTAGCATTTATTGCACCTGCTCGTTCGGGCACCCCTCTATCAGTATAAATAGAGGGTCACGGGTGCTCAGAAAGGGACACTGAATTTGAGCCAAAAACTCTCATATAATAGATGTTGTTACAAGTTCAGAGTCACTCTCAACTGCCTTACCCTTTTGTGCCTTATAGATCTATAATAGCTTTGCCCGAGTAATAAAATCACCCACAGTTAGTGCAATTCGCGGCTGTGAGAAATCTAGTGTCAGTCGTCTGCCCGTGGCAAACTCTTTATATCTTTCTCTCTCTATTCTCCCCGACCCCGTGTGGATAGAAACAAGTTGCTTACAGTCTCTGAGTCTCCCGCTCCCAAAAGGTCTGTTGTTGAGTGTGGAAGTTGAGAACATTTTTAGCATCAACAATTAGGATTCTGCTAATTAATCTTATTTAATTAAGATTCTCCTAGTTAAAAAAATTTTCTGATATTTTTCTTTCAAGAAATCTCATCACTCCATAAATATCTTTGTAAAGGATAATATCTCACTAGGAATATGCAAGAGGTAGCGAGCAGCCAAGCACAATGTTGATTTGGCGAGCTCCGTTTGAAATTACGCATGAGGTGGGTGTAGGGACTGCGGGAGTTTTCGCGCGAGCAGAGAATATCCATGCGAGACCTAACAGATTTCGTGTGAGAGCAGAGAATATTCACATGAGAGAAGAGCAACGAGGAATTGCGTTCTGCTGTGATACCATATGAGAATTTGAAACATTGAATAATATTTTTTCCAAAAATTATAAACTATTACAAGGGAACACCCCTCTATATATAGGGGGGATTATACAATTAGAGATGTGAGACTAAGGTTCCGTTTGGCACGGTGGTGACGGTCATGAACATGGGGTTAAATTGTCATTCGTTAACGCTCACCTAAGGAATTTCATCTATTTTTATGTTCAAACGGATGATGTTTGTTAGGTAATCCTTAACAAATGACGGTATAACTCATGCGTTTACGACCAACACTACCATGCCAAACGGAGCCTAAATACAAGAGAAAAAATATACAATGAGTCCTTTTGGGCTTTTCCATCTTTGAGCTTTATCAGAAATCTTCCAACACTAACTATTACACATTAAGGCTCTGTTTGGCACGGTGGTGGCGGTCATAAACGTATGGGTTAAAACGTCATTCGTTAAGGATCACCTAACAAACATCATCCATTTGAATATAAAAGTGGATGAAGTTTCTTAGATGGGCATTAACAAATGACAATTTAACCCCCGTGTTCATGACCGCCACCACCGTGTCAAACGGAGCCTAAATAATTATAAGAACGGAAGTAATTTCCTAATCAGTATGTCAAAATCAACGCATGAGAAGTAGAAACTAAGGGAAAAAGCATTACACTCTCCCAAAATTACTACATTTTCAAGAAAGAAAAAAACAGGTATGATGTAAGGTCTGATCTAACTCAACCTGAAAAACCGGCTCAACAGGTGAGCGTTGTCTTGCCATATAAACAGATCAGAACAAAGTGGATTGATAATGTGAGACTATTATTAACATCTCCCCTCGCCTATAGCATGGATTGCCCGGACGGAACCGGGATACAGAGCTCATGGGTGGAGCGGACGGAATCGGACAGAAACTGGGTGGAACCTGTCTCTGATACCATGTTAGGTTTGGCCTAACTCAACCTAAAAAATCGGCTCAACATGTGAGGATTGTCTTGCCATATAAACAGATCAAAACAGAGTGGATTGACAATGTGAGACTATTATTAACACATGAATAGAAAATTGAGGAGAGTTGATTTCTTGATCTAAATTTGAATTTATTCTCATCTATCTACCAGGAAGCTTAATCCTGAAGGAAGATGAAAGCTGAATCCATAAAATTAAATTCAAATTTTTTAAAAAAGCATCCGATTCGGACAGCAGGAACCGAGATTTGAAAGAGGCTGCAATAAATCAAAAACCTATTGGGTAATAAAGCATAAGCGGAGATCCTTACAGACGCTCACGGAGGTCAGGGGTGTCCTTGGGGGTTCCAAGAGTGTTGACCAGGCGCTGGAAGGTGGAGACGGCGGTGTTGATCTGGAAAACGCCGGCGGCCACCAGCTGAGTCGAATCCTGCCTCATCTTGCCGGCGGCATCCCTCCTCACCGGAAATGGCTGGCCCGATTCAATGTCCTGGAAGCTCATGGCTTCCGCGTTGAATATGAGGAGGGAAGAGAGGCGGAGGGGATTGGGGAAGGCGAAATTTAAAACCTAATTGGAGCCATCGGGATCAGGGATCCGCCGCCGCGGAAGAGTTATTTTATACATAGAAAATTTATCGAAAATGGAAAGCGAGTAGTCTTTTAATAGTTTTTATTAATTTCGAGGAGAACTGAAATTAAATAATTGTAATATTATTTATAAGCAATTATAAGCACTCAATAATATTCATAAAATTGGAGTATTCCTGCCTGCCACTCTCTTTCTGTCCTCTCTAGTTCTCTTCTATTGCTCATTGAATCCAGTATTGTTTTTCTGCTATTTTTTATATTTTTTTCTCTTTCCAAAAATTATTACTGTCAAATCAATTTTGGTTTGTTTTTTTCCTTCCAGCTCCCAAATAAGAGATCTAAACTATTTCAAATCAAAAAGTGTTCAACATGAATGTTGTAGGTCTACAACTTTCATGTTGAACACTTCTCATAAAATTGTACGTATAAGATGCAGTTCAAAAGGACGTATATATTCTTATATACACATAACTCGTATATACAACACATCCTTATAGGAATTAGAAATCAAATATATTTCTAAACCGTCCGATATTTCGTGTAAAGATTTTGTTGCAGATAATGATATTTTGTTGAAAAAATAGTTTGAACATACTAAACATTTGCGGCATTTTGACTCATCTATAATGCTAACATAAACAGTTGAATGAATACATTTGAAATCATTTGTAATGTCATTATATGAAACGAGTTATTTTGAAAGAATAAATGTTTTAAATAAAATTTAATTTTTTTAAAAAAAATTATGTTGATTTGCTATTAACAAAATAGATTTCAAATAGTTATTTTGAAAAATGAGGGTTTGCTAATAGTAATGATTTGCTAGAAATCAAATTAGGTTTGCTAGTAACAGCACCCTAAAAAAAGGTCCAAAAAATAGTTTTTTCAAGGAGCATTTTTATCCGCACACCACAGTCTAAGCGCACAATTAGATCAAGGATTTGTTTAGCACGGCTTATTTGCTAACGTGAGTTTGATCAAAAACGTCATTATAATATAATGTATGTTTGGCAAGACAGAGGTTATAACTGTTGGGGTTGTGGAACACTTCCGGTCCTCTTGTTTCTCACACCGGGTTTGTCCACGTGAGCTTAGAGAAATCGAAGTGTGATCCCCCTTCGACATCTCCGGGACCGACGACAGCGGGGGTCCGGGGGCGGCCGCCCCCGACGGAGGTCCCGCTGACCGGACAGCGGGCAGGGGTCCAGGGGACAGCGTCCCCGATGGGGGCTCGGGGGCAACGCCCCCGGACCAAATTTTTTTGAAGGTTGTTCAGTGGTCGAACGGGGTTCGGAGATCGTCGAGCGGCCTTGGTCGTTTTTCGTCGACCGGTCTTGCTCGTTCGACGATCGTCGATTGTCGACCCCGGCGATCGTTCGACGATCGCCGATCATCGATGTCCACGGATCGGTCGACCATCGTCGTTCGACGATCGCGGTTGCCGATCGTCGAACGAACTTTGCTCGTTCGACGATCGCGGATGCGGAAATCTATTTATATATTTATCCCCCATTTAGGGATAACGATTTTTTTTTAAAAGACTTGCGGCGGCGTATTCTTTTGGAGGCGTGTACGAGGTTTTCCGTCGGCGTCGATCCAGAAGGTATTCTTCTACGGTTTTCTTGTCCAGAAGAGGGAGAAGGTAGGATCGGGTTTAGATCCTTGTAACCTTTGGTGTAATCTGTAATTTTCTGGTGAATACAAGAAGGGAGAAGAAGGGGAGAGAGGACGTAACCCGGTTTGGGTGAACCTCTGTATATCGTTGTGTTTGTGATTGTTCTGTTTTGTGCTTTGTGATTTGTTATTCGTATTCGGATTTCTACTTCTCGGCGCTCCGGATTTCTTACAATAACCGCTAGCTACTTTCACGACCGCCACCACCGCGCCAAACAAGGCACAAATCCTTCTCGCGCCCTGCCCGAAGTTCCGAACGCCCGAATTACGCGGCTCTCAGTCTGCGCGACTCCTATTGCCGTCGGCCTCCGTCGCCGCCGTCGATGGACCGCAGAGTATGAAGCATTGAACAATATTTTCTCTGGATTGTGCCATAAAAATAATGTGACTTGGAATACTGTTATTGTTGGCTATGTGGAGGTAGATCTTGGGGAAGATGTTGTGAGGTTGTTTCAGAAGATGGGTGAATTTGGTATGCTAGCAACTCCAGTAACATATTTTAATGCTCTACAAGCTTGTGATTATAATTGTGGAAGAAAAGAAAAAAAAATTAAAATTTATTTTGGTGTTTATTTATCAATTTGATCTGCAAATATAATTTGATAATGTGCACATATTAATGATGTGCGCAAAGTCAAACATAATGTGCACGTAAGAGTGCCCTAAAAATCGTTATTTCACTTTTATTTTTAGATAGTGTATAAATAACATTTTAAATTGTAGTATTTGATTATGATTTATCCATAAATTTTTAATATCAGTAATATATGTCACTATTTTCGTAGGATTTATTAATAACAATCACTTTGTGAGACTATACATGAAAGATGAATGTCTATTTTCTTTGTTTCACATTTTCAATGCTAAAGTAACAAGTTGAGTCTTAAGTTAATATTTGATTATTTTTAAAAATTTCTACGCCATTTTGACAACATTTCAAATGAATTTTATGTGATATTTTTTGGAATGGAGAACGACTTTAATGTTGGCATTTTGTAGAATGTATTTTTTGAATAATGAAAAGTGAAAATTGATATTTAAAAATGTATTTTTTTAGATAATGTTGTTTAACAATGTCTGTGATGCTTAAACATTTTCAATATTTTTTTTTGAGAAAATGTGTTAGATTTTTTTTTTGATGATTTGTCAATAACATAAAAAAATTTATTAATAGTCATTTTCAAAATGAATGATTTACTAATAATTATGATTTGCTAATATCGTAATGTAGTTTTCTAATAACGTCCTATTTTAACTCATAACATCACATAATTTTTTATCATTTTTATATGGGTTCCAATAACTATTAGCAAGAAATTAAGCAGCAAAAAAAACGAAGGGAAAACTGTTCAAAGAAAATTAAGAAAATAAGAACAAGAAGAAGAGGGAGAATAAGAGGGCAGAAAACAAGAACAAAAAACTGGAACAAGAAAATGAAGAAGAGGAGTTATATCTGGCGACGTCTGAGATCAGGGAGATTTTGGGCTCATGTGTGTTTTCTACCATTGCAATCGGATGGAGACGAGGTGAGAGCGCAAAAAATCCTCATGTGTAGTGTTGTTTCAGGCTCCGTTTGGCACGGCGGAGACGGTCCTGAACATGTGGATTAAATTGTCATTTGTTAACACCCACCTAAGGAATGACAATTTAGCCCCCATGTTCATGACCACCACCACCATGCCAAACGGAGCCTCAATCTCTTTTTCAAGCTGCTTTAGGTTTTGCACGTCATCCTCATATCTGAATACCTCAGCTTGTAGCTGAACCGAGCACCGCCACAAGTTCGTCCATCTCCCCATTTATAATTGAATCATGTCGTTCATCTCCCATCCTGCTATACATGGATCGAGTGTCTCGGGTTTGAAAGGAAGGGGAAAAGGGCAAAGCTTGGCTAATACACACAAAGCTATGACTTTAGATAGGCAAAGAGCTAGAGTTACATGGCTATGACATTAGCTAGCCTTTTTCTATGGAACGTTCTTTTAAGCCTAGAGACTAAGCTGGACATCATATATTTTTTTTAGAAATATGACCCGGGCACGTGCCCATCATGTCTCTACTTGTGTCGTTAGGTGTTGGGTTAAGTCTCGCATCAAGTGCAACCCCCATGTTCACTTGGTACCGATTGTTTTTCCCTCCAGCATAATTTTCTTGTTTTTTAAAAATATTTGATCACATCATACAAAAGTAACAATTCCTCAAAAAATTGAGAAGCAAAGAAGTGCACGCTTCCTTTCCTTTTTGTTTTGAAAGCATCTTGGTTTCTTTTACTTCTTAAATTCCTTATTGCTTAAGTAGCTTCTCTCCTTTTGTTTATATAGCATTATATATTACAATATATTCTAAACTCATAAATTAATTCATGAACTTTGCTTGTTTTTTGAAGAGAGTCTCTAAACTATTTTTTACATGAAATTGGTCCCTAAGCTTTAGTTGCGTTATGAAATAGGTCCCTTTTTAACTATTTCCATCCAATTTTGACGGTTTCTTCAAAAAACTAATAGAGCAGCACTGTTCTTCTTCCTTGTCTCCTCTGAGTCAGAGAATTGTTTCTATGAAATGCCTCGCAGGAACATTGTCTCGCGGAACACATTGCTGGAGGGCTATGCGCGTATTTTCTGCACGAAAAAGCCTTCAAATTCATCCTAGAGATGTGTGCTAAAACTAGAGAGATGGATTTCCTCACTCTCGGACTCATGTTGAATGCTTTAGCCAGACTTTTAGATTCCGAAATGGGAAAGCAGATTCATGAATTTGCCCTCCTTGTGCAATGCCATCCTTGATATGTACAAAATGTGGGATTTTGAGTAGTGCTAACTTTGGGTCCTTCAAATGGTTCCCAAAAGGACGGAAAATAATTAGGTCTGCACCTAGAAGAAGGTCCCCACCAATGAAATGCAGGAAAAAACAGAAATTTATGGGGTCTGCAATGCACAGTAAATCTGTGCACCATGAATCCCACTAACTTCTGGATTTTCATTGGTTTCGCATACCCTCCTTTAGGTCCGATAGGCTGTCAATTTTTTTTTCCAAAAGGACAGAGTGTCATGGAATATTCTCCTCACAGACTATGCCTGTCATGGAAGAAGTGAAGAAGCTTTTCATTTTTTCAGGGGGATATTGAAGGAGAAGAAGAAGAACAAAACAAGGTACATAATTCCGTTAGTTAATAAGAAATATCAGCTAAAATTTGGACAGAATTCTTTACATGGACCTATTTCCTAAAACAACAAAAGCTTAGGGATCAATTTCATATAAAAAATAGTTTAGGGACCTTTTTAAAAAGAAAGCAAAGTTTAACACTGATTTATGAGTTTTTAAATTCACCTAAATGAACAATATACGTAGCTACATATAGTGGTGTACAAAAAAATCGGTCCTAACCGGTCCGGTTGGGGCCAGACCTCACCGGCTAAAGACCGGTCCCGGTCGGGACCGGTCCGGTCCCGGTCGGGACCGGTCCGGTCCCGAACCGGTCTAGAAGTCCCAAGATGTCTCTTATTTCACTTCAAAAATCGGTCCCGGACCGGGACCGGTCTGTCTTTACAGGTCTTTGACTGATCCCAGATGTTGAAGCCAAAATTGACCGAAGTCAAAATTGACTTCCGTGGAGTTCGAGGTCCCAAAAGAGGGGTGACCGCACACCTACTACACTCAAATGAACAATCTTGGCTCTAGGCTAGGAACGTAAGGGACAGACCCAAGGTCTCAGCGTGGAGGACCCACCGCATACCTGGAAGACTAACGAACTCTTCCCCTCCCAAGCCAAAGGCTGAGCTAAGACACCTTCGGAGGGCGCTTTTGGCCGACCGGAACATCTAAGGAGGGTCTTAAGACCAACTCTCTCATATCCAGATGTATCTCCTTGGGTCTATACAAAATATTCCTCACCCGCGCTACTAAAGGCGCAACATCGTCGAGCAATTCTATAACACGCTGCCCAACTGGGCTGCAAACAGCGCGACTCCGCTGCCTTAAAAGGCTATCAATAGGCCAACAGGGGTTTCCCGGCATAAACCTCGGGGTTCCCACGGGACGAGCGGTTCACAAGCACACCGCTCGCCCAAAGCAAAAAGAATAAACCATACATCCACAGAGCATCACAGATTATAAATTATTACAGGAATATTAATTCCATACATCGGCACGCAGGCCGGCAATATAAATAAAAGAAAGGCCTTCGAGGGCCGGCACGAGCTTGGGCTTAAGCCCGCTATTCCCCGCTTGGTACTGCAACACCTGTGCGTCAACGTCTCGACGAACGACTTCCAGCTGAACAACAGTCGGCTAACATAAGCTGGCCAAATATATTCCGTACACCCCTTTTTCGGGGCTACGGTGCGCATTCCCTGCAAGCAGATAGTATCCAACTTCCACGGAGTCTTCTCCGGGAACCCCAGAACATCACCCATCCGGCTCATGCGTCCGGATGGGCTTCACACAGAACATCACCAATTCGGCTCATACGTCCGAATGGGCTTCACACAGCACATCACCAATTCGGCTCGTACGTCCGAATGGGCTTCACACAGCATGCCTAAATCCGTACTCACACTTCCGGATACTAGATGCAAATAATAGCGGGGACGTACACGTCAACCCGTTGGAGAGCTCCCTTCCCCCCACCCATTGGTGGAGAGGGGCTTCCATGCAAATATGCAAAATAAGGGCTTCACCTGCCCAAGAAGAAACTTCGTTACCCTTGACGCGTGTTTGGCGGAGCCGCGACCGCGTATCGACCGTACAAGCACGGATCCGGACGTCGTAGTATGAACTCTGATCTTTCTTTTTGTTGTGGATCTTGGTAGCAATAACCCTCATCACGAGAGGCTCGGGCAACTCTTGCTGGAGGCAACTTTTTCCTTGCGGCGGCGGCCTGGACAGGAGGTGGCTTCCTCCTTGCGGCGACGGCGAGAGAGGAGGAGGAAGGAGGTGATTTCCTCCTTGCGGCGGCGGCCTGGACAGGAGGATGGGGCCGAGAGGAGCTCGGCCCCGCTGGAGGTGGCCTGGAAGAGGGGGCCGAGAGGAGCTCGGGCTTGCCGGCGGCGGCCATGGAAGAGAGAGAAGAGGGGGGGCCGAGCTTTGGCTCGGGCTTGCCGGCGGCGGCCATGGCAGAGAGAGAAGAGGGGGGGGGGCGAGCTTTGGCTCGGGCTTGCCGGCGGCGGGAGAGGAGGAGGAGCGGCGGGCGGCCTGCTTCAGGCGGCCGGCGACGGGAGAGGAGGAGGCCGAGCAGGCGGCCTGCTCCAGGTGGCCGACGGGAAGGAGAGGTAGAGGGAGGCACTGGGCGACGTCGGGCTCCAGCCGTTCGACGAGAGAGAGGAAGAGGGAGGGGCGCGGGCTGCTGTCGTCGAGCTGGTTGCTCCAGGCGGCCGATCGGGGGGAGGGAGCCCTTAGGGCTTTTTTCTCCTTTTTTCCTTCCTTGCCTGCCCGATCGCTGCCCCCTGCTTTTCTTTTACTTCTTTATGCTTTTTTCTTCCCCAACTCCTGTACCGAGCCCTCCTCCCTGTCCTTTTTTATTTTCCTTTTTCGTATGCCTTTTCCTGTACCCCTTGTACAACCCCATATCCGGCCGAGCGGGATCCTCCCAAGTGGCAGACTTGGGGCGAGCTACGAGCGACGTTTTGATGTAGCCCCGTTCGGGGGCGTGCGGGTCCTCGTGCGTGCTTGCAGATGCCTTGTGTGCATAGGCTTTTATATATACTTTGTATTATATATATATATATTATATTATATATATATTATATTATATATAATATATATATAATATAATTTGTTTTTAAGCAATAGGAAAGGGGGGAGCAGGCGGGGCAGCTGGGGCAAGGAGACAAAAGAAAAAGACAAAACAAAAAAAGAAAAGATGAAAGAGGGGGTAGGGGGTACGGGCAGCAGGGGGAGGAAAAAAGAAAAAGCAAAAAAAAGGAAAACAGGAATCGGGGAGGAAGAGAGCAGGCAAGCAGGGAAAAGCCCTTAGGGCTTTCCCGATCTCGCCGGCCACCTGGAGCCAGCCGCTCCTCCCTCCTCTCCACCGCCGCCGGCAAGTCCGAGCCCGAGCTCTCCTCCCCCTTCCTCTGTCCCGACCTGGAGCAGCACCCCCTGCCTCTTCCCTCTCTGCCATGGCCGCCGCCGGCAAGCCCGAGCTCGACGCC
Source organism: Platanthera zijinensis (assembly GCA_039513925.1). NCBI lineage: Eukaryota > Viridiplantae > Streptophyta > Magnoliopsida > Asparagales > Orchidaceae > Platanthera > Platanthera zijinensis. The sequence continues at coordinate 107,818,349 of CM077097.1, forward strand.
TGCTCGGCCTCCTCCTCTCCCGTCGCCCCTCCCCCCTCTCTCGATCTCTCTCGTCGACCGGCCAAGAACAGCCCGACGCCATCCTGCTCGGCCTCCTCTCCCGCCGCCGGCAAGCCCGAGCTTAGGGCTCGGCCCCCCTCTTTTTCCCGGCCTAGAGCAGCGCAGCGGGGCCGAGCTTTTCTCGGCCCCCTTATTCCTGTCGCCGCCTCTAGCGGGGCCGAGCTCCTCTCGGCCCCTTATTCCTGTCGCCGCCTCCAGCGGGGCCGAGCTCCTCTCGACCCCCTTATTCCTGTCGCCGCCTCCAGCGGGGCCGAGCTCCTCTCGGCCCCTTATTCCTGTCGCCGCCTCCAGCGGGGCCGAGCTCCTCTCGACCCCTCTTCCCGTCGCCGCCTCCAGCGGGGCCGAGCTCCTCTCGACCCCTCTTCCCGTCGCCGCCTCCAGCGGGGCCGAGCTCCTCTCGACCCCTCTTCCCGTCGCCGCCTCCAGCGGGGCCGAGCTCCTCTCGACCCCTTTTCCCGTCGCCGCTAAGGCATGGCCCAAGCTCGACCCTCTTCCTCGACTCCGCCTGCGACAAGGTCGAGCTCGGCCACCTCCTCGAAGCCGGCTGCATCTAGGCCAGACCGGCCACCGCCATCACCGCCTCGAGCAAGGCTCGGCCTAAAAGGGAGAACGGCCACCGGCACCGCCGCCAAGCACGCGCCAAGGGTAACGATGTTTCTTCTCGGGCAGGTGAAGCCCTCAATTTACATGTTTGCATGGAAGCCCTCTCCACCAACGGGTGGGGGAAGGGAGCTCTCCGACGGGTTGACGTGTGCGTCCCCGCTATTAATTGCATCTAGTATCCGGAAGCGGGAATACGGATTTAGGCATGCTGTGTGAAGCCCATTTGGACGTACGAGCCGAATTGGTGATGTGCTGTGTGAAGCCCATTCGGACGTACGAGCCGAATTGGTGATGTGCTGTGTGAAGCCCATTTGGACGTACGAGCCGAATTGGTGATGTGCTGTGTGAAGCCCATTCGGACGTACGAGCCGAATTGGTGATGTTCTGTGTGAAGCCCGTCCGGGCGTATGAGCCGGATCGGTGATGTTCTGGGGTTCTCGGAGGAAGACTCCGTGGAAGTTGGATATCGTCTATTTGCAGGGAATGCGCACCGTAGCCCCGATAAAGGGGTGTACGGAATATGTTTGGCCCGCTTATGTTAGCAGACTGTCGTTCAGCTGGCAGTCGTTCGTCGAGACGTTGGCGTACAGGTGTTGCAGTACCAAGCGGGGAATAGCGGGCTTAAGCCCAAACTTGTGCCGGCCCTCGAAGACCTATTTTTATTTATATTGCCGGCCTGCGTGCCGATGTACGGAATTAATATTCCTGTAATAATTTATAATCTGTGATGCTCTGGGAATGCGCGATTTACTCTTTTTTGCTTTGGGCGAGCGGTGTGCTCGTGAACCGCTCGTCCCGTGGGAGCCCCGAGGTTTATGCCGGGAAGCCCCTGTTGACTTGTTGATAGCCTTTTAAGGCAGCGGAGTCGCACTGTTTGCAGCCCAGTTGGGCAGCGTGTTATAGACTGGCTCGACGATGTTGCGCCTTTAGTAGCGCGGGTGAGGAATATTCTGTATAGACCCAAGGAGATACATCTGGATAGGAGAGAGTTGGTCTTAAGACCCTCCTTAGATGTTCCGGTCGGCCAAGAGCGCCCTCCGAAGGTGTCTTAGCTCAGCTTTTGGCTTGGGAGGGGAAGAGTTCGTTAGTCTTCCGGGTATGCGGTGGGTCCTCCACGCTGAGACCTTGGGTCTGTCCCTTACGTTCCTAGTCTAGAGCCTAGATCGTTCATTTGAGTGTAGTAGGTGTGCGGTCACCCCTCTTTTGGGACCCCGAACTCCACGGAAGTCAATTTTGACTTCGGTCAATTTTGGCTTCAACAGTTATGGTGCGGTGAGCGTGGAGAGTGGCCAGCACAGAAAAACTCAGTTGAACGTCGTGGCTATAGAAGAGGAACTAAGTGACGACCGGGGTCACGCGATGAAAGAAGTCCCCCCTCAGTTTTCTGTTTTCCAATTTAAGGTTGAGATGTAATTGGGAAGGTCATCCTTGTGCGGAACCCTTTATCGATATCAGGTTCGCCATGAAAGAACGAGTCTTCATGAATGCGGAGTGGGACCTTGAGCTCTAGTCCCATCATTGTTTTTAAATCGTAAGCTTTAAGTAGAGCAAAGACGATGTGTTTATTTGTTTAAGGTAATGATTTGAATGGTCTGTCAACTTATTGTTCTTCCAAGACATCTCCCAGGCTTTCATTTTGATTTACTAGGCTAGTGACCTTAGCAAAAAGAAAAAAAAAGGGGTCATTGAGTTGTTTTAGGTTCTTTCGTCGTGAGGATATATTCAAATGTTAGGTGCAAGGAATAAATTCTGAGTTTAATAATTCTCTTTGAGCACCTGTATTTATTTTCAAATGTTTGTCGAACTTTTCGAAGCAGTTTTGGATCTCACAAGGCGAGGATCATTTGGCAATGTGAGCTTTGTTTTCGCTTGTCGTATAAATTTCTTTAGTTTCCCTTCGTGAAGAACCTAAAGCCATCTTATGACTGAAAATTGGACTTGTTTTATAGAGTTCACATGAATCTAGTTGACAAAAATGCATTTTAATGTTAGATTTCAATTTTTACCTCAATCCGTAGCTACGGGAGTTGGATTTTTCACCTGTTTGATGAAATGAGGTTTTCATCTAATTATGTCGCGCCTTAACTCGGGAGCTTTTGCTTGAGAAATATCCATACTCGTTTTGTTCGCTCGTGTTTTGTTACTTTGCAATACGTCGTAGATCCAACAAGAGTATGATATTTGCGATAATGTTAGCCTTGCAGGATGATATTTTTGGTAATACTTCGTTTACGGATGGTTTGAATTTTGAAAAAGGTTCAGCTTTACTGGAATCATCTAGATACTTACAAACTCTATCAAAAGGTGTTACTATTTTATTTAACAAATTAAGTGCATATTCTCCTGAGTTCTTTATTTCATTGATCATTACAAATGCTTTGAGACTGATAAGGTTCGTGTTCGAGACGGTTTATCGAGTTACTGAACCTGTTGTTTTGTTATAAAATCTATATTGCCAAGCTGATCTTGTTATACTCAAATAATAGTACCTAGCCAGGGTTGTGTATTCGTTCGATACGATTCAAAAATTAGTCTAATCTATGACTTTCTTTCTAAACTTTAGAGAGTAAAATGAACTACCTATTACAGTTTGAAAATTCAAAAGAGCTATTATTTTTGGGATGGCCTAGTTTTTCACTTCCACTCAAAACATTTTCATATTGCCCTATTTTTTTTGGCATTCCCCAACTCATTGATTTTCAAACTCAATATTAAGAACTAGTAAATCCAATATTAGTTTTCCAGTTGATTTTGGATTTATGATGCTGAAGATTTTCCAGTTACTACTGTTATTCAATATTGTGCAATGAACTTTACTGTTTGACATTTACTAGTTCGGTTGTTGCAACTATGCTGACATTTTTCCTTGCTTATGAGGATGCAGTAAAATGTTCAGGTGGCTTATATGTTTTTGCTTTAGATGAGCTTTGTATCTATACGGTTTTCCGTGCTTATTTGGATATGAACTTCACCGTTTGCTTAATACGACCTTTGGTTTTCTTGGATTGGTAAGAGTTTTTTCTGGATCTCATTGGTGCTATCTTTGTGCTTGAGAAGATTACGATTAATGATCTCAGAAATTTCAAACATGTCGGAAGTATATTTTCTCCTTATCAGGCATTGATTTTTGAGTGTACGATTCTAATTTTTGGAATAGTGTCGATAGTTTTAAAGGCCCTTTTCATTTCGAAAATATGTATTATCATTTAGGTGGTTTCTTCTACGACATGAGAGGGAAATGGTTGAATGGAAAGACCCCGAGCTCGGCTCGGCCCCAGGTAGACCCGCTGCGCAGGCTCTCATCTAGCTGGCAGGTCCGTAGGCTCGCCTGTGGGGGAGAGGTTTGGTTTGATCGTCATCGGCACCCCGAGCTCGGCTCGGCCCCAGGTAGACCCGCTGCGCAGGCTCCCATCTAGCTGGCAGGTCCGTAGGCTCGCCTGTGGGGGATAGGATTCGTTTGATCGTCATCGATACCCCGAGCTCGGCTCGGCCCCAGGTAGACCCGCTGCGCAGGCTCCCATCTAGCTGGCAGGTCCGTAGGCTCGCCTGTGGGGGATAGGATTGGTTCGATCATCATCGGCACCCCGAGCTCGGCTCGGCCCCAAGTAGACCCGCTGCGCAGGCTCCCATCTAGCTGGCAGGTCCGTAGGCTCGCCTGTAGGGGATCGGATTGGTTTGATCGTCATCGGCACCCCGAGCTCGGCTCGGCCCCAGGTAGACCCGCTGCGCAGGCTCCCATCTAGCTGGCAGGTCCGTAGGCTCGCCTGTGGGGGATAGGATTGATTCGATCGTCATCGGCACCCCGAGCTCGGCTCGGCCCCAGGTAGACCCGCTGCGCAGGCTCCCATCTAGCTGGCAGGTTCGTAGGCTCGCCTGTGGGGGATAGGATTGGTTTGATCGTCATCGGCACCCCGAGCCGGGCTCGGCCCCAGGTAGACCCACTGCGCAGGCTCCCATCAAGCTGGCAGGTCCGAAGGCTCGCCTGTGGGGGAAAGGTTGGCTTTTGAGATACTTCAGTTCAGCCACTTCATCGACACCCCGAGCCGGGCTCGGCCCCAGGTAGACCCGCTGCGCAGGCTCCCATCAAGCTGGCAGGTCCGAAGGCTCGCCTGTGGGGGAAAGGTTGGCTTTTGAGATGCTACAGTTTAGCCACTTCTACGACACCCCGAGCTCGGCTCGGCCCCAGGTAGACCCGCTGCGCAGGCTCCCATCAAGCTGGCAGGTCCGAAGGCTCGCCTGTGGGGGAAAGGTTGGCTTTTGAGATGTTCCAGTTTAGCCACGTCTACGACACCCCGAGCCGGGCTCAGGCCCAGGTAGACCCGCTGCGCAGGCTCCCATCAAGTTGGCAGGTCCGAAGGCTCGCCTGTGGGGGAAAGGTTGGCTTTTGAGACGCTTCGGTTTAGCTACTTCATCGACGCCTCGAGCCGGGCTCGGCCCCAGGTATACTTATTGTAAGTAAGGGTATAAGGGCAGTTCGGTAGCGTGGACCGTTATAAGTATCGAGTAGTTCAGAATGATCAAAATGGGCACAGAAAGTTTAGCGTTTTGAATGCAATTTTTGGGTTTTCTCAAAATTTTTCTTTTGGGTCAGCTCCCACTCGCCGGATACTTGGGGTTGGACATTTCTTTCCGAGCTTGTACCAACCTCGCAAAGAGCGGGGATTGTGTACAACCCCATATCCGGCCGAGCGGGATCCTCCCCAAGTGGCAGACTTGGGGCGAGCTACGAGCGACGTTTTGATGTAGCCCCGTTCGGGGGCGTGCGGGTCCTCGTGCGTGCTTGCAGATGCCTTGTGTGCATAGGCTTTTATATATACTTTGTATTATATATATATATATTATATTATATATATATATTATATTATATATAATATAATTTGTTTTTAAGCAATAGGAAAGGGGGGAGCAGGCGGGGCAGCAGGGGCAAGGAGACAAAAGAAAAAGACAAAACAAAAAAAGAAAAGATGAAAGAGGGGGTAGGGGGGTACGGGCAGCAGGGGGAGGAAAAAAGAAAAAGCAAAAAAAAGGAAAACAGGAATCGGGGAGGAAGAGAGCAGGCAAGCAGGGAAAAGCCCTTAGGGCTTTCCCGATCTCGCCGGCCGCCTGGAGCCAGCCGCTCCTCCCTCCTCTCCACCGCCGCCGGCAAGTCCGAGCCCGAGCTCTCCTCCCCCTTCCTCTGTCCCGACCTGGAGCAGAACCCCCTGCCTCTTCCCTCTCTGCCATGGCCGCCGCCGGCAAGCCCGAGCTCGACGCCTGCTCGGCCTCCTCCTCTCCCGTCGCCCCTCCCCCCTCTCTCGATCTCTCTCGTCGACCGGCCAAGAACAGCCCGACGCCATCCTGCTCGGCCTCCTCTCCCGCCGCCGGCAAGCCCGAGCTTAGGGCTCGGCCCCCCTCTTTTTCCCGGCCTAGAGCAGCGCAGCGGGGCCGAGCTTTTCTCGGCCCCCTTATTCCTGTCGCCGCCTCCAGCGGGGCCGAGCTCCTCTCGGCCCCTTATTCCTGTCGCCGCCTCCAGCGGGGCCGAGCTCCTCTCGACCCCCTTATTCCTGTCGCCGCCTCCAGCGGGGCCGAGCTCCTCTCGGCCCCTTATTCCTGTCGCCGCCTCCAGCGGGGCCGAGCTCCTCTCGACCCCTCTTCCCGTCGCCGCCTCCAGCAGGGCCGAGCTCCTCTCGACCCCTCTTCCCGTCGCCGCCTCCAGCGGGGCCGAGCTCCTCTCGACCCCTCTTCCCGTCGCCGCCTCCAGCGGGGCCGAGCTCCTCTCGACCCCTTTTCCCGTCGCCGCTAAGGCATGGCCCAAGCTCGACCCTCTTCCTCGACTCCGCCTGCGACAAGGTCGAGCTCGACCACCTCCTCGAAGCCGGCTGCATCTAGGCCAGACCGGCCACCGCCATCGCCGCCTCGAGCAAGGCTCGGCCTAAAAGGGAGAACGGCCACCGGCACCGCCGCCAAGCACGCGCCAAGGGTAACGATGTTTCTTCTCGGGCAGGTGAAGCCCTCAATTTACATGTTTGCATGGAAGCCCTCTCCACCAACGGGTGGGGGAAGGGAGCTCTCCGACGGGTTGACGTGTAGTCCCCGCTATTAATTACATCTAGTATCCGGAAGCGGGAATACGGATTTAGGCATGCTGTGTGAAGCCCATTCGGACGTACGAGCCGAATTGGTGATGTGCTGTGTGAAGCCCATTCGGACGTACGAGCCGAATTGGTGATGTGCTGTGTGAAGCCCATTTGGACGTACGAGCCGAATTGGTGATGTGCTGTGTGAAGCCCATTCGGACGTACGAGCCGAATTGGTGATGTTCTGTGTGAAGCCCGTCCGGGCGTATGAGCCGGATCAGTGATGTTCTGGGGTTCCCGGAGGAAGACTCCGTGGAAGTTGGATATCGTCTATTTGCAGGGAATGCGCACCGTAGCCCCGATAAAGGGGTGTACGGAATATGTTTGGCCCGCTTATGTTAGCAGACTGTCGTTCAGCTAGCAGTCGTTCGTCGAGACGTTGGCGTACAGGTGTTGCAGTACCAAGCGGGGAATAGCGGGCTTAAGCCCAAACTTGTGCCGGCCCTCGAAGGCCTATTTTTATTTATATTGTCGGCCTGCGTGCCGATGTACGGAATTAATATTCCTGTAATAATTTATAATCTGTGATGCTCTGGGAATGCGCGATTTACTCTTTTTTGCTTTGGGCGAGCGGTGTGCTCGTGAACCGCTCGTCCCGTGGGAGCCCCGAGGTTTATGCCGGGAAGCCCCTGTTGACTTGTTGATAGCCTTTTAAGGCAGCGGAGTCGCACTGTTTGCAGCCCAGTTGGGCAGCGTGTTATAGACTGGCTCGACGATGTTGCGCCTTTAGTAGCGCGGGTGAGGAATATTCTGTATAGACCCAAGGAGATACATCTGGATAGGAGAGAGTTGGTCTTAAGACCCTCCTTAGATGTTCCGGTCGGCCAAGAGCGCCCTCCGAAGGTGTCTTAGCTCAGCTTTTGGCTTGGGAGGGGAAGAGTTCGTTAGTCTTCCGGGTATGCGGTGGGTCCTCCACGCTGAGACCTTGGGTCTGTCCCTTACGTTCCTAGTCTAGAGCCTAGATCGTTCATTTGAGTGTAGTAGGTGTGCGGTCACCCCTCTTTTGGGACCCCGAACTCCACGGAAGTCAATTTTGACTTCGGTCAATTTTGGCTTCAACAGTTATGGTGCGGTGAGCGTGGAGAGTGGCCAGCACAGAAAAACTCAGTTGAACGTCGTGGCTATAGAAGAGGAACTAAGTGACGACCGGGGTCACGCGATGAAAGAAGTCCCCCCTCAGTTTCCTGTTTTCCAATTTAAGGTTGAGATGTAATTGGGAAGGTCATCCTTGTGCGGAACCCTTTATCGATATCAGGTTCGCCATGAAAGAACGAGTCTTCATGAATGCGGAGTGGGACCTTGAGCTCTAGTCCCATCATTGTTTTTAAATCGTAAGCTTTAAGTAGAGCAAAGACGATGTGTTTATTTGTTTAAGGTAATGATTTGAATGGTCTGTCAACTTATTGTTCTTCCAAGACATCTCCCAGGCTTTCATTTTGATTTACTAGGCTAGTAACCTTAGCAAAAAGAAAAAAAAAAGGGGTCATTGAGTTGTTTTAGGTTCTTTCGTCGTGAGGATATATTCAAATGTTAGGTGCAAGGAATAAATTCCGAGTTTAATAATTCTCTTTGAGCACCTGTATTTATTTTCAAATGTTTGTCGAACTTTTCGAAGCAGTTTTGGATCTCACAAGGCGAGGATCATTTGGCAATGTGAGCTTTGTTTTCGCTTGTCGTATAAATTTCTTTAGTTTCCCTTCGTGAAGAACCTAAAGCCATCTTATGACTGAAAATTGGACTTGTTTTATAGAGTTCACATGAATCTAGTTGGCAAAAATGCATTTTAATGTTAGATTTCAATTTTTACCTCAATCCGTAGCTACGGGAGTTGGATTTTTCACCTGTTTGATGAAATGAGGTTTTCATCTAATTATGTCGCGCCTTAACTCGGGAGCTTTTGCTTGAGAAATATCCATACTCGTTTTGTTCGCTCGTGTTTTGTTACTTTGCAATACGTCGTAGATCCAACAAGAGTATGATATTTGCGATAATGTTAGCCTTGCAGGATGATATTTTTGGTAATACTTCGTTTACGGATGGTTTGAATTTTGAAAAAGGTTCAGCTTTACTGGAATCATCTAGATACTTACAAACTCTATCAAAAGGTGTTACTATTTTATTTAATAAATTAAGTGCATATTCTCCTGAGTTCTTTATTTCATTGATCATTACAAATGCTTTGAGACTGATAAGGTTCGTGTTCGAGACGGTTTATCGAGTTACTGAACCTGTTGTTTTGTTATAAAATCTATATTGCCAAGCTAATCTTGTTATACTCAAATAATAGTACCTAGCCAGGGTTGTGTATTCGTTCGATACGATTCAAAAATTAGTCTAATCTATGACTTTCTTTCTAAACTTTAGAGAGTAAAATGAACTACCTATTACAGTTTGAAAATTCAAAAGAGCTATTATTTTTGGGATGGCCTAGTTTTTCACTTCCACTCAAAACATTTTCATATTGCCCTATTTTTCTTGGCATTCCCCAACTCATTGATTTTCAAACTCAATATTAAGAACTAGTAAATCCAATATTAGTTTTCCAGTTGATTTTGGATTTATGATGCTGAAGATTTTCCAGTTGCTACTGTTATTCAATATTGTGCAATGAACTTTACTGTTTGACATTTACTAGTTCGGTTGTTGCAACTATGCTGACATTTTTCCTTGCTTATGAGGATGCAGTAAAATGTTCAGGTGGCTTATATGTTTTTGCTTTAGATGAGCTTTGTATCTATACGGTTTTCCGTGCTTATTTAGATATGAACTTCACCGTTTGCTTAATACGACCCTTGGTTTTCTTGGATTGGTAAGAGTTTTTTCTGGATCTCATTGGTGCTATCTTTGTGCTTGAGAAGATTACGATTAATGATCTCAGAAATTTCAAACATGTCGGAAGTATATTTTCTCCTTATCAGGCATTGATTTTTGAGTGTACGATTCTAATTTTTGGAATAGTGTCGATAGTTTTAAAGGCCCTTTTCATTTCGAAAATATGTATTATCATCTAGGTGGTTTCTTCTACGGCATGAGAGGGAAATGGTTGAATGGAAAGACCCCGAGCTCGGCTCGGCCCCAGGTAGACCCGCTGCGCAGGCTCTCATCTAGCTGGCAGGTCCGTAGGCTCGCCTGTGGGGGAGAGGTTTGGTTTGATCGTCATCGGCACCCCGAGCTCGGCTCGGCCCCAGGTAGACCCGCTGCGCAGGCTCCCATCTAGCTGGCAGGTCCGTAGGCTCGCCTGTGGGGGATAGGATTGGTTTGATCGTCATCGACACCCCGAGCTCGGCTCGGCCCCAGGTAGACCCGCTGCGCAGGCTCCCATCTAGCTGGCAGGTCCGTAGGCTCGCCTGTGGGGGATAGGATTGGTTCGATCGTCATCGGCACCCCGAGCTCGGCTCGGCCCCAGGTAGACCCGCTGCGCAGGCTCCCATCTAGCTGGCAGGTCCGTAGGCTCGCCTGTGGGGGATAGGATTGGTTTGATCGTCATCGGCACCCCGAGCTCGGCTCGGCCCCAGGTAGACCCACTGCGCAGGCTCCCATCTAGCTGGCAGGTCCGTAGGCTCGCCTGTGGGGGATAGGATTGATTCGATCGTCATCGGCACCCCGAGCTCGGCTCGGCCCCAGGTAGACCCGCTGCGCAGGCTCCCATCTAGCTGGCAGGTCCGTAGGCTCGCCTGTGGGGGATAGGATTGGTTTGATCGTCATCGGCACCCCGAGCCGGGCTCGGCCCCAGGTAGACCCGCTGCGCAGGCTCCCATCAAGCTGGCAGGTCCGAAGGCTCGCCTGTGGGGGAAAGGTTGGCTTTTAAGATACTTCAGTTCAGCCACTTCATCGACACCCCGAGCCGGGCTCGGCCCCAGGTAGACCCGCTGCGCAGGCTCCCATCAAGCTGGCAGGTCCGAAGGCTCGCCTGTGGGGGAAAGGTTGGCTTTTGAGATGCTACAGTTTAGCCACTTCTACGACACCCCGAGCTCGGCTCGGCCCCAGGTAGACCCGCTGCGCAGGCTCCCATCAAGCTGGCAGGTCCGAAGGCTCGCCTGTGGGGGAAAGGTTGGCTTTTGAGATGTTCCAGTTTAGCCACGTCTACGACACCCCGAGCCGGGCTCGGCCCCAGGTAGACCCGCTGCGCAGGCTCCCATCAAGCTGGCAGGTCCGAAGGCTCGCCTGTGGGGGAACGGTTGGTTTTTGAGACGCTTCGGTTTAGCTACTTCATCGACGCCTCGAGCCGGGCTCGACCCCAGGTATACTTATTGTAAGTAAGGGTATAAGGGTAGCTCGGTAGCGTGGACCGTTACAAGTATCGAGTAGTTCAGAATGATCAAAATGGGCACAGAAAGTTTAGCGTTTTGAATGCAATTTTTGGGTTTTCTCAAAATTTTTCTTTTGGGTCGGCTCCCACTCGCCGGATACTTGGGGTTGGACATTTCTTTCCGAGCTTGTACCAACCTCGCAAAGAGCGGGGATTGTGTACAACCCCATATCCGGCCGAGCGGGATCCTCCCCAAGTGGCAGACTTGGGGCGAGCTACGAGCGACGTTTTGATGTAGCCCCGTTCGGGGGCGTGCGGGTCCTCGTGCGTGCTTGCAGATGCCTTGTGTGCATAGGCTTTTATATATACTTTGTATTATATATATATATATATTATATTATATATATTATATTATATATAATATATATATAATATAATTTGTTTTTAAGCAATAGGAAAGGGGGGAGCAGGCGGGGCAGCAGGGGCAAGGAGACAAAAGAAAAAGACAAAACAAAAAAAGAAAAGATGAAAGAGGGGGTAGGGGGGTACGGGCAGCAGGGGGAGGAAAAAAGAAAAAGCAAAAAAAAGGAAAACAGGAATCGGGGAGGAAGAGAGCAGGCAAGCAGGGAAAAGCCCTTAGGGCTTTCCCGATCTCGCCGGCCGCCTGGAGTTAGCCGCTCCTCCCTCCTCTCCACCGCCGCCGGCAAGTCCGAGCCCGAGCTCTCCTCCCCCTTCCTCTGTCCCGACCTGGAGCAGCACCCCTGCCTCTTCCCTCTCTGCCATGGCCGCCGCCGGCAAGCCCGAGCTCGACGCCTGCTCGGCCTCCTCCTCTCCCGTCGCCCCTCCCCCCTCTCTCGATCTCTCTCGTCGACCGGCCAAGAACAGCCGACGCCATCCTGCTCGGCCTCCTCTCCCGCCGCCGGCAAGCCCGAGCTTAGGGCTCGGCCCCCCTCTTTTTCCCGGCCTAGAGCAGCGCAGCGGGGCCGAGCTTTTCTCTCGGCCCCCTTATTCCTGTCGCCGCCACCAGTGGGGCCGAGCTCCTCTCGGCCCCTTATTCCTGTCGCCGCCTCCAGCGGGGCCGAGCTCCTCTCGACCCCCTTATTCCTGTCGCCGCCTCCAGCGGGGCCGAGCTCCTCTCGGCCCCTTATTCCTGTCGCCGCCTCCAGCGGGGCCGAGCTCCTCTCGACCCCTCTTCCCGTCGCCGCCTCCAGCGGGGCCGAGCTCCTCTCGACCCCTCTTCCCGTCGCCGCCTCCAGCGGGGCCGAACTCCTCTCGACCCTCTTCCCGTCGCCGCCTCCAGCGGGGCCGAGCTCCTCTCGACCCCTTTTCCCGTCGCCGCTAAGGCATGGCCCAAGCTCGACCCTCTTCCTCGACTCCGCCTGCGACAAGGTCGAGCTCGGCCACCTCCTCGAAGCCGGCTGCATCTAGGCCAGACCGGCCACCGCCATCGCCGCCTCGAGCAAGGCTCGGCCTAAAAGGGAGAACGGCCACCGGCACCGCCGCCAAGCACGCGCCAAGGGTAACGATGTTTCTTCTCGGGCAGGTGAAGCCCTCAATTTACATGTTTGCATGGAAGCCCTCTCCACCAACGGGTGGGGGAAGGGAGCTCTCCGACGGGTTGACGTGTACGTCCCCGCTATTAATTGCATCTAGCATCCGGAAGCGGGAATACGGATTTAGGCATGCTGTGTGAAGCCCATTCGGACGTACGAGCCGAATTGGTGATGTGCTGTGTGAAGCCCATTCGGACGTACGAGCCGAATTGGTGATGTGCTGTGTGAAGCCCATTTGGACGTACGAGCCGAATTGGTGATGTGCTGTGTGAAGCCCATTCGGACGTACGAGCCGAATTGGTGATGTTCTGTGTGAAGCCCGTCCGGGCGTATGAGCCGGATCGGTGATGTTCTGGGGTTCCCGGAGGAAGACTCCGTGGAAGTTGGATATCGTCTATTTGCAGGGAATGCGCACCGTAGCCCCGATAAAGGGGTGTACGGAATATGTTTGGCCCGCTTATGTTAGCAGACTGTCGTTCAGCTGGCAGTCGTTCGTCGAGACGTTGGCGTACAGGTGTTGCAGTACCAAGCGGGGAATAGCGGGCTTAAGCCCAAACTTGTGCCGGCCCTCGAAGGCCTATTTTTATTTATTATATGCCGGCCTGCGTGCCGATGTACGGAATTAAATATCCTGTAATAATTTATAATCTGTGATGCTCTGGGAATGTGCGATTTACTCTATTTTGCTTTGGGTGAGCGGTGTGCTCGTGAACCGCTCGTCCCGTGGGAGCCCCGAGGTTTATGCCGGGAAGCCCCTGTTGACCTGTTGATAGCCTTTTAAGGCAGCGGAGTCGCACTGTTTGCAGCCCAGTTGGGCAGCGTGTTATAGACTGGCTCGACGATGTTGCGCCTTTAGTAGCGCGGGTGAGGAATATTCTGTATAGACCCAAGGAGATACATCTGGATAGGAGAGAGTTGGTCTTAAGACCCTCCTTAGATGTTCCGGTCGGCCAAGAGCGCCCTCCGAAGGTGTCTTAGCTCAGCTTTTGGCTTGGGAGGGGAAGAGTTCGTTAGTCTTCCGGGTATGCGGTGGGTCCTCCACGCTGAGACCTTGGGTCTGTCCCTTACGTTCCTAGTCTAGAGCCTAGATCGTTCATTTGAGTGTAGTAGGTGTGCGGTCACCCCTCTTTTGGGACCCCGAACTCCACGGAAGTCAATTTTGACTTCGGTCAATTTTGGCTTCAACACCCCTCCCCCTACCTGTACCCCTCCCATATGTATATATAAAATCATATATATGATGAAATTATATATTATATATATATAATTAATCTATATCATTAATAAATATATATACTAAGTATATTTATTTATTATATATAAAGCACAAAACCTCCACACACATATACGAGCACCCGCACGAGCACCCGCACGTCTTCGAACGGGGTTGTGCCGCATCGCCGCTCGTAGCTCGCCCCAAGTCCGTCATTTGGGGAGGATCCCGCTCGGCCGGATACGGGGTTGTACACAATCCCCGCTCTTTTCGAGGTTGGTACAAGCTCGGAAAGAAATGTCCAATCCCAAGTATCCGGCGAGTGGGAGCCGACCCAAAAGAAAAATTTTGAGAAAATTCAAAATTTGCATTCAAAACACTAAACTCTTCGGGCACCTTTTGATCATTTTGAACCCCATGATACTTGTAATGCTCCCTGCTACCGAACTGCCCTTATACCCTTACTTACAATAAGTATACCTGGGGCCGAGCCCGGCTCGAGGCGTCGATGAAGTAGCTAAACCGAAACGTCTCAAAAGCCAACCTTTCCCCCCACAGGCGAGCCTTCGGACCTGCCAGCTTGATGGGAGCCTGCGCAGCGGGTCTACCTGGGGCCGAGCCGAGCTCGGGGTGTCGTAGAAGTGGCTAAACTGAAGCATCTCAAAAGCCAACCTTTCCCCCACAGGCGAGCCTTCGGACCTGCCAGCTTGATGGGAGCCTGCGCAGCGGGTCTACCTGGGGCCGAGCCCTCTCGGGTGTCGTAGAAGTGGCTAAACCAGAACATCTCAAAAGCCAACCTTTCCCCCACAGGCGAGCCTTCGGACCTGCCAGCTTGATGGGAGCCTGCGCAGCGGTCTAACCTGGGCCGAGCCCGGCTCGGGTTTCGTAGAAGTGTGGCTAAACCAGAACATCTCAAAAGCCAACCTTTCCCCCACAGGCGAGCCTTCGGACCTGCCAGCTTGATGGGAGCCTGCGCAGCGGGTCTACCTGGGGCCGAGCCGGCTCGGGGTGTCGTAGAAGTGGCTAAACCAGAACATCTCAAAAGCCAACCTTTCCCCCACAGGCGAGCCTTCGGACCTGCCAGCTTGATGGGAGCCTGCGCAGCGGGTATACCTGGGCCGAGCCCGGCTCGGGGTGTCGTAAAGTGGCTAAACCAGAACATATCAAAAGCCAACCTTTCCCCCACAGGCGAGCCTTCGGACCTGCCAGCTTGATGGGAGCAGCGCAGCGGGTCTACCTGGGGCCGAGCCCGGCTCGGGGTGTCCGTAGAAGTGGCTAAACCAGAACATCTCAAAAGCCAACCTTCCCCCACAGGCGAGCCTTCGGACCTGCCAGCTTGATGGGAGCCTGCGCAGCGGGTCTACCTGGGGCCGAGCCCGGCTCGGGGTGTCGTAGAAGTGGCTAAACTAGAACATCTCAAAAGCCAACCTTTCCCCCACAGGCGAGCCTTCGGACCTGCCAGCTAGATGGGAGCCTGCGCAGCGGTCTAACCTGGGGCCGAGCCCGGCTCGGGGTGTCGTAGAAGTGGCTAAACCAGAACATCTCAAAAGCCAACCTTTCCCCCACAAGCGAGCCTTCGGACCTGCCAGCTTGATGGGAGCCTGCGCAGCGGGTCTACCTGGGGCCGAGCCCGGCTCGGGGTGTCGTAGAATGGCTAAACCAGAACATCTCAAAAGCCAACCTTTCCCCCACACAGGCGAGCCTTCGGACCTGCCAGCTTGATGGAGCCTGCGCAGCGGGTCTACCTGGTCCGAGCCCGGCTCGGGGTTCGTAGAAGTGGCTAAACCAAAACATCTCAAAAGCCAACCTTCCCCCCACAGGCGAGCCTTCGGACCTGCCAGCTAGATGGGAGCCTGCGCAGCGGTCTACCTGGGGCCGAGCCGAGCTCGGGTGCCGATGACGATCAAACCAATCCTATCCCCCAATGCGAGCCTACTTACGGCCATGCCAGCTAGATGGGAGCCTACGCAGCGGGTTCTACCTGGGGCCGAGCCGAGCTCGGGGTGCCGATGACGATCAAACCAAACCTATCCCCCACAGGCGAGCCTACGGACCTGCCAGCTAGATGGGAGCCTGCGCAGCGTTCTACCTGGGGCCGAGCCGAGCTCGGGGTGCCGATGACGATCAAACCAAACCTATCCCCCACAGGCGAGCCTACGGACCTGCCAGCTAGATGGGAGCCTGCGCAGCGGGTCTACCTGGGGCCGAGCTGAGCTCGGGTGCCGATGACGATCAAGCCAAACCTATCCCCCACAGGCGAGCCTACGGACATGCCAGCTAGATGGGAGCCTGCGCAGCGGTCTACCTGGGGCCGAGCCGAGCTCGGGTGCCGATGACGATCAAACCAATCCTATCCCCCACAGGCGAGCCTACGGACCTGCCAGCTAGATGGGAGCCTGCGCAGGCGGTTCTACCTGGGGTCGAGCCGAGCTCGGGGTCTTTCAATTCAACCATTTCCCTCTCATGTCGTAGAAGAAACCACCTAAATGATAATACATATTTTTGAAATGAAAAGGGCCTTAAAAACTATCGATACTATTCCCAACATTAGAATCGTACACTCAAAAATCAATGCCTGATAAGGAGACAAAAAAATACTTCCGACATGTTTGAAATTTCTGAGATCATTAATCGCAATCTTCTCAAGCACAAAGATAGCACCAATGAGATCCAGAAAAAACTCTTACCAATCCAAGAAAACCAAGGTCGTATTAAGCAAACGGTGAAGTTCATATCCAAATAAGCACGGAAAACCGTATAGATCAAAAGCTCATCTAAAGCAAAAACATATAAGCCATCTGAACATTTTTACTGCATCCTCATAAGCAAGGAAAAATGTCAGCATAATTGCAACAACCGAACTAGTAAATTACCAAACAGTAAATTTCATTGCACAATATTGAATAACAGTAGCAACGGAAAATCTTCAGCACATAAAACCAAAACCAACTGGAAACTAAAATTGGATTTACTATTTCTTAATATTGAGTTTGAAAATCAATGAGTTGGGGAATGACAAGAAAAATAGGGCAATATGAAAATGTTTTGAGTTGAAGTGAAAAACTAGGTCAACCCAAAAATAATAACTCTTTTGAATTTTCAAACTGTAATAGGTAGCTCATTTTACTCTCTAAAATTTAGAAAGAAAGTCATAGATTAGACTAATTTTTGAATCGTATCGAACGAATACACAACCCTGCATAGGTACTATTATTTGAGTAAAACAAGATCAGCTTGGCAATATAGATTTTATAACAAAACAACACAGGTTCAGTAACTCGATAAACCGTCTCGAACACGAACCTTATCATCTCAAGCATTTTTAGTGATCAATAAAATAAAGAACTCAGGAGAAATATACACTTCATTTGTTAAATAAAATAGTAACACCTTTTGATAGAGTTTGTAAATATTTAGATGATTCCATTAAAGCTGAACCTTTTTCAAATTCAAACCATCCGTAAACAAGTATTACCAAAATATCATCCTGCAAGGCTAACATTATCGCAAATATCATACTCTTGTTGATCTACGACGTATTGCAAAGTAACAAAACACGAGCGACCAAAACAAGTATGGATATTTCTCAAGCAAAAGCTCCCGAGTTAGGCGCGACATAATTAGATGAAAACCTCATTTCATCAAACAGGTGAAAAAACCAACTCCCGGAGCTACGGATTGAGGTAAAAATTGAAATCTAACATTAAAATGCATTTTTGCCACTAGATTCATGTGAACTCTATAAAACAAGTCCAATTTTCAGTCATAAGATGGCTTTAGGTTCTTCACGAAGGGAAACTAAAGAAATTTATACGACAAGCGAAAACAAAGCTCACATTGCCAAATGATCCTCGCCTTGTGAGATCCAAAACTGCTTCGAAAAGTTCGACAAACATTTGAAAATAAATATAGGTGCTCAAAGAGGATTGTTAAACTCAGAATTTTATTCCTTGCACCTAACATTTGAATATATCCTCACGACGAAAGAACCTAAAACAACTCAATGACCCTTTTTTTTTTCTTTTTGCTAAGGTCACTAGCCTAGTAAATCAAAATGAAAGCCTGGGAGATGTCTTGGAAGAATAATAAGTTGACAGACCATTTCAAATCATTACCTTAAACAAATAAACACATCGTCTTTGCTCTACTTGAAGCTTACGATTTAAAAACAATGATGGGACTAGAGCTCAAGACCCACTCCGCATTCATGAAGACTCTTCTTTCATTGTGAACCTGATATCGATAAAACATTCCGCACAAGGATGACCTTCCCAACTACATCTCAACCTAAAATTGGAAAATAGGAAACTGAGGGGGGACATCTTTCATGCTCGGACCCCGGTCATCACTTAGTTCCTCTCTATAGCCACGACGTTCACTGAGTTTTTCTGTGCTGACCCACTCCAGCTCACCGCACCATAACTGTTGAAGCCAAAATGACCGAAGTCAAAATTGACTTCCGTGAGTTCGGGGTCCCAAAAGAGGGGTGACCCACACCTACTACACTCAAATGAACAATCTTGGCTCTAGGCTAGGAACGTAAGGGACAGACCCAAGGTCTCAGCGTGGAGGACCCACCGCATACCCGGAAGACTAACGAACTCTTCCCCTCCAAGCCAAAGGCTGAGCTAAGACACCTTCGGAGGGCGCTTTTGGCGACCGGAACATCTAAGGAGGGTCTTAAGACCAACTCTCTCATATCCAGATGTATCTCCTTGGGTCTATACAAAATATTCCTCACCCGCGCTACTAAAGGCGCAACATCGCCGAGCAATTCTATAACACGCTGCCCAACTGGTCTGCAACATCCGACTCACCGCTGTTCCTAAAAGGCTATCAATAGCCCACGGGGTTTCCCGGCATAAACCTCGGGTTCCCACGGACGAGCGGTTCACAAGCACACCGCTCGCCCAAAGCAAAAAGAATAAACCATACATCCACAGAGCATCACAGATTATAAATTATTAACAGGAATATTAATTCCATACATCGGCACGCAGGCCGGCAAACAAAAATAAAAGAAAGGCCTTCGAGGGCCAGCACGAGCTTGGGCTTAAGCCCGCTATTCCCCGCTTGGAACTGCAACAACCTGTGCGTCAACGTCTCGACGAACGACTCCAGCTGAACAACAGTCGGCTAACATAAGCTGGCCAAATATATTCCGTACACCCCTTTTTCGGGGCTACGGTGCGCATTCCCTGCAAGCAGATAGTATCCACCTTCCACGGATCTTCTCCGGTAACCCCAGAACATCACCCATCCGGCTCATGCGTCCGATGGGCATCACACACAGAACATCACAATTCGGCTCATACGTCCGAATGGGCTTTCACACAACACATCACCAATTCGGCTCGTACGTCCGAATGGGCTTCACACAGCATGCCTAAATCCGTACTCACACACCGATACTAGATGCAAATAATAGCGGGGACGTACACGTCAACCCTTTGGAGAGCTCCCTTCCCCCCACCCATTGGTGGAGAGGGGCTTCCATGCAAATATGCAAAATAAGGGCTTCACCTGCCCAAGAAGAAACTTCGTTACCCTTGACGCGTGTTTGGCGGAGCCGCGACCGCGTACGACCGTACAAGCACGGATCCGGACGTCGTAGTATGAACTCTGATCTTTCTTTTTGTTGTGGATCTGTAGCAAAAACCCTCATCACGAGAGGCTCGGCAACCCTTGCTGGAGGCAACTTTTTCCTTGCGGCGGCGGCCTGGACAGGAGGTGGCTTCCTCCTTGCGGCGACGGCGAGAGAGGAGGAGGAAGGAGGTGATTTCCTCCTTGCGGCGGCGGCCTGGACAGGAGGAGAGGGCCGAGAGGAGCTCGGCCCCGCTGGAGGTGGCCTGGAAGAGGGGGCCGAGAGGAGCTCGGGCTTGCCGGCGGCGGCCATGGCAGAGAGAGAAGAGGGGGGGCCGAGCTTTGGCTCGGGCTTGCCGGCGGCGGCCATGGCAGAGAGAGAAGAGGGGGGGGGGGCGAGCTTTGGCTCGGGCTTGCCGGCGGCGGGAGAGGAGGAGGAGCGGCGGGCGGCCTGCTTCAGGCGCTTGCCGGCGACGGGAGAGGAGGGGGAGGCCGAGGAGGAGGACAGGCGGCCTGCTCCAGGTGGCCGACGGGAAGGAGATCTAGAGGTAGAGGGAGGCACTGGGCGGCGTCGGGCTCCAGCCGTTCGACGAGAGAGAGGAAGAGGGGGGCGGGCTGCTGTCGTCGAGCTGGTTGCTCCAGGCGGCCGATCGGGGGGAGGGAGCCCTTAGGGCTTTTTTCTCCTTTTTTCCTTCCTTGCCTGCCCGATCGCTGCCCCCTGCTTTTCTTTTACTTCTTTATGCTTTTTTCTTCCCCAACTCCTGTACCGAGCCCTCCTCCCTATCCTTTTTTATTTTCCTTTTTTGTATGCCTTTTCCTGTACCCCTCCCCCTACCTGTACCCCTCCCATATGTATATATAAAATCATATATATGATGAAAATATATATTATATATATAATTAATATATATCATTAATAAATATATATACTAAGTATATTTATTTATTATATATAAAGCACAAAACCTCCACACACATATACGAGCACCCGCACGAGCACCCGCACGTCTTCGAACGGGGTTGTGCCGCATCGCCGCTCGTAGCTCGCCCCAAGTCCGTCATATGGGGAGGATCCCGCTCGGCCGGATACGGGGTTGTACACCAGACTGGGACTGAAATCGGGACCGGTAAAAAGATTTGACGGTCGTGTTAACTTAACGAACGACGTCTGGACAAGCGGTATATCTGAGGGACACTCATATATTTGCATTACCGCTCACTGGATCGATTTCAATAGTTGGGAACTAAATAAAAGAATAATTTGTTTTGAAAGATTTGAATATCCGCATATTGGTAAAGCTATTTACCAGGTAATAATTAAGTGTATTAGAGAATTTTAAATAAAAGAAAAAATTATTAGTATTTCTTTTGATAACGCTTCAAATAATGCGACCGCCATAAGATATTTGATTTCAGATTTACAACCAATGTTACATGGAATTTTTTTTCATACATGTTGCGTCTGTCATATTTTAAATTTAATTGTACAAGACAGTTTGGTTTATATGAATGAGTATGTAATTAAAATACGAACTATGTTACGAGTTATTTACAGTTCAAAAAAAAGAAAACAAGAATTAAAAAAATTTGTTATTTCATAAGGTAAAAAATTTTTAGGTCCTTCTTATGATATGCCTATACGCTGGAACTCAACTTATAAAATGCTAAAACGAGCTTTGACACAAAAAAACTTATTAATAGAATTTTATAATAGCGTAGAAACACATGATTTAGGTGCGTTAGATTTGTAGGTTCTCGAAGATTACGTAAATTTATTAGAATATTTTTATCGATCAACAACGATTCTATCCGGAGTTTATTATCATACTTCCTCATTAGTTATTAAAAATATTTTATTAATTACTGAAACGTTTAAACATACAAAACAAATGAAATGTGGCGTCCGTTAATATTAGTAATGAAGGAGAAATTTTTAAAATATTACCAAGAAATGTCACCCATGTTTTCATGCGCCGCAGCTTTAAACCCTTTAATGGGTGTGGACGGGGTATAAAGTTTTATAGAAGAAATTAATCGAAATTTAAATTTAAACGAAATGGCTAGTGATTTTGTTAATTTAAGCGTTTCAAATTTAATTCTGATTTTACTTGTTTCTATAATTATTATGATAATATGTATGGATCGCGACCTCATGAAAAATCCACCCAACCTAAAACAAAAGATATTTTAAAAAATAAACTTTTAGAATTAGCCTCTAGAAAAAAACAACGAACTTCGAGCACTTTAAATGAATTAGGTTTATATACAAAAACAAACTTTCAAGATTATATGATCACAAACGAAATAGAAAATTTTTATATTTTAAAATGGTGGAAAACTAAAACAAATGTTTATCCTATTTTGGCCTTAATGACCCGTGATTTACTAACAATCCAACCTAGTACGGTAGCTTCAGAGTCTTCTTTTTCTTTGAGTGACAGGATTCTGAACGAGCGAATAAGGCATTTGAACGAGGAATCTTTGGAGAATTGCATTTGCTACAAAGATCATTTGGATGTTATAAGGAGGAGACAACACGTCTCGTCTATTGAAGATAGTGAGTCTGAAGTGAAAGACGAGATGAATAGTTTAAGTTTGGGAAGCGCGACCGAAGAATAATTAGACAATTGTATTTTATTTTTCATTTTATTTTAATTTTGAATATTTAAATGTAATTTTCATATTTTATTTTAACTTAAATGTAATTTTCATTTTCGTTTAATGTTATTTTATTTTTGTCATAACCTAAAATGCGAATTTGTAATTCTATTTCATTTTTAATAAAAATTAAAATTTATTTCACTTTGAATTTTATTTCATTTTTAATATAAATATAGAATTTAAAATTTTAATATATATATAAAAAAAAATCGGTCTGGGACCGGTTAAGACCGGTCCTCTGGTCCCGACCGGTCCTCCTCTTGAGCAGGAAAATCGGTCTCGGACCGGGACTGATTTGACTGAAATCGGTCCGGGACCGGCAAGGCAAAAAACCGGTCTTTTAAAAGACCGGTCCAGGACTGGTAGGACAGTCTTTTTGGACAGACTACATGTAATTTTATTGATTAAATAAAGAACATTTGAATTTTTGTTGTCAAAAAAATTTAAATATATCTTCCAATTTTAAATGAAATGATGTGTAGGTAGCCCGGCGCCCGCGTCCACTTAAATTGAATTTGAAGTATTTTATTTTATTAAAAATATTTTTCAATCATAATTAGACATAAATTAATAATATTTTTTAAAATAATCTTATAATAAAATAATAATATTAAATATGTACATCACCGGATCACCTTCGCCGTTCAAATATAATGAATCGATTTGAAATTGTTAAAAACATAAATAAAACAAACAAAATTGAAAAGTATTTGATTACATGAAGATTAAAAAAAAAATGGAAAATGGATAGTCTTCAGAGTTTGCTACAAATATAAAAATGAAAATTAAAGGATATATTTAGGGGATTGTTATTCGCAGACCGAAAAAAATGTTTTTTTTATTCCTTTTTTTTTATTCGCAGACCGAATGGCTATCCGCCGATCGCTCCGCTCGCCATCTGCCGCTCGCCCCGCTCGCCGGCGAAGAAGAGTCGATCGCCCCGCCGCTCGCCGCTGTGTGCAAGGGCGGACCTAGCTTAAGGCGCCAGGAGTTAGGGCATTTCCGAGCATGTAACGGGAAAGCGCGGCGACGAAGGCAGTGTGCTCTTTTCTCTCCGGCCCCGTCTAGTAGATCTATCTCCCAGGAAATGCCCGCCTCTGCCGCTGATCGCTGCTCTGAATCTTGATTTTGCCCTAACCGTGCTCCTGGTACTTTCTTCTTCTTCTTCTTCTGATAGACTTTATATTTTTTGTGCACTTGTGGTGTCAGTGCTTCATATTTTTTGATGCAGGTTATGTATACTTTTATGTAAGCTCCAATTTTGATGATACTTGTGGTGCTGGTGCACATCTTGACCCTATTTTTTTACTTTTAATGTTGGTCTGCGAATAACAATAATTTCTGCGAATAACAAATTTAATAGTCTTTGGGTCTGCGAATAGTAATAATCTGCGAATAGCCATATTCGGTCTGCGGTTAACAATCCCCTATATTTAAAACTTTAGCCTAAAATTAAGGCGCTTATTTAAATATTTTACAAAATAAAAAATATATATAAAAAATTCTATTAAAAAAATGAAATGAAAGTATGAAACTCTCATCAGTGGGATTTAGAGCTGCAGCCAATTCCTCCGACGCTGCTCCCATCCGACGGCTGAAACTGAAGCTGGCAGGAAATATGCAGCAAAAACCTAACCGAAATAAAAATCCCGATCCTCCACCGAGTCCTCGTCTGCCCCCGGAAACCAAACGAAACCCTATCGCTCTTCAGCCCCGAATCCATCTCCTCCATCGCCGCCGCATCCAGCGGAATCGCCGCCGACTTCACCACATAATCCAAAGGATACGAGCTGTTCTTCGGCACATTCACGGCGCCGGCTCTCAGCTCCGCCACTTCCACGCCGTGGAACTCTAGGGCGAACCGGGCGTCGGAGAAGGAGGCGTCGGCCTTCGCGTTGTCGTTCTCCGCCGCGACGGTGACGGCAATTTCGACGCCGAGCAGGCCGGATTGGTCGTAATCGAGTCGGTTCAGGCGGGCGGCGGTGATGTGGATGTAGGGGACTTTGGGCTGGTAGATCATGTAGATGGCAAAGATGACGACGCCGGAGACGATGGATGCCACGGCGAGGATCGCGCAGACGATGGCCACCAGCCAGATCAGGGGGCTGGTGTGGTCCGGTCGCCGCCAGGGGATTGGGCGCGGCATGGGGGAGAGGGCGGAGGAGGCATTTGATGGTGGCCGGCGAGCTTTTATGTTGCGGTGGAGGATTGTGGGCGGTGAAGTTTGGTATGTTCTTTGCCTTGGTTGGGAGATATTGGGCCGCTGGAAGCAACTTCCATTTGGGCACAGCAAATTATTAAATACCAAACGTGCATTAATTGGCTTCTGCTATTTTTATTGGAAATTGTTAAAAAGCACTGCATTTTTTTTTTGTTAAAATCATTATGAATAACTCACAAGTCACAGCATAATATCACTCAAATATGAGGGATTCATGCAAAACAACATGACTATAATATGATTTACATCAAAATTAAGAAAATTAACCATAAAAAAAATAAGGCTCTGTTCGTTTGCAATGTTTTCATTTGCGGTTTTAATTTAAAACGAAAAAAAGATGTGATGAGTTCCACCATCATTTATAGAAAAAAGCCCCCCATAATCTCTTCCCAAAGTGGAATCATGGGATGACCACTCCCCCCATGAATCCTCATAATGAGGAAATCATGGGGGGTGGGACCCACTCCCTCTCCCATGGAGAACCGTCGCTGCCGTCGGCCGACCAAACCATTGTCGGCGTCCGGCCCCCCTCCGGCCTTGCCACGGCCGGACTGCCACAGCAGGCCGCGGCCCAACCGCAGTCGGCCGCCTCGCCACGGCAGGCCACGGCCAGGCGGCAGGCCTTGCCGCGGTAGGCCGCGGCCAGGACGGCCGGCGGGGAAGGCCGCCGGCCTAGCCGTGGCCGGCAACGGCCGGCCTGGCCGCGCAACGGCCGACCAGGCCGCGGGCCTCCCCGCGGCCGGCCTAGCCACCGGCCTGGCCGCGCAGCGGCCGGCCAGGCCGCGGGCCTTCCCGAGGCCGGCCACAGCCGGCCTGGCCGCGCAGCGGCCGGCCAGGCCGCGGGCCTTCCGAGGCCGGCCACAGCCGGCCTAGCCGCGGCCGACCACGACCCGCCCTAGCCGCTGGCCTGGCTGCGCCGCGGCCGACCCGGCCGGCCTCGCCGCGACCAGGCCACGGCAGGCCGCCGCGCCGGCCACTAGGTCGGCCGCCCCCACCCCCGGCCGCCCAGCCGGCCACCTCCGTCGCCGTGGCGGCCCGTCGCCGTGGACGACCTCTCCACCGTCTGATCGGGAGGAGACTCTCTTCGTCGTCCGATCAGGAGGGTAACCACCCACTAACCCACTACATTAGTGGTGGGGCCCGCCATGATCTTCCTTCGGAGGCTATAAAGGAGCCCCAGGGCCTCCTCATTCTTCACCTTTTTTCTGCTCCCTGTAATCTTCTTCCTCAGACGATAACTCTGCCGGCCTCCTCCCTCAGGTCAGCCTCCAGCCGCCGCGAACCACCAACAGCCACTAGCGGCCACACCAGCGGCCATACCAGCGGCCACCAGCGCACCACCAACCCGTCGCCAACAGAAAAAGCGTCTAAGTTCTGGAGCGAATCCAAGGAAGAAGGCGACTCCTGCAAGAAAACGCGTGTCGCCCCGAGCGCCAGAGCACCCGGGTCACCCCTAGCAATTCAACATCCAATTCACTCCCGCGGTGCAGCCTGTTGCCCGCTGAGAGTCGTAGTCTCTCTCTCTCTCCCCCCAAGTTGTAACGGGAGCGGCCTGTCTCCCCGATTCTCCAACACACTGTAACCCGCAGAAGCTAGTGGAATTTCACCGGCACAGACCCGGTCGCGTGATTTTTTACCCATTTAAGGGGTTTTTTCACGTCATCACACTTTGTATCAACTTCGAATTTTCATTGACTGTGTGCGCGCTCGACCGTTCCGTGAGCTAAGACGGTCTATGAACAATTGACCCGACCGGGGCATCGAGTTTGAACGCAACAAGAAGTGTTTTTGTTTTGGGGCAAAACGAAAACTTTTATTCGTTGGCAACATGGTTTTCAAGTTCGTTTTGAGACAAAACGAAAACTTATGTTCGTTTGAATCGATTTTCAGGGTTTAGGGTTTCTCGAGGCACCACTATCTTTCCCTGGGCTTTTTTCGATGGTTTAAGTCCCAAGGCCTTCTTCATCTTGCCGGCAGCCGACGACGTCAGTTTCGGGAAGAAGTTACCAGAGAGGGTTTTTGTCGAGAAGTAGAAGAAAACAACTCCGGGAAGAAGAAGAAAATAGCTCCGGGAAGCCGAGAAGAAGAAGTAGTTCCTGACGGGAGCTGGGAAGAAGATCGGGAGGGGTTTTACCGGGAAGAAGCTCAATTCCGGGAAGAAGTTACCGGAGAAGATCCGTTCCGAGAAGAAGGTACAGGCGATGGAGAAGAAGAAGCAAAACAGACAAAACACCTCCGTCAGCTTGCCGATCGAACACCTAGAAGATCTCCCGTCGGGGAAGAAGCAAAGACATTTTCCGCTGTTTTCTATTTGCAAAACCATGCAAAACAGACCTCGGTAGGTCTGTTTTGGGGCTGAGCAAAGTTAGAAGGAATGAAAACCGAGCGTTTTCAGTTCAAAACCAAAACGTGGCCAAATGAACACCTGTTTTTGGACCGCGAAAACTGAAAACCAAAATCGGTTGTGAAAACAATGCAAACGAACGGACCCTAACAGAAATGAAACACAACATGATTTCATCCAAAATGGTTTAAAAAGAAATCACTAGTTGTCTAAAATGTCTTCTAGTTGGTTATTTGTTGTCTAAAATGTGTTCTTGTTGGTTATTTGATCTTCATATGTCTTGCAAAAAAAACAAGATTAAATAAATATTTGCACAAATTATTCAAATAGTAAACAAATTTTTGATAGCTCACATTTATCCAAAGTGCTTTATACGGATAATTGTACTCCATTTTCTCATCTTTGATGATTTCGGAGTCCGAATGTCTATAAATATCGAATTTTGTCAGACTATTTGCACTAAAATAGGCTCACTGATATCGTTAGAATTTTCTGAAAGATTGAAATGTAAAAAAATTAATGATTTCTCACCTTAATTAAAAGTCCTCCAAAACAATAATCACACTGCGATATTCATTTCATTTGGTAGTGTAATCCTCAATATATATACAGATGGTTATGTATTTGCAATCTCCTCATGAAAGAGTTCATGGTGAGAATGTTTGTGATAATGAACAATTTTCACTAAGGACTATAAGAATGAAGTGATTTTTATTTATAAAGTCAATGTAAATTAATTTTTGCATAGTTGATGGCATTCAATGTAGTTGAAGAGATGTAAAACATTGATCATTTGAGAGCTTTACTAACACCACATTGCAGCAAGATGCGATTATAAGACCAATATCAGGTAATGACATCCATTTTCAGTTGGTGCGGGAGTCACTATGCAATGCAGAGTTTCCAACAACTATTTTCGTTTGATTTTGTCGAACATCACATCATATAAAGATTTGTGATTTTAAAGTTTGATGTAGGTATACTATCTGACTTACCCAATCAACACCCTTATTCAAAATGGTCAAATAACACGAAACCCACAATTATTTTTCATCACCAAGCGCATCTACAGTATTTGTAATAAGTTCGGGGAATAAAGTTGACAATTGTTCTTGAACTTCATCACGCAAATTTATATTCTTTGAAGGAGTTCTTAGTGGATAATTTGACCTTTTCAAGCAGTCAACTTGGCACTTGTTTTATCCCTTTTGCTTCATTTGGTTGATCATCCATTGAGAGATCATACTCGAAATGAGATGGTTCATGTATTGTTGATTTCCAGTTATCTTTGAATTTTTTGAGATTACTTTTAAGTCTTCCTCTTAACTGCAAAGGCACTGAAGGCTCAACCGTTTAGCTACATGACAATTCAACTAATTCACAATATTTCCGTTTAATTTCTTTCTTATGTGCGTCTGTTGAAGTAGTGAATCATTGAACAATGACTTCAAGTTTATTACTAACATCAACTTATTTGGAAACTTTCACTTTTGTTTCTAGTATATGTAACTCCTCCTAATGCATATGTATAGACCAAAGAGGGACGGGCTTTGATTGACCAATGTATGTCATAAGCTCATGTGAACAAGGTAATCCCATGACAAACGTCCTTTTTATGTGGGCAATCATGAACTTGTTAGTATGGCATGCCTTTCAGTACCAAGTTTCCGTCCCCCCTGAATGTATTCCAAGACTTTTAGAGATATATGACCCAATAAATTCGCGTATAAACTTCCACTCATGTTTTTGTTTACTTGTATACATCTTTGCCCAAAAGACCTCTTAATGTTCGTATGTTAAATGCATTGCTCCACAACACATGAATAAATAATTAGCTATGTGAATAGTGATCTGTCACCCTCCGAGCTCTCTTTCTCCCCAATATTTGTAACGAGAGGCAGTCAGTCGCCCTCGAGTTCTTGAAAAAGCCATGTAAAAACGCTCAGATTTAGTGGAGGTTTGGTCGGCACAGATCCAGTCACGTAGTTTTTTATCAGGTTAAGGAGTTTTTCCGCATTAAAACATCGTGTGCATAATCTCTCTCTCTCATTGACTGCGCGCGCGCTCGACCGCTCCGTGGGCTAAGACGATTTAAGTTAATCTGGTCCGACTGAGGCGTCGAGTTTGACCGCAACAGCAGTGGTTACGGTGGTTATGCGGTTATCCACATACCGTAACCAATTTACGTGTTATGCGCACACTCATTTGTATAGTTTTGTGGCGATATGTACTCATATGACGAATGTGGTTATGTGCACATCATAATCATATTATTTGCTATACACAGACCATCTTTGAGGATTTTACTATTTGCATCCTATGATGAAGAATTTTACTATTTGCACCATCATGTTGGAAGATTTTACTATTTGCACCAAATGATGGAGATTTTATAATTTGCACCCTATCATGAGAGAATTTTACTATTTGCGCCACATGATGAGAGATTTTAGTATTTGCATCCCATGATGAATGATTTTACTATTTGCAGCCCATGTTGGAGGTTTTTGCTATTTGCAGCTCATGTTGGAGGTTTTTGCTATTTGCAATCCATGATGAGAGATTTTACTATCTGCCCCCTTATGTTAGGTAGTTACGGGGCTAGTGAGGTTGAATTTAGTCAACTCCATTTCCCCCTCCAAATGAGGTGAGTGCTTTGGCTATTCGCAGCCCGGATTAGGGGGTACCTATCAATTCCAATTTTTGTATAATCGACATTTGATATTTTTTGTATGTGAAAACAAAATGTTTATTGCATTCATTAACACAAGCTCTCAATCGGTTATCATCACAATATGTTCTACATTTGACTACAATATTGATTTGAAACATTCTAATATCCATTGATAACTATCTTCTGTTCCATCTAACATGAATGTAAAACAATAGAAAAAAGACTGACAGTTTGAAGCAACTCGAACAATGCATAACAAAGACATACGATACCTATTGATCTTATATATGGAATGCAACTGAAATACTTTATGGGACAGTCAGCTGAGCTGTTCCGACAGTAGAAATAATCAAACAACAAAATGGGTATATTGAATAAGATCTAAGTGATGAAAATACTAACATGCCTTACCAGACATTTGTTAATTAAGGTCCCAAAACTCCATCGGATGATGCCTACTTTGCGCTGACGACTGTCACCGACGCTTATTGGTGGCGGTCATGAACACGGGATTAAATAGTCATTTGTTAACGCACACTTAAGAAACTTCATCCACTTTTATGTTCAAACTGATGATATTTGTTGGACGATCCTTAATGAACGACATTTTAATCCATACGTTTACGGCTGCCGCCACCGTGCCAAAGGGAGCCTAATAGACCTTCAGTTGAAGATAAACAATCGAAAGAGATAGCAAAACTCTAAAGATTTTCAGATGAAAAGTTGGGACTTCGAATGTTTTTTGGCGAAGAATTGGAATTCCCTTGCTCCCTGGCCCGAGTGCTCATTTTGCTCAGGTCTCCACTCCTTGCACGCTCATGCTCTTTTGCTAAAAGGCGGACTTTGCTCTCAACTGAGCCTGCTCAAGTCTCAAGAGCCTACTCAAGTTCATGCTCCGGAAGCCGCTCCTACGAATGCGGGGGAGCCTTTGCATCTTTTCACCTTGAAATATTTGTAATTGGAGCGGTGATCTTTCACACTCTCGAATATTCTATTACTTGTAACATGAAGCAAACTAGTAGAATTTATTTGCACCGAATCAACCCCGTGATTTTTTCTCTCTCTAGGTTTTTCCACGTTAAAAAATCTGGCCGCCTCTGCTATTGATTCTCTTTTTAACTGTTTGCGCTTTTGGTTCACTCTAAAGCTAAGACGATTCGATTCTCCAGACCGAGAGATGACCATCAACAAATGTATAGATCGAAAAAAATTAAAATGTTAAAGTTTGGTGCACGTAAATTAATAACTAAAATCCTTATAAAAAAAATTTTATGTAAAATTTAGCATTTTAAATATAAATTTTACGGCATTTCATTGAAAATGTCTCCTAGTCACTACTATAAATTGATAAAATTAGGTCATTGTTAACCCTAACTCCCAAGTTGAAGTTAGGTAGTCGCACCCTAAAAATTAAGAAAACATGTATTTTTTCTTACCTCCTCTATTTTAAACAGCAACCTAGCAAAAACCCTACCCGTTCCCGCTTACCCCATCTACTGACCCTTGATGCCGCCGTCGCACGTCTGCTCGCCCGGCATCGCCGTCGCATGTCTGCTCACCTATCATCATCATCATTCGTCTGCTTGCCCTATGCCGCCGTCACACATATACACTAATAATTTTTTCCTGCGCTACCCGCTCCCAGAGGAAGGAGCGCGTGTAGCCTAGGAGTCATCCGATGACGCTTTAAAATTTGTGTTTTGCTTATTTTTTTGTTACTTTTCTATTTTGTTAAAGCACAAACATTGGATTTAAAGCTGGGCGGCTTGGATCTCACCCACTCCCAGAGAAGGGAACGCTACCCGTACAGAAATATTACTCCATATACACGCACTCCGCCGGCGCTTTGCTTCTACTAGCCCTGGTGAATCTCATAAGTTCTCTACTCCTTTATTTATCTCCTTTAATTGGATTTATCTTCCAGTAATTCAAAGGTTTTCAGCCAAATTCTACATACCATTTAGCATAATATATCTTCCTCAACAATATTTATCTCTATTCAAAGGAGTCATTCTCTTTTTACTTATGTATTCGGTAAGATAATTAGGCTCCGTTTGGGGGACTTATTTTCACCGGTCAAACAATTAAGACCGCATGTACCGAACCTTAATTAAGGTCCGTTACATGCGGTCGTAACTGCTTGACCGGTGAACATAAGTCCCTCCAAAGGGAGCCTTAGCCTTATAATAGAAGAGTACTAACAATCACCTAAAATTAGGCATTTCGGCTAGAGTAATTAACTAATAACTGAAGTAGAGCTGTCACGGTTCCGGTTCGGTTCCGGTTCTATTAAAACCATGAACCGAACCACTAAGGTAACGGTTCTTCAAATTAGAACCAAAATCTTATTTGGTTTGACCGGTTCCGGTTCTGGTTCCGGTTCCAGCTTAATTTTTGGAACCATCGTGTCAACGGTTCCGGTTACGGTTCAACAAAAACCAAAACCAAACCAGTCACTATCGGTTCGGTCCGGTTCCATGCGGTTCGGTCCGGTTCCAATCGGTTCTAACTAAAATCAAAATCAAGCTTGACAGAATGAAATAAAAGCGGACTGCAAATAGTAAAACTCAAAACAACATCGAAATAGAAATAATTATGTTGCGCACTTCTCTACGGTCTTTTCCGCGATCGGTGTGATAGTATCAATTGCCTTCTTACGTGTGTACACTTGCCATGAATTCTAGTTGGCTTGCGAACATCTCATCGGCATGCTCAACCATAACAGCCGCCTACAATTAGTTGTCTTTCATGATTACTAATAAATAGTAGTTGTATATTTTCTATATTTTTTAAATAAAATATTTTAAAAAAATTTGTAAGTAAAATTGAAAATATATTATATAACTGCATAAAAATAAAATAAAAATGCACTGCAAAAATTGACTCCAAACCACACCAATGTCAAACCATGTCATACGGTTTTTATGCGGTGAAATTTTGTTCGGTTCAAAATCGACCCTTTTTAATGTGATTGCGGTTTGGGTTCAAACTACATCAACTTCACTCGTGATAGTAAGTATAAATATTATAGATAAATTATAAAATAATAACAATATAATAATAATAATAATAATAAACGGGTTGCGGTTCGGTTCTACTTCGGTCCGGTTCGGATCGGGTCTAAAAATCTTGAAATCGCTTGAGACTTGTATGTTGCGGTTGCGGTTCCGGTTCCGGTCCGGATAATAAAATGTAAGAACCACACCCGGACCAATGTTGCTCACGGTTCCAAAATTCAAACCGGAACCCGAATAATTTGCGAACGGTTCGGTCTGGTTCTTTGCGGTTCCGGTTCGGTTCCGGTTCGATTTGCGGTTTTCGGTTTTAAGTGACAGCTCTAAACTGAAGGCACTGAACTCTCTCGTCTTAAAGATCCAACCTTTGGCGGCCCGAATCCCCGCCCCGCCATGAACTCTCTGCGCCCAATCCTTTCCACTACAGAAGGTTCGGCCTTTCCACTCCATATTTTACGCTCACCAAAACGGCCGTGTCACATCCGCCGGCGTCCGTTCGCTTCCCCGCCGACTATCGTCGGCGCCACCTCACACAAGTCGGCTAGTTCTGCCACGGCTTCTCCTCCCAGTGTCTCTTCCGCACTTCAATCCGATGCCGGCGGTTCGGATTTCGCGATTTCGCTGCTGTGGGAGGAGCGCATCGAGAAGGTTTTCAGCTCCATGTCTCTTTTAATGCCTCGTTTCAGAGGCTGATAATATGGTTTTCTTGCAGGTGATATACAGCTGCCGGTTTTTAACTTTCCTTGGAGTTTTTGGTTCTCTGATGGGATCAGTCATCTGTTACCTGAAGGTATGACTTTGATTTTGTTGAGTGTAGATAAATGCCGATTAGGATTTTGCACTCCAACTGTTTGACGTTTTATCCAACTGAAGATTAACATGTCACTTAGGCCCCCGAGTTTTGACAAAAAGCGCCCTGTCATAGATGCTCCTTAGGTGGTGGTGGTGGGGGGGGGGGGGGGGGGGGGGGTTATCACCACCACCAACAAGAAAACAAACTAGTTTTGAACATAAAAGTGGATAATTTTCCTTAGGTGGGGGGGGGGGGGGGGGGTTGGGTGTTCATGAGCGACGGTTCATAACCCCCGCATTCATGACCGCCGCCCCCCCCCCCCACCCACCAAACGGAGCCTTAATTTGATTTTCTACAAAAATGAGGTAAACTAGAAGAGAGGTTTGGAGGTTCAACTATTTAACTCGTTGGCTGTTGAAGTTGCAGGAATTAGACTTAGGGTCTTTTTGAGTGTCCCCCGTTTGTTTTCCGCCTTCGCCCTCCGTTCCTAGCCGCCTCCCTCTACGAGCAGAGAAATACTGCCGTTCGCTGCCGCCGCCCCTACCTCCAATCCAATATCACAGCGGTGTTCGCTCCCCTTCCTAGCCTCCGCCTAAGTCCCAAACATAGCCTTAAGATTCTTCTTAAGTAGAAAACATATCAGTCAGATTCAAAATAGAAAACACCAGTCATTTCAATTTGTTTTGTCATAAAATGAGAGCTAAGATCTCTC
The DNA here is from genome assembly GCA_039513925.1 of Platanthera zijinensis. NCBI lineage: Eukaryota > Viridiplantae > Streptophyta > Magnoliopsida > Asparagales > Orchidaceae > Platanthera > Platanthera zijinensis. The sequence continues at coordinate 107,852,145 of CM077097.1, forward strand.
AAGAGTATTAACCTTTTAATTATACAAGAATTTTCAGAGAGCTGCAATTAAGGGGTAACTGAAGTTGGACAAGATCCACCTTGTCAAATTCATATTCAACCCAAAAGCATAATAATATTGGCGACGAGCAATCAATCACATGATATTTCTACAGAACGTTTTTTTTATATTACGAGCTTGTTTTATAGCAATAGTAATTAATCGTTGTTGTTTCAAGGTCAACCTATTCACCCGTCTAGATAAGATTTTACCTTGTTCACTAATAAATCGACTAATTAAACTCATGTTTCTATAATCAATTCGATCCCCCGATCCAATTGGGGGTAAACGCCTACAAAAAGATTGTTTGGATTTACGAAAAAGTTGTTTGGATTTATCCATGTTTTGCTTATCCCTTGTTTGTTTATTCCTTATATATAAAATAATATAGAAAATACAATTCTCTTTTTTTTTCTTCATTGAAGATCCGACCAAAAGAGGATTTGGTTTGTATTATATATATGTTATGTTAAGTCCCGCTCCTTTAAAAAATCACACTCTGTTTCATCTATTTCTTTATTTCCCCGTGAATTGTATACTTTTGACAATAGCGATAAAATTTTCTCAATTCTAATCGATTGGGTGTATTGTGTCGATTCTTTTGAGTAATATATCTAGAAATGCCCGTCGATTCTTTATTGACACCCTTTCTAATACAACAGGTACATTCCAAAATCACTATAATTCTGATATCTTTACCCTTGGCCATGAACCTCCTTTTAATTTTGGATTGACTTCATTTTAGAACTTTTCTCATTTTTTTTAATCCGAACCATATATAAAATAATTAATAAGAAGAAAACAAAAAAAATCTATATTAATAAAAGTTACTAACTAGAAATGCAATTTGTAAAGATTCTTTTTTTTCAAATTCTAATAATTTGAATGACTTCAAAGCACTATAATCTAAAATCTAATTATTAGAAATTACTAGAACTATAAAGAAAGATAGTCATGTTCATTAAGAGAAGAATATTCATAATCTAGTAATAATTAAGTAATACAATTTTTTCTAACTATAAAATTTTCATATCTAATCTCAGTATTTTATTCTTTCTGTATTAGAATTTCATCGAACCACCCCTAGACTGGATCCACTTTTCCATTTATTTTTCTCAAAATTATATCGTAGATTCACCTTATCTTGACTTAAGTTCGATATACTTTTTATTTCTTCTTTTCTATCCTAAATCAAAAAGGAAAAAGAGCAAAATTTGAGTCATGTTACGTAGAATTGATCTAAAATCTTCTTCATTTCTTCACATATAAATAAAAGAATTCAATAAAAATGAAAAAAAGGGGAATGACAAGGCATCTGGAAATAAACGATTAATTTCTATCAATAGACCCGCTAAAGACCCAAACCATAAAGTGGTTAGCACAGGTGTCGTGGGGAGATATGTTTTTATATCTCGCATTGAAAATCCTCCTTATTTTATTTTATATTTTCTTTTTCTTGTAATTCTTTATTTGTTTATTTATTTTCATTGTATATTGTAATACATATATAGTCTAGTTCGATATTCCGCTTGTTCTTGAACATTGATCAACCGTGCTTCCTTGAACTGATGCAGGGCTAGGAGTCCACCTGCCTTACCTCGGGACTAGGAGTCCACCTTCCTGAGAGTCCCTCCGGGATTTCACCCGATAAGCCTTATCAGGGCCGTGGTCCGTACGCTCCAACCCATCCCCATCTCCACCACAGGGCCGATAGGTTGTTGAGGCCGTGGCTTGATCCCTCGACCTCCTTGATAAAAGGTCGGCTCAGTTGGTGATAAGACTGTCGCTGAAGGCCTCTTATGAAGGAGGCCGGGTGTTACGGAAAGGAGAAAACACTTGCACAGCTGCACTAATTGAAAATATGGATACAATCATGTGATATACTCGTGCCCAACTTCTAGAGGCTGGTTCCTCCTAGAAGTCCCTCTCCCAAGTGAGATCCAAAATCCTAATGATCAAAAAGATAAAAATAAACTCTCCCATACCACCTCCTTATATAGGGAGGGGGGCTCACATCTCATTAATCCTAAAGCAACAAATAACCATACAAGAGATAATAATAATAAGTCACATGCACGTACGTAACAATACATCCCGTCAGAAAATTGACCTTGAATTCAAGGTCGGAGTGCTGCCCTCCAGCTAGTATTGATAAGCCCGTGGGTGGGAAGCCGTAGAGGTACTCGGAGCGCCGTCTGACGCTGCATCAATGATGATAAGAGCAAAGTCAGTCGTGTTAATCTCGTTCATGTCCTCCCCCTTGAGAAACTAGAACTCCTTAATCAGACAGTCATGAGTGAGTGAGTAGGGTTGCTTGCAATGGAAGCACAAACCCTTGCTCCGTAAGTCATTGTACTCTTGGTTGGACAGACAGTGAGTAGATACATGACGGTTGTTGCGTGGGCCCATAATGGGTGGGCAGGGTAGAGGAGGTGGCAGTGGTGGAGGAAAATATGGTTGGTAGGATGGTTTGGAGGGTGGCGATGGGAAAGTAGGGTTCCTAGACATCGCCAGGAATTCGGCCTTCACTAGTAGGGAGAGGTTCATGGTTTGGGTGACAGTTACTGGTTGAAGGGTGCAGAGGCGGGCTCGGATATGAGGTTGTAAGCCGTGCATGAAGTAGCCCAAGTAATGGTCGGGAGGGAACCTGGAACATGGGTGACCAATTCGATGAATGCATCCACATATGAGTTAATGGAGCCAGTCATATGGACTTCGCAAAGGCGCTCGATCATGGAGTCGGAGTAGCAGTGATCATACCGCTGAATGAGTGCCCCGTGAGAGTTGTCCAAGTGAGGTCAGGAGAGGACTGACAGAGCCAGCGGACCCAATGGAGGGCGGGCCCTTCCATGACGATAATTGCTGTGGAGACCTGCTGCGACGGAGGAGTCTGATGAATGTCAAAAAACTGTTCGGCGCGAATAATCCATCCAAGTGGGTCAGTTTTGTTGAATGTGGGGATGTCCAGGCGTGGGAGTTGGGGAAACAAGCTCGTCAATGCGGGAAATTCGGGGCCAATGTGCTTGGGGATCCCAAGGCAAAGGCAGATGGAGGCCTGAAGGTCTGGCTGTATTGCAGGTTGTGGAGCATGGTCTTAATCGACGTAAATTGCTCAGCTTGGGCCTCAAGATGAGAGTTGATGAAGGTGAGGGCGTGTTCGAGGGCTTACACGCGGGATTCCATCCAGCTCTTTGGCATATGAATCAACCGACGCTGCGGAGAAGGAAGCGGACTGGGGTTGCTGGACGGAGAAGCACGTCCCGACACCGGAGAGGAAGAGGCAGAGGAAAAGGAGCGGCACAGAAGGAGACAGTCGACACTTGCACAGGAGAGGAGTCGTCTCGGACAGGAGACCCTGGACGAGGGATCTGGGCAGCGAGGGTTAAATCTGATGGATGTCTGGCGGTGCGAACTGGAGTCGATGTGCGATTAGGACGACGCTAGCAGGCGGACGTGTGATCTGGGCAGCAACAATTAATCATTCAAGAAATAATAATAAGTCACGCGCGCGTACGTAACATCGGGGGATCGAACCCCGGCCTCAACAACTTATCGGCCCCGTGGTGGAGCCGGGGATGGGTTGGGGTGTACAGGCTGTAGCCTTCACTAGCCATATCGGATGGAATCCCGGTGGGACCCCTAGACCGGTGGACTCCTGGTCCCGGGGTGGCAGGTAGGTGGACTCTTGGTGGGATGTAGAAGCATTTTTGCAAATCAATAGTCACTTGCTTGCTGCAAATTCTCACCAAGGGTATTTTCACATGCAAGGGATTCTCAATTTTGCTGAAAGGCATCAACGTAGCCTTCACATTCCCATACCTCCCCATGGTTCCAAATTAATTGACCGATAGATTCAATATCACTCACCTTCCAATGATTCTTCATAGTCTCGGTAATACATTCTGATCATGCTTTAAGATTAGCAACTCCCTCTCCCTCCAAAAATCTAATAGTTCTTTCATAATAAAACTATCTTTTCCCAAATCTCAATCACGTCAAGAATTCTGCAATCAATTGGGATTGCAAGTCTAGAAGAACCCACCAAGAAATGACTCCCTGCATCATGAAGCATCCAAGACCCGTGAGAGTTAAAATTCACGTTAACATACTTGACCCCTGTGTTACTGACTTTGATTCTATTTATGGAGCGAAAACCACCAATGGTCAGTTTCTATTTTGCCCAAAAGCTTAGCTTAAGCCTATTGGTGAGGACTAAGTAGATATTTCTATACGAACGTATATTTCTGCTGTCCGATGTGGTGCCAAACCCTGCTCCACAACTAAACTACCCTCGTGCACTTCAACGTGAATGCCCATAAGTCTTTTGTGATAATATTGTACAAAACTGTTGGATTGTGACACCTCATCAATCCGTGTGTCTTGGTAATCCCTGATTTTGTCGGAGTCCTATATTTAGAATATCATTATGAGGTAAATATTCTTCCAGAGATACTCTTTCTATTTCGGCTGAGCCTCGTTTTGGCAACCTCCTTATCCTCAAGGCTATATATAGAGGGGATATCTCTAGGGCTACATACAAGAGAGAATCAGGAGATCAAGAGAGGAGAAGTGCATTCAATTTGCGAAACAACTCTCAGAGGCGGCGACATCAGGCCGGGCTAGCAGCGGCAACTCTAGTCGATCCAGGCGGGATCGGCATCCGACCGAGCTAGTGGCGGCAACTCCGGTTGGTTCCAGGCGGATCGACATCAGGCTGTGTTCCATCCCGGCGGCCGGACTCCAGTAGGTGTTCCAGGCGGCGGCCGCGCATAAACCCAGTCGGGTTACTTCGGCTTCAGGCGGGCACGGGGGGGGGTGGGGGGTGGGGGGTGGGGGGGGGGGGGGGTTCTGGCTTTTTCTTTATGACTCGACCGTGAATTGGTCTCTGTGTAATATCTGTAACTCCTCATTTTATTAATGGATCTTTTTCGGCGCGCTCTCCCCGCGGACGTCGGAGCTCCTCTCCGAACCACGTAAAAAATTGTTTTGTCGTCTGTGTGTGCTTGAAATCTCGTTCCGTATTTTTTATTTTGCGCTATTGCTTGTGCTCGACTATATTCCGTTGTGCTATCGCAGACTCGATCCGATTGCATAACAATTTGTATCAGAGGCAGGTTCCGCGGGGGTGATCGTCTGGACGTTCCGGTTTTAGGTTTGGGTCAACGGTAGGTGACGACATCGGTCCGCTCCTTATCTTCTCAGATCTGATCCGTGAACATTATTCAGATTGCCCAGTAGCTCTGCGAGCAAAGCAATGACGGCAAAATTCGAGATTTCAAAGTATGATAGCAAAATCGATTTCGGTTTATGGCAAAAGCGGATCAAGGCGATTCTCGTTCAGCAAAGTCTCCATGAGGAGCTCCTCGGCAAGGAGAAGTCCGAAAAAAAGGATGACGAATGGGAGGAACTGGATCTGAAGGCCATCGGCACTGTACAACCCCGTATTCGCGGAGTGAGGATCCCAAGCAGGGCGTAAGACATGTTTTCCAGTTTTAAGCTTTTGAGCAGTTTTTGCACTCTTGGGGGCCAATTTTGGCTATAGCTTGGAAATATACTAGTAGGGGGAGGAAAGATTTGCCACCCCCCTTGCCCCATTCTTCGAGGGTCGAGTACGGCAAGTTGGCCGGAACCCCCCGACGGGATGAAGTGCGAGGTGAGGGCAGCGGGGTCGACTGGAGACCAAGGTCTCGTCCCCCCTGCCTCTTAGCCCCGAGCAGGGGCGAGACCGGCCGGCCAGACGGTCTCTCGCCCGCGAGGCCAGCTCGCCGGGCGAGACCGCCGGCCAGGAGGGTTCTCGCCCGCGAGGCCCAGCTCGCCGGGCGAGACCGCCGACCATGCAGGTTCTCACCCGCGCGCCCAGCTCGCCGGGCGAGACCAGCCGGCCAGGCGGGTTCTCGCCCGCTCGCCCAGCTCGCCGGGCGAGACCGCCGACCAGACGGGTTCTCGCCCTCGAGGCCAGCTCGCAGGGCGAGACCGGCCGGCCAGGCCCTCGCCCCCGCGGCCAGTTCCCTCGTCTCGGGTGTCCAGGGGAGGTTGGGGGGGTGTGGTTTGGCCCCCTCTCGCCCTTGGACCTCTTTGGGACGTGCTCTTTGCCCACCGGTGTGGAGGTTTTCTATTGGCTTGAGGCATATTTGCCTTAGGGGCATTTTGGTCATTTTGACCTCAGGACTTGGAAAAACTATAAATAGATCCCCTTGGGTACCTTTGGAGAGACATTGGCTTTTGGCTTCCTCCTCCCTAGTTTTCTTCTTGGTAGAGTTGAGAGAACTCTCCAAGGTACTCAGCTCTCATTGGTAAGGGAGGGGAAGTGTTCTTGTGACCTTCCGGGTGTGTGGCGGGACCTCCACGCTAGAGCCGAGGGTCTGTTCCTAGTTTCCCAAGTCTTTGGTCCGTGATGGTCTCCCGAGTGTAGTAGGTGTGAGGTCACCCCTTCCCCAAGGGTCGAACTCCACAGAGACCAAGTTTTTGGTTTCAACATTTTGGTGCGGTGAGCGTGGAGAGTGACCAGCACAGAAGATCTCGGAAGAGTGTCATGGCTGGAGATCTGGGAGGTGGTGATGACTTCGGCGAGCTCCCCAACCCCGGACCCTTCGTTGGAAGGGAGGAGTTCATGGCTTCCATCTCAGGCATCATGGAGATGTTGAGAAGCATTGCCCCTCGGGCTAACAGCTCAACCCCCACCCCCCAGGGACCGGCTCCCAGGGGTCTCGGCGAGCTGGCTCCCAGGGGGCAAGGCGAGATCACCCCAATAGGGGGAGAAGGAAGTGAGCCGGGTAGGCGACCTGGGAAGGAAAGGATGGGAGAGGGGGTCGAGCGAGACCTCCCAGACCGGGAGCTGTTCCCCAGCCCAGCGAGTGCTAGCCCTCAAGGCGAGCAGGTCGCGCGAGTAGAGGTGGCGAGAGCACCCCTTAGGGGGTCGCCATTCAGCGAGCTGATCATCTCAGCTCCCGTTCCCGAGGGGTTCAGGGAACTTGACAAGGCATACTATACCGGGAAGGATGATCCCATCCAGCACTTGCAGTGGTTCGAGGATGCCGTCTCCATCATACCAATGACGGATGCCTTCAAGTGTCGCCTCTTTGCGATTACGTTGAAGGAGAAGGCAAGAGACTGGTTCCATCAACTTCCTCCAAGGTCCATTTTCGGGTTCGAAGACTTGAGCCGGAGCTTTCAGCTTCGCTTCTCCACCTCCAAGAAGAGGAAGAAAGGTCCTGAGTCCTTCTTCCTGATAAAGCAAAGGGCCGAGGAGTCGCTGGCCCACTACGTTGATAGGTTCCAGGAGGAGGTCCTTGACATCCAAGAGGTGCCAGGGTATGCCCTCCAGATGACATTCACGGTGGGGTTGCGCGAAGGGTTCTTCAAGATGAGCTTGACCCGGAAGACCCTCCTTTCCTTCGAGGAGCTGATGGAAAGGGCGGCAGAGGAGATAGCCATGGAGGCAGCCAACCCGGCATTTGTGAAGAAGTTGGCTAAGTTGACGGAGGTGGAGTCAAAAGAGCAAGGTGGCTCAAGGCACCAGGAAGGAAGGCAGAGAGAGGAGCAGAGAGCCCAGGAGTTCCAGAGACAGGAGGGTCCGGAGCCAGGCTGGAGGCAGCAGGGAGGACCTGCCCATGGTCCGGGAAGAGCTCTCATCCAGGATGGGGGGAACTTTCATGGGGGTCAAGGGAGGTTCAACTTCCAGAGGCAAGCCCCAAGACAGCTCTTGCCCCCACCCCAGCAGGCAATGACGATTGGCCGAAGGGAGAGGAGGAATCGCAGGGGGAGAGGGGAGGGCAGAGTAGAGTTACCGTATTGCGACTTCCACCAGTTGGAGGGTCACGCTACGGCTACCTGCCCCGAGTTCCTGGAAATGAGGGGGACAAGAGCTCCAGCCCAGCAGCAGCCGGAGCGGATCGAAGCTCCTCCCCAAGGAGGTGGAGGGGATGATGTATGCGAGGACCGGGTCGATGTAGGATCCCGAGGTGGCATAGCTGTGATCCATGGGGGAGTGGGGATCGAAGCCTCTCGAAAGGCAAGTCTCCATGTGATTTACCGTCGGAGCGTTGCCTCGACGTCCCAGACCCCTCCTGTGGAGGAAAAGATCACCTTCTCGTCAAAAGACATGCCGGAGCATGAAGACCCATTCTGCGACGCCCAGGTCATCCAGGCAGCCGTCAAAGGCTTCACCGTCTCCCGGATCTTGGTTAATAACGGAAGCTCTGTCAACATCATTTTCAAGAAGGCATTCGAGGGGATGAAGGTGGAGCCAAGGAGGGTAGTGGCGTCGGATGGACCTCTGTTTGGATTCTCAGGGGAGAGGAAGGAGGTGGAAGGTGGAGTCGGACTCCAAGTAAAGTTAGGAGGGATCTCAAGGAACTGCAGGTTCGTCATTATTGACGCTCCAAGCAGCTACAACGCCATCTTCGGAAGGCCCCTCATCAGCGCCTTCCGGTGCGTGCCCTCATCCTTCCACCAGTGCCTCAAGTTCAACTCAGATGGGATCCAGGTCAGGATCAAGGGAGACTCCAGGATGGCGAGGCAGTGCTACGTCACGGCAGTCAACACCATCTCTTGGTTGGCTAAGGCGGAGGAGATGGAGAAGATCATGGAGAGCCTGAGCAGGATGGAGGTGTCCAGTGGGAGAGAACCTGATGACGACCACCATGCCCGGACCCCCTGAAGAAGTCTCGCCTCGGCGGAGTCATGTATCTTGTTTTTCTTTATGTTGTAATGAGTCCAGCCTCCGACTGGTAGAGTCGGGAGGGTCATGTAACCCAACTTGTTTCCCCTTTTGAGGATGTTGAATTTTGGCAGTCCAGGTGACATGCCCCGTGCCCAAGTCCCGTAGCTCCGGGATGATTCCGCTGCCAGGCTCTCATTAGCTGGCAGGGCAGGTTGATCTCTCGTGGAGCCCAAGTCCCTTAGCTCCGAGATGATTTCGCTGACCAGGCTCTCACTAGCTGGCAGGGCAGGTTGATCTCTCGTGGAGCCCAAGTCCCTTAGCTCCGAGATGATTCCGCTGACCAGGCTCTCACTAGCTGGCAGGGCAGGTTGATCTCTCGTGAAGGCTAAGTCCTTTAGCTCCGGGATGATTCCGCTGCCAGGCTCTCATTGGGCAGGTTGATCTCTCGTTGAGGTTAAGTCCTTTAGCTCCGAGATGATTCCGCTGACCAGGCTCTCATTAGTTGGCAGGGCAGGTTGATCTCTCGTGGAGGCTAAGTCCTTTTAGCTCCGGGATGATTCCGCTGTCAGGCTCTCATTAGCTGGCATGGCAGGTTGATCTCTCGTGGAGCACAAGTCCCTTAGCTCCGAGATGATTCCGCTGCCAGGCTCTCATTAGCTGGCAGGGCAGATTGATCTCTCGTGGAGCCCAAGTCCCTTAGCTCCGAGATGATTCCGCTGACCAGGCTCTCACTAGCTGGCAGGGCAGGTTGATCTCTCGTGGAGCCCAAGTCCCTTAGCTCCGAGATGATTCCGCTGACCAGACTCTCACTAGCTGGCAGGGCAGGTTGATCTCTCATGGAGGCTAAGTCCTTTTAGCTCCGAGATGATTCCGCTGACCAGGCTCTCATTAGCTGGCAGGGCAGGTTGATCTCTCGTGGAGCCCAAGTCCCTTAGCTCCGAGATGATTCCGCTGACAGGCTCTCATTAGCTGGCAGGGCAGGTTGATCTCTCGTGGAGCCCAAGTCCCTTAGCTCCGAGATGATTCCGCTGACCAGGCTCTCACTAGCTGGCATGGCAGGTTGATCTCTCGTGGAGCCCAAGTCCCTTAGCTCCGAGATGATTCCGCTGATCAAGCTCTCACTAGCTGGCAGGGCAGGTTGATCTCTCATGGAGGCTAAGTCCTTTTAGCTCCGAGATGATTCCGCTGACCAGGCTCTCACTAGCTGGCAGGGCAGGTTGATCTCTCGTGGAGCCCAAGTCCCTTAGCTCCGGGATGATTCTGCTGTCAGGCTCTCATTAGCTGGCAGGGCAGGTTGATCTCTCGTGGAGCCCAAGTCCCTTAGCTCCGAGATGATTCCGCTGACCAGACTCTCACTAGCTGGCAGGGCAGGTTGATCTCTCGTTGAGGCTAAGTCCTTTAGCTCTGAGATGATTCCGCTGACCAGACTCTCATTAGCTGGCGGGGCAGGTTGATCTCTCGTGGAGGCTAAGTCCTTTTAGCTCCGGGATGATTCCGCTGTCAGACTCTCATTAGCTGGCAAGGCAGGTTGATCTTTCGTGGAGGCTAAGTCCCTTAGCTCCGAGATGATTCCGCTGACCAGGCTCTCACTAGCTGGCAGGGCAGGTTGATCTCTCGTGGAGCCCAAGTCCCTTAGCTCCGGGATGATTCCGCTGTCAGGCTCTCATTAGCTGGCAGGGCAGGTTGATCTCTCGTAGAGCCCAAGTCCCTTAGCTCCGAGATGATTCCGCTGACCATGCTCTCACTAGCTGGCAGGGCAGGTTGATCTCTCGTGGAGCCCAAGTCCCTTAGCTCCGAGATGATTCCGCTGATCAGGCTCTCACTAGCTGGCAGCGCAAGTTGATCTCTTATGGAGGCTAAGTCCTTTTAGCTCCGGGATGATTCCGCTGCCAGGCTCTCATTAGCTGGCAGGGCAGGTTGATCTCTCGTGGAGGCTAAGTCCCTTAGCTCCGAGATGATTCCGCTGACCAGGCTCTCACTAGCTGGCAGGGCAGGTTGATCTCTCGTGGAGCCCAAGTCCCTTAGCTCCGAGATGATTCCACTGACCAGACTCTCACTAGCTGGCAGGGCAGGTTGATCTCTCGTGGAGCCCAAGTCCTTTAGCTCCGAGATGATTCCGCTGACCAGGCTCTCACTAGCTGGCAGGGCAGGTTGATCTCTCATGGAGGCTAAGTCCTTTTAGCTCCGGGATGATTCCGCTGTCAGGCTCTCACTAGCTGGGATGGTAGGTTGATCTCTCGTGGAGGTTGACCTTTCACCCTGAGGCTGTCTCGCCACCCAGGCTCCCATCAGCTGGCATGACAGGTTGACCCCTCAGGAGGTTCAGTGTTTTCACCTCGAGGCTGTCTCGTCACCTAGACTCCCATTAGCTGACATGACAGGTTGACCCCTCGGGAGGCTAAGTGTTTTCACCCCGAGGCTGTCTTGTCACCCAGGCTCCCATTAGCTGGCATGACAGGTTGACTCCTCGGGAGGCTAAGTGTTTTCGCCCCGAGACTGTCTCGTCACCCAGGCTCCCATTAGCTGGCATGACAGGTTGACCCCTCGGGAGGCTAAGTGTTTTCGCCCCGAGGCTGTCTCGTCACCCAGGCTCCCATTAGCTGGCATGACAGGTTGACCCCTCGGGAGGCTAAGTGTTTTCACCCCGAGGCTGTCTCGTCACCCAGGCTCCCATTAGCTGACATGACAGGTTGACCCCTCGGGAGGCTAAGTGTTTTGTGTTTTCGCCCCGAGGCTGTCTCGTCACCCAGGCTCCCATTAGCTGGCATGACAGGTTGACTCCTCGGGAGGCTAAGTGTTTTCACCCCGAGGCTTTCTCGTCACCCAGGCTCCCATTAGCTGGCATGACAGGTTGACCCCTCGGGAGGCTAAGTGTTTTCACCCCGAGGCTGTCTCGTCACCCAGGCTCCCATTAGCTGGCAGAACAGGTTGACCTCTCGGGAGGCTAAGTGTTTTCGCCCCGAGGCTGTCTCGTCACCCAGGCTCCCATTAGCTGGCATGATAGGTTGACCCCTCGGGAGGCTAAGTGTTTTCGCCCTGAGGCTGTCTCGTCACCCAGGCTCCCATTAGCTGGCAGGACAGGTTGACCCCTCGGGAGGCTAAGTGTTTTCACCCCGAGGCTGTCTCGTCACCCAGGCTCCCATTAGCTGGCATGACAGGTTGACCCCTCGGGAGGCTAAGTGTTTTCACCCCGAGGCTGTCTCGTCACCCAGGCTCCTATTAGCTGGCATGGCAGGATGACCCCTCAAAAGAGGTCTCATAATCTTTCGACACCACGAGAGCGAGCTACACTCGGCGAATACGTTGGTTTGGATGTTTCTTTCCGAGCTTGTGCCAATCTCGAAAAGAGCGGGGATTGTGTACAATCCCGTATTCACGGAGTGAGGATCCCAAGCAGGGCGTAAGGCATGTTTTCCAGTTTTAAGCTTTTGAGCTGTTTTTGCACTCTTGGAGGCCAATTTTGGTTATAGCTTGGAAATATACTAGTAGGGGAAGGAAAGATTTGCCTCCCCCTTGCCCCATTCTTCGAGGGTCGAGTACGGCAAGTTGACCGGAACCCCCCGACGGGATGAAGTGCGAGGTGAGGGCAGCGGGGTCGACTGGAGACCAAGGTCTCGTCCCCCCTGCCCCTTAGCCCCGAGCAGGGGCGAGACCGGCCAGCCAGACGGTCTCCCGCCCGCGAGGCCAGCTCGTCGGGCGAGACCGCCGGCCAGGCGGGTTCTCGCCCGCGAGGCCCAGCTCGTCGGGCGAGACCGTCGGCCAGGCGGGTTCTCACCTGCGCGCCCAGCTCGCCGGGCGAGACCAGCCAGCCAGGCGGGTTCTCGCCCGTGCGCCCAGCTCGCCGGGCGAGACCGTCGGCCAGACGGGTTATTGCCCGCGAGGCCAGCTCGCAGGGCGAGACCGGCCGGCCAGGCCCTCGCCCCCGCGGCCAGTTCCCTCGTCTCGGGTGTCCAGGGGAGGTTGGGGGGGTGTGGTTTGGCCCCCTCTCGCTATTGGACCTCTTTGGGACGTGCTCTTTGCCCACCGGTGTGGAGGTTTTCTATTGGCCCTAGACATATTTTCCTTAGGGGCATTTTGACCTCAGGACTTGGAAAAACTATAAATAGACCCCCTTGGGTACCTTTGGAGAGGCATTGGCTTTTGACTTCCTCCTCCCTAGTTTTCTTCTTGGTAGAGTTGAGAGAACTCTCCAAGGTACTCAACTCTCATTGGTAAGGGAGGGGAAGTGTTCTTGTGACCTTCCGGGTGTGTGGTGGGACCTCCACGCTAGAGCCGAGGGTCTGTTCCTAGTTTCCCAAGTCTTTGGTCCGTGACGGTCTCCCGAGTGTAGTAGGTGTGAGGTCACCCCTTCCCCAAGGGTCGAACTCCACAGAGACCAAGTTTTTGGTTTCAACAGGCACGATCCAGTTGAGTTTAGCCGACAAGGTCATGTATAACGTAGTCGACGCTGAGACTACAGAAGAATTATGGAAGAAACTGGAGGAGCTGTACATGTCTAAGTCTTTCACGAATAAGCTCTACGTGAAAAGACAGTTGTACAACTTGAGGATGTCCGAGAGCAATCAGCTGCTGGAGCACATGAACGTGTTCAACAAGCTTATCTCCCAGTTGCGGAACATGAACATGAAGGTTGAAGAAGAAGACCAGGCTCTTCTATTACTGTCTTCCTATCGAAGTCCTATGACCATCTGGTCACCACAATCCTCTACGGAAAGGATACGCTTAAGATGGAGGAGGTGATGACGACGCTGCTCTCAAATGAAACAAGGAGCAAATCTGGCCCTAGCATCAACGAGGGTTTGTTCGTGAAGAACAAAGAATCAGTCAGAGGGAGATCGAGAGACAGAGGGAAGAAAATCAATCGATCTAGGTCTAAGTCTAGGGACAAGAAGAACCGGTGTCACTATTGCAAGGAAGAAGGGCATTAGAAAAACAACTGTCCGAAGAAAAAGGCAAAAGAGAAGAATCATGAACCACAGTAAGCGGCTGTGGCCTCAGACCCAGAGAATGACGCTGATGTACTATGGAGGCCGCCAGTTACTCCTATACCGGTGAGGGTGGATATCTGAAAGTTAAGAGAGGCGCCCTGGTGGTCATGAAAGGAGAGCGCTCTGGTACTCTCTACAAGCTGATCGGTACTACAATCGTCGACGACGCGACGGTCTCTACTACGTCAGAGGAGGATTCCTCTCTTCTGTGGCATGCAAGGCTTGGCCACATGAGCGAGAGAGGACTGCTGGAGCTCCATAAGAAGGGCCTACTAAAAGGGGTCAAGACGTGCAAGTTGGACTTCTACGAGACATGCGTTCTCGGAAAGAAGCACAAAGTGAAGTTCGTGACGTCGAGCAAGCGCAGCAAGCAAGTACTGGAGTATATACACTCAGACGTTTGGGGGCCCGCTCCAGGGCCGTCTCTTGGAGGCGCCAGATATTTCGTGGCCTTCATCGACGATTTCTCGAGAAAGGTCTGGATCTATTTTCTGAAGCACAAGTCTGAAGTGTTCGAGAGATTTAAAATCTTGAAGACTAAAGTGGAAAAACAGACTGGGAAGAAAGTCAAATATCTGAGATCTGACAATGGCGGTGAATACACCTCAGCGGAGTTCCAGGCATACTGCAATCTGGAGGGCATCACTCGTCATCTCACCATTCCCGGCATACCGCAGCAGAACGGCGTCGCAGAAAGAATTAACAGGACGTTGCTGGAAAGAGCTCGATGCATGCGTCTGTTTGCCGGTCTACCAAAGTCTTTATGGGCGGAAGCTATTAATACGACGTGCTATCTAGTGAATCGGTCTCCATCGATGACACTGTATCTGAAGTCTTCACAGGAAGTTTGGTCAGGTACTTCTGTTGACTATTTTGAGATTCACATTTTTGGATGCCCTGTATACACCCTGCTGTAGGATTCATAACGGACAAAGCTCGATGCCAAGTCCAAAAGGTGCATCTATCTATGTCAAAAGGCCGGTACGAAGGGGTTCAAGCTGTGGAACCCTGAAACCAAAAAGATGGAGGTCAAGCGCGACGTTATCTTCGATGAGGCCTCTATGCTTAAGAAGTCCCAGCCTCAATCTGAAGAAGTGGAAAATACTCCAGTCACACCACTGGAGGTGGAGCTGGAAGGAAACGACAAAGCTGATGATCATGAAGATTCCTCCGATTCGGAGGATACTGATGTTGTGCGACCTACTGATATTATGCCTCTCAGGCTACAGGACACTGTAGCATATGCTTTTCAGGTGATCTCCTCAGACCCTGGGTGATATCAGGAAGCTATGCAGAGCAGAAACAACTCTCAATGAAAAGCAACTATGCTGGAGGAGATGGACTCACTTCGAAAGAACCAGACTTGGGATCTGGTTAGCCTACCGAAAGGAGCTAAGACAATCAGCTTCAAGTGGGTGTTCAGGAAGAAGAAGTCTACATCTGGGAAGGACTAGTGAAGGTACAAGGCCAGATTCGTTGCAAAAGGATTTCTGCAGAAGAAAGGAGTTGATTTCGACAAAATCTTCTCACCCGTGGTGAAGCACTCTTCCATACGGGTGCTACTTGTTATAATAGAGATGTGGGAATTGGAGCTGGAGGAAATGGACGTGAAGACAACGTTTCTTCATGATAACTTAGAAGTGGAAATCTACATTCTGCAGCCTGAGGGGTTCATTCAACCCGGTAACGAGAAAAATGTATGCAAGCTAAGAAGATCCCTCTACGGTCTGAAGCAGGCTCCGAGAATGTGGAGCAGGAGGTTCGACACGTTCATGGCTTCACAGGGTTTCAGCAAGAGCCATTACTACAGCTGTGTCTACTACAAGTTCCTGACTAATGGAGACATTCTGATTCTGATGTTATATGTCGACGACATGCTGATTGCTTGCAAGTCAGCACGGGAAATTCAATCACTGAAGCAGAACCTACATGCTGAGTTTGAAATGAAAGATCTGGGTCATGCACAGAAAATTCTTGGGAGGGAAATCAAGCGGGACAGAAAGCGAGGCATGCTTTAGCTTTCTCAGGCAGGCTATATTCAGAAAGTTCTGGATAAATTCAACATGATGGAATCTAAACCTGTTACAACCCCTCTTGAGCAATAGTTTAAGTTGTCATCACAGTAGTGTCCTGAAATAGAGGAGTAATGCCAAAAGATGCTCAGAGTGTTGTACGTTAGTGCGGTAGGATGCTTGATGTACGCAATGATCTGTACGAGAACAGATATCGCTCAGGCTGTGAGTGTTGTCAGCAGATACATGGGGAATCCGAGGCGACAACATTGGGAAGCCGTCAAGTGGATCCTAAGGTATTTGAGAGGAACTGCAGACGTCGGCTTAGTGTTCCAAAGGAGCAAGGATGTCAGTGCTCTAGAGAGCTACGTTGATTCTGACTACGCCGGCGACCTCGATAGGAGAAGATCTACTTCCGGGTATATCTTCCTTCTAGATGGAAGTCCCATCAGTTGGAAAGCCACTCTTCAGGACATCGTGACTCTATCTACGACAGAGGCAGAGTACATTGCTGCAGGGGAAGCGGCAAAGGAAGCCATCTGGATTAAAGATCTCGTCAAAGAACTCAGGATTTCTCAGGAGGCGGTGAAGCTGCACTGCGACAGCCAGAATGCAATTTGTCTGGCTAAAGACCCGGTCTATCACGCCAGGACAAAACACATTGATGTGCGCTACCATAAGTTGAGAGAGTTCGTTGGGAGTGGAGACATTCAGTTACTAAAGGTGCCCACGGAGGGCAACGTTGCAGACATGCTGACCAAGCCACTGACAGGAGTCAAGTTCAAGCACTGCCTTGAATTGGCTCACATTCGCGCATGCTGATTGGGATGACCCTAGGGAGAGGGGGTAGGACGTTGGAGGGAGAAGATCCAAGCTGCAGGTGGAGTTCGTTATTTGAGGCGTCACGGTGGAGATTGTTGGATTGTGACACCACATCAATCTGCGTGCCTCGATAATTCCTGATTTTGGAGGAGTCCTATATTTAGAATATCATTATGAGGAAAATATTCTTCCAGAGATACTCTTCCTATATCGGTTGAGCCTCGTTTTGACAGCCTCCTCATCCTCAAGGCTATATATAGAGGGGATATCTCTAGGGCTACATATAAGAGAGAATCATGAGATCAAGAGAGGAGAAGTGCATTCAATTTGTGAGACAACTCTCAGAGGCAGCGACATCAGGCCGGGCTAGCAGCGGTAACTCCAGTCAATCCAGGCGGGATCGACATCCGGCCGAGCTAGCGGCGGCAACTCCGGTTGGTTCCAGGCGGATCGACATTGGGCCGTGTTCCATCCCGACGGCGGGCTCCAGTAGCTGTTCCAGGCGGCGGCCGCGCATAAACCTAGTCGGGTTACTCCGACTTCAGGCGGCGTTGCAAAGGTGGAGGTTCCAGCGGGGGGGGGGGGGGGGGGGGTTCTGGTTTTTTCTTTATGACTCGACCGTGAATCGGTCTCTGTGTAATATCTGTAACTCCTCATTTTATTAGTGGATCTTTTCCGGCGCGCTCTCCCCGTGGACGTAGGAGCTCCTCTCCGAAACACGTAAAAAATTGTTTTCTCGTCTGTGTGTGCTTGAAATCTCGTTCCGTATTTTTTATTTTGCGTTATTGCTTGTACTCGACTATATTCCGTTGCGCTACCTCGGACTCGATCCGATTGCATAACACAAAACACCACATATTAAGGGTCCGTTTGGCACGGCGGTGGTGACCATGAATGCGGTGTCTACGAACTGTCGTTCGTGAAAGCTCGATCTCACCTAAGGAGCTCCATCCATTTTCATGTTCAAAAATTTTAAAAAAAAATTCTTGGTTGCAATCATAACCGTTGTTATGTCAAACACATATTCATCACGTTGACATTTTTGTCTAAACTCAGGACGACAGTTCGTAACTGTGTTCACGACCTCCACCGTTGTGCCGAGCTGAGCTTAAGTGAGCTAATTCAACTTTTATGAACATGGCAATAAAGCTTTTTCTCATTGTAGGTGGCATGCTATTTGAACGGTCTAAATTTGTGTATAAATGAATTACAATATTAACATGAATTTAAATGTTTAGACTCCATCGCTGAAGATTTTGTTGTCTGTATTACTTGGCGGCAATAAGAGTCACCTACATTTCTATATTATTTCAATTATAATTGAATGATTTTGATCAAGTAAAAAAAGGTATAAACCGATCAACATAAATTTCAAAACATTGTCTTTCTAGTCAAAATTTTTTTTTTTTTATAAAATTTGTCCATGTGAAAATTGCTGAATTGCTTCCTCCAATTTCCATGACAAATCTAGCTACAAAACTCAATCTATGATGCAGGGATGTGCGTATGTGATGAATTCCTTCACAGAGTATGTCAGCAGTGGTGGAAAAGTGATACTGTCGTTGGTTGAAGCCTTGGGTAAGCATTTCCTTCCTTCTTAACATTAATTAGGAATCTGTTTGGCACAGCGGCAGCGGTCGTGAACGTGGTGGTTATGAACCGTCGTCATGCCAAACATACATTTAATGACGGTGGCGTTTTTGTCCAAACTCACTGGAGCAAAAACGCCGCGCCAAACGGAGCCTGGTTCTAATTCATTTCATGTCAGCAAGCTCGTTATTTGAGTGATTAGGCTGCCAAGTGCTAATATCATTTCATGTTGTTGTATCAAAAGATTGTATGAATATTTCTACGCGCTATACTTTCCTGTAGCGAATACATAAGATTTTAAGAGTTCAATGCTACCTGTTGATGATAAAATGAAAATTGTTTTTGATGTTGAAGGGTTTCTCTTCAGATATTTACCTCATTGGAACGGTCATGCTGGTGTTCGGCATGGGTCTATATGAGCTCTTCATTAGTAACTTTGACGTCGCCAAGTCTTCTTCATATGGATCAAGTCTCATTGGGCTTTTCAAACTTCCGGTATGCTTATTTCTTCTCTTTACTCACAAAGAAGAAACTGGCGATTTTGTCCAACTCAAATTCCTACCGTTGGAAGTAGAAAAAGAAATAGAGAAAGACTCTGTTTGAGAGAGCGGTTGGAGAGCGTTGGTGGTTGTGAAAAAGGCAAGTGTTGTTTGAATAGGTGCGGTTAAGAACACTATTTTTTTTTAAATAACAAAGGCCAAAATGCCACCACATCCACACATGTGGCCAAGCGGTAGCTGTCGTTAATGCCTGGAACCTAGAAAGTGGAATTCTGTTCAAAAATGTTGTTATGAGCGTTCTAAACATCGCTAAATCGCCAGCAGTGTGTTTACTACGGTAGGTTCACACTGGCACCGTTGAAATGATATAGCTGCGCCAAATAGAGCCTCAATCTCCGCCCACTTTGCCTCTATTTCTTCTCTCTCCCCCTATCCTTAGTTTTTGGCCTTTATAAGAAGAAATTATTGGATTTGATGCTCACTGCACCCAAAAGAATTTCTGGAGTACGACCAAAAAAGGATCTGTTGAAATTGTTGAAGTGAGAGTGAAGTGCAGTGGGGCGGTCTGATTGGACAGACCGCAGAGACCGCCGTCGGTCTGGCGGATAGCCGGGTTTCAGCTAGGTTGTTCTCTCTTGCGGTCTGGTTCAGCAAGCGCCCTGGGAAGTAACTGGGTTGTTAGCCTTGTCTAAACGCGGTTGTTGTGGTCTAGACTGTGAGACCGCACAGTCCGCTTTAGGCTGTCAGGATCTCTGGCTCGCAAGAAGGCAAGCGGTTAGCGCGGTTTGCGGAAGCTAACCGCACAGTTCGCTGGAGCCTTCTCGGGCAGGTTGATGCCAGAGGTCGCTGGGGTGTCGACTTGGTCATGGTGTTATGACAAGTCTGGTTTGTTGCCTAGTTCACCGAGACCGCCTAGTTGCGCGGTCTGCTTCTGGTATTCGCGGAGATCGGTTGTTCGCCTAGGCTCGTATATGGCCTTAGTCGCAGGTTGCTGTTTTGAGCGTTCTGGAGCAGAGATCGTTGAATTGCGCGGTCTGGTGTTGGAGTCCGATAGATTGTCATGGAAGCGGGCTTGGCTCAGGACGCGTGTTTAATCTTCTCAAGTCTACGTGGATTGATGGAAGTGTTCTCTCTTCTATGTGGGGTGATGATTCTAGCCGCATATGCGGTTAGATGGTTGGTTATCTTTGGCAGAGTGACGCTTGTATCCGCATTTGTGTGGATAAGTGATGCTAGCTGCAAGATGACGGGCGGTTATCCTATCGCTTTGGGCGGTGATCGTACTCCTCTTGCTGCCTATAAATATGAGTCTCCGACTCGTCATAAACAACAAGAACAATGAGAACTCAGCTCGCGTTTTGATCCTGCGGCTAAGATTTTCTAACTGACGCGACTAAGTGAAGTTGACTCTCTGTGCAGGTTGTGCGGCTAACATCAGACGGCTAAGCAACTAGTGAGAAATTTGGTGTGGAACAGTTCACAGTTTACAGTCAGCGGTATACAACAGGTCGCTGTTAGCGACCTGAAGTCTCTTTCTCGGGGTTGCGGTTAAGACGAACAGTTCGCCCGGTCTATCAACGAGTTCTGTTCAAGTTCATCAACATTCAATAACAAGCAGTCAGTGCGGCTAGTTGCGGTTTGACAACTTTGGCGGTTTCGGAGGGCAGAGCTTGTGGTTTGGCGGCTTGTGCGGTTACAGCTTGCTGTCCGCGCAGTTTTCCTCTGCTTGTATTTTCTGTTTCCATCGGGTATATTGCGAAATTATGTCTCACAATGTATGTCTTGCCTTGTAAATCATATTTGTGAATTCCAGTTGAGACTCTTGCGCTTCTATTGTGCTGAATTCTACTTGACTTGGTTGTGGTTGAGTGTTCTTGCGGCCTCTTTCTCAGCTTCCTAGAAAATTTTACATGGTATCAGAGGGGTGTTGAGTAATTAATAGTTGATCTACTCAGAAGTTTGCTATTCCTTTGTGAAGTTCAAGTAATTCAGTTTTGAACAATGAAAGCCCGTTATGCAAGAGATCTTGGAATTGAGCTCCTGACGTAAACCAACTTCAAAAAATGACGGTCTTGCATGGAGAGCTATCTGATTGGCGATCCTTTGGGAGATCGTCAGTGGAGACGACAGATAAGAGGTGGTTGCTGCTGTTGGGAATGCTGAGGCAGTGAGAGCTTAGAGAAAGACGAACGCGAAATCAAAGTTTACTCTTAAACGGGCAATCTCACTGGAGTTATTTGACCACATCATCAGATGTCAGTCAGCAATTGAAATCTGGATGGCCTTGGATGACCTGTTTAACAAGAAGAATATAGTTCACCTATAGTTTTTGGAGAATGAGTTGGCTAAAGGCACTCAGGGTAATCTATCTATTTCATCCTTCTTCTTGAAGATGAAGAATCTCTGCTCTGAGATTTCGGCATTGGACCCGGAAGAGCCTATCTGAGAGGCAAAGTTGAAAAGATACATCATCCGCGGGTTGCCGAAGGAGTATGTGGCCTTTGTAACTTCTATGCAGGGCTGAGCCAATCAACCATCTTTTCTCGAGTTGGAGAACATGTTGGCTTCACAAAAAAGCTTGACAAGGCAAATGACTGCAGTTTCGATCTCAGGAGGAGATAAAAAGGCTCTCTTCTCTGACAAGAAAAAGATATGGAACAAGAAGAAGAAGACACCTGTTAACGATGATCCGACTTCTTCATCACAACAGAAGAGGATCAAGCCTGCTAAGCAAGATGTTGGTAAAAAGCGAGAAGGACCTCAGTGCTACAGGTGTAAGAAGTTTGGTCACATCCGAAAGGACTGCAGAGTAAATCTTCAGCCGGGGCATGCTGCAGGAAAGGAGGAGGCTGATTCCAGATCTGAAGGAGGATGAGGGAGTGCTTTCATGACTGACACTTGTGTTCGTGTACTAGCCTCCATCAACTATCAGGAGGGCTGGATCGTGTACTCGGGGTGTGGTCATCACCTCACCAGTGACGAGTCTAAATTTTCTTCTCTGCAGGACTACAAAGGTAACAATGTTATTATTACTGCTAATGATACTGTACATGCAGTAAAGAAGAAGGTGATGGTTTCTTTAGGCAGTGATCGGGAGCCACTCACTTTAAGAAGCATGCATCACGTGTCGGGCATGAAGAAAGATCTCTTATCTGTGATCAATGTTGTAGACGCCGAGTATCACGTTCTGTTTGGCCCGAAGTAAAGTTTCTCCGGAATGTGTCAGCTGTGAAAGCTGACGTCACTCATGTCGGTAGGAGAGTGAAAGACTTGTTCGTGTTGACGACAAGTTCTTATGTTGATAAGATGTGGGCGAATGACAACGCTGCTATCTAGCATGAGAGGCTGAGACATGTTGGGATGAATATGCTGAAGGCTATGGTGGTGAGAGGCTTGGTGCATGACCTGTCTAGCCTTTCATCCTTTGGAGACGGTCATGTCTGTGCGGGATATCAGTATGGAAGGGCTCATCGACTTCCATTTGACAAATCACAGACCGGATGTAAAGCACCGTTGGAGTGCATCCACGGTGATCTGACAGGACCCACCGTCACACCCAGTCTCGGTGGTAGCAGGTATATGCTAGTTCTGGTTGATGACTTTTCTAGGTATTCTTCATAAAAGAGAAGTCAGAGGCGTTCGAGAAGTTCGTGGAGTTCAAGGAGCTCATGAAGGGTTGTTTCGATCTGCGAATCAAGAAGTTGGGAACTGACAATGGAGGAGAGTTCAACTCAAACGAGTTCTCCAACTTCTGCAGAAAGCTTGGAATCCGAAGGGAGCTTAATTGTGCGCATACTCCACAACAGAACAAAGTTGCAGAGCGGAAGATCCGTCATTTGACAGAGACCGGCAAGTGCTAGATTCACAACAAAGACATTCCCAGGGCTTTCTGGGTGGAGGGAATGACCTGCACGACGTATGTCATCAACCGGATGCCCCTCAGTTCGAACAACATGAAGTCTGCACATGCACTGATGTTCAAGGAGAAACCCAGTATGAAGCATCTTTGGGTGTTCAGGTCAACCTGTTATGTGCAAGCTGAAGAAGACCTTCTATGGTCTGAAGCAGGAGCTTCAGACGTGGTATGAGAAGATCGC
Organism: Platanthera zijinensis; assembly: GCA_039513925.1. NCBI lineage: Eukaryota > Viridiplantae > Streptophyta > Magnoliopsida > Asparagales > Orchidaceae > Platanthera > Platanthera zijinensis. Next base: position 107,874,855 of record CM077097.1, read on the forward strand.
AAAATACCTCCAATTCTGCGGATGAGGGGAGGGTTCTTTCAGATCACTTGATGTTCTGGGCTCTCGTGAGGAGTCTCATATATCTGACGATTATAAGGACGGATATTGCTTATGTTGTGAGCCGAGTAAGTCGATATATGGACGAGTCGCGGAAGCCTCATCTGGTGGTGGCTAAGAACATTATGAAGTACGTGAAGTCCACCTTGAGCCTCTTTTTTTACGAGAAGGACACGAACTTCAAGCTGCATGACTACACAGATGCTGATTATGAGAGAGATTCTGATGATCGGAAGTCAACGTAAAGATACGTCTTTATGTGCAGAAATGCAACTATCTCGTGGTGTAGCAAGAAGCAGGATTCAATGTTTGTCTCCACTACGGAAGCGGAGTACATCCATGAGTAGGTGCGGGGTGCTACTCTGCTTCGCAGTGACAACGAGAGTGCTCTCAAACTGATTAATAATCCAGATTGTCATGCGCGAACGAAGTACGTCGAGATCGAGCATTAGTTTGTTCGGGAGAAGGTGCTGGAGGGGTATTTGATGGTAGAATATGTGCAGAGTCATGACAACATCACGAATATCTTCACGAAGCCATTACCGAAGGGACCGTTTACTCGGTTACGAGGTTTGCTCGGGCTGGTTTCCACTTCTCACTTCAAGGGGGAGTGTTAAAATTGTTGAAGTGAGAGTGAAGTGGAGTGGGGCGGTCTGATTGGACAGACCGCACAGACCGCCGCCGGTCTGGCGGTTAGCCTTTGGCGGATAACCAGGTTTCGACTAGGTTGTTCTCTCTTACGGTCATGTTCAACAAACACCCTGGAAAGTAACCGGGCTGTTAGCCTTGTCTAACCGCAGCTGTTGCGGTCTGGATTGTAAGACGACACAGTCCGCTTTATGCTGTCAGGATCTCTGACCGCAAGAAGGAAAGCGGTTAGCGGAAGCTAATCACACAGTTCGCTGGAGCCTTCTCAGGCGGGTTGATGCCAGAGGTCGCTGAGATGTCAACTTGGTCATGGTGTTATGACAAGTCCGGTTTGTTTCCTAGTTCGCTGAGACCGCCTGTTTGTGCGGTTTGCTTCTGGTATTCACGGAGATCAGTTGTTCGACTAAGCTCGTATATGGCATTAGTCGTAGGTTGCTATGATGAGCGATCTGGAGCAGAGACAGTTGAACTGCGCGGTCTGGTGTCGGTGTCCGACAGATTGTCATGTAAGCAGGTTTTGCTCAGGACGCGTGTTTGATCTTCTCAATTCCACGCGGACTGAGGGAAGTGTTCGCTCTTCTATGCGGGTTGATGATTTTAACCGCATATGCTGTTAGATGGTTATCTCTGACGGACTGACGCTTGTATCCGCACTTGTGCGGATAAGTGATGCTAGCTGCAGGATGACGGACGGTTATCCTATCGCTATGGGCGGTGACCGCACTCCTCTTACTGCCTATAAATAGGAGTCTCCAGCTCGTCATAAACAACAAGAACAGTGAGAACTCAGCTCGCGTTTTGATTCTCCGGTTAAGATTTTCTAACCGGTGCGACTAAGTGAAGTTGACTCTCTGTGCAGGCTGTGCGACTAGGGCTTGCGGTTTCGGCGGACAGAGCTTGCGGTTTGGCGGCTTGTGTGGTTACAACTTGTTGTCCACACGGTTTTCCTATACTTGTATTTTCTGTTTCCATCGGGCACATTATGAAATCATGTCTCGCAATGTATGTTTTGGCTTGTAAATCAGATTTGTGAATTCCAGTTGAGACTTTTGTGCTTCTATTGTGCTCAATTCTATTTGACTTGGTTGTGGTTAGAGCTGTCACGGTTCCGGTTCAGTTCCGGTTTTGCTAAAACCGTGAACCGAACCGCTAAGTTAACGGTTCTTCAAATTAAAACCAAAACCTTATTGGGTTGGGCCGGTTCCGGTTCCGGTTCCAACATTATTTTTGGAACCGTCATGTCAACGATTTTGGCTACGATTCAACAAGAACCAAAACCAAACCGATCATTAACGGTTCGGTCTGGTTCTATGCGGTTCGGTCCAGTTCCAATTGATTTCAACCAAAAACAAAATCAAATTTCGCAAAATGAATGAGGGTAATCAAAAATAGAAAACCAGAGGGGAAATGTAAACCCGTTCGAGTTTTTTGTAAGAGGGGTTTTGAAGTTCGGGCCCAAACACCAGGATTTTGCGTTACACTAAGGAGAAGTACTTTTTTATATAATATAGTAAGTATGGATGAACGTTAAAAAATAAATCCGCAAAACCACAAAATCGTACCAGACCGCATCGATTTTAAACCGCTCCAAACAGTTTGGTTGTGGAGCAAAAATTATTTCCGAAAATATGCGAGTTATACTTTAAATTGCACCAGACCCCACCGATTTTAAACTGCACCCTCTTTAGTTTTTTAAAAAATGTTTCAGAAAATATGTGAGCGTCATTTTGTTCAGTCTAAATCTGACACCCTTGGGTGCGATTGTGATTTGGGTTCAAATCACACTTGTTTCACCATTAATAGTAAATGTAAATATTATAGATAGATTATAAAAAATAATAATTTATAATAATATAAATAATAAAAAATATAATAATAATAATAATAATAAACGGGTTGCGGTTCTGCTCTGGTCCGGTTCGGATCGGGTCTAAAATTCCTGAAACCGCTTGAGACTTCGATGTTGCGGTTCCGGTTCCGGTTCCGGTCCGGATAATAAAATGAAAGAACCATACCCAGACCAATGTTGTTCACGGTTCCAAAATTCAAATCAAAATGCAAATAATTTGCGAATGGTTCGGTCCAGTTCTTTGCGGTTCCGGTTCGGTTTTCAGTTTTAAGTGACAGCTCTAGTTGTGATTGAGTGTTCCTGCGACCTCTTTCTCAGCTTCCTAGAAAACTTTACAGAATCACAGGACAATAACAGATGATTGCATGACCAAAAATGATCATGGAATGACCAAAAAAAAAGGTTGACTAAAGCGATCATGGGACGACCAACATGATCCTAAGATGATTAATAAAGTAATCCTAGGACAATCAAACATTGATCATAGTACAATCAAAATAAATGTGGGATGATTCAAACATGATCACAGGAGGACCAAAAATGATTGCTGAAGACCAAAAAAAATGATTGCAAGACTGAAAAAATACTGCGTGCGTTACTCTTACCTAGAAATAGGTGCAGGAGTAAATACTGGCCGTTGATTTGCTGCAGAAATAGCATGATTGATCCAAATACTGATCAACGATCAGTATTTAATTCCGTATAGACCGTAGGATATCAGATCAACGGTAAGTATTTACTTCTGCATCTAGAAATAGGTTCGGCTCTATGCGTGCTACCTTTGCATCATACTGATTTCTTTTACTCTCTCCAACTAGCACCCATGGCTTTGTTGGCTTAATTTTATTTCTTTCAATCCTTGAGTTTTTAACAGGAGAGGCCAAAATGGTTGGAAATACAAACTGTGAGGGAGCTAAAGACGAAGGTGGGGCACGTCATCGTGTTGGTCCTGCTGATCGGCTTGCTCGACAAGAGCATGAAAGTTCAAATAACCTCTTCTAGCGACCTGCTCTGCTTGGCGGCAACAATCTTCTTATCCTCAGGTGGCCTTTATCTCCTCTCCCAGCTTCAGAATTCAGCCTGAAATAGCTGTCAACTTAATTACCATTGACTAAGGCTCTGTTTGGGGGGACTTATTTTCATCGGTCCAGCGGTTACGACTGCATGAACCGGACCTTAAGGTCCGGTTCATGCGGGCGGTTAGGTCCGGTTCATGCGGTCGTAACCGCTGGACCGGTGAAAATAAGTCCCCCCAAACAGAGTCTAAATTTCTTGAGGAATTGTGTATAAAAAGAGTTCTTATATAATGATTGTTGTATGTGTATGTGACAGAGCACCTTACAAATGTATAGTATACTTTATGGGATCTAATCCATCTTGTTCAGAATTTATCTGCCTTTGAAGCTTTCGGGTTAGCTTTTTTTGGATCAAATTATGTTTTTTTTCTGGGGTTGGGTTTATTAGTTCCTGCCTAGGCGGAGCACCAAACCAGGCGACAATTGCCGCGAGCTCGGGTTGAGCGACGTTTTGACGGGTCCATTTTAGGATAAGTTCGGTCGATGTTTCGACAATTTTTAGTTTGTGGAGATTTTGATGGGTACGATTCCGGGCGAGTTTGGTCAAGATGACAAGTGTGGTGAACTCGGATGGTCGAGTTTATACGAATTTTGAGTTGGTCGAATTTTAACCTGGATTTTTGAACAAATTGTGTTTTCATTTGGCTGAAAAATCACCACACATTAATTAGTGGTCATTTTGAATTGAAGATAGTGGATGCACAAACAGAACTCATTTGTCGACCACATATATGAGTTACATAAAGCAATTCAATGTTAAAATATGAAAGCCATAAGAAAGTAACTTTTCAATATAGGCACCCCGTTGAGTTTGCAGTTGGAAATACGATACTTGTGAAGGTATGTAACACCCCTTCCCAGTATTTTAGAAATCAGCCGTCCGGCCGGGTCAGCGATATAAAGAAAACTAGGAAACAGTATTAAAACTAGTAGCAGTAGGTAAAGAAATCTATACTAAGCAATTTAAGACTTACAGCGGAAGTTTAAAAAGTAAACTAAGGGTAATCACATACCTGATATCTGGATTTCACAGAGCCACTAAATAAGATATAAAACTGAATTGACTAAAAATCTGGTTAACCATAAATAGTCTGATACAAATTAGATAGAAACATTAATCTGTTACAATGTTCTCATCTACAAGTACATGCTGAAATAGAGTAAACTGAACAAGATAAATAATACAAACTGACGCCACCATAATGCTCATCCTAGACGTAGTTTCCCACCTGGATCACCTGAAAAACAGTGCCCACGAAGGGTCAGAGTAAGGAAAAATAACCCCTCCTAGTGACACTAAAACCCAGTTTTACATATGAATGCATGTATGCCTTTGAAAAATAATTTTATGCATTAAAAACTTTTATGCTATGTGCTATGCATGTCTTCGCATTATTCTCTGGTCAAACATCTACTCGTACTAAGCACGTGATTTTTATTTTTTCTAACTCAAGACCTGACGTTTACTAACTAGCATACTGTCTCACGTCAAGTCTATACTTGAGTTCTAGGTGGCTTCTAACCTGCTTATCTACTAGGAAGGCTCTAGGCAGAGTAGCTCCTAACGCGCAACTGAAACTGACGACCCGAGACCATCTTACGAACCCAATTGTTCTAGTGTCACGCGGACACAGTCTCGAATCTACTAGCTGGCTCAAGGGAAGACACTTCCCAAGTCTGTACTACTCATAAGGTTCCATGTGCCTTGTGAGAAAGGTAGTGCGCCTCTACCTAGCACGAAAGACCTCTGTGTGCTGGCTGACCTTTTTGGTCTGACGCTACTCTGCAAGGGATATCTTTTCTGGTGTACTACTAAGCGACCCTTGACTTCCTGGCGGTCGACTTGAAGGGACATTTACGCCCTTGATCGGAACAAATTTCAAACCTACGAACACGGTTAACGCTTTCGTACTCTACGTTACTGTTCATGATCCGACGACTTGGGTCCTAGGGAAATCGTGTCATCCTACACGTTTTTCGTAACCGTTTGCCTATCACCACACCTTTCTATGCATGGACATGATACTTGAAATAAATCTATTTATGTGTATAAAATACAATACTTGATATATCTAACTAAAAGGAATTTAAATTTCCTTACAGCGGTGTTGCGGCGCTCGTAGACTCGGCGCGACAACATCTTCTATTCCGAAGGCAAAACCTACTACTGGGGACCTTCAGAATACTGCCTCGAACCTACCAAAGTCCTGCAATTCAAGGCAAACCTAAACTCATAATTTTTCCTTTTAGGGTTTCCGGTGGAAAAACCCAAAACAACTAGGGCTACAAAATTAGAAACTAAACTTTGGATATTACCTTAACGGAGAGTAATTTAGGCTCACGAAATGCCATACACTAACTCCGCGGTGGAATTAGAACTCCAAAACCTAAAATAGGGCAAATAAATCGAAAACCTAGGTTATTTTAGTTTCCAAAACGAAGGATTTCCACAAAGGAATAGAGAGAAAGAGAAAACGGACTTACCGAAACCAAAACGAAACTCAACACCTCCGGCTAGGGTTGGAACCCGGCACTTCCAAGGCCAAGGAAGGAAAAGGAATGCTTGTTGGCGCCTGCAGAGGAGGGAGGAGAAGTCGGATTTGGACTCTGGACAGAAATCGAGCGGCGGCTAGGGCGGCAGAGGCGCGCGGAAGGGGCGTCGGGCTCGCCGTCGTCGACCTGCGGAAAGAACGAAACGGGAATTGTCGGCCTTGCGGTTTTTCACCCGTGAGGAGTGGGTTTATTATAGGCTACAACGGTTTTTAATCAAACCGTGGGATCGGTTGATAACCACTCCCCCTTAATACTCAAAGACCAAGCCTATTTCGCTATTGGCACACCCATTCCAATTCCTTAGAAAAAAAAACAAATTTTGCGGCGCGCGCGACACATCTAATATTAAATGCGTTACGTACTATGATTAACCCACTTCACCACTAAAAGACGCTATCCAAAGGAAAAGTAACATTATACCTGGTCGACGCGCTGCCTCGATCAAAAATCGTCGCGACTCGACCCTACAATAAATAAATTTCGCGCTAAAATTTAGGATGTTACAAATCTCCCCTCCTAACAAAGATTTTCGTCCTCGAAAATTGAAACCATACCTGAGTCGAAGAGAAAAGAATAGTCTGCATTACTCTTAAGCTCATCCTCTCGCTCCCAAGTATACTTTGGACGGCCACAGTTCATCCAAAGGACTATGACCATGCGAATCTCTCTATTTCTGAGCTTCTGAATCTTTGAGTCCACTATCTTGATTGGTCTAACTCCAATACTAAGATCCGTTTCAATTGGTGCTTCCTCGGTACTGATGATCTGACTGAGATCTCTGACTGCTCTCCTCAGATAGGAGATGTGGAATACATCATGTACACCACTCATTTCCTCAGGTAAGGCCAACCTGTATGCAACCTCACCAACTCTTTCCAGCACCTCAAAAGGACCAACGAATCTGAGACTCAGCTTCTTCATCCGCTTTATTCTAGAGACTCCTCTGACTGGTCTGACCTTTAAATAAATGTAGTCTCCAACACTGAACTCTACTGACCTGTGCTTCTGATCATGATACTTGGCCTGGCGATCCTGAGCTGTCCTCATACGCTCCTGAATGAGCTTAATCCTGTCTGTGGTCTTATCAATCCATGACTCTCTGATGGACGATCTCTCCTCACTCTCTGCCCAACATAACGGTGTCCGACAACGTCTACCATAGAGGGCCTCGAACGGTGTCATCCCAATACTCGCCTGAAAACTGTTATTGTAGGAAAACTCCACAAGAGTAACATACTTCTCCCACTTTCCTCCAAAATCTAGAATGCACATCCGAAACAGATCCTCCAAAGTCCTATTAGTCCGCTCAGTCTGTCCATCGGTCTGGGGATGGAAAGCGGTGCTGAAATGTAACCTGGTACCCAAACGCTCCTGAATGTAACGCCACTCCCTGGAGGTGAATCTGCCATCTCGGTCTGATACTATAGTCTTGGGCACACCGTGAAGTCGAACTATCTCATCTAAATATAACTGGGCTAGCTTCGGACCTTGATCCGTCTTCCTAAGAGGAATGAAATGGGCAACCTTAGAAAGTCGATCTACTATAACCCACACCGAATCATTTCCACTCTGCGATCTCGGCAGACCATGAATGAAGTCCATGGATATATCCTCAAATGTCCACTCGGGGATGGGAAGTGGCTGCAACTTGCCTCCAGGCCTCTGACACTCGGCCTTAACCAACTTGCAAGTCTCACACTTCCCTACATAATCCGCAACATCACTCTTCAAACCTGGCCACCAGACTGTCTTCTTAAGATCTGCATACATCTTCGTGCTACCAGGATGTGTAGAATATCTGGAATTGTGTGCCTCGAACAAAATGTCCTCACGAAGGTGACTAACATCTGGGATGCACACTCTGCCATCATGCAATAGTAACTCATCCTGAATAGAGAACCTCTCTTTCTGACCTGACTGCACTGAGATCCAACTCTCTGTCATCTTTGGATCCAACGGTATAGCTGTCCTGATCTTATCTCTAATGTCGCACGAAATCTCCATCCAACTCAACCAAGCTGAACCAAAACTGCAACGGGGCACGACGACGATGTCTAGTCTCTCCAGCTCTCGTACTAACTCCTCCTGCTGAGTGAGAAGATAAAAACACGAACCTCTCCTGCTAAGGGCATCAGCTACCACGTTCGCCTTTCCTGGGTGGTACTGAAAGTCTACATCGTAGTCAGAAAGAAACTCTAACCATCTACGCTGCCTCAAATTGAGCTCTCGCTGATCAAAGATATACTTGAGACTCTTATGATCAGTGAAAATCTCGCAACGCACTCCATAGAGGTAGTGTCTCCATATCTTCAGAGCATGAATGACTGCTGCAAGCTCCAAGTCATGTACGGGATAGTTCCTCTCATGAACCTTTAATTGTCTCGAGGCATATGCTACGACCTTTCCATGCTGCATAAGAACACAACCCAAACTCTGCCCTGAAGCATCACTATAAATCTGAAATTCGTCTGGTCCTGAAGGCAAACTCAAGATCGGTGCGGTCATCAATCTGTCCTTCAAGTCCTCAAAGGCTAACTCGCACTCAACAGTCCACACCAAGCCCTTTCCCTTCCTAGTGAGGGAAGTCAGTGGTAGGGCTATCTTTGAGAAATCCCTGATGAATCTCCTGTAGTATCCAGCAAGACCCAAAAAGCTGCGGACCTCTGAAACTGTCGTCGGCCTTGGCCAACTCTTAATGACCTCTATCTTCTTTGGATCAACACTAACCCCTTTCTGACTGATGATGTGGCCTAAGAATGCAATCTCTGAAAGCCAAAACTCACACTTAGAAAACTTGGCAAACAACTGGTTCTTCCTGAGTGTGCTCAAAACAATTCTGAGGTGTGCTGCATGATCTTCTGCACTCTTAGAGAACACCAAAATATCATCTATGAAGACGATGACAAAACGATCCAAGTATTCCCGAAAAACCCTATTCATCAGGTCCATAAATACTGAAGGGCATTGGTCAGCCCGAACGGCATGACCATGAACTCGAAGTGTCCATATCTGGTACTGAATGCAGTCTTCTGTATATCCGCGTCACGAATCTTCAACTGGTGATAGCCCGACCTCAGATCTAACTTGGAAAAAGTGCTCGCTCCCACTAACTGGTCGAACAAATCATCAATCCTGGGAATCGGGTACTTGTTCTTTACGGTCAGCTTGTTCAATTCACGGTAATCTATGCACAATCTCAGACTACCATCCTTCTTCTTCACGAAAAGCACCGGAGCACTCCAAGGCGAAGTACTGGGGTGTATGAAACCCAAATCAAGCAGCTCCTGCAACTGGCTCTTCAACTCTGCTAGTTCCCTTGGAGCCATCCGATAGGGAGATTTGGCTACCGGTGTAGCCCCTGGCTGCAAGTCTATCGGGAACTCAATCTCTCTATCTGGAGGGGCACTAGGGAGCTCTTCCGGGAAAACATCTGGAAACTCCTGTACCATTGGTACCTCTGACAAGTCAGCCTTAGGCTCCGCGCTCATCAGTACTACGAAGGTTTCACAACCCTTACTAATGCACTTTCTCGCTTGGACTGCAGATATGATCATCTTCACTACTCCCTTCAATCCCTGAAAAGAGACAGATGTCTGGTTGGGGCCATCGAACTGAATCTGCTTCGCCCTGCAGTCAATCCTGGCGTTGACTGCTGAAAGCCAGTCCATTCCAAAGATCAAGTCAAACCCTACTATAGGTAGCAGCAAAGCTTCCACGATAATCTCAACCTCACTAAACTGCAATGGAACCCTGCACTTGACTTTGGTCTGCAGAAGGGATCCATTCGGCATCATGACTTCCAGCGGTACTGATTCTGGGAAGACTTCTAAATCCAATTCACGCACTAGAGATTCCGCGATAAACGAGTGCGAGGCACCCGTATCAAACAGAATCTTAGAGGGTAAATTACGAATCATAAGGATGCCTACATGAATAAATTATGAAGGATGAAAAATTTAATGTGTCACTACGGAGGATTTAAAACCAACTTGTTAAGCAAACAACACTTACCTGTCACAACATCCTCCTGATCCTTCGCCTCCTGCTGACCCAACCCATAAGCTCTGGGCTGCACTAAATCTCGACCCTGCTGTGGTCTCCCATCAGTAATCATCAGCGCTTTGCCCTTATCTACCCTGCTAGAGCCACCAACCTCGTACTTCGACTGCAGGAATAAATTTCATTAAAAATCTATCGTAATTACACAAATGTAATCAAAACAAAAGGACCTTGATTACCTGATTTGTCCCAGCTTCCTGACAGAAGCGAGCTATGTGTCCAGGTTGTCGGCACTTGTAACATACGCCTGCACTGGCCAAACACTCTCCTGAATGGCGACGCTGACACTTGGGACACGTGGGATAGTCCTTGCTCCGGTCACCAGATTGACCATTCTTCTTAGCATCGGGCTTCGGCTTCTTGCTCCAGTTCTTTCCTTGATCGTTTCTGCTCTGCTGCGGCTGATGCGAATCCTGAGATCGCTTCGCACGGAAACTACTTCGCTTCTGAACCTTCTGCTGGTCAGCCTCCAGTCTGCGAGCCGTATCCACTAAGCTCCTGTAATCAGCGTTGACCATAGTCATCAGCGGCTGTCTCAACGAGTCACACAAACCATCCAAAAAGCGACTACACTTCTCAGTCTGATCCCACTGCATCACGCCCGCTTATCGAGCAAGATGAGTCAGCTCTCGTTCGTACTCAGTAACTGTCCTGTCCCCCTGAAAAAGCCTCAGATACTTCTCCTGGAGACCTCGTCGTGCGGAAGGAGGCACGAACCAACTAGCAAGAGCTCTAGAGAACTCGCCCCAAGTAAACATGTCTGGTGTACGACCTGGCCAAAAGTATGGTCATACCATTTTAAAATTAAAACATTACTTTCTAAGATAAAGAAATTGATCATAACATTTTACCTGTAGGATCATCTGCCCGGTATTTGTCCCACCAGACCTTTGCCTCTCCCCGGAGGAGGAAAGCTGCCAGAGGAACTTTCTTATTCTCCGGGCACTCTAAAACATTCAGCAGGTCTCTGGTGTTAGCTATCCAATCATCTCTATCCATCGGGGTCTCATCCCCACTGTAGTTCGAAGGCTGAAGTTCTCTAAAATTTCTCAAATAGCGCTCCAGGGTCATCTCTACAGGTGCTGCTGCATGAGCTGGTGCAGGGACTGGTATTTGTACTGGAGCTGGAAACCCTGCAGCCAGTCCTCTCTGAAACTCCATCAAGGCAACAGTAACCGCCTTGGCAATCTGAGACGCTATGTCAGTGCCCTCTGGAGCTGCTGGAACTGGCGGTACCTGTGGCATGGCAGCGTCTCCCATGGTTGCACTAGGAACCGGGTTCTGGCGTAAAGATTCACCTGGTTCACTAACTCGTGGTGCCTGATAGAATATAAAAAAAACTGATTATTTATCGAGCATCTAAGAAATCTGGCTTAGCAACTTATTTCGTACTCTAGCGAACACTAGGGCTTAATCGCACTTAAAATACTTTACTAACAAGAGTTTACTCTTATACGCTCCTATGGCTCTGTGAATTCTTTCTAGGGTCCAGGGATTCTAAACCTCCCTCTGATACCAATTTGTAACACCTCTTCCTAGTATTTCAGAAATCAGCCGTCCGGCCGGGTCAGCGATATAAAGAAAACTAGAAAACAGTATTAAAACTAGTAGCAGCAGGTAAAGAAATCTATACTAAGCAATTTAAGACTTACAGCGGAAGTTTAAAAAGTAAACTAAGGGTAATCACATACCTGATATCTGAATTTCACAGAGCCACTAAACAAGATATAAAACTGAATTGACTGAAAATCTGGTTAACCATAAATAGTCTGATACAAATTAGATAGAAACATTAATCTGTTACAATATTTTCATCTACAAGTACATGCTGAAATAGAGTAAACTGAACAAGATAAATAATACAAACTGACGCCACCATAATGCTCATCCTAGACGTAGTTTCCCACCTGGGTCACCTGAAAAACAGTGCCTACGAAGGGTCAGAGTAAGGAAAAATAACCCCTCCTAGTGACACTAAAACCCAGTTTTACATATGAATGCATGTATGCCTTTGAAAAATAATTTTATGCATTAAAAACTTTTATGCTATGTGCTATGCATGTCTTCGCATTATTCTCTGGTCAAACATCTACTCGTACTAAGCACGTGACTTTTATTTTTTCTAACTCAAGACCTGACGTTTACTAACTAGCATACTGTCTCACGTCAGGTCTATACTTGAGTTCTAGGTGGCTTCTAACCTGCTTATCTACTAGGAAGGCTCTAGGCAGAGTAGCTCCTAACGCGCAACTGAAACTGATGACCCGAGACCATCTTACGAACCCAATTGTTCTAGTGTCACGCGGACACAGTCTCGAATCTACTAGCTGGCTCAAGGGAAGACACTTCCCAAGTCTGTACTACTCATAAGGTTCCATGTGCCTTGTGAGAAAGGTAGTGCGCCTCTACCTAGCACGAAAGACCTCTGTGTGCTGGCTGACCTTTTTGGTCTGACGCTACTCTGCAAGGGATATCTTTTCTGGTGTACTACTAAGCGACCATTGACTTCCTGGCGGTCGACTTGAAGGGACATTTACGCCCTTGATCGGAACAAATTTCAAACCTACGAACACGGTTAACGCTTTCGTACTCTACGTTACTGTTCATGATCCGACGACTTGGGTCCTAGGGAAATCGTGTCATCCTACACGTTTTTCGTAACCGTTTGCCTATCACCACACCTTTCTATGCTTGGACATGATACTTGAAATAAATCTATTTATGTGTATAAAATACAATACTTGATATATCTAACTAAAAGGAATTTAAATTTCCTTACAGCGGTGTTGCGGCGCTCGTAGACTCGGCGCGACGACATCTTCTATTCCGAAGGCAAAACCTACTACTGGGGACCTTCAGAATACTGCCTCGAACCTACCAAAGTCCTGCAATTCAAGGCAAACCTAAACTCATAATTTTTCCCTTTAGGGTTTCCGGTGGAAAAACCCAAAACAACTAGGGCTACAAAATTAGAAACTAAACTTCGGATATTACCTTAACGGAGAGTAATTTAGGCTCACGAAATGCCATACACTAACTCCGCGGTGGAATTAGAACTCCAAAACCTAAAATAGGGCAAATAAATCGAAAACCTAGGTTATTTTAGTTTCCAAAACGAAGGATTTCCACAAAGGAATAGAGAGAAAGAGAAAACGGACTTACCGAAACCAAAACGAAACTCAACACCTCCGGCTAGGGTTGGAACCCGGCACTTCCAAGGCCAAGGAAGGAAAAGGAATGCTTGTTGGCGCCTGCAGAGGAGGGAGGAGAAGTCGGATTTGGACTCTGGACAAAAATCGAGCGGCGGCTAGGGCGGCAGAGGCGCGCGGAAGGGGCGTCGGGCTCGCCGTCGTCGACCTGCGGAAAGAACGAAACGGGAATTGTCGGCCTTGCGGTTTTTCACCCGTGAGGAGTGGGTTTATTATAGGCTACAACGGTTTTTAATCAAACCGTGGGATCGGTTGATAACCACTCCCCCTTAATACTCAAAGACCAAGCCTATTTCGCTATTGGCACACCCATTCCAATTCCTTAGAAAAAAAACAAATTTTGCGGCGCGCGCGACACATCTAATATTAAATGCGTTACGTACTATGATTAACCCACTTCACCACTAAAAGACGCTATCCAAAGGAAAAGTAACATTATACCTGGTCGACGCACTGCCTCGATCAAAAATCGTCGTGACTCGACCCTACAATAAATAAATTTCGCGCTAAAATTTAGGATGTTACAAGGTAAGACTAGAAAGAATGCACGCCGACACTCTTAAAAAGCTAACTAATAGAAGAGCTTGTTCGTACAAGATCATTAAGAAGATTAATAATAATGATTTTAAATTAGATATAACTATAAATGTTGGCTACTTATAAGTATTCAATATTGTAGATCTATGTATTATGGCTTCGAAGTGGATACTATTACTCTTGCTAGTGCTAACTTGTAGGAACGAGTTGGTGGTTAACCGCCAACTCCTTCATCGAGACGTCTGAAGTCTTATCGGCTAACACAGATACTCGATGTGTAGGTGATATGTTATGTCGATGGTGTTATCCAACACCTCCATATTCACTATAAATGTCTATCACAAATTGATGATTCCCGGATTAATATAGAAGAGCTGCAACTGTTGGATTCGGAACTTCTATAAGCTTACCTCGACTTACATTTGCCAGAGTCGATTATTCAAAGCTCGGGTAACTGATGCAGGACAGCGATCTTAAGTCGAGACCATGCAAAATCGGTGTCTGCACACATGACATCAATCAATCTTCAAATCAAATATATATTAATTTTTATTATGTATTTTATTTCTAGTATACTTATGAGCTCATTAGTATTTTAAGCCTTATGTATTGTTGTCTACATATAAAACCACTCCCATTTCACGACAAATCGCTTAATTTCTTCATATCATGAATGACTATCATAAACTATTTTATTTTCACACATAAATCATTTCATTTCTTCATATCATGAATTATATATCACCATAAACTATCCTTTTTTTAACATAAACCACTTAATTTTCTATCATAAATGTTCACCCTAATTATCCCCTTTTCACACATAAGTAGTTCATGAATGACCATCATAAATCACCCACTTTTCACAAATTATTTTATTTTTTCTTGTCATAAATGACTACTATAAACAACCTAATTTTCACACATAAACCTTTTAATTTTTGTCTTGTCATAAAAATCACCACAAGCCACCCTCTTTTCACATATAAACTATCTCATTTTCTTCATCATTAAAACAAGTGATCAAAGACCATCATAATGATGATCCAACCTCTAATCACTTCAAAGACAAGTAATCTCTTTCTCATCTTTCATGGCTCTCAAGATCTATAAAAAAGCATGAATGTTCATGCTGTAATAATCCTTGAATGAATGAAAATTACAAGTAGCTTTTGCTACATTGTTCTTCTCTTGTGCTCTTTTCCCTTCGAGTGACAGACAACTGAGAGTGAGAATGTGCGGCCCTTGAATGACTTTCAAGGAAGGAGTAGGTGACGATCCGACGGACTGTCTGATCGGTACTAGAAAGAGTTATCCCTTCAATGAAAATAATATAAAATTAGTACAACTACAGTATTACTATTTTAAAGCCTTAATATTTTTGTCCACATGTTCCTTAGGACTTACCACTATCCCGCAAGCAACTCCTTAGATGCCACAAAATTATTGACAGTTGCATTTCCGTCTTGTTAGTTGCACTTGAAGAAAAATAAAAGGGTTTAGAGTTTAGCTAGGAGAAGAGAAATATGAAAACACAAAAATCACTTTTTTAACTTTTCTAAAAGTGAGAGTTCATAGCAGTTTTAAAAAAATATCTCAAAACACATTTTTTACACTTAAAGAATGTGCAAAACAACTACAGCAGTGAGTGCAAAACTTTTTTCATGGTCACTACTCACTACTATCCCAAAGTGCGCCTAAAAATATACAAAGGTTCCAGAAAATTAGCCTTAACACTTAGAGTCCGTTCGTTTCAATGGAATTGGGGCTTTGGAATTGACATTCAATTGTCAATTCCAATTGTGACTGTTCGGCCGCCATAATATTACATTGGAATTGGAATTCATTTCAATTCCCATGAGAATTGATTATAGAAGAAACACAGCTCCCTCAATTCTTACCTCGTGAGGTCTTCATTCGTGATTCCCACCCCTACCAGTGCGTCCCCGACTCTCTCAAAAATATATCAACGCAACTTCTGTTGTTCGCCCAGGACTGCATTTTTCGCCAAAGAGAGAAATTTCGACATGGCGCACATTTTCCTGCCCGGGATCACATTTCTAGCACAGGCGCGCATTTTTTGCCCGAGCCCGCATTTTTCGACCGGACGCACATTTTTTGGCCCGGACGACCATTTTTCGCCCCGACGCGCATTTTTTGCCCGACCGCGCATTTTTCTCCTGTGCGAAAATGTGCGCCCAGGCGCGCATTTTTCGCCTGGACACAAATTTTCGCCCAGGAACAAATTTTTCGCCCGAGCACAAATTTTTCGCCCTGGCGTGATTTTTTCCCCCCGGACGCTGCTTTTTCACCCGGACAATAATTTTTTGCCCGGGCGCAATTTTTTCGTCCGGATGCGATATTATTCGCCTTGGCGCCAATTTTTCGCTCAGACACGATTTTTTCGCCCGGGCGCGAATTTTTTTTCTCAGTCACATGTTTTTTGCCCGGGCGTGTATTTTTCACCCGAGATCGCATTTTTCGGTCGAGGGCGCATTTTTCGGCCGGGGGCGTATTTTTCAGCCGGGTTGTATTTTTTGCGTGGGAGCGTATTTTTCGTCTGGAAGCGAATTTTCGCCCTGGAGCGCATTTTTCGCCCGGACGCGCATTTTTCGCCCGGACGGGAATTTTTTGACCCGACGCGCATTTTTCGACCCGTGCGAGTACTTTTCGCCTGGGCGCGAATATTTCTCCTGACTGCGAATTTTTCGCCCGCCCGCGAATTTTTCGCCCGCACGCGAATTTTTTGCCCGCCGGCTAATTTTTCGCCCGGACGCTAATTTTTCGCCCAGACGCGAATTTTTTGTCTAGATGCGCTTTTATTTGCCCGAGCGCTAATTTTTTTGCCATGGCGCGCATTTTTCGCCCGTGAGCGCATTTTCAATCGGGCGAGCATTTTTGCTTTGGCGCGCATTTTCGCTCGGGCGTGCAATTTTCCCCCGGGCCCGAATTTTTTGCTCGGTCATGAATTTTTCGCACAGGAGCGAATTTTTTGCCCGGGAGCTAATATTTCCGGGCGCGAATATTTCGCCCGTGCACAAATTTTTTGTCTCGGGCACGAATTTTTCACCCTGTCCCGAATATTTTGCCCGACCGCGCATTTTTCACCCGCGTGCGCATTTTTCGACCGGCGAAAAATGCACGTCTGGGCAAAAAAATGCGCGGTTATGCGAAACCCTGCCCGCCCTGCGAAAATGCGCTCCCGGGCAAAAAATGTGCATCCGGGCGAAAAAAATATGCACTCGGGCAAAAAAATGCGCGCACGGGTGAAAAACGCGCGCTCGGACTGATAAATTCTAATATTGAGTGGAACAGTGAAATTAATAATTCCAATTCCCATGATAGAATTTCTGCATTTAGCCGAACGACAGAATTGAAAATGACTTCAATTCCAATTTCTGCGGGAATTGGAATCAGAGCCTTAAAGAATATGCAAAAAAAACTCTCATGACTGTGTATGTACCTTCTAGAATATCAAACAGTATGACAATTTAATTTTATCAATTTCTATTCATATAAAGAGGCCAACATCTATGTAAATTATTCAAATTAAATGCCACCACCATTCAATATCCCTTCATTTGTGGACTCACCACTTCTAGCAATCCCAGCTAAGCCCTACCCCACTAAATTACTATAAATGGAAATCAATCAAACCCTTCTGACAGACCATCATTACTATATTTAACCTATCTTGTGTGTGTATATATATAATGAGAGAGAAGAATAATTACCCAACTTTTTCCTAAAAGTTAGTATAATTATAGGTTGCACCCCTCTTATTTTTGAAATTACAAAAACCTCCTCAAGAAGAACATTACAACAACAACACTGGAGCCTTTATCCCACTATAGTGGGGTCAGCTATATGGATCCTTTGTCACCATTGTGCCCTATCTTTTGTCATAATCTCACTAATGTCAAAGTACATCATGTCTTTCTTTATAGTTTCATCCCAAGTCTTTATTGGTCTACCCCTCCCTCGTCTAACATGCCTAGTCACTAGACTCTCAAGAAGAACATTGGTGCACAAAAATACACCCTTGGAATAAATTTTCGAGGGGATCTTTTTTGTGCAGGGATGTTATGAAATGTAAACTTACAGGAGAAATTTTTGTAATTTCAAAAATAAGAGAGGTGCAACCTGTAATTATAAAAACAGACCCTCTCCATTCTCAACAGTGATTCAGCTTTCCATATAAAAGGGTATGAAGTGACAAAGAAATCCTTAAAACTGTGTTCCTCTTGCTTAGTTTATCTCCTTATATGCCCATCCATGGCCTCCACTTCTCCCAAAAATCTCCCTCTTATTGTTTGTCTCTTCACATTTCTTTTCCTCATGCTTATTTTCAAATCGGAATGCGCTCGAGTTCTTGAATCGGCCGAGCCTTCGGATGCTCCCATGTCGTCGTCTTCTTCTTCTCCGTTGAAGAAGCCGTCGTGCTCGAGAAAAAGTTATCCTTGGTGCCGCTATATGGATAATGAGACTCCGGCTACAAACAATGGCCACAGCCCTAGTATTGGTCATAATGTTTCTCCTGAATTATTGATCTGATTGATCTCCCTCCATCTAAAAGCTGCATGTGGTTATATATACAAGGTTATTCACTGGGACCTCCCCTCGAAGTTTATATAACTATAGCTTGTGCCCCTATTATAACTTTCGAATTTGCAGTTACCCCATTTAATGTTTACATTTCATAGCATCCGTACACAAAAAGACTCCTCTTAAGATTTACTCTAAGCGAGTATTTTTGTGCACGGATGTTATGAAATATAAACATTGATGAGAAGTTTTTGTAATTTTGAAAGTTAGAGATGTGCAAACTGTAATTACACAAACTTCAAGGGGAGGTCCCGATAAATAATCATAGGGGCATTTACCGGGACCTCCCCTCTAACTTTGAAAAAATACTGACTGCACCTTTCTTATTATGGAAATTACAAAAAACTCTCCTCAATGTTACAAAACATAACATTTACCTCCCCTGAAATAAGCATTTCATAACATCCATGCACAAAAATACCCCCCTCGGAGTACATTTTCAAGGAGGGTATTTTATGCACGGATGTTACGAAATGTAAACTTCATGGGAGCTTAATGTTATGTTTTGTAACATTGAGGGGAGGTTTTTGTAATTTACATAATAACAGAGAGGTGCAAGCTGTAATTATGCTATCTTCCAGGGGAAGTTTTGGTAATTATTCCTATATATATAATTATTGTTTTGTTTTATTAGCCTTTTTGCTCTATTTTCTGCGGAACAAAAATATTATCGTAGAAATGTTCTGTCTGGGTAACCTCCAATTCTCATCGTCATCGCAAAAAAAACTGTTTTGAGGTTAATTTGAGATTGTGGGCCTTCGACTGTTTCTCACCACTCCATTCCCACCCGCCGCTCTCCTTTATGCCTTTGAATCAAACATGGCCTATGTCTAATTGTCTATGTAAGTGTCTTTGTGATACTGAGGTTGGTGTCACTTTTCTGTAAATTTGTTGATTTCTTATTGACTACACATGCTGCTTGTTCTTTGATTAATGGTGTTTATTTGTTATGTTGATGTATTGAGGTTGTATCTTTGTTTTTGTAAACTCAAAGTTGGATTATTATAGATCGAGTTTAATTTGTCGGAGAAATTTCGCATGAATCTAGAATATTAGTCGTCGTTACGTCAGTTCGTGTCATGTTGGTGCATCGGATCACCGCAAGTCGGCGCTTCAATTCACTCTATCATCAAGAATTTGGAAAGAGAGCTCCAACTCCACTGTGATTTCAAACCAACAACCCTCAAGGGGGTGCCCTTTAGAAATCATCTATGTGCTCTCATAAAGGTGTGCAAAAATTAAATTGAGATGACTGCCGCAACCACCAAATCATGTATGGCCGTCAAGCACCATTGTGTGCTCACTGAAATAAAGTATAACATTGAATGCTAATAATAACATATCATGGGGATAAGTAAATAAATTAAATTTTTGATGTAAATAAATTAAAATTTTGATGTAAATAAATTAAAATTTTGATGTAAATAAATTAGACTTGATGAGAACACTAAGTAAATAAATTAAATTTTTGATGTAACATTATAGCATTCATATGAATAAGTAGGAGTCATCATCTCAAAAGAATTAAGGGCACATTCAATTACAAAAATGTCAATAACATTTTTAAAACGATAAATTTATAAATTGGAAACAAAATGAACTCATTACTGAAAAATATTATGTACTTGTATATATATATATGCAAACTTATAGTAAATATCATAATATTTAGGTTGCGTTTGACGTGACTTATCACAACTTATTTGTTCCGATGAGATTGTACAAAAACGTCATTATCATAAAAAATATGTTTGGTATTACAAATGTTACTACCATTACCAAAAAAAACTAGTTGGGGGCATAAGATTTTGATATGACAATGACATTTTTGTCCAACCTCGTCAGAGCAATTAAGTCACGATAAGCCGCGCCAAACGCAGCGTAAATCCTCTCCTTCATACCTGATATTTCAATTGCATGTAGACTTTTAATTTCTTGTTATTTATTCCTAAGAAAAGACTATAAATTTGAAATGTATTAAAGAAAAAATATAAATTCAAAAAATTAATAATTTTATTAAATAATTTAAAAAAAATTATTGACACGTAAGCTCTTAATAGAGCATGTGTTAACTTTAGGAATCTGCTTCTTTTTCTCAGTTCTGTGCTAGAGCCTAGATATTTTTTTTTAATATATAATCAATATAATATAATATAATAATTAAGTAAATGGCCACCAAGTTGTTTGTGCTTTAAGGATAATATTCGTACTCCATGTTTGATTCTGCGTTTGATTCTGTGTACTATATTGCTATATTTTAAGGAAGAGAGGCTTTTCACAAAGTTAAAAACTAAGGGCCTGTTTGGGAAGGCTTTTCAGAAAGGAGAAGGAGCGGTGACAAAAGGATGGTAGGAAAAGGAGATTTTGGAAAATGTCTATTAGAAAAGAAGAACTGTTTGGGTGAACTTTTTTTGCAGAGCTTTTCAAAAATGAGACACTTTATAAATCGTTTGACAAATCTCCGTTGCGGTAACTTTTTTATTAAAAATGTGCGTCCGGAGAAAAAGACGCAATTATTTCGCAGGGGTAGGTTTTTTTCGCCCGGGAGCGAATTTTTCACCGGATGACGGTTTTTCTCGCCAGGGCGTGAATTTTTCGCCTGGGTGCGATATTTTCGCCCGGGGGCGATATTTTCGCCTGGGCGCCAATTTTTCGGCCAAACCCTATATTTTTCGGCCGGGCCTCAAATATTCGGCCGGGTGCAAATTTTTCGGACGGACGCGAATTTTTTGAGCGGGCGCGTATTTTCCGGATGAGCACGAATTTTTTCGGATGACGGCCAATTTTTCGGACGGACGCGAATTTTTCGGACGGGCACTAATTTTTTGACTAGGCGGGAAAATTTCGCCCAGACGCGAATTTTTTGCACGGACGAGAATTTTTGCACGGACGCGATATTTTTGCTCGAAAGCGAAAAAAATAGCTTAAGCGCTAAAAAAATACACGACCGGACAAAAAAATCACGAACGGGCAAAAAAATCACGTCGAGGCGAAAAATTCGCTCCCGGGCGAAAGAAATAGTGCCCGGGCGAAAAACCGCTCCCGATCAAAAAAATCGCGCCCGGGAGAAAAAAATCGCGCTCGGGCGAAAATATCGCGTCCGGGCGAAAAAATCGCGCCCGGGCGAAAAAATCGCGCTCGGGCGAAAAAATCGCGACCAGGCGAAAAAATCGCGACCAGGCAAAAATATCGCGACCGGGAGAAAAAATCGCGACCGGGCAAAAAAAACGGCCCAGGGCAAAAAAACGCATGCGGGCGCAAAAATCGCCCGCGGGAGAAAAATCACGCGATGGCGAAAAAATCGCGCTGGTGTAAAAAAATCGCGCCCGGGCAAAAAAATCGCGTCGGTGCAAAAAAATCACGTCCGGGCGAAAAAAGCGCGTCTGGGCAAAAAAATCGCCCCCGGGACAAAAAATCGGCTCGGGCGAAAAAAATCGTGAAACGACAAAAAATGGCACCCGGATGAAAAAACGCACCCGAGTGAAAAAATCACGCCGGACGAAAAACCGACTCGAGCAAAAAATACACGTTCGGGCGAAAAAAAATCATGCACGGGAAAAAAACCGCACTCGGGCGAAAAAAATTCACCCGGGCGAAAAACTGCGCGCCCGAGCAAAAAATTCCAGCCCGGGCGAAAAATGCCAACCAGAGCGAAAAATGCTAGCTTAGGCGAAAAATCCGCGCCTGGTCGAAAAATTCGCGCCCAGGCGAAAAATTCGCCCACGGGCGAAAAATTCGCGCCGGGCAAAAAAAACACCCGCCCAAAAAAATTACGCTCGGAAAAAAAATCGCGTCAAGACAAAAAATCAAGTTGTAAATTTTTTTAAGAGATAAATGTTTTTTGATGAGAAATTGCTTTTCGAAAAGGTTGAAAAATAGGTGACATGTGACTTTTCCAAAAGATGAGCAAATGGAGTTTTTTGCGATAGCTTTTCCCACCGATAGACAATCCAAACAGTCTATTAAGTGTGGTAGCGTTTTCACGAAAACGAAAAGGAGCTAAAAAGCCCTCCCAAACAGGCCCTAAGGCTCTGTTTGTTACAGTTATAGCGGATGAAGAAGTCGTTGATGAAGTAGAGCTCTTAGAAAAATTATTAATTATCTGATTTACTTTTATGTTCAAAATTAAAAAAAAAAATTTGATGGCGGTCATGATAGTTGGCATGCCATACATTTTATGGAAAAAAAATTGTGTGAATTATTCTGTGATGCAAAAATATTAAAAAATGATTTTAAAATATTAGTTTTTCTATCTTGGCGGGCTTGGGCACCTGGTCGGGCCTAGGCCTCGCTTTAATCGGGCTCGGGCACCAGCTCCGGTAGAGAGCCTACGAAGGCCCCTAAGGCCAGGCTCGACCTAGATTTTTAATTTATTTTAAATAAATTATTAAAATAAAAAAATTATTTCCCGCCCACAGGCGGGATTTCCGATTGGAAATCCAGCCTGTAAGTGGCGGGAGGGATTTTCAGAAATCCCCCCTAAGGTGGGATTTCATTAACGAAATAGGCGGGAATTAATGAAATCCTGCCTAAGGCGGGATTTTCGCCTGGGCTCGGGCTCAGCCCGGCCTGAAAAAAGGGGCTTTTCCCGGCCCGAGCCGGCCAAATGCTCTATACGGGGCCCTATAAGGCACCCAAGCCCAGTTTGGTCCCGGGGCGGGCTAGCTCGGTCCCGGGCCTAGCCAGGCTTTTTCGGTCCGGGCCTGATTTTTTGAAAAAGTTTTTGCCTTCTCTGACTCACTCACACTCTACAGCCTTCTTTGGTGGTTTTTTTTATGATGAATAGCTATAGAAATTTTTCGAGCAAAAAAAATGTCATCACACCCAACTTGCACCATTTCTTAGCAGGGCACTCCTAGGGGACATAAGTTGGAGCAAATCAAACCGCCGAATCTAATCGAACCAAATCAAACCGCACTGTTTGGTTCAGTTTTAATAGGTTATGGTTCGGCCACGATTTCAATTTTTGAAAAAACATATGATACAATTCGATTCACGGTTTTGATTTCCAAGCCAAGCCAAACCTTATTAACACTTTCATTAATAATAGAAATTTAGTATCATGATATGTTTGTTTTATTTGGACATCACTGTAGCAGTTTAATAAAAAATTAATTTGTGTTACATTAAGTTATTAACTGAAGTCACGCATTACTATTCTTCTCATGCGAGTCACCACAATAAACATAGTTTATGCAAGTACACAACTATGTTTTTTAAAAAAAAAAATCTAAGATTACATATTTCTATTTCTTTTTTTAACCACAAAACCAAACCAAATCATTCAGATCAGTTTGGCTCGGTTCCAATAGTTTTCACGGTCCAGCTCGGTATCCGAATTTTTGGAACCGTAGGGTTGGTTCGGTTTATTGTTTAGCTTAAAAACAAAATCAAAGCGAACTTTTACGATCCAGTATATTCGCAGGGCTCATAAAATGAAAATGAATGCTTCAATCAAATTAGAGGTCAAGGGGATCTTAACAGAGCATATCTCACTAATATTAATTAGGGCTGTGCATGGGTCGGTTCGGTTCTGCCCAGAACCGAGAACTGAATCATATAGGTTCGGTTATAAATATTTGGAACCAGAACCGAACCGAGTATTTCTCATCAAGAACCAGAACCGTATTCTCGGTTCCGGTTCGGTTCCAGTTCTAGTTTCGGTTCCTAAATATCATTTTTTACTTTTTGTTTTGTTTAAAAATGATTATAAGTTTAAGTATTTAACCTTAGACGTAAGTCCAATATTAGATGAAAATTAGAACCTGAGAAACTTTAACCATCATTGTCTAAAAACTCTTGTTCGGCACAAATAACTGTTGCAATTTTAAAAAATAATTAAACCCTAAATATGCATAACATAAAATAATTAAATAAAAATATGAACTAATAATACCGAGAACCGGGTAGAACCGGGTAGAACCGACTTGTAACTCTTGTTCGGGTCGGTTCTGGGTAGAACCGGGTAGAACCGACACAAGAACCGAGAACCGACTTGTAACTCCGGTTCTTGGAAATTTAAGAACCGGAACCGAACCGGTAACCGATAGAACCGACCCAAATGGCACCGGTTCGGTTCGATTCGGATCGGTTCTTCGGTTTTCGGGTATTTATGCACAGCCTTAATATTAATCATGTAGCCACCAGCTTAGATCTTATAATTATTAGGGTAGAAAATAACTCCCCCTGCCCATGCTAATATGAAATAGTAGCACTAAAGTAATAGCGATAGCTGCTAAATGGGCTATTGATATTCATACACCATATAAATTTAGCTCCGTTTCTCCTGTTTGACACGGCGGTGACGGTCGCAAACACAACGGTTATGAACTATTGTTCGAGAATGCCCGACCTCACCTAAGAAACTTTATGTACGACTTTCATGTTCAAAACCAGTTCTCTTGCCCTCCAAAAACATGCATTCTACCACGGTGATATTTTTATCTAAACTCATGGGAGCAAAAAAAAAGTCACCCCAAAGGAAGCCTGAACATCTATCAGCCTATAATCAATTACAATTGTTTGCTCACCAAATAATAAAAAGACAATGAAATTTTTTGAAAGGAAATTGGTGGATAATTTTTTTTGAAAGAGAAAGTACTTTGAGTGAGACAAACCCTAGGAGAAATTATGCACCTAAAAGTGCCCCAAGGAAGGTCCTAAAAGTGCCCTAAGGAAGGTGGAAGACACAACAAGACAATGATGCCACAATATTCACAAGATCACAAAATTATAGAATTTGAAGGTGTGTGGCTGCAGCATGTAGCACGTGAGCGCGACCAGCGGATGATGTTGAAGTGACAATAGTCGCACAATCACACAATCAATAGAATTCAAAATGCGCGACAGCCGCATAGGTGCACAACTCATAGAAGATTATGTAGCAATATCAAGGGACCAATGAAAGATGTTGATGCAACAACAACCGCATAGGGCACACAATTGACAATTGAGGACAAAGCCAGGCAGTTGACCTGCACACAACAGTCACACCCACTCAATATATGGAATATGTTACAATATTAGTTATTTATGCTTTTCATTTACACTTTTTTATAATATTCCTTCGCCTCCATTAGGGAATTTGTGCTCTTTGCAATTATTATTTCTGTTTCCCTCAACATGATATCAGAGCCACGACTCTTGGTGCCCTAGCCGCCGCTACCCGCACAGTTCCTTCTGTCGTTCATTCGGTCTGCCACTCGCCTCGTTTGATCCGCGCCGTTCAGACCGTTGCTCGCGTCGTTCGATCAGCGCGCCGCTCCTTCCAGCGCCTTGCGTCGCGTTCCCGTCCTTCTCCCAGCCGGTCTTCGTCTGCTTTCAGGGTTCACCGGCCCCTCCAGCCAGCCTCCCTCGTTTTTTTGGGAAGGACTTCCAGGGTTTGTATCCCCTCTCCTTCCAACTCCGGACATGCGGTGAAGACTTTGCTTCCTTCCGGCGTCGCTTGCATTCCCAGTCATTGGATGGAGTGGATTTCTATTTCTCTCTTCTACATCTATATTTGTTCGGCGTAATCGGCCGCTCTTTGCTTCTCTCAGTGGTGCGTGGTCTCCAGATTTCTCTTCTTGAGCCACTATGTCTAGTCTTAGTGATTCTACTGCTCCCTCCTCACAAGTTCTTCCTCCCGCAAGGTCTTTTTGTGGGAGTCATGATCACAATACTCCACATATTACTACTATTCGTTTGGATGACTCTAATTATCTTTCATGATCTCAGTCTATCACCTGGCACTTAAGAGTCATCGCCTCTTTGGTTATGTCACTGGACAAACTATGGAATCGGAGAAGATGCTCCTGATTGGCCTCAATGAGATTCAGAAAATTCCTTAGTCTGTCTTGGCTAACAAATTTCATGCAGAAATCCATCGTTCGCAACTACTTATTTCTGGATACTGCTGTTGATATTTGGCAACGTGCAGAGACTACTTATTCTCAAAAAGGTAATGCTGCCCAGATCATCCAGTTGAGACGGAAGATATCTGGACGCTGTCAGGGTGATCGTCCTCCATCTGTTTACTATTTGGAGTTTACTCGGTTGTATCAGGAATACGATCATTTTGATTCCCTCACTTCTGTTAGCCCCGTTGATGAGGCCATGACCCGCGCTCGGGAGGATCGCAACCGAATCTTTGAGTTTCTTCATGGTCTTCATCAGGATTTTGATCAAATCAATGTTCAGATTTTGGGGCGTTCGCTGTTACCGTCTCTTCCTGAGGTTTATAGTATTGTTCAACAGGAGTTTGATCGTCGCCAGACTTCACTTCCTGACCCAGCTTCTGAGAGTTCTGCACTTGCTGCTGGTACCCCTCCTTTGTTGGGGGCTCGTCCAACCCATGATTCTAAGCTGAACTGTGTGATAAAGACCACCTCCTCTGTGATTATTGTGGGAAGACCCGTCATACCAGGGACACTTGCTTCAGACTCCATGGTTTTCCTCCACCGAGAGGTGGTGCTCCTCCTCGTGGTGTTCGTGGCTCTGGGCACTTCTCTGGTCGACATACACCTCCTCGTTCTGTTAATCTCATTGTTGTTGTTATGGATACTTCTCCTACTTTGTCTAGTGTTGATCCTTCTGTCATCCCAAGTATTTTTTTGGCTGATGAAGTTCCTGTCCTTCGTCGTATGATGCATGGTTTTTCTACGGAGTCTTATGCCTTGTCTTTGAATGCCAGACAGGGACTCCAGGTGCTCACTCTGCTACTGCCCAATCTTCCACTCAGTGGATCATTGACTCCGGAGCCACAGACCATATGACTGACTCCTCCTAAGGTTTCATATCATATACTCCTCTCTCTAATCGTGATAAGGTGAGCATTGTTGATGGTTCTCTTTCCTCTATTGCTGGGAAGGGCTCCATCTCATGTTCCTCTCTCACCTTATCTTTGGTTTTGCATATTCCAAATTTCACACGTAATTTACTCTTTATTAATCATTTGACTAATTCCATGAACTATTTTGTAACCTTTCATCCTTCCTCTTGTGTTTTTTCAGGACCTGAAGACGGGGACGGTGATTGGATCTGGTATTCTGGACAATGGTCTGTAGGTGCTCGACTCTAGCTAAGTGGCATCTCCTCTAGCCCTTCACTCCAACACATCCGACTTATATTCCTGGCATTGTCGCTTAGGCCACCCGCCTATTCCTGTTATGAAGTTATTGTTTCCTGTTATGCATGCTATTGTTTTTTCTTCCTTCGTTTGTGATGTCTGTGTTTTTAACAAACATTGTTGTACTACATTTAATAGTGTTTTGTTGTCAAGCTCTGTTCCTTTTACTGTGATTCATTCTGATGTTTGGGACACTTGTCTCGTATATTCCATTTCTGGTTGTGTTTGATTTGTCACTTTTATTGACTGTTTTTTCTCGCACTACATGATTATATTTACTGCGCAAAAAAAAGATGTATTTACTACCTTCAAAAAGTTTCATAACATGATCTCCACTCAGTTTAATGTCAAAATTCAGATCCTTCACAGTGATAATGGTCATGAATATCAGGATTCAGGATTCGCACTTTGCGGAATATTTGGTTGATCATGATATTATACACCAAATTACTTGTGCTTATTCCCTTGCTCAAAATGGGATTGCAGAGTGTAAGAATCTTCACCTTTTGGAAGTGGCTCGTTGTCTTTTGTCCACCATGCATCTTTCCAAATATTACTAGGGGATGTTGTCCTTACTGCATCATATCTTATTAATCGGATGTCATCTCGTATTCTTGGGAATGTCACTCCCCTTGGCACTCTACGGGTCCCTTCCTCCCAGCTCTCTCCTAAGGTGTTTGGATGTGTCTGCTTTGTTCACATCCATCACCTTCGTCCCACCAAACTCGATCCACGAGTACTAAGGTGTGTGTTTATTGGCTACTCTCCTACCCAAAAGGGCTACAAATATTTTCAGCCTCCTACTAAGAAGGTTTTTGTCACCATGGATGTCACGTTTTGTGAAACTGAGGCCTATTATCCTGCCCCGGGTGACTCCCCTTCTTTGCCCTCTTCTTCTTTGACCTCTCTGATTGTACCTCTGCCCATTCCTCCACCTTATCCCTCACTTCAGGGGGTGCTTCTACCGTCAGAAGTGAGTGATTTTCCTGTCACTACTACTATTCCTCCAACTGCTCCTACCTTGCAGGTGTACACTCGGCGAAAAAAGATGTCCACTAGTACACTTGACCTGACTGTGCAACCAGATCAATCATTGGACTCGGACTTAGGGCCTTCAGAGCTTCTCATGGCTCTCAGAAAAAGTATCTGATCATGTACACAACATCATCTTTCCAATTATGTTTCTTATGACTCATTTTCTACCTCCCATAAGACCTTTACCCTTACTTCTCTATCCATACCAGCATCATGACAGAGCGCTCTGCAGATTCTCGTGTGGAGAGAAGCAATGTTTGAGTAAATGACCGCTCTTGTAAAGAACAACATGTGAGATTTAGTGTCTCTTCCTCATGAAAACCATTTGGATGCAAATGAGTGTTCCCAGTCAAACAAAATTCTCAAGGTGTTGTTGAAAGGTGTAAGGCAAGACTGGTGGTAAGAGGGAATACCCAAACCCCTGGAATTGACTATCAGGAAACGTTTGCCCCTGTAACAAAGATGAACACTATCAGATTTTTTTTATCCTGTGTTGCCTGCAAAGGATGTGACCTTTGACAACTTGACGTTAAAAATTCTTTCCTCCATGAGAATCTGAATGAGAAAGTTTATGTCTTTCCCACCAGACCTTACTCCTAAAAGTTCAGTGGAAAACGTTTGCAAGTTAAAGAAAGCCCTATATGGGCTGAAACAGTCTCCAAGAGCTTGGTTTGAGAGATTTCACAAAACCATGTTGTCTTTTGGATATCACCAGGGCAATGCCGATCATACATTGTTCATCAAGCGTAGGCTTGGTAAACTCACAACACTCGTTGTTTATGTTGATGATACTGTTATCACAGGCGACGATGTTGAAGAAATCAAGCTTCTAAAACAAAAATTGACTTCTGAGTTTGAGGTCAAGGATCTGGGTGCACTCAAATATTTCATGGGCATTGAAGTGGCAAAGTCCAAACATGAGATCTTTATCTCCCAGAGAAAGTACACCATGGACCTTCTTGAGAAGGCTAGGATGAGTGGTTGTAGACCAGCTGATACTCCAATTGAAGCGAACCACATAATGGGCCTGGTTGATGGAAAGGAGATTGAAAATATACCTGAATCAGAGGCTTGTAGGGAAGCTGATCTACCTGACACATACCCGTCCAGATATTGCTTATATTGTGAGTGTTATCAACCAGTTTATGCATGCTCTAAAGACTGATGTAGATGTTGCCTACATAATTCTCAGGTATCTTAAGTCCTCACCTGGAAGTGGGATCTTGTATTCCCCAAATTCAACACTAAGGATTGAGGTCTACACCGATGTTGATTGGGCCGGGTCAATCGACGATCGACGATCTACCTTAGGGTTTTGTTCTCTTGTTTGTGGGAATCATGTTACTTGGAGGAGTAAAAACCAACATGTCGTGGCAAGATCTAGCACTGAAGAGGAGTTTAAGGATATGACTCATGATGTTTGTGAAAGTCTCTAGTTGCGGTCATTGCTAAGTGACATGGGACTCTCTGAAGATGAGCCCATTCAATTTTATTGTGCTAACAAGACTGCTATCAGCATCGCACACAACTCTGTCCAGCATGATCGCACTAAACATATTGAAGTAGATCATCATTTCATCAAGGAGAACATTGAAAGGGGGTTTGTTTGTACTCCATTTGTTCCCACAGATAGACAACTTGCTGATATTCTCACGAAAAGCCTGAGCGGAAGCACCTTTGGAAGAATCATCGTCAAGTTGGGCATGATCAACATCTCACGTCCAACTTGAGAGGGAGTGTTACAATATTGTTATTTATATTTTTTATTTACGACTTTTTGTAATATCCCTTTTTAACTTGCTCCGCCTCCATATATAGAGGCAACTTGTGCTCTTTGCAATCAATCAAGTATTATTTCCATTTCCCTCAACAGAATCCATTGTCGTGACAACGATTGCACAAACATACAACAAATATAAGATGATGATGCGCATCAGTCGTGCTTGCAAGCAACCCACAAAAGATGAAGAAATGACAACCCATAGAAGAAGCAATAGTCACAATATTTCAGCGTGTAGAACTGATGGAAGATGCATACACAACAATAGTAGCTTCCCACAAGCATCTAGCGGTGTGAACAAAGAACCGAGAATCAACCCAGAACCGAATCGAACCGGGGAAAAAACTTGGTAACTACTCATGAATTGACAATGATATATATACAACAACACTCAAGCCTTTATCCCACTAATCCACTATAATGGGGCCAGTAATATGGATCCTTTGTCGCCATTGTACCCCATCATTAATCATAATCTAACTAATGCATAAGTGCATCTAGTTAATACTTAATATCTATTGTTTATAACTAAAAGTTAATATCTATCATTTAACGTTTATCACTTGATTAAAAATCCATAAAACATCAACATTGATATTCTTTTTAAATGATTTTGAAAATATTGATCGAAGGGGAGCCTTGCGCACCGGTTGAGGTGTTTCCGTGTGACCTTGAGATCAGGGGTTTGAGTCCTGAAAGCAGCTTCTTGCAAAAATGCATGGGCAAAATTTGCCTACATTTCACCCTTGTGGTTGGGACCCTTCCCCGGACCCTTGCTGCGCGGGGATGCTTTGTGTGCACCGGTCTGCCCTTTTTGAAAATACTAGAATCCTCAAATGACAATATCACGTTTAACTTGCTTTAGAGTAACAACCGTAAACACTATTTTTTATAAGCAAGTGAATATTATGCTATTTGTATGATTAACAATATCATGCTTAACTTACTTAAGATTAATAACATCATGTTTAACTTATTTTAGATCAACAAAAAAGAGAAGAAAATTTTGCGAGGGGGCCGAGGAAGACCAGTGCCTTTCTTTTCATACCAACAGGGAAAATAAGATGCGATAAGGTGATTTGATTGCTACCTCCACAGAAGCATTTCAAGCTGATGATGCCACAAAACTCGTCCAGAGGAAAATTGCGACCGCGAATCCTTGGCAGAGTCGACTCATAACAGCTCTTCAGTATCAGCAGAACCTTAATGCTGCTTCCAGTTCCTTGTCATCTATGCAGCTGTAGCCCAGTAAATAGGCTCTTGCTGATTTAAGAGGAACACAAGGGGGAAAAGGTGTAATCACCAAGATTATAATTCAATAAAGGAATTTAAAAAAAAAAAATTGAATCGTTATTGTACATTATAATCCTTTTATATGATTTTTAGGTTAATAAATACTAGCGTTGGAGGCACTGTGTCTCCCCTTGCACAATATTTGATGTCGATAAAAATTTCTTGCATAGTTTTGACAGTGAGACTGCCGGCAACAGGCGACTGCCACACTCCAGCCAACGCAAAATCGGAGGGGTGACACCCTCAACCACCGCGCAATCTCCTTCCATTTTGAAAAATATTTTTTATTTTTAAAATAATATTTTTGTTTAATTTCCATTTAAAATCATAATAATAATGGTAGAACTAGGCTATGATAGGTTTGATGATGTCACCACTAAATATGAGAATTCCTTTCATATATACATTATATATATAGGGTTATTTATTGGGATCAAGATCCTCTCCATTTGGGACCTCAAATGGAGGTCCATGTCATGGACAAGATTGAATCTCACTTTATAAGGTATATAATTTTTTGATTAAAGGAAAAATAAATAAGAGATGAGATTAGTGAACCCGACGGATAAGCCAAGATTAAATCTGGACTGTAAAATGGATACTATTCATTTGGGTCCAAATGGGGGGATTCTGATACTATTCGCCGGGCCTTCCCCTCGAAGTTTGCGTAATTACAAGGTGCATCCCTCTAACTTTCAAAATTACAAAAACCACCCCCTCAATGTTATGAAATGTGAACATTGAGGGGTGCAAGTTATAATTACGCAAACATTGAGGGAGTCCTAGTAAATAACACAATATATACATATATATATATAGGAATAATTACCAAAACTTCCAGATAGCATAATTACAGCTTGCACCTCTCTTATTATGGGAATTACAAAAACCTCCCCTGAATGTTACAAAACATAACATTTACCTCCCTGAAGTTTACATCTCATAACATCCGTGCACAAAATACCCCCCTTGGAAATGTATTCCGAGGGGGGTATTTTTGTGCATGGATGCTATGAAATGTGTATTTCAGGGGAGGCAAATGTTATGTTTTGTAACATTGAGAGGAGGTATTTGTAATTTCCATAATAAGAGGGGTACAGTCTGTAATTTTTTGAAGTTAGAGGGGAGGTCCCGGTAAATGCCCCTATATATGTATGTGTGTGTGTGTACATAAATATAAAATAGAGAATACTAAATGGACAAGTAGTAAATGAAAGGAAAAAGAAGATGAGGAAGAAAAAATATACCAAAACGCCCGGATCCCATGAAAGGTTCCATTTCATCAGCTTGCGGTAGCTCCTGATCATTGACAAAACTTATCATCAGCAGCTAACAGTGAAAATGGAATATATTGTAGATATCTGATAATATTACTGTTGACTTTCAGCACAAAACGATCAAAATTGTATGATCTGTCTGTTTTTATGTATACTAACCTCAGTGGCATGGTCTCTACCCCACCCATACGACTTTTTAAAACATTATTTTTAGAAATTACATGTCCTAATTGATGTGGCATTAATAATTATGTTAGGGACCGCTTTGCTTGGCTTCTAATCAGATTTTGGGTGTGTTTGGTTCGGCTGATGTTGATTGAAAAGTAGATGATAGAAATGGAGGTGGCGTTTGGCGCGGCTTATCCACTCCGGTGCGGTTGGACCGCACCGCCATTTTCATCATAAGCTGCGTTTGGCGCGGCTTATGATGAAAACTGCGTTTCTAATGTTTCGGCGTTTTTATTAACCCCTCATCCGCAGTTTTTAATTGCGTCCAGCCGCTTGTTTCGCGAAATCCATCCCCGATAACCCTAGCGCGATCCTTCTTCCGCATCATCGACCACCACCGGCGATTCTTCTTCCCCATCGACGACCACCGGCGATCGTTCTTCCCCATCGACGACCACCGGCGATCCACTCTACCCTACATCGACGACCACCGGCGATCCTTCTTCCCCATCGACGACCACCGGCGATATTTCTTCCCATCGACGACCACCGGCGAAATTTCTTCCCGTCCTGCCGACGCCGCCTTCGCAAGGGCGTCCAGATCCATCGACGACCACCGGCGAAATTTCTTCCCGTCCAGTCGAAGACGTCTTCGCAAGGGCCTTCTTCCCCATCGACGATCGGAGGGACGTGCTTCCTTCTTCCCCTTCCGTTTTCGATTTTCTGAGGTATAACACATGTTTTTCAATTTCTTCATGTCAAATTTCTGATTCTTGTTATGAAATGTTGGATTTTGTAAAAAAAATTTGTGTATGTGTGCTTATATGTGTGTGTGTGTTCTTTTTTTTGTGTACATGTGTGTGTATGTGTGTGTATATGTCTGTGTATGTGTGTACATGTCTGTATATGTGTGTGTGTGTTCATTTTCTGTGTATGTGTTGTGTGTTGTATGTTGGTGTGTGTTGTGTTGTGTGTGTGTTGGTGTGTATTGTGTTGTGTGTGTGTTGGTGTGTGTTGTATGTTGTGTTTATGTTTGTGTGTGTTGTGTGTGTGTGTGTGTGTGTGTGTGTATGTGTGTTATGTTGGTGTGTGTTGTGTTGTTTGTGTGTTGGTGTGTGTTGTGTTGGTGTGTGTTGTGTTGTGTGTTGTGTGTGTATGTGTGTGTTATGTTAGTGCGAGCAGGAGGGTCAAGATGATAGGGTGTCCTCACAAGGGCGTCAAGAAACCTGCTCTGACACTGCAGGTGGAGTAGAGGAGATGATCGCGCTACGTGATAATTTAGCGGATCAGTTGTATGAATCGAGAGCATAGCTCGAGATTGCGGGTGTACCTGGATTTCTAGTGTTATGTGTTTATTTACTCTGTTGATTTTTTTTTTGGAAAAAAAAATTTAATTCAAAACTCCGTTTTGAATCCAAACAACTTATTCAAAACTCTGTTTTCAAAACTCCATTTCATCCAAACAGTTTTTTAACAAAACTCTGTTTTCCAGAATCAGCACTTTTTCCATCAGCAGCTTCTCATCAGCAGCTTTTCATCAGCAACAACCCAACCAAACAGAGCTGGAGTTTAAAGAATGAGCTGTTTCTGGAAAATGGAATTTACAGTGTTTAACTGTTTGGGTTAAACTCTGTTTTCAGTGCTGTTCGGAATGTGGTGTCTGATAAAAAGAGAGTATTTGTGACTATTCACAACAGCATAACATATATAATGTAAAATGTCAGTAGGTTGTATCATACAAATACATATACACACATATACATACAGACAAAGACTATCAATTTATTAATAGCAATATTAGCCTATTGGTTTATCTAGGTTTATGTCTGAATCCTTATAAGGGAAAATCAATATTATCAATTTATTAATAACAATACCCCACCATTTTCAAAAAAATTGACCAATTTGAGAGTCAGTGGGATCTGCAAGCATCCCAACCATGGCACTAAGTGATCTATTCCTATATCAGTGTGGAATGACATAAACCTAATAAATGCACATGTGAATCTCTGAATCTATATATCTCTGTATCTATTCCTTTCAAAAATAAGTGATGAATTGAAGTTAAGGAGAGCGTGGATCATTCTGGTTAATTGGAACCCTAGAAAGCTACCTCGCTTGTCATGCTCTGTCTAGGAGAACAGATTCCGAAGCTGAATCCATGGAATCCGACCCTAGAGAAAGAATTTCAAAGCAATGAGCAGGAGAGCAAGACGCAAACGAGATTGGGGTGATCTTCAGGTGTCGTTGAAGCTTGTTGCCGGCGAATCTGCCAGGTTCTCTGTTATGACCCGGAAGGGGCCGGGGAACAGCCGGACTGAACCATCCGGTTCAGTCTCACCTTCCTCCTAATCAAATTGGTCAGGCCCAGCCGGTCCAGGTCTTCGGTTGGGTATATGGGGGGGGGGGGGATCCCCCTAGGACATCGAAGAAGAGCTATGTCAGGTATTTTTCACGTTTTCGCGGTTAGGAGTAGAAATAGCATAACAATTCGTATCAGAGGCATCGACCTCCATCGACACCGGCCATCGACCTCCATCGACAGGCATGACCACTCATGGTACGCGCATCACGACGTTGGAGAAGGGGCAGCGAAACCTGCAGCAAGTCGTCGAGACACTGAGGCTTGAATTGTCGCAGCAAATACGCTACGGGGAGGAGCGCTCACGCACGACATTCCTGGAGGCGACGACGACGCTCGGGGAGCAGCTTGCGCGCATCGAGCGATCGACTGCTCGCGACAAGAAGGTGGCAACCGACGGTACCGCCGATCTTAGCGGCGTGGGGGGAGCATCGGCCGACCGGAGAATGGAAACTTCGATTATGTCAACTTCGATTCCGCCGACGACGGGCTAGAAGCGCAATGCGGGGCCACTGGTGCTGTCATTTCCAGCCAGAAAGGTCAGCGCCAACAGCCGCACGGCTTCTAGGGGCCCGACGAAGGCTTGGGTGGCTCTTGCGGCTTCACTGGGGACACGAGGGGGCTCCGGCAGCATGGGCAGCCGCTTGTGGCTTGACAAGAAGATGATAGGGGGCAGCGGGAAGCTTATTTGGGAAGAGGCGGCGGCTAGCCCCTCCGACAGCCTTATTGGGGTTGGGGGGAAGGAGGAGGCAATGGTGTCGGCATGGGAGGATGCGGGGGAGCACAAACCCCGCACAGAGGGGAAGGAGAAGCGTTAGCGAAGAACCACTGGAGCCTAGGGCCCATTATACAAGGCAGGGAAAGGCCATGGGAGAATGGAGGACCGTGGAATCACGGCTTGGGGTGACCCCCAGAATTTCCGGAGGCGCGGGCACTGCAGCAACACCTGCCACCGGTGCAACCACGATTGACGAGGATGGAGTTTCCGAATTACAAAAACAGAGACCCATTGGAGTGGATCGAGCGGGCCTAGATGTTTTTTGAGTACCAAGAGCTCCCCAAGCACCAGTGGGTGCACATCGCTTCTTTTCATCTGGAAGGGGACACCTATCAGTGGTCGAGTTGGTGGAGTAAGCAGCGACCCTACCCCACGTGGGAGGAACTCTGCAAGGGGCTCATCGCGAGGTTTGGGCCGACCGAGTATGAGGACTTCGATATGATGCTGAATAAGCTGAGACAGACGAGTACCGTCAACGAGTATAGGAAGGAGTTCGAGAGATTATCCAACCGGGTACAGTGGTCAGAGAAGGTATTTCTGGGAAGTTTTATGGCCGGACTCAAGGAGAAAATCAGCGATGAGGTGCAGACATTTCAGCCCAGGAGCGTAGCACAGGCCATCGGGATGGCCCGGTTGCAAGAGGAGAAACTGGGAAGACGGAAGGCGGCCACAACCTACCGATGGGGCAACAAGGTGGGGGAACAGGATACGTCCCAAGGAATCAGCAAGACACCATCCCTAAAGAAGGAAGTCGCAGTGAAGCGATTGTCGTGGCAGGAGATGCAGAATCGACGGACCAAAGGGTTGTGCTACACGTGCGACGAGAAGTTTTGGCCCGCACAAGTGTAAGATGGTTCAGGTGTTTAGGCTGCAAGAGGAGGACGGATCAGAGTCCAACGGGGACAACTCCGAGGTGAGGGAGGTCCTTGAATTGACAGAGATTGAAGCTTTCATTCAGCTTTGAATGGGGGAGGACAACCCTCCACGATGAGGATGACATGAAGGGTGGTGGGCCAGAAGGTTTCCATATTGGTTGACAGAGCACCCATAACTTCATCAACACCGAGGTAGCGATGAAATTGCCCATCACGCCAATGGAGGACAGTGCATAGGGGTCGTGAGGAAGGTGCCACTGTTGGTACAGGGATTCATGTGCCGCGTGGATCTGCATTTACTACCGGTTCGGGAATCAGATTTGGTACTGGGAGTGCAGTGGTTGAGGCAGTTGGATCTAGTTACGAACGATTGGAAGAAAATAACCATGTAATTCACACAAGATGGACGGAAGCACAAGCTGTACGGTGAGACAGGCTAGTTGATGAAGCAAGCTACTATCTTGTCTCCCGAGAACTTGAGGACAAGCATATTTTCGAAGACGGCAGGAATGTTATGACCCGGAAGGGGCCAAAGGACAGCCGGACTAAACCATCTGATTCAGTCCCACCTTCCTCCTAATCAAACCGGTCGGGCCCAGCTGGTCCAAGTCTTCGGCTGGGAATATGAGGGGGATATGGCGCATCCCCTAAGGCATCGAAGAAGAGTCATCTCAGGTATTTTTCCCGTTTTCGCGGTTAGGAGTAGAAATAGCGTAACATTCTCGGTGAGCAGCGAGAAGGAGAGCGAGAGACAGACGGGATCGGGGAGAGCAGGTGAAGGAGAGTGAGACGCAGACGCACCGTTTCAACAAGAGCTCTCGCCTCCATCTCGATTTTGACATAGATCTGGCTTATTTTAAAAATGAATCTTTTCAAATCAGCCCCCCCCCCCCCTATGGCAGCATCATGCTCAATGGGGTTAGTTATCTGCCGCACAGGAGCCCGTCAGTGGAAACAAACGCTACCTTATGCTCCGTTTGGCACGACGGTGGCAACCATGAACGTTGTGGTTATGAACTATTGTTCGTGAACGGCCGACCTCACTTAAGGAACATCATCCACTTTTATGCTTAAAACTAGTTTTATTTTCTTGGTGGTGGTCGTAACCGTTGTCATGCCAAGCATACATTCTATGACGGTGGTGTTTTATAGTTCTACTCTTTCGGGCAACAAATCGCTTTTATAAGAGAAGAATAGGTAAAATTAAGAAGCCCAAATGTTACAACATAGAAAAGGCACCCCTTTAATACAGGGATAGATAATAGGTGAAGAAGCTGGAAAGCATTCGGAAAAGATTGGTGAAAAGTGACAAAAGTATGTTTTGTGGTTCAAATCAAATGCTAAATATGGTTCAGGTGTTTGCATCCTGGGAATCTGAGGTAAAGAAATGAAACAAATGACTGAATTATAAATAAACACTAGCAGCAGGATTAATGATCAACCAAAAGATACATGTGAATCTCATTTCATTTCCCTTGCTTTCCTTCAATCCAGAAAGATTTAAGTTTTTTGGCACAAAGCATGTTTCGCAACTTTGATATTAGGTAAATCAATATGAAATTAAACGCCAAAGTGAAGTTAGGTGTATTTAGATTGGTAAAA
The DNA here is from genome assembly GCA_039513925.1 of Platanthera zijinensis. Taxonomy (NCBI): domain Eukaryota; kingdom Viridiplantae; phylum Streptophyta; class Magnoliopsida; order Asparagales; family Orchidaceae; genus Platanthera; species Platanthera zijinensis. The sequence continues at coordinate 107,913,724 of CM077097.1, forward strand.
CAGTTAAAATTGAACTGAACTCCAGCAATCCAAATATTACCTACGAGATTAAGGGTTTGTTTGGCGCGACGTTTATGCTTTGGTGAGTATGGACAAAATTGCCACCTCATAGAATGTATGTTTGGCATGACAACGATTATGACTGCCACCAAGAAAAGAAAGCTAGTTTTGAACATAACAGTGGATGAAGTTCCTTAGGTGAGGTCGGGCGTTCACGAATGATGGTTCATATACCACCACGTTCACGACCGCTACCACCGTGACAAACAGAGCCTAAGAAAGGAATATATTATTTTGTTTATAACCATAAATTGTGCCAAGTGCTGTGATACTGAATTGGATCATAAACTTGAGCGAACAAAAAAATTGTGAGATTCATCTTTGGCAGCTAGATTGTCTGTTCCACAATTAACATGAGTATTCAATTAATGAAGGTTGAAACATCAAAGACTTTAAATTGAGTTGATCCATAATGCATACAATGCTTTTAAATATTTTTACCCTGATACGGTCCTCTGTCAGTTATCTTATTATATTATAATTATTGTCATATATGGGTTGAGTTGAGTCAATGTATCGAGTTCTGTTATAGTGAGTCATAGTCGTCGTTATTAGAGTCATTGTAACGTTTAAGTGTTTTTAATATTTTATGTGTCTTATGTAATTACGGGTTTGTCACCCGGAGTTCTATAAATAGGCTTTGTGTCATGTAGGAAAAGAACCAATGAATGAAATTTTTCTTTATCTCTCTAAATTCCTCTCTCTTTAACCCTCTCCTCCTCTAGGATTTTCCTCTCATTTCTTCTCCAAGCTTCTTCTTGTAACTTTCGCTTCTCCACCATTCTAGGGCTTGCCCTTGTATCCCCGACCCCCAACCATCCACCAACAAAACAAGCTCATAACATCTTGGTATCAGAGTCATTCCTTCCTCGGCTCGACCCTTCCGCCGCTTGACACTTTGTCTGCCTACGACACCGGTCGCCGCTTCTTCTACGAAGACGTCAGCCACGGAAACTCCCCTCCAATAGACACACATCGAGCTCGCTGCCTTCCTCCACAACACCCATCCGTTGTTGTTCCGCTCGAATCGACGACGAGATCGCCTCCTCCACGCCATCCTCGCGGGATCATCTTCTTTGCTCTGATTCAACAACTATACCTCGTCTTCTCGCAGCATTTTCCTCATCCACCAATCCTTCACGCAACTCCTCCGTCTTGGCAGGGAACACTAGAGCTTGAAGCCAAAATTCAACGAAAACTTATCGACGCTCCTCGATGTCGCCCGGCCGCTCTATTTGACGAAAGCTCGCACGTCACCCACACTCTATTTTCGCCCCAGCCTATCGCGTAGTCTGCATGTTCGCTCCTGGCCGCGTCCCTTGCACGTTTCCCTCCATCTGTCCGCGTGCAGCATCAAACCACATCCCATGATTTCCTCGAGAAACACACCTTCCTCATTTTCTTAATTATTTTAATTGAATTTTTTTTCTGAAGTCCATCTCGATCCCTCTCACGCATGCCACCCCTCCCCACGCCATCCTATTTTTAATTACTCCTCGAGCCCAGCAATCTCACGCCTGATCTTTTTCTCCAATTTTCCATTTAATTGTTTAATAAATTAATTCAACATAGATTAATTAATTAATCAATTAATTTGTATGGAGATTAAATAGGTTCTGTTTGGCGGGGCGTTTTGGGGGTGGGGTGCTGCGACGTTTGGAAAAGCCTCGCCAAACAAAAATTTTGAGCCAGGGACTGGAGTCGCCCCCGCTCCGTAATCGCAGAAATATGACGTTCCAGAGTCATGAAAAATTATCACGACTTCAGAAACGCGCTAGTCGTGCGGCTCCCCCATTACTCCTGCTTTTTCGCCCGAACCCTAGAAGGCGATTCTCTGCTTCGCGATTTCCGCCGGCTGCCCGCCACAATTTCTCTCCGATGTCGAGCTCTCCTCCACGCCACCGACTCGCCCTCCTCTCCTCCACTGCAGGTAAGCCCCCCTTCTGGTCGACGACACCTAATCGCCCGCCTCTGCTATGGCCGGCCTCCCTCTACCTATCGGCCATCTTTAATGTTAGGGCCAACAATTTCTCACCAATTTTTTTTCCTGATTTCATGTTAGGGCTTTGGTCTACAGAAGGTTTCCTGATTCTCTGTTTCTCTTCTCCATATCCGGCCGCACCCAGTTGTGTTTTTGTAATGTATCTTTCAAATCTATGTAAGCTTACTGATTCCTGCTCTAGGTGAACTATATTGATATCTAAAAAAACGTAATAAAGTTGTTCTTATGCAGTTACATTGATCTCCAGTTTTTTTAATTTTTTGTTCTATTAGCACAAATTTTATGTTAGCATTTGCACAAACATTTTCATATCTACTATTACAATGTTAGCACAAATTTCTTGTTAGCACAAACATTTTTAACTCTTAGGTCATTGTATTGGTTATATTTGCATTGATCTTGATTTTTCCCATAGATGGGCAAATCAAACGAGGGCGGAATTTCTGCAAAATGGGAGACATCACATGTTCTCCTATTTTGCGATCTTTGTATCCGAGAGATAGATTTAGGGAATAAACCCACCACCCATTTCAATAAGAAAAGTTGGGAAAATTTGGTGAAAAACTTCAAGGAGCGCACAGGTTTGGACTACAGTCGCGCACAAATGAAAAACAAATGAGATCAGTTGAAGCGTAATTGAAAATTATGGCGTGAACTCAAAAGAGGTGAGATTGGAAATTATGGTTTGAATTTAATATATCATCGTGCCGTAAGGAATTCAATATGCCTTTTTTTAATACTGAAGATAAATATTATCTTGTTGATGTTGGTTATCCATTGAAAAAGGGGCACTTGAAACATTTTCCGGAAACTACATTCACTTGTCGGACTTTGCTCAGGGAAATCGCCCAATTGAAGGACAACGTGAAATATTTAATAAAACACACTCATCGTTACGTAGTGTGATCAAAAGGAACTTTGTTGTATGAAAGAAAAAGTGGCCCATACTTGGCAAAATGCCTCAATTTGATTTCTCAAAACAGTGTGTCGTTGTGGTGGTTACGATGTCGTTCCATAACTTCATTAGAAGACATCCATCGAAAGCTGACCCAGAATTTGATGTATGTGACGGAAACGAAAGCTTTATTCATCCAGAGGCATATGAGTTGCGACCAAACAATCGTTCAAGAACTATCAATTCAAATCTGAATAGTGCACCAAGTTTATTTGAAGGAATGACAACTACTGAAATGGCTAATATCATGGACTACATTACAGATCAACTCACAGAATATCATAAGTATACTACATTATGACATTTAAATTTGTAAACATAAATAAATAATTCAATAAATATATTTATTCTTGCTATGCAGTTAACGGTCTACGATCGAGGATAAGTTTCATCAGCATGACGGAACACATTAATGATTTTTAAAACAAAAAAAAACACTTGAAAACTATCTGTTTTTTTATAGTGTTATGGGGCACTAAAAATGAATTAAGTTAACATGTTCGTTTTATGTTATTGTTGTTTGTGTTTAAGTTTAAAAAAATGAACTGCGCACCGCACAACTATTTTGCCAAACAGCTTCTCCGTTTGAAACAGCTCTGTAAAAACTGTTCATCCAAATAGTTTCGCAGATTCTGCCACCACTCTGCAAAACAGCTGATTATTCTACCACGGCTTCTCACCACTGCTTCTGCAGTCGTTGTAGTTGAGCCAAACAGAGCCTTAGTGTCACGAATGAAGCCGCCCATTGTTCGACGTTGTGGAAGATGTTGAAGTCATTTAAAGCTTCCACCACTCGCCTCAACACTACTCGACAAATTAGTGACTTCGGGACAATTCGACATTCTGCCTCTCCCCGTGTCGGAACCCTCCCAGCCCGTGCATGCAGCCGCCTCTGTCTCCCCAGCTTGCCCGCCGACGAGACTTCCAATTACGCCAATTGTCTCTCCCAGCCCGCCGATGTTCTTCACGCTCCACTATCACCTTTGGTGACTCCTGCTCCAATGTTTTCCGCAGCCGCCTTCCCGACCCATTTTGACCGCCTCCTGAGGTCGCTTCCTCTGAGGGTCGTTTCGTTGCCTGCGCCCCCGGCCCCTGCCTTATCTGTTCCTCCAACCATGTCGCCTTCTGCTCTGTCGACCCCCACTCTACTGGTTTTCGCTCTGCTGCCGGCCACTTTGGTTGCATTGTCGTTGCTGTCTCGCACTGCACCGCCGTCACCGTCGAACCCATTCCTTTCGCCGACCATGGTTTCTTTGGCGACCTTCCAGTCGTTGTTCTCCACTGCATCGCCAGTCCCGCCGGAGCCCTTCATTCTGCCGGTTGATGTTCCCTCGGCCATCCTGCCATTTCTGCCTCCTGCCGCTCCGCCGAACTAACCAGACCCATTGCTTCAGCCGCTTGTCCTTCTGACGGCGCCGACACTACACCTCGTTGCCAATTCCACTGCGACACGCTACGAGACGCTATTTTGGCACGAGATCAAGGAGCAAGAGGATCTGTTCATCCTACTGGAGTTCGAGCTTGAGGACAAGCTCAATTTCAAGGACGGCTGGAGTGTTATGGTCTTCCGTCAGTTATTTTATTATATTATAATTATTATTGTCATTATAAGTTGAGTCAAATCAATGTATCGAGTTATGTTGTAGTGAGTCATAGTCGTCGTTATTAGAGTCATTGTGACCTTTAAGTGTTTTAATATTGTATGCATCTTATGTAATTACGGGTTTGCCACCCGGGGTCCTATAAATATGCCCTTAGCGTCATGCAAGAAAGGAAGCAATGAATGAAACTTTTCTTTATCTCTTTAAATTCCTCTCTCTCTAACCCTCTCCTCCTCCAGGGTTTTCCTCTCATCTTCTTCTCCAAGCTTCTTCTTCTAACTTTCCCTTCTTCTCCACCATTCTAGGGCTTACCCTTATATCCCAAACCCCAACGATCCACCAACAAAACAAGCCCATAACATACCCATTATGAAGAGTTGAAGTAAACTTCATAAAGCATCAGATAGGCAAGCTATTTTATTAAAATTAGAATTTCGTGTAATAGAAATTTCACTACTATCTAAGTTGAGTATTATAGAAATGAGAATGATAATGTCAGGCAGAACAATGATAAATTAAGGAATGATCATTTCGAAGATCAAATTGTTAAGGGTAGAAAAGGAATAATTACAAAAACTTCCCCTTGAAGTTAGCATAATTACAGGTTGCACCCCTCTTTTTTTTGAAAATACAAAAACCTCCTCTGTAAGTTAATATTTCATAACATCAATGCACAAAAGTACTCCCTTGGATTCTTGGAGTAAATATTCAGGGGGTCTTTTTGTGAATGGATGTTATGAAGTATAAACATACATGGAAGTTTTGTAATTTCAAAAGTAAGAGGGACACAAACTGTAATTTAGCAAAATTAAAGGGGAAGTCCCAGTAAATGACCCGGGTAGAAAATAAATCCATTATATGAGTAGATAATTTTTTTATTGACGGATTAGGAATGAAATGGTGGAGACTTGAGCTAAGGAGGTTCAAAATGATTTAAGAATAATAGATTTAACATCTCAAACATCAATAATGAGCATTCGATATAAATCAATCACAAAAGTAGGCCAAGTCGATTATAACTCACATTATCTGCTTCCTCTTCAGGAAAGAGCCATCTCTCAAAGCATTGCCCAGAAATAGTACAAACCAGAAGTCCGCTACTTTGATCCCAAACAGCCTCACGGCACGTATCATCACATACTGTATAAAAAATTACAGTGAGTTGGAAAAGGTTTTATGGGAAATAAATATGATGGCTACAAGTTGTTACCATGAACACGGCCAGTCTTCTCACAGAGAAAGACATCCTCAATATGAGAATAAGTACAAGTCTTTCCTGAGCAATTATGCCCTTTTACAGATTCATCTGTGAATCCTCTCTTATTTCTCCAAATGGAAACTTGATCAGCAACTGTTGTATCAAGGATTATGCGATCGTCATTGACCTTCACATTCAAAAAAAAAATCATTTTTTTTTAAAATGTATACCTTGGTAAAGCTATTATTATGACATTTTCATGTGAAACTAGAATCATCATCACCTGAGCTTTATGAATCATCATTTTTCCATTCATTCCTAAACCCTACTAAGTGCTCAACTGAGCCTCTCTTTATGAATCATCATTTTTCCAATCATCATTTTTCAATTTATCATATGATGTTTTTAATTAAATCTATCACAGGATCAGCTTACCATTTGATTGATTGGGAAGATTAATTAAAGATTGATCGTCTCCATACTACTCTTGATATTGTAATATTATATAATGTTAATATATAGATATAATATTAATATTATTAATATATAGATAGATTATTTCATTTAATATGATCATCTCTCACTCTCCTTCCGTGCCCTCCACCTATGCCGCATGTTGATATCATCCACACCTAACATCTGATCATCTCTCCTCCCTCCCTAATGAGCCTCCATCTCCTCCTTCCCTGTCTGTAGAGTTGCAATTATTTTTATTAACAGCAAAGGAGAAGAAGATTGAGTAGAAAAATAAATAAAATTAGGATGGGAAAAATTGGAAGTTCAGATAACACACACTTAATGTACATCCCACAATTCCAATTTATAATAGTATATACAGGGTCATTTACCAGGACCTCCCCTCAAAATTTGCTAAATTACAAGTTGCACCCCTCTTACTTTTGAAATTTCAAAAACCTCCCATGTAAGTTTATATTTCATAACATCCATGCACAAAAGGACCCCCCCTAAAAACTTACTCCAAGAGGGTTTTTTGTGCATGGATGTTATGAAATGTAAACTTATAGGGGAGGTTTTTCTAATTTCAAAAGTAAGAGGGGTGCAACCTGTAGTTATGCTAAATTCCAGGGAAAGTTTTGGTAATTATTCATATGTATATATATATATATATATATATATATATATATATGTTGTGTTTAGTATCGTGCTCATGTGTCATGTTTAGAATCGTGCTTGGGTGTCTTTAGTTAGAATTTCGATGTCATCCTTTTATTTCCATGCATTGATATTTTTATAATTAATCAAAGCGCGTGCACTAACATGCAAAATGATCTCTTTGTAATTTTTATTTAAAGGCCCCCTTAAGCTATGGAAAAGCAAGTAATAAATTATCCAATCTTTCCTTGTTAGATCTCCCTTGGTTAGATTTAGGTTTTTGGTATCTCTCCCATGAGTTCCCAGCCTCTGGGCTACAGTTATCCAGTTTCAATCGAGATTTGTAACAAAATAGTTGAGGGTTGATGATAATTTGACAACAAGTCATAAAACTCTAAAAAACATTTAAGAGTAAAATGAAGATAATGCCTTCTTACTTGTGAAGGAAGTGGTGTTTGACTTCTCTTTGCAGCCTGCATTTGAATATAATACTCTTTGAATTCAGAAGGAGTGTGTCTAACAAAGTAGGCCATATCCTCTCGATCACGCTACGCAGAATAAAAGTAGTGACAAAGACATCAATTTCAGAAATAGCTACAAGGGCATTGTTATTTTGTACAAACCGTCAAGAACTGCAGAAGGATTGATCTAAACAAACATTTTGATGTGTAAGCTAATCAGGCAGTATGAAGCTAAGCATCCAATCATTACAATGAAACAAGTAACATTGGCAAAGCAACAAGTACTTCAAAGTAATGCAGTAAGTTACATAAAAAGTACATGTAGCCATGTACATATGCCACAATAATCTATTGCGGTATAGAAGAGAAGTCCCCACTTCGATGGAACATTGGGCTTCCAATTTTACCCCCATAATAGACAACAAATAACATTAAAAGAAAATTTCAGTATTATAATTTAGGCAAAGTGAAACTATTTTATAGATTGATGTAAGAGATTCTTGAGCACATGCACCTGTCCCACTATCTCTAGTCAATTTATATGTGACCGGGCATATTTTTATACTATCTTTTGTTGTAGTAGGTGACTTCACACAAAAAATCATACATATGGATATAGAACATTGAAGTAAAATAAAAAGGCACACATTCATAATCACTACTGTAATTTAAGCATTGGATGCAAACAAAAAAATAAGATAAGATGGAAACCTTTAGACTAAAGATAAGAGCAACATAAGATTTGGTCTGAGCGCATGTACATTGTCATCAGGTATTTTGATGCTATGGTAATATGTTTGGTGTGGTCTCACGTATATGAACAAATCCATAGTTGTTTAAGGATGAGATCTAATGATTCACTTGAAAAATTGGTCTCCCCACTTGCTCCTTTAGGGTTCCATATCTTGGAAGTACACTAGAGGAGGATGACCTGAAGTAAGAATGATAAACAGGGCTCTCATGGAGACGAGAGCAGCACTTGGGCGACAAAGTGCAGAAAAGGTGGGGTGGGGTGAGGGGAGCCACAATGAGAAACATGCGCTCGTTTAGGAGCAATTGATCAGAGGAACATGAAATTAAGTCATATTTTTATGCCCTAGTTTCCACTCAACATCTTTTAAGTACTACAAGGCCAAAGTGCAAAAGAAACACACATAAAAATTTATCACATGTATAAAAATCACGCTAAATTGAATCAGGGGACAGTTTGGCATTATCAAGCTCCCTATGCATCCCAATACAATTGTGAGATGAAACAAATCCATCAGAGACCAGATAGAACTCTATCTGGACAGAAAGACTGAATCCTGTTCAGAAGACCCCTTGAGCACCCGATAGATCTATCAACCTGTCAGAAGGTATTGGGACGCCATCATCTGAGAATTGTCTTGGCTTTTGTTTGTGTTGAAGAAAATATGTAGAGGCCCATTAGTGAAGGCTCATTTAACCTCTTAGCTAGGAAGTTTAGTCCCACATCTTGAATGGGACATTCTCTCCTCTTCCGCCTATATATTTGTACGCATACATGTATATTGACAAGTTTTTACATGGAATATATTGAAATTTTCTCCATCCAGTGATTCTTCTACATGGTATCAGAGCTATCGATCACCCTGGGTGGATAGAATTTTCCTGAACACCTCCTTTTCTCTGTGTTCCTTCTCCTTGGGCGGTTAACCTCCTTTCTAACCGCTGCCTTCTCTGGCTGGGCCTTCCTCCCTATTTTTGGTCTCTGCCTGCGTTTTATAGACTTCTTTGGCGGTCCCAACATTTTTCTCCTCTGTAGACTGCCCTTGTTTACCCACAACAAGCTCGCTGTCCTTTCTTGCTGTTGTTCGTGACCGTAGATCGCCGGCTCTGGCTATCTCCGTTGCTCGCTGATCGTTGTTTGTCAGCTTCCACTTGACGTCGGTTGGTCTTTCGTTGTCATTGCGGTCTACTCGCGTACTTCTGTTCGCTCCCACCGCTCTCTTCTCTCCTCAGAACGCTAGTTCTTTGCTCAGCCGCTACTTATATGGACCTGGTTTAGTCGATGTTTGCTCTGTCTTCTGCAAGCCCTGCCCCTGTTTACCCCCTGCACACTCTGACCGCTAGCCTGTTTCTCCTCTCAGGTCGTTGGCCTGCATCTCTTCTAGTCGTCGTCTGTTGCCCGCCGCGACCTAGTTTAGTCATTGATAGCTCTGTCTTCTGCGAGCTGCAATTTTTCTAGCAGCCTTTTCTCTGATCGCCGCGGGCTTTTTGCGGTTTGCCGCCCTTCTCATCTCGCCAGACTGTCGGCGTTGCTCCAAGTCTGCCAGGGTGGTTTGATCGCTGATAGTTCCCTGGTGTTAAATACAACTCGAAATAAATAAAATAATATATGAAAAAGACTCAGAACGACCGTCCAGACACATCTGTGAACTCGGATCATCCAAACGGGTAGCGGATCACCGCCTCTTGCGGGAAGACACGTGCATGGGTTGACGATCTCCATCAGAAAATTTATCAACCATGACGAAAATTGAATCTACTCTCCTTTTTGTATGTGGTAAACCGACACCAAAATCTATGGATATGTCTTCCCATGGTCTATCGGGGATGGGCAAAGCAATATACAACCCAGTGTTTTGAGCGTGACCTTTAAAGAGTTGACAAGTAGAACAAAACTTAACTAAGATGGTGATATCCCCCTTCATTTTGGGCCAATGAAACCGGGTGTCAGTGAGGTCTAAAAGTTTATTTAACACAACATGACCTCTTAATCATGGAGTGTAGCTCACTAAGAAAGGTGCTTTGAAGTGATCCTTTGTAAATACTGAGGCGGGTACTCCCAAATAAAAAACCTCTACTCAAAATATATTTTGTAGTGTGATCAGTTCCACTTGACTGACACGTGACCCAAATCTCACCGAAATATGAATATGAGGGGTAGAGTTCCTTCTGGGAGTCTAAGTCGAGGATATGAGGAGAGTGACGAAGACATGTGCCTTTGTGCTAAGTGCATCCGCTACCTTGTTTGAAACATCATGTTTTTGTTTCAGATGAAAAGTGAATTCCTGAAGAAACACGACCAACTTGGCATGCCTATGTACTTATTTTTGTGAGTTCAAATGTCCAAGTGCACCGTGATCAGTATTTAGTATGCACTCACATTAAATCAAACAGTGTTTTCAGTGGCAGAGAGCATGAACGGTGATCTAAAACTCAAGATAATATGTGGAATAGCAAGTTTTTGTCTCATTCAATTTCTCACTAAAAAAGACGATGGGATGACCCTCTCGACTAAAAACAACTCATATATCAAAATCAAGGCGTCGTAGACTCGTAGTCTACCTCAAATATCTGCTCAAAATTATGCTCAACCCTAAAATTGGAAAAGGTTCACCAATGGTCAAACTCATAATCAACCCAAAAATCCAGAGGTGAGGGTCAATCACATGATATCTTTACAACCAATATATATTGTCTGATTCAATATGGGGCTAAATCACGCTCTCACATGCCAACATCAAAGTACTTATGGACCTAGTAAGGCATGGCAAACTTCCATTTCACAATAGTCAATAGACGCCACGTGCAACCATATGGACAATTCACCTAGGTATCTTTGCATCGTCATCTCAATAAAGTCAATTAGAGCCATCACATAGTATACGTAGATACGGACATACAAACTACGTGTCAACTGAAAACAAGAGACTCTAATAATAATTTTCTAAGAGGATTCAAAGACTTTATTAGATGGAAAGGAAAAAATAACACTCATATATCGTCTCATTGAATGAATTAAATGAATTAAATGAAAATTATAATTTGGTACGAGCAAATATATTAGGGCTGAGTTCTGAATATCATGATAAACATTACTATCTTGAAGATCAGTTATATATGGATGATTTTAACCCTAACACAACTGATAATTTTTTAAAAGTGATGAATTAAAATACCTGAATATAAAGATTTTTCCAGGCAGATGCACGCAGTTTCCAAGACAGGGAAGCCAAGCCCCATCTCATGCCGTATCTAACAAGCAACCATAGGATAAGTTATAACAAAAGAGAGAGAAAATGAACTGCAGTGATTAATAATGGTTACAGCAAAAACTAACGAATTCCGGGAATAGGAAAAGGGGAATTTCGCTCACAGACGACGCCATAGGCCTTCATCGGAGGCCGCATAGCTCATGAACTTGCAAGCAATGGAACAAGAAATAAGATCCTGAAATTGAAATAACAATCACGAAGTAAACCCTAGAATCAAAAAAAATAAAACTCGATGCTTAATGTATACAGACATACCTCGGAGGAGAGGAATTTCAGTATGTTGTGGATGACCTCGGGCGGAATATGGCTGAAGTCTCCGCAATTGATCCATGCCGCTGACAGAAGAGGTTGAGGAGGAGGGATTCGATTCCGCAAAGCTTGAGACGAGCTCTCCTCCTCGAGTCGAGGCCTTTTGGATGGCCTCCTGTTCTCTTCCATATTTTCCTGAGAACAACACGATTGGAAGAATATTTGGCGAAAATGTAACATGAAAAAGAAAAGAAACCCTAATTCTAGGAAAGGCTTCGTTTGAGGGCGGGTAGAAGAAATAACCAGGTCTGGAGCAACGGAAAGCATGCTGGATTCGACGAAATCAACTAAGAGCTGATCTTCGTCGTCGGAATCGGCCATGATCGGAGCAAGATGGGAGCAAGATCGGCGATGGATGGCGAATGAGTGCGCGCGGAAGCCTTTAATGGGTGGTGTCCCGAGATCTCCTGATTCCCGGGAGGCGGGATGAAGAAGGAAGAATATTGGTGATTGTTAGGTGTAAACTTATTTTCGATAGTTGTAAACAAATTAAGGTCTTATTTGGTTTAGCTTTTTGGTTCCATTCCGTTTGCCCAAAATGAAACTCGCTACACCTATCCGTTTGTTTTTGCGCCTTCTTTTCCATCCGCACGCTAAATGTCGGACGTCAAAAATATCGCGGGCCGAAACCCAGCCGTCTGCCTCCATTTTTCCGCGTTTTTAGGTTTTCTCCCCCATTCGATCGCGTGGATCCACCGGCCGACGATACTTTTCTTCTCCGACACCATCGATTTCCGACGGCTAGGGCTTGGATTCTCCTTCGTCTTCGACGACCAGGGCTTGGCTTTCTCCGGAACACCTGCGCATACGTCAGGGCTTGGCCTCCGATCGCTTCTCCGACATCGGCACAGTGGTCTTCTTCCAGCACAGGTGGCTTCTCTTTCGGCCTCAGGTGAGCTTCTCTAGCGCCATTCTTATCCTTCTTGCAATTTCTATAAGTTGACTAGTGTATCTCACCACATCCCTCTTCTCCTCATCCCCCCCTCCCGGTTTTGTGCAGAACGCCACTATTCCTCAAGTTTCCTGTGGAGTAATTGCCTTCTCCTTCGTACAGAACTCCTCCTTGTTACAGATCTGGTATTGGTTGTGCCTCTCTTCTGCATCACTCCAACACCATCCGGTATACCCACCTCTCCCCTTCATTTTTTGTTGCTGAATTTTTTTTATGGATTCTTGTGTTTGTGTGCAAGCTATTTGTTGTGTGCGTGAGTATGTTTGTGGGAGTGTGTTTGTGGGAGTGTGTTTAACATGGTTGTGTGAGGTGGGATGTGTAGGTGTGTGTGTGTTGTTTGTTGAGTGTATTGTATTGTGTGTTATGTGTGAGTACAAAACACATCATTTGGTGCGCTACTTGCCTCAGAATGCGGGTTTTATTAAGGTCCTGCACCACTTCTGGTCACCTATAGACGTACAAAACACTGTTAAGTGACCGAACAATACTGTAAAAAGTAATTATAGGAACAATATTGTAAAAGTAATTATACTTGCCTCAGAATGCGGGTTTTATAAAGGCCCTGCACCACTCCTGGTCACCTATAGACGTACAAAACACCGTTAAGTGACCGAACAATATTGTAAAAAGTAATTATAGGAACAATATTGTAAAAGTAATTATACTTGCCTCAGAATGCGGGTTTTATTAAGGCCCTGCACCACTCCTGGTCACCTATAGACGTACAAAACATCGTTAAGTGACCGAACAATATTGTAAAAAGTAATTATAGGAACAATATTGTAAAAGTAATTATACTTGCCTCAGAATGCGGGTTTTATTAAGGCCCTGCACCACTCCTGGCCACCTCTTGACTGTATTGTGTATGTGAATGTGTGGAGTATGTCCTGTGTGATGTGTGCACTTGTGTGTGTGTTATGTAATGTGTGTGTACATGTTGTGTGTGTGTGTTATGTAATATTTGTGTGTGTGTGTTATGTAATGTGTGTGTTATGTAATGCATGTGTTAATATGTGAGTGTGTGTGTGTGCGAATTTATCTATTTGTGTGTTCTTGTGTGCGTGGACGTATTAATGTGTGTATGTGCTTATTTATGTGTGCACACTTGTGTGTGTTTGTGATTATTTATGTGTGTGTGTGTGTGTGTCTCTTTATGTGTGGTAATGTGCACTTGTGTGTGTTTCTTTATGTGTGATGTGTGCACTTGTGTGTGTGTGAGAGAGCTTATTTATGTGTGTACTTGTGTGTGTGTCTCTTTATGTGTGTGTGTGCTTATTTATGTGTGTGCACTTGTGTTGTATGTGTTTATAATTAAGCATGGATGCAATTCAGCTTAGCCCGATAAGAAAATGAGCTCAAGATACTCATCCAAGTTTGATGATTTATAATCTACTGTCTGTGCTTCAATATCTGCTGGGTTCACCTGCACAACAATCTTTTCTGCTGGGTTCACCTGTACATGTTGTTTGATTTAGGACTATGTTTTTTTTAATGTTTTGTTCCTATTTTTTAATACAGTTTATTCACTATGCGTAAACATAAGGAAGGTGGTGTTAGTGCCAATTGGGAGGCTAGCAATGTTTTGATTTTCTGTGACTTGTGCTTAAAAGAAATTGAGTTGGGTAATCGCCCGACCACACACTTCAACAGAGAAGGGTGGGTTAACTTGACAACGAATTTCTTAGCTCGCACGGGGAAGTCCTATGATCGAACCCAAATGAAAAACAAGTGGGATCAGCTGAAAAAGGACTGGAAGTTATGGCGTGACCTCAAGGGTCGTGAGACAGGTTTGGGATGGGATCCTATACGCAAAACAATTGCTGCTTCTGAGGATTGGTGGAAAGAGCGTCTCAAGGTAATTAAAATAGTTCTTTTTATTCTGTACTTAGAATAGTTCTTTTTTTCATTACTCTAACTCTGTAATATTTTCATTTCAGGTTCATCCAACTGCACAGAAGTTTCAATTCGTTGGGATATCTCCCGAGTTAGAAGAAAAGCTCGATATGATGTTCAGCCAGGTCGTAGCTACTGGAGCTCTTGCTTGGGCTCCTAATTCTAGAAATTTTTTGCCTGAATCGATTGATGAGCACGACCTCTCTGCTGGGGATGATTCCCAAGATGTGGACCAGTTACCGTCTCCTACAAAAGCAGGAAAGAAGATACCAGCTAAGGGAAAACGCAAGCAGACATACAAGAGAAGCAGGAGTTCGACGATGGATCAGATAGCTGAAACATCTCGCATTATTGGGCGTTGCATGATGGAGCCTCCCCGCATCCAGATATCTTCGTCCACGCACACCATCTCTGAAGCCATTACCGAGCTCGAAAGTATGGAGGAGGTCATGGAAGAAACCAACTATGCTTTATACGACTTTTGCACCGTTTTATTGAAGGATAAGGGAAATCGGGAAACCTTTATGAGTATTCGAAAGGATCGGCGGCTCAAATGGCTGGAAACTCGATTCGCCGAGAAATGATCGATCTGCTAAACTGAATAGTTCTATGCATTATCTTCTTTGTTATTGTTTGAACTCATTTGTGTTTTATGTTTATTGCATGATCGGAACTGCTATATTTTGCTACTTATAATGTTTAGTGTTTGAATCATGATCGGAAATGCAATATTTTGCTACTTCTATGCATTACTGTTTAACTCAT
Source organism: Platanthera zijinensis (assembly GCA_039513925.1). Classification (NCBI taxonomy): domain Eukaryota; kingdom Viridiplantae; phylum Streptophyta; class Magnoliopsida; order Asparagales; family Orchidaceae; genus Platanthera; species Platanthera zijinensis. Next base: position 107,929,055 of record CM077097.1, read on the forward strand.
GTTCATTAATTTTATGCAGTACTTCACTTGTTTTATTAGTAATTAACGTTATTCTCCTTGACATCAGATTAACGATGTCATCCCCGACTATCACAGACAGTGAAAATGAGGAGATTGAACAACAAGTTGCGGAATCCTTTTATCGTACAGGAGGTCTCAGTGCGCATTTGATTTCAACAGCTAATTATTATTCAGTAGAAGGACCCAGCAGATCAGTCTCTAGGCCTTGCATGACATCAAGTCAAACGGGGGCAAGATGGGTTGGTGAAATGCTAGATGGCCACCCCCAAAGATTTTTTAGTTCTTGTAGAATGTCAAAACAAATCTTTGGAGATTTGCTCACCATCCTAATAGCACAGTATGGGTTGCAAGGATCCAGAAGAACTCTACCACGCGAGGTGCTTGCAATTACATTACATATTTTAGGGCATAACGTATCAATGCAACTTGCAAGCGAAAGATTCCAACATTCTACAGAGACGATTAGTAGATTTTTCGCAAAGGGTATCACAGCTATTAAGAGAATGTCTTCCGATGTCGTTGCACCAGTAGATCATTTATTCCGTGATATTCTACCACAAATTCTGAATGGCACGCGATACATGCCCTACTTTAAAGATTGCGTCGGAGCAATTGATGGAACACATGTAGATGCTCGAGTACCAGCAAATCAACAAGTCTCCTACATTGGTCGACATGGAACGACAACACAAAACGTTATGACAGTATGTGATTTCAATATGTGTTTCACATTTGTGATGGCGGGTTGGGAGGGTTCTACTCACAACAGCCGTATATTTCAGCGTGCCATTATGGACTCGAGTTATAATTTCCCCTATCCACCCCCAGGTAAGACTTTTTAATATTCAGTATTCTACAGCTACTCAAATACTGTTGTTTCATTATTATTCTCATATTAGCAATATGTGCACTGGTAGGTAAATATTACGTGGTTGATGCCGGATATCCACCCCAACGTGGATTTTTAAAACCATATTCAGACACGCGGTATCATTTGCCAGATTTCAGAAGGGGCAGCAGGGTGATACAGGGCCGCCGAGAAATATTCAACCGGGCGCACTCGTCGTTACGTAGCGTTATAGAGCGGTCCTTCGGCGTATGGAAGAAGAAATGGAAGATTCTTAGGGATATGCCTCCATACAGTTTGACTAAGCAACGAGATATAGTGATTGCAACGATGACTCTGCATAATTACATTCGCAGGCATCCTTCCCGCAATGACGCTCACTTTTGAGCTTGTGATGAAGACGAGAGTTTTGTTTACCCTGCGGGTCTTCAAAGAACAACACGACAAAATACTGCGAGCGATGGTGGAGAACATATCCGAGGGATTCGAGTGGGTGTTGACGAGATGACGGCGCTGCGAGACTCCATTGCTGAACAACTGCACAGATTGTGATTGTATTTGGAATCAGCTGTATTTCGAGTCATTAGCTGTATTTCGAGTCATCAAATGGTTGACATTTTGATCTTTGAATGTACTCTAAATTTTCATAAACCATAAATTAATAAATTTCTCAGGTACATGTATTTTATATTGATATCACAACCATAAATTAATAAATTTATCAAAACGCTATTTTACCAAATGGATCTCAGTTTTGAAAAGCTCTGCAAACACAAACTATCCAAACAAATCTCCGTTTCCAACATCACCTTTCCAACAGCTCCTTTTACAAATCTCCCTTTACAACAGCTCATTTTACAACCGCAACCGCTCTACCAAATGAAGCCTAAATTTTACTGGCAAATTTATAAAATCAATATAAAATATTTAAAAAAATTTTAGCAAAATATGAACAAATAGTTTGACATCAATATTATAAAATTTAACGTATTATAAAAGTTTCAAATTCATCGTAGAAATTCTCTTTTAGTGAAGAGTACAACTTTTCAACGTTCTTTTTTTTTGCTGGAGAAATGCGAAAAGAAAAGATGAAGATGAGAAATTCGAAAATAAAGGTTTAAACCTGCGGCTTGCTTTAGACCAAAGGAGCTGAAGATGAGCGAGAATGTACGACACAAATAAATATGGAGCTCCCGTAGTGGTCAGAAGCGAGGATGTGCGATCGGTGTCATGTATGGCTTACGGTCAGCGTTGGTGGCGGTTTTGGCGGCAGCGGTGGCGTCGGCGTTGGCGACGGCGAAGAGAGAGGCGTCGGTGGTAGTGGCGGTGTCGTCGTGTATGGCTCGCTCCTGTCGACGTGATAGGAAAATGGTTTGCCCCTATCAGTTTTACTATATCATTTAACATAATTGTTTTAAGAGTTTTATTTTAAAAGTTGGTTTGCAATTATCCAAAAATAGGTTTGCTCATAACAATTACCATTAAATATCTCAGCTGTTATTTATGGGTACTAATATTAGCGTCGCGGATTTGACTATTAGCATTTTTGGCTATCCGCAAGCATTGATTTTTAAAATTGGCTATCCATAATCATGAAAGTTATCCGCACTCAAAAATTGGAAAAAGGAAGAGCAGAGCACCACCACCTAGAGAAGGAATGGACGCTTGAAAATCGGGAATAGAGGAGCATCGCCGCCAAGAGGAAGAGATCGACAGATATCGATAAAATAGCCATCAGATAATTGAGGAGAATGTGTCGAGATAAAGAACGCCGCTCGGGAAATGAAGGATGCGCACTTGCCGAATTTGGAACCCTTCAGGCCGGACGGAAAGAGAGGAGGACGGGTCGCCGGTGAATCACGATTTGGAGGGGAGGCGGAAGCACGAGAGGGACGAGTGTGAATATGGAATAATTTTTGTGCAGTGCTTGCTAAGAAGAATTCTAAAAGTCCAAAAAAAACTCAAATTTTGATTGTGGATAGCTAAAAGTGTGGTGCTCATAAACGTTTATTCAAAAATCAATTTTTTCATATTTATAAATTACTATCCGTAAATCAAGTTTAAAAGTCAACCATCAATGTCTTCTTCTCACGAGTAGTGTCTGATAATAAAGGAACATTTTTGTCAACATTTTGAACTAATATCAGAGACAAAAATGGTGAAATTCACATCAGAATGGTGAAATTCACATCAAAATGGTGAAATTCACGTCCAAATGGTGAAATTCGTGTCAAATTACTGAAATGAAGTCGTCGGCATACATTCAAAATGTTGTCAAAGAAGTTCATTCGTAGTCGAGTTTTTTCAGAAGAAAAAGACATCAATTGTTAAATTTTAAAGTTAATCTGCAGATAGTAATTTATAAATATGAAAATTTAGATTTGTGAATAGACGTTTATGGTTCGCAAATAACAACTGCCTATATATATCTTTTAAGAAGCCTTATATTGAATAAGAATGATCTTAGGAGTTATTGGCTCCATGTTTACTTTTCAATTTATCTTTTCTTCCTGTATATATCGAGTACTGGTCATTGTAATCCCCAATTGAAAATAAAGAAAAAATTACATTGATTTTTTTTTCATGGTATCAGAGGATAGATCCACATTCGGTGTTTCTTCCATCCTCACTTTTCCTTATGGCCATCGACACCCCTACCCCGGCTGCTGGTGCACAGCGGAAGATGGTTGAGTCATCCTCACCATTCTAATTATCTCATTCTGAGAATCCTGACGCCATGATCACGCTGATCGACGACAACTACGACCTTTGGGCGAAATTGATGCTCAGCACGTTAAGAGCAAAGAACAAGGAGGGGTTTGCTGACGGTTTGATAGTTTGTCCAGAGGCCGGCTCTTCGAAAACCGTCAACTGGAAGGCTTGCAATTCTATGTTGATCTCCTAGACCGTCAACTCCATCGACAAGTCCATTCAACCCAATGTTGCTTATGAAGATTCTGCAAAGGCCCTTTGGGTTGACCTCCAGAAATGGTTCTCGGTTGGCAACGCTTCCCGAGTGCACCAACTCAAAGGTGAAATCGCTTGTGTTTGTCAACGCGGCTCGATGGTAGTACTTTGCTACACAGTTTTTTCGGACTGATTTTTTTCGTGGCCCAAATCGGGGGTCTAAACGACTTCAAATCAAAAAATATTCAACATGAAAGTTATTCGTCTCAGGGATATCTATAACTTTCATGTTAACCACTTTTTGTAATTCCGCTCCGTTATTGCGCAAATGAGGAACTCCACCCCCTGGAGTTCCCGGTGGAACTCCAGGGGATCCGGATCCCTGTTTGGCACTGAAGGCTTGGACACCAATCAAGTCAACACCTTCCTTCATTTCAAATGTTCTTGTTTTTGATTGTAAGAATAATGAGATTTGTGACTGCTTGCTTTCGTGTAAAGCAAACTAGATCTCATTTTCCCCCCAAGTCATAATAATGATATGAATTGTTTTGATCTTATACACTATGATTTGTGGGGACCATACAACATTGCGTCCACTTGTGGCACACTATTTCCTTACCATTGTGGATGACAAAAGTCGTGTTATCTGGGTTTACCTACTACGGGAGAAACACGAAGCTCGCCAACATCTCAAGGATTTCTGTCTAATGGTGGCAATACAATTCGATAAAAAGATCAAACAACTTCGCAGTGATAATGACTTAGAATTCGTTCTACGGGATTTTTATAAAGCGTACAGAATTATTCATGAAACTAGTTGGATTGGCACTCCACAACAAACGGGAGAGTCAAACGAAGACATGGAAATATCTTAGAGATCGCTCGAGTCTTGAGATTTCAAGCACATTTACCCATCCATTTTTGGGGAGAATGTGTCATGACTGTAGTATATTTGATTAATCAAACATCTACAATTAGCCTACAAAAAAAATCACCTCATGAAATCTTATTCAATCAAGTTTCCTCTTATGATTATATCAGAGTTTTTGAATGTCTGTGTTATGCTCACTATAATCCCCAAGAAAAAGATAAATTTGGACCCCGGAGCAGGCGTTGTGTTTTTGTTGGTTACCCATGCCACAAGAAAGGGTGGAAACTATATGATCTTGAGAGAGATGTTTTTCTTTTTTCATAAAGATGTGTTCCCATTTACGACAAAACTCGGTCTCAAAAATGATACTATGACTGGCAGCAAACAACTTGGAGGAGATGACGACACAAATAGTGACAATTGTGGGGTTGTGGCCGAACAAGATAATGGCAATTCCAACAATCAGGAATTGACGAAATTGCAAACCGAGAATCTGCCAATGATGGAGACCGACCTCGCCGCCATACTAAAAGGCCGACCAAATTAAACGATTATATAGTCTACTCAGCCGTCATAAAATGCAAAACTGGGCGCTCGGCTCAAGAGGCAAGCCTGGAACAAAGGCGATGTTGTTGAAACAGGCATACACCACCGCCCCCGTTCCATAATCCATGAACTCTCCTCAGGTACGTCATATCCCTTAGAACATTACGCGATGTTTGCTAATTTTTTTCAGGGCACACAACATTCCTAATGGTGATTGACTCTAACGTCAAACCCAAAACTTTTTCGGAGGCCATGAAAATTCAAGAATGGCGAACCGCAATGACTGAAGAGATCATGGCCCTCGAGGCCAATCAGACATGGACATTGGAAGCACTACTGCGCGGGAAGACGCTCATTGATTGACGATGGGTTTACAAAAATAAACACAAGTCAGACGGTAAAATCAAGTGATACGCGGCGCGTTTGGTAGCCAAATGCTACACCTAATTTGAGGGTCTAGACTTTCACGAGACCTTTGCGCCGGTTGCGAAACTTGTAACGGTCCGCGTATTCTTATCCATTGCAGTGGCCCGAGGATGGGAACTTCATCAAATGGACATAAATAATGCATTCATTCATGGTGATTTAGACGAAGAGATCTACATGCGGCGACCCTCGTGTTTCCACTCAAGCAATCCTCATTTGATCTGTCGGTTACGCAAATCTCTCTACGGATTACGTCAAGCCTCTCACAATTGGCTCACCAAGTTGAGCGCAGCCCTCCAGCAGTATGGTTTCATCCAATCTCGTGCAGATTACTCTTTGTTTGTCTCCGGCCAAAAAGATGTGTATTTGAGCCTCCTAGATTACGTGGACGACAACATCCTCGCGGGCAAAAATCCAGCGGCTTGTTCAACTTTCAAAAGCTATTTGCACAGATATTTTCAAATCAAAGATCTGGGGCCATTAAAATATTTTTTGGGCATTGAGGTAGCTCGATCACCGAAAGGATTGTTCCCGTGTCAGTGTAAATACGCTTTGGATATCTTAATCGAAAGTTCGAAACCGGTTTGCTTCGTTGCTGGCCCGCTTAAACTCCCATGGAACAAGGACACCTTTTGGGCTTGGTCGGTGAGAAGCATTGTGCTGATGGTGACGCATATCGAAGTCTCGTTGGACAACTTATCTATCTCACCATCATCAGACCAAAGATTTCTTATGTCGTCCATGTTTTGTCCCAATTCGCCCAAGCACCATGACAAGAACATTTTGACGCTGCATTACGTGTTGTACGATACATCAAGGACATCCTGGTCAAGGGATCTTGGTTCGGTCCGATTGTGACTTATGCCTTCGCGCCTTCAGTGAATCCGATTGGGCGAGCTGCCCCCTCACTATTCGTTCTGTACGGGCTATTTTATCATGCTTGGTTCATCTCTCATTTCCTAGAAAACTAAGAAATAGACTACCATTTTGCAGTCCTCCACTGAAGCTGAATATTAGGTTATGACCGCCACTACAAGTGAACTCATTTGGTTGAAATCTTTATTGGCTTTATTAGGAGTCGTCCAGAATGGACCCACTATGCTTTACCGCGACAGTCAGTCAGCCATACATATTGCTGCAAAACCTGTTTTTCATCAACGCGCCAAACACATCAAAATAAATTGTCATTTTGTTCATGAGCAGGTTCAAACGGGCGCGATCATTACAAAGCACATCAAGACAAATTTTCAACCAACAGACATTTTTACAATGTCACTCGGACAAGCCCAATTCCGGTTCTTACTTTCCAAGTTGGGCTCTACCGATGTGCATGCGCCAACTTGGGGGGGGGGGGGGGGGATCTTAAAATTGACAACTTATCAATATAGTATCTCCTCATTCATGGAATATCTTGTCATCTAAATTCTGCATATATTTCTCATTATCTCCTAGCATGATTTTAAGAAGCCTCCTATAAAAAAGGAATGATCTTAGGAGCTATTGGCTCCATATTTCTTTTTCAATTTACCTTTTCTTCCTATATGTATTGAGGACCAGTCATTGTAATCACCAATTGAAAATAAATAAAAAATTACATTGATTTTTTTTCACTCCCATTCTCCCATTTATGGTGTGGTCTGTTTAATGTAGTAGACCTTGGATTGGCACAGAAGGCGGCCATGTTTGGAGAAGGTCTGATTGGGCAGGGAATGCCATGAATACAAATTGGGCTCACCTCCTTGAACCCTACATTTTTATGAGCATTGGCTATAGGTCCTCAAGTAGCAATGACACAGTAGCATGGGGTTTTGCCCAGTGGCAGACGCAGAGATTTTTCTCTGGGTGAACGGTGTATGAAATGTATTAAAAAAATAAAAATTACTACTTTGAATTATATCTAAAAAAATGATAAATAAATGTGACATACAAAAAAAATAAATGATAAAAAATGTGTAGTAAATATAATGAAAAACAAATATGTTCGAAAATAAAAGATAAATAAATATGTAGGTAATAAAAAATTATGATATGCATAGAACTTGAACTCATGACCTTGTAGATAAATATCATACACTCTACCAACTTAGCTAAGATGTTTTCTTGAATTTACTCATAATATATATATATATATATATATATATATTTTTTATATCCGCCAAATAAATAAATTGCGCATTCTACTATTGATAAATGATATTTTTACAAACCAGTGTGGACGGCCGCCCACACTGAGCCATATGTGGGTCCGCCCCTGGTTGTACCAAACTATGCCACTTTTATTGATTTCAGGATCACCAGGTTTTCAAGTTGGCTGACTTTGAAACTGGATGGACGACTTTTGAGTTAGTCAAAAAAACCTAAATGAGTTCCTTCATTCTCGCTCATCCCAGCTTCATGCTTGGGGGGTGTAGGAAAGAGCTATAAATAAGATTAACACAATAGTCAAAATGTATAATACATAAATGATATGAGGAATAAGTAAGCAGACATATAAGCATGAGTAATAAGATATGCAATGATGATGTTATGATGCTCGATATGCAATTCAATATGTTTTACCCCAATGTCGATATACCAATTCTCTGATATCCGCATCGTCCTCATTGTTGCGGCGAACGGTGATAGTGGGCAGGTCAATCTCAAGTTCAAGGGCGTGGTCACAACACGTGTCTATGTTGTAACAGTACCTTAGCACTATTGACGAGAACACACACATACTTGTCTGCATCGCCATCTTGCCAGAATCTTATCACACAAGAAGAGGGGTTCTGACATAGATGATAGGTAGCTAGCCTATAGTCTCCTCTGCTTCGAATCGACAAGAGCTCGTCGCTCTACTCGCCTGTCAGTGTGGCCTAGCCTAGGGGCAAACGGAACCTCCACAATCCACATCTATGCACCCATCCTATGAATGCATGCATGCATATGATTAAGTAAACTAAGAGAATATGTGCATCATTTATTCCATTATTCATAACCACGATCGTCGTTCTTGTTTCATCCTTATGCATTCATTTAAGTCGCATCTTGTTCCATTTAGTGACTTAAAAGTGAGCAAGTCTCAGAATGAGAGTATGTTTACAAATTTTTTATAAGTTCGCCCTCGAAGTGAATCTCTCAATTTTATCACCACGGGCCACGGTCATCATTTCATCTCATGAACTTCTCGGTTCTTTTTTTGCCAAATCGAGGTCTCATTAGGAGTGACCGAGTGACCTCTAATATGAAAGCATTGAATATCAAAGTTGTAGTAGATACATATGCCCTCAACATTGATATTCAAAGTATCTTCAATTGAGGTATGCATGTGTTGAAAAAATCAACCCAAAATTATGAAATTATTAAACTGATGTAGGACGGCGGGCCCCGCCTCAGAGGTGGCGCACCACATGGGCGGGCTGTCAAGAGGTCGCAACATGGCCTAGCCCAGCCGCCTACAATCATCAGGTCTGGAGTCCATAAACCCCACCCTTGCTCCGGGCCCAGTATAAGCCAGCGGCGGGATGTTGAGGCCGGGTGACATCAAACCCAGGACTTCCTTGATAAGAGACCTTAAACATGATCCTCATCACCATGAAAATGCTTAGTTGATGATGCTGAAAACAATGGATTATAAGTAGTGTGCTTAATTTGTGTGATCCCATTAGTTGATGGAACAATTAGGTAAACACATTAGTTAACTTTGCAAGACTGTTGTTGCTTGATTTGAATTGCTTGAGAAGGTAAACAATAGGTTCATGAGAGTAGTTGAAATTGTTTATAATAGGAGTAGAACTCATGAAATTGCTTGAAATATAGTATAAACCATTGCACACAATTGCATCATTTGAGAATCTATTTGCAAAAATTTAACAGCAGGCTTGCAAATGTCCATGGGATGGTCATTTTATAAAGAAAAAAAAAATTCACACAACTTAGTTTTGTGCCCAAATCGTTTTCAACAAAATTTTATTTTTCAAAATTAATACTTTTTCTATTAGCAACGTTCCATCAGCAATAACCCAACCAACCAGAGCCTAAGAATGACTGTGAAGTATTGAGCATTTGAGAGGGAGATCAAGTAACAGTAAGATTTGCGAATTACAGGGGCAATTTTATAGTTTTATAGTGATGTAGGCCAAACTGCAGGGCCAAAGAGAGTTGATCGGGGAAGTTGGTCCGATATTTGACCTTGCTGATGACAGTCGACCGGGCGGGCTACTCGACAAATCCCCACCCTATCGATGATCGTAGACTGGGCCGCTCGGCGGTCATGTGGCGATTATATAGTTTTTTTTTGTAAAAAAAAAACGTCACTGTCCATAATATTGTGTTTGTTTTCTCTATCAGTGAAAAATACTACTCATTCAAAAAGAATTATTTTATCTTTTTAGAAAGTAACTCGTCCCTAAAACTAACACAATATTATAGACGATGACGTTTTTCAGAAAAAAGAAAGGAGAAAAAAGCCCTCCCAAACAGGTAAATTGATTAACTTAACAGAAGCACACTTGCACCGTTGCACGGGGTTCCTCGTGGCTTTTCTTTCACCGGTGAGTGAGTTCGGACAAAACCACCACCGTCGTAAAATGTATGTTTGACATGACAACGGTTATGACTGCCACAAGAAAATAAAACTAATTTTGAACATAAAAGAGGATAAACTTCTTTAGGTGAGGTCAAACGTTCACAAAGGAGATCATAGACACCGTATTCACAACCGTAATGCCATGCCAAACAGAGCCTAAATCAATTGGGCTACAATATCTGAAAGATTACACAGAAAGAAAAAAGAAAAAAAAACCTAAGGGAATCTTTAAAGAGATCAGATTTTCTGTGCTTGTTTCCACTTGATCTTCATGTGTTACTTGTCTGTGCGACAGAAATCAGAAGAGAGAAATCTCCGTAAAAATAACCGAATCACACTATGGCTCTGTTTGGAGGGACTTATTTCACCGGTCAAGCGGTCACGGCCGCATGTACTGAACCTTAATTAAGTCATGGTTCATGCGGTCGTGACCGCTTGACCGGTGAAAATAAGTCCCCCCAAACGAAGCCTATATCTTCATATAAAAGTACACCTTTAAAATAACACGATTACCAATTATCTTTACCTATAATTACTAGGGGTGTACAAAAATAATCGAAGAACCGACAATTCAGTTCGGTTTTTGGTTCCATAGGTCGGATACCTAAAATTGACCCGAGAACGAGAAATCAATGCTAACAAAAATATTTTGAAATAACGATTATAATCGCATTGCTTAATGTGTGAAAATGATTAAAAATATAGACGTATGACTAAAAAAATTATTTTTGAACTCGGGTAATTGTATGATTTTAATGTTATAGAGAGTCAAGATTGAATTATTTTGAGGCATTGATAGAGAGTCAAGATTGAATTATTTTGAGGCATTGATAGTTATATGGAATAACGCTCGACCACCGCTCGAGAATTATATTTAGCTCTTCAAACTGGGTAAAAAAATACAAAAAAACGAAAGACATTCCTACGCTAGTTGCATCCCCAATGACTAAAATAACTTTGTTTAGATCCTCAAGCTAGGTTTGGGTTGTCGAGCAGTTGCGGTCATGAATGCGGTGGTGAAAAACACACATTATGCAAGCGCAAACATTATCATGGGGAGCAACCCGTCCGACCCGTTCGGGAATACTCATGACGACCTCGAGCGTAGCGACAATCGGGACCGCTCATTTCGAGTGGCTTCCCGGTCAAAGTATTTTTTGTCACTTGACGTATTTTATTTTTCGTATTTTTATATATTTTTTGAGCCGGTGCATCGGCTAATCATAGTCGTTCATTGGTCCCTAAAAAATTATAAATAGAGGGTGAGGGCTCTCATTTGGGGGATCGAAGATTAAAGTCTAGAAAGCCCAATCCTTGATCATTTCGGTGCCGAAGCCGACTCCTGGTGCGAAGCCCGGGCTTGTTTCCCCATTCCCCACCTTGGCCGGCCAATCCTTAGTCCCCCATCCTTGAAGCAGCTGGCCCAAGGTGTCTCCTATTTCTACAGTCAGCCCATAAGGCCTCCCCTCCTCCTATGCCCCTGGAAACGCCAGCCACCCTTCTATCAAGTGAAACAACCGGCCCTCCAAAGGTTCTCCTCCCACAAGTGCAGCAGCCGGTTACATCCCTCCTTTCAAAAATAGCCAGAAAACCTCCTCTCCTAAAGCGAACTTTATTCCATCCGGGTTCCGGGGCGAGTAGATTTGCTCGCATGCGACTACTAAGAATTTGCTCACGCGCCTTTGCCTTCCTTGTTTTTCCTCTCTCTAAATCGCGCCCGTTGATATCTCCAATCGGCAACACCTCCTCTCACCCCGATGGAGATTTAGGGACGGAGCCCGGTCGTAATAATCTCTCCTCCTAAAGCCTCTTCCCAGGCTTCTACAAACCTCCATTCAACCACATGCCTCCTCACACCAACACAGGAAGCTGTCAGCCCCAACCTACCCCACCCCATCACTAAAACAACACCATAACCCATAAATCATCTCCGGCGATCACCGGAGTTCATCTCCGACCACCTCCGGTGGAAGAGGTGGTCTTCCAATATCTCCCATACCCATTTTTCATATTTTAGAGTTTTAGGCAATCACCAAAAAAACATCTCCGGTAACCACCACTCGTAACCACCTCCTAAGTCCTAACCACACACCCCCACTACTTCTAGATTTTAGGCATTAACTCATAAAATCAACTCATTCATAGCAGCCGGCCATTCCCCTGTCTTCCCCGTCTCCTCTGCACCCCAACCTCTGGGTTGCTGTTCAGACTATCAGAACATCATTTTATTTCTCCAAAAAAACATTTTAGGCCAACGATCAACTTGGTGCAGTCAGGTTTTAGCAGCAGCAAACGTCCGGACCCCAAAAAGTTAAAGTTTGGGGAAGAAATGATGCCAAGAAAGTTCCGAAAACGTTAAACGATGCCCAAGAGTTTACGACTTCAACCTAAGTTTGAGTGCACATTTATGCTAACTACCACAAATAATGGCATCATCAAATATAAATATAAGAACTCTTACAGCTACTCGCACATCAACAAAAAATGAAGGAACATTAAGAATCCCATAAAAAAAACTCGTCAATGCAGGGCTATCCAGAGATCATCATCAGCCCATAAACCACAGATTTAATCAAAAAGGCTGAACAAAATGGCAGTAAATTGTGAGCAATCCAAATCTAGAGAGCCAGTGTCACCTACTTCCAGAAAAGTGAATCTACTCTACTACCAGTAACGACCAAAAGGTTAATTCTTCGGCCGATCAGTTTGGTTTCACAAAGTGAGGATTGAGCAGCTTTGTGACTTCCATCATTCCGACTTTCTCCTTCCCGTCAAATATCGTCTTCAGCTTCTCGTCGCATATTATCTCCCTCTTATTTGATGGATTCTGCGCTCGCAAATGCAGCCGAATTTGATGTTAAAAGATAGGCTTGGTGTATTGTTGCATCAACTTGTTCGAAATCAGTTACAGTTACAGAACTTAAAAATATTATGGCATACCAAACAGATCAGAAAATAAACGATGGCTCTTGTCATTGTGTTGTACTGTTCGATAAATGGAATAATATCAACTCATTGTTGTATTGAAGGCGCATAAGTTGATCGCGAACTTAAAAACACGGATAATAAAAGCAGTTGTGGTGCTTTTCATGCATAGTCATTCTCATGGATAATCAAGTAAAGAAAAAAGACACAAATAGTACTGATTACTGCTAGGGATAATAGAGCAAAGAAAGAAGAATGTAATAGTAGAAACTTTACTATAAGTCTGTTGGACTAACTGGAAATTTTGTTTGGATAAGATGCGGTTGCTCTAAGGCATTGTTTGTTTCGGCAGTGGCGTTTTGGAGTGTTGGGAATGAGAGCGGTGAGAATGGAGGGAGGTGACAGCTTTGACATTGAAGGTCAAAAATGGCATTTTGGAGCATTGGGAATGAAGAGAGGAGTTTTACCAAACATGTTTTTTTAGCGTTAGCATTTTACTCCCACCGCCAATGGAGAAAAAAGCTGAAACAAACAGAACCTTAATTATATTAATTGGTTAATTTACCGGTTTGCATGGCCTCACAGACCTAGCATTTAACCCACACTCCATAATACTTGGCGCGGTCTTGGCTCCGTTGAGTAGTCATTGCAACTAGCTAAGTTTCACACTCACTTATAGCAGTAAACTGTGGTGGGCTGGGCCCAGTACTCTTTTATGTTGTGGGCCGAGCCCGAGACTTTGGGACTATTCCCGCTCCCGGGTTTAGTCCCGCCACACAACAAGGTCGCGGCCCATACACCCCAACCCCTTTTCGCACATGTTCTCGGTGCATCGGGTTGTTGAGGCTAGGGCTTGATACCCAGACCTCCTTGATGTAAGCTCTTAACGATAGCTCGCATCACCAAGTGAGTTGTTGCTCAATTGGTGATGTGAGCTAGCGTTAAGAGCATACATCAAAGAGGTCTGAGTATAGAGCCCCAGCCTCAACAACCCGCCACACCGAAAACACTTGTGGAAAGGAGTTGCAGTGTATGGGATGCGGCCCTGTTCTGTGGTGGGACTAAACCCGGAAGCGGGAGAGGAATTAGGCCCAGAGTGCCAGAGTCCCGGGCCCGGCCCACAACATAAACACACAAAGGTAGATATGGTTGAGAGTGGGAACATCGAAGAACTTGCTGAAACGCTTAACTCTTTTATCCCAGGACTTTGATCTTGAACTTGAAAACTGTTGCTAAGTCAGTTACACACTTAGAGTAGGAAACACAAAGCTATATATGATGGAACTTCCTAAAAGAAACTCTTTCATTCCAAGATTTAGACCTTGCAAAGTGATATCACACTTAGGCTCCACCCCTGTTTTCTGTTCGCATGGATGAAGGGTTGATAAAAGCTGAAGCTTGTGTTTTTTCTTATATACGCGACCGCAATCTTGGTCCACCTTACGCGTTCTTTTATTTCCGTGATTCCCCTTTTCCGACCTAAGCCCCCTCCCCCCAATTCTTCTCGTGATCATCTCTCGCCGAACCCTTTCCTGACTACCGGAGGCTTGCCGACCACAGAAGGCTTCACCTAAAACCTTTGGATCGCCGACCCTTCCTTGCTTGCGGATCCTCCTCTCGCTCGCTAACGCCAACAGACCTGACTGTTTCTCTACTCGCCGACTTTGGGCAATTCCTTTCTTGGGCAATATTCTTCTCCTTCCCACTTCTATTTTGTGATTTTTTTTGTGCTTGAGGTATATAGCATGTTCTTGTAAGGATACTTTGGTGCCTGAGGTTCTTGTACGGTTTTTATTTTGAGTAATATGGCTTGTTCTTGTACGGTTTTTATTTTGGGTAATATGGCTTGTTCTTGTACGGTTTTTATTTTGGGTAATATGGCTTTTTCTTGTACGGACTTTTTGTGCCTTTGGTTTTTCTGTGTTTTTCTTAAGGTTATATAGCTTGTTCTTGAATTGACTTTTTATGCATTAGGTATCTACACTACGGAGCCTTGACGCACTGGTTGAGATGTTGTTGTGCGACCTAGAGGTCACGGGTTCGAATCCTGGAAGCAGCCTCTTCCAAAAAGGTAGGGTAAGGTTTGCCTACAGTTCATCCTTGTGGTGGGATCCTTCCCCGGACCCTCGCTGTGCGGGGATTCTTTGTGCATTGGGCTGCCCTTTTTTTAGGTATCTACCCTACCATTAAAATTACATAATATAAATAAATTTGGAATTGTGGTAATGGTTGGACTGAATGTTGTGCGAGAATGTTAGGGTATGGAATGAATGTCCGTGTATGAGTTTGTTAATAATTAGTGTATGAGTTTGTTAATAATTAATGTAAAAAATCCTGATCCTATGTGATGTGGAGCAGAGACGAGTACTTGTAGTAGAGAACGAGTTTTGGCCCCGTTCACCCCCCCCCCCCCCCGTTCAGGGCCGATTGACGACTATCCATATATTGTGTGCCCAAATTGATGATCGGACTCCGCGGATGCGTCCGGATTCGCGTTGCGAATCGATTTCAGATATAAGTTTATTAAGTTTGCATTTATTTTATGTATTTGGGTAATCCCACCTCCGGTCAATCATAGTCATCGATGGTGGGATGTCCTAGCCTCCTTTTATTATAAATAGATCATGTAGGGGCTGATTCTGGCTATTGCAGATTTTGGAAAAAGAATTCCCGGAAACCCGCAATCCGCCACGGTGTCGACTCCGTGAAACCCTAGATGACGACTCCTAGGTGTGTATCTCCCTCCCCAAGATAAGGAACAAACTGGTGGAATATGAACTCTGTGATGCTCTCATCGCTCATCTCTCGAAGGGTTGAACCCGGTGCGATCGGCGGTGCCGGTGGTGAAACCAAAGAAGATGAATCCCCAGGTGGGTTGCTGGTAGCACGGGGTGGACTGTGGTGGCCATCAGATGTAGGTGGGGTAAGAGAGTGGTAAGGCAACGAAAGTGGGGGTGGGGGTGGCTAGGCATCTCAACTGCTCGGGTCCACATACTCATGAGGCTCATAGTACGGCGTCAGATCCTCGACATTAAACACCGAGTGAATTCCCATATTAGCAGGAATATCGAGCCGGCAGGCATTGTCCCAATACGATTAATAATAGAGTACAAACTCATTTGCCTTGCGCTTAACTTTTTGGCAGGACCTGAGGGGAGCTTCTCTGGGCGGATTCACACCATTACTTTCTCGCATGCATTAAATATTTGTTCTCGCCTTCTCTTATCTGCATGGGTTTTATAACTTTCATTGCTGATTATTATTTGTCGACGAACCGACTCATGTAATGCATGCAAATGATGAACAAGCGACCCAACTGACTCATGCAAATGAAGCGATGATGCACATAGAGCACAACATACTCGACACACTTCCTAAGGGAAGGCCTGACAATGACTTGGATATTACTAACATGGGGTGGCCTATTGGGAGGCTTACCGGGTGGTCGATAAAAAAAATCTGGAGTGACCGACGTCATCGCCCGTGGGGACGACGTAGGTGGCGACAAAATAGTGCGGAGCCCTGGTGTGATGGGTACATCTCAAATGATATAGCTCATCAAGTGGCTCACCAGGGGGTGTATACCAAAAGTCATCACATGTGAGATGATCACTAGTGCGGATACACGATCCATCACTAAAGTGTAGGAGAGAAGAGTTGTCAAATAAGCCTCTCGGGGACTTAATCCTGAGGAGGTCGACAATGATAGGATAGTCTACCACGAGGAGGGCATCGATAACAATAGTACTTGTGGGAGCAAGTAGGACACCCACAACAAAGTCAACGCTAGCCTCGTGAACCTCCCAAGGGAGTAGTGGCTCATCAGGAGACTTATCTGGAGGTTCAACGATAAGGTCAATAATAATGGGACGATCCCTCATATGAGTTCGTTGATAGAGGTCGTGTCCTCGTAAGTGGGTGAGGTAGTCACTATGAAGTCAACACTATACTCTCGACTCTCAGTAGTAAAGTGACTCGATATGGTACTAAGAGAAGAGTAGGGGGTGACCAGACTCAAGTGTGGGTCAATCGATAATGTTTAGAATTGTGTTTCTGTCCAAAGGGGACACTAGGTCTAGATGTAGGTCTAGGTGAGGTGAAAAGAATGAGTATACCATCACAGTGTCACTAGGTCGCTCATCCTCACCCACGTGACCATGCTCACTAGTCATGCTAGTATTACTCTCCACTAGTATCATAAGGTCATGATCAGATTCAACCTCAAGATCACATGAGCACTGAATCTCATCAAACTAAGAAGGATCAAAACCAAGTGTCGGTTCTCTTATCTAGGTGGGCGCACTACTCGCCGCATCGGTGGCCTGACCCAAATCCCTAGGCTTTCTTCGTAATGTAGGTCTTAGGTGATCAAATTGAACTTCTAAGAGATCAAAGCGGTCAAGTACTAATTGTAGAAATTCAGCCTCAGGTAACTCTATTGGTGGAACACTAGGAGGGTTTTGACATGTATTGTGTTCCTGCCGATGGTGACCTCTATAGGACTTCTGAGAGTCTCCTAGACGGTCGTTCCTAACATAATCAGCTCGTGCTCGTGGGTGGACGTAATCCCTATGAATAGGCGACGACGAGAAAGGATGATCAATACGTTCCGCTCGCGTGCAGGGATATGAACGACAACAATCATCATACAGATCGTCTCTAGTGTAGTGGGATCGTGTCGGTGGGTCAACACAATTTCGGGAAGTAGTGTGCTGCAGACGATAATAATCATCATAATAACGTGAGAATTTCTCTGAAGTTGCATTATGAGATCGGGTATGCGGACTCGGAATCCCCATATAGAGGAGAGGAACACCGACGATAACTAATCATGCATGAACCTAAAGACTCTATATGACCTACCACTACAGAGCATGCAAATGACCTAACCTTGGCTCTGATACCAAAATGATGTAGGGGTAGGCTACAGGTGCACAAAACCTACGGCTCTAAGTGGTAGTGCAAGGGTGACACGTTAATCCAAACCTACATGCAATGTAATGATCGATATTTTGACGAATAAATTAAAGCAATGTAAATTTTCAGCACCACGCAGATATTTAAATAGAAAACAAATATTTAATTTTAGCAAATTATAATGGCTTCCTTTGCTCGGAGGGCCAAAGAGGCACGCGGCAAATGTCTCCTCCTGCAAATTATTAGTGTACCAAAACAAATTTCCACAAACAAGAATCACAACAAAATATAGCAAATCACTAAATGGAAAATGTCGAGTCAAATAATACAATACTATAAAAACTCACAAATTAGAGGGTTGAACCGAGGCACTGAAGAATTTGAGGTCCGGATGTGTAGATCGGTGATCAGAGATGAAATCGGTGGCGAGGCGACGATGGCGGTGGCTGTCCTCGACGGTAAACGGTGAAAACGGACAACAAAACGGTGGATCTAGCCACGTATAAGTAGATCCGGACCAGGGGAGGGTAGATCCGATGTGTAAGAACGGATCCGGACAAAATGGTAATAAGAGTGGAGGCAAACGTCAGAACGAGGGCTGAAATTCTCAGATCTAGCGTGATCTAAAGAATAGAGGCTATTTGGTAGTAGATCCACGGAGAGGAGATTTACGGAGTGGCCGGCTAAGGCTTGAGGAGGTTTTCGGGTGGTGTGTAGGGGAGGAGGGTGGTCAGTTGGATGGGAGGCTGAAGGGGAGTGGTCGGCTTGAAGGGGGAAAGCAGGTGGTGGCGGGTTGGAGGGTGAGGGAAGGCCGGCGATGGGGGTTTAAGGGAGTCGGCGGTTGTAGGGCCTGGGAGCAGCAAACCGGCTGTTTGTGTGGGGGTTTTGAGGGCTGTCGGCGGCTGGGTGAGAGGTGTGAGGGGTGGAAAATGAGGTCTAGGGTTAGGGGTTACCTTGGGGGGGGGGAACGAGCACCTAAGAGTCGTCACCTAGGGTTCCACGGCGTCGACACCGAGGGTTGATTGTTGGAATCCGGGAATAGTTGTCTTAAAATTCTGCAATCCCTAAATTCAGCCCTCAAGACTCCTACTTATAATAAAAGAAACAGTAGGGCATCCCAATCAACGACTATGATTGGTCGGTGGAAGAGGTCACTAAAATACATGATTAATTAACCAAAAATACTAAACTAATATATGTTGTTGACTCACGACGCGAATCCGGACACATCTGCGGAGTCCGATCGTCGATCCGGGCACGCCATATATGGTAAGTCGCCAAATCAGCCCCGAACGGGCCCAAAGTTTGTGCTCGTCTCTGCTCCGCATAAGTTTACTTTTAGATTATTATTGTGATTTGCATGATTTCTTTGTCGCGCGCTCTTGCTTTGGCCCTCCATGCGGAGGAAAGCCTAAGTTTGTCTCACCCTAATTAATTATTGTGTCTTGCTGTGAATTTAATTGTGTGGGATGTTAATGTTTACTATCTAATTTGTAATTAATCCGTCGGATTTTGCATAACATGTAGGGTTAGGTTTCCGATTTTCCGCCGCCTATAGATTCGTTTTGTGTCATTATGGTTACAAGTTTTTTTTTTTAATTTTTTGCACGAATTTGAGAATGGTAGCGTTGTTTTTATGATTGTTCGTTTTTTATTTTGCAATGTATTGAGCTTGTCTTTAACAAATGAGTAATCAGAGAGAGAGAGAGGAGTATCAGCTTCATGGAAAGCAAACAATGTAATAATATTCTATGATACTTGTATTAAAGAAATTCAATTAGGTAACATGCCCACCACCCACTTCAATAAAGACGGTTGGAGAGATTTGATAGTCAATTTCAAAGCGCACTTGAGGAAAGTTTATGACCGTGCTTAGCTAAAAATTAAATGGGATCAGATGAGAAAAAGTGAAAACTTTTGAGGGAGCTCAAACAAGGTGAGATGGGTTTAGACTAGAACCCTCTAAAAAAGACAATCGATGCATCAGACGAGTAGTGGAATGAAAAACTTTGGTAAGGAGATACCCTAATTTGATTTTCTTAGGCAATGATGATTTTGTTTTAATTATAATTTATTACGTTTTAGGTCCTACCTACGGCTAAAAAGTTTTGTTATGCAGGCATTCCATCAGAATTGGATGAACGGTAGACATTCAGTGGTTGCCATTGGTAAAAAGATATGGATGCCTAGCTTTTGAGTGCTACCACCCAATGGACTGTCGGAGCACAATGTTTTTGGCGATGATGATAATATGGTGATGGACACTGCCACTCATGGTAGTAGGTTGGAGGGAGTAGAGTGTCCTACGAGCAAACAATCACAGGGTGAATCCTCCACACAACAAAACAAAAGATTCAATTGTGGTAAGAATAAGGGAAAGAGTACTAATAATCCCAGCTTGTTGGATATGTGAAGGAGTTATTGGACAGTGCACGTGAGAGGGCATCTCCTCCTAGGTCATCCACGATCGAGGAAGCATATGATGAGCTAGCAAAGATCCCAGATATGATAATCTAAATTTTTATAAATTCTCAACAGAATTTGTCCTAGATAAAAGCAAGAAGGGTTTTATGATTTGTCTCGATGATAAAAAAAGTTTGATGTCTAAGGTCCCGTTATGAGATGACTTCAGAGAGATTGTGTTTTTTGACGGTTATGTCATATTGGGGTTACAAACATTTATGAGGTTGTTATGTTGTGTTATATTTTTTGAGTGTTCTCTCATGTTGGGATCATAAACATTTCTTATACAAGGTATGTCATGTGTTAAGCTACAATGGGTCATGTTCGATGAATATGTTGTCATGTTTGATGAATATGTTGTCATGTTATGGAATAATAGAGGAATATGCTATGTGGTTTTCTTTAAACTTGTCGTTCTTCTTCTATCAGTCATGTCTAATTTTTACTGTTAGAACTCTTATTTTGTTACAGTGGCATAACGAATGACATTAGTATAAATTAATCCTTTGATGACTCGTCCTTTGTTTCAAAGCATTCATCAAACAGTTCAGTTTATCGACGAAGATATTCTAGGTTTATCAAGAAGATAGTTGTAATAATATAACTCACTTATGAATACATTTCCAGTTTGCTTGTAAAGACCCCTTGCATGACGTCACAACAAACTGTGAAAGATGGCTGAGAGAGTTATTAGTGGGTCATCCATGGCCACAAACTAGGTTTTAAAACATGTTTAGACTATCGTAAGTTATATTTATCCATCTACTATAAACCCTTGAATGCTCACATGGCCACAAAAGGTCTGAAAGAACAAACACAAGAGAGGTGCAAGCCATTACAATCTATATTTTTGGACACAATGCATCAATTAGAGCTATTACTAAACGATTCCAACGCTCGACAAAAATTATTAACTGTTATTTCTCGTGTGGTCACCCTTATGAATATGGATCATTTGAGAAATTGTGCAAAAGTTAGGTTGTCCCCCTAAAGGAATGCGTCGCATAGTCCGAATGCGGCGTCTTGGCAAGGACCGCTGCATCTCCAAGACTTGGGTGTAGTGTTAAATTTGCAAGAGTCCTCGTCGTATGGTCCGAATGCGGTGTCTTGGCAAGGACCGCTACACCTCCAAGAGGACTTGGGTGTAGTGTTAAATGGGCAAAAATCCTCACATATTACACGTCCTATGGAAGTATGCCATAGAAATTGTGATTGACTTAGAGTTGGAAGTTGGAATATAGGTACGGTAACAGGGAAAGCGATGAAAGTAGTGGATACAATGATTAGGAGAAGGAAAAATATTTTATGTCTGCAAGAGAATAGATGGGTGGGTGAGAAAGCTAAATTTTTAGATAATTCGGGTTTTGAATTATGGTACACAGGAAAAAAAATAAAACAAATAGTGGAATAGGTATTATTATGAATACTACTTGGAAGGATGAAGTTGTAGAAGTAAGTAGAAAAGGTTATAAAATCTTAGCTTTTAAATTGGTCATAAGAAAGAAAACTATTAATCTGATCAGTGCTTATGCGCCACAAGTAGGATTAAGTGAAGCTATTAAAATGCAATTTTGGGAAGACTTAGATGATTTAGTAAGATAAATCCCACAAAGAGAGGAGATTTTCATAGTAGAAGGCTTAAATAGACATATAGGGAAGAAAAATGTAGATTACACAGCAGTTCATGGAGGATATGGATAGTGAGAAAGAAATGAAGAAGGACGAAACATTTTAGATTTTGTCGTAACACATTGAGGGAAGAACATTTAATTACGTTTAAAAGCGGATCAAATAAATCACAAATTGATCATTTCATGACTCGCAAAACGGATAAAAAGATTTGTAAGTATTGCAAAGTCATACCAGTAGAAATTTTGATAACACAACATAGGTTAGTAGTGTTAGATGTACAAATTAAATATAATAAATTTAAGACAAGAACAAAAATATTGCAAAAAATTCGGTGATAGAACTTGAAGATGGAAAAGCAGGTTGCTTTCAAGAAGACAGTTATGGAACAACAAGTTGATGACCCTTATGTTGATTCTAATATCCCATGGGAAGTTATGTATTCACATTTAAGGATAAATGGAAAGAACGCACTTGAAGTATCAAAAGGTTGTGCGCCCACAAATAAAGAATCTTGGTGGTGGACAGAGAAAGTGCAAGACAAAATGAGGGCAAAGAGGGTCAACTATAAATCACTCAACGCTTGTAGGAATGATGAAAACTTAGCAGGGTATAAAGTCATTAAAAAGAAGCTAAACAGGCAGTAAATAAAGCAAGAAGTCAAGTTTATGAAAAAATTTATAAGCGACTGGATACCAAAGATGGAAAACGTGGCATACATAAAATTGTTCGAGTTAGAGAAAAAAGACAAGAGATTTAAGTCAAGTAAAATGCATAAAGAAAGAGACAGATACAGTTTTGACGGTTGATGTGAATATTAAAGAGCGCTGGAAAAGATACTTTTATCAACTCTATAATGAAACAAAAGACAATGAATTGAACTTGAAAAAGTTAAGTAAATCAGAGAAGTATAAGAACATAACATTTTATCATAAAATTCAAGTATCATAGGTAAAAAATTCTCTAAATAAAATGAAAATTGAAAAAATGATTGGGTCAGACGATATACCCATCGAAGTATGGAAATGTCTAGGAAATGAAGGAATTTTGTGGCTTACATGTTTTTTTAATAAGATATTGAAGTCAAAGAGGATGTCAGACCAATGGAAAGAAAGTATCTTGATACCTTTGTATAAGAATAAAAGAGATATACAAAATTGTGTTAATTACACAGAAATTAAATTGATGAGTCATACCATGAAACTTTAGGAACGAGTAATAAAAAGAAGATTAAGACGATAGACTAATATCTCGGAGAATCAATTTGGATTCATGCCAGGGAGGTCGACCATGAAAGTTATACATCTTTTGAGGAGACTCATTGCCAACTATCAAGAAAGAAAATAAGATTTGCATATGTTGTTTATTGATCTTAAGAAAGCTTATGATAGAGTTCCAAGAGAGATCTTATGGAGAGTCTTAAAAAAGAAAGGTGTAAATATATTATATATTGACACAATCAAAGATATGTATACAAATTTAGTGACAAGGATGAGGACATCTGGAGAATTAACACAAGAATTCCCTATCACTGTTAGCTTACATCAAGGTTCGGCTTTAATCCCTTATCACTTTACCCTTATCTTAGATGAGCTCACAAGACATATCCAACAAGCAATACCTTACTGTTTACTGTTTGCGGATGATATCGTTTTGGTTGATGAGACGCGCGATGGTGTAAATGCAAAACTTGAATCCTAGCGAGATACTTTAGAAAAGAAGGGTTTTAGGTTGAGCAGGACAAAGACAGAGTATATGGAGCTTAAATTTAGCAGTACAAGAAGGAAAGATGACTTCATTATTAAGTTGGGTGATCAAGATATTTCTCGTTGTGAGTGTTTTAAATATCTTGGATCGATAGTTCAAAAAGACGGAGGTATTGATAACAATGTGACACATAGAATCCAAGCGGGTTCGTTGAAGTGTAGAGGCGCATCAGGGATCTTAGGTGATCGTAAAGTACCACTAAAACTTAAGGGCAAGTTTTATCGTACTGCAATTAGACCCGCGATGCTCTATGGTTCTGAGTGTTGGGCAGTGAATTGTGTACATGAACAAAAAATGGGAGTTGTGGAGATGAGAATGCTTAGGTGGATGTATGGACACACGAGATTGGATAAAATTAGGAATGAAAGTATCAGGGATAAGACATGGGTAGCACCAATTGCAGAGAAGATGCGAGAAGCTCGTCTAAGATGGTTTGGACACGCGTACAAAGGAGACCATTAGAGGCACCTGTTAGGCGTTGTGAGAGTTTAGTCACTAGGCATGTTAAACGAGGGAGGGGTAGACCAATAAAGGCTTGGAATGAAGCTGTAAGGAAAGACATGATGTACTTAGGCATTAGTGTGATTATGACAAAAGATAGGGCACAATGGCTACAAAGGATCTATATAGTCGACCCTACTATAGTGGGATAAAGGCTCGAGTGTTGTTATTTCTCGTGTGGTTAAAATGCTTTAATCCGACAATCAATGAATATTATACAGTCTCTTGACAGTCAGGTTAGCGAGATTCCCTCTAAGATAAAGTATGATGAACTTTACATGCTCTTCTTTAAATATTGCATTAATATGATCGATGAAACTCGTGTTGATGCATGCATTCTACTTAATAGATAGGCACCAAACATCGGCCATCAGGGGGAACTAACACAATGTTATGGTTATTTTTGATTTCAACATGTGCTTCACATTGGTTTGGTCAAGTGGGAGGGATCGACTCATGATAGACACATATTGCATCATGTGTTAATGTATCAACATAACACTTTTCCATATCCACCACCAGGTTTGAGCTCTACATATATTTACGCCTTCTTTGTAGTAAATAGAATCATTGCAAGAAATATATGTTTAATAGATTAACATGTGCATGTAAAATTAATTGGGTGATGTCGGGTATCCACAAAAGAGAGGATTTTTAAAACCGTACTTAAATACTAGATATCATTTACCAGATTTAGAGTGTGGAAATCGTCCAACCATTTCAATGAAGCGCATGATACAAGCCAGAGATTAGGACCTCGTTTGTGGTCGCGAGAGATGGAAATTGAGGAGTATATTGAAGTTCACCTACTTAGATCTGCGGGAACCTATGGTAGAAACTTGAAGGGGGAATGTTGTTTTGCAAATTTGAATTCGTTAGTTATTGCAATTAAACCTAACCCTATGTTACATTAGAGTCTTAGCCTACGTCATTTTATTTCTCCGAAACAACATTTTAGGCCAACGATCAACTTGGTGAAGTCAGGTTTTGGCAGCAGTAAACGTCTGGACCCCAAAAGTTAAAGTTTGGGGAAGAGATGATGCCAAGAAAGTTCCGAAAGCGGTAAACGATGCCTAAGAGTTTACAACTTCAACCTAAGTTCGAGTGCGCGTTTACGCTAACTACCACAAATAATTGCATCAACAAATAAAAATATAATAACTCTTACAGCTACTCGCACATCAACAATAAATGAAGAAACATTAAAAATCCCATAAAAAAAACTTGCCAATGCAGGGATATCCAGATATCATCTGTAACATCCCAATTTCGATTTTCTCGACCCCTTCGTGACATTTGACCTGTTAGGGTTTTCTGGGCGGGATTGGCACTCAAGTAGTAGGTTGATAACCTATTGGATATTAGTGACCCAATAAGTCACTTTCTCCACCTTCCGGGCCACACTGGTCTTTTGTGACAAATAAATATTGGACTTTTATATTTGCATATATCGACTTATTAGCCCTTAGTAGGCCAATAGACACACGAGTAGTATGACATTACCCTAAACTAGTCAAGTTAACTCATCATGATACTTAGTTGAACGATTTGAATAAAAACACCTTGATCTGTCTAAACGCACATCAAACCACATAAATAATAGAGTAATGAGAATCGTGACGAATGCACTCCTATCAACTCCAAAACTTTATCAAGACACCCTAAGAATATTTGAAATATGATGGGCCCATAATCCACAGGTCCCAGGATTGAAACCTGGATTTGAAACCCTTGTCAGGGTGGTACTGGAGATCGAAATCATAGTCGCACAAAAACTCCAACCACCGTCTCTGCCGCAGGTTCAGCTTTCTCTGCGTGAAGACGTATTTGAGGCTCTTGTGGTCCGAAAAACCCTCACATCGGACACCGTACAGGTAGTGCCTCCATATCTTCAAGGCGAAGACCACCGCCCCCAACTCTAGGTCGTGTATGACGTAGTTTCTCTCGTGCACCTTTAGTTGCCTTGAGGCATAAGCAACCACCTTCCCATGTTGCATCAAGACTGCTCCCAGGCCCTGCTGGCATGCATCAGTGTACACCTGGAAGCCCTCCTGGCCCGATGGTATTATCAGTATAGGGGCTGAGGTAAACCTCTCCTTCAACTCTTGAAAGGCCCCTTCACACTCCGGTGTCCATACAAACGGCGCATCTTTCTTTATTAGTGATGTTAGCGGTAGCGTGATCTTAGAGAATCCTTCAACGAACTTACGGTAATATCTCGCAAGTCCGAGAAAACTCCTCACATCAACCGCTGAACAAAGCTGCGGCCAATCCCGAACGGCCCGAATCTTTGCTGGGTCCACTGCTATGCCGTTAGCGCTGACGATGTGACCCAAGAAGCCAGCCTCCTTAAGCCAAATTTCGCACTTCGAAAACTTTGCGTACAGGTGGTGCTCTTGTAATTTTTGAAGCACCTTCTCCAAGTGTGTGATATGCTGCTCTTCCGATGCCGAGTATACGAGGATGTCATCGATGAATACAATGACAAATTGGTCGAAAAAGGGTTCAAACACCCGATTCATCAAAGACATGAACGCTGCCGGGGCATTGGTGAGACCGAACGGCATCACTGTGAACTCATATTGCCCGTAACGAGAGCAGAATGCGGTCTTCTCAATGTCCTTATCATCAATCCTGAGCTGGTAGTACCCCGATCGGAGGTCGAGTTTGGAGAAACATCGAACCCCCCGCAAATGATCAAAGAACTCTTCTATCCTTGGGAGGGGATAGGTATTCTTCACGGTCAGTCGGTTCAACTCCCGGTAGTTTATGCAAAGCCGAAGGGATCCATCCTTCTTCTTTACCAAGAGCACGGTTGCTCCCCAAGGGGAAGAACTGGGTCGGACGAATCCCGAGTCTACCAATTCCTGTAGCTGTACTCTAAATTCCGCCAGCTTCTTTGGCGCCATCCTGTAAGGAGATCTTGATACTGGACGAGCCCCGGGAAGGAGGTGGATTTTTAAGTCCTCTTCCCAATGTGGAGGTAGGCCTGGGAGCTTCTCCGGAAAGACATCCGAAAACTCCTTTACCACCTTAACTTCAGCCAATTCCATGGTCTGCCCCATCATCTCAAAGTAGACCACGAACACCTCGTCACCTTTCATGGTGGCCTTCGTCGCCTGTATGGAATTTAGCATGAGGCGGGAAATAAATGGTATACCTTGGTAGGTGAACGTTCCTCCCGATGGTGCTTGAAGGGTCACCTTCCTGTTCTGACAGTCTATTTGTGTTGCATGCTCCACGAGCCAATGCATCCCTAATATAAGGTCAAACCCTGACAGTTGGAGTACTGCTGCTTCAACTTCCATCTCCTGATCATTTTCTTTACTCGGAATTTGCATAAGTCTGAGGAGATCATCTCCGATCCATCGGGGAGTCGTACCCACAACGGGTTTCCTGTGAGGTAAACCACTCCTGGTTCCTGATGTATGAAATCATGAGACACGAAGGAGCGAGTGGCGCCCGTGTCAAAGAGCGCTCGAGCAGCCCGATCATTGATCCAGAGGATCCCTGAGGTTTAGATTGATTTTGAAATGATAATGTATTTACGAATGTAATAAAGGTATCACAATTTAAAGTGCAGTATAAAGAAAACTCGTACCATTCACCACGTCCGCAGTGGCTCAATCCCTCCCTAGGTCCAAGGCATAAGCCTGCTGGGGAGGCTGTTGCTGTCCTCTACCGGGCTGGCCCCGACCACGACCTCCACCATTGTAATTGTCCTGATGCCCTTCCCTAGGTGCTAAAAGGGGGCATTTAGGTCGCAAATGACCCAACTCATTGCAGTGGAAACAACGCCTTTCGAAAGGGCGTTGTTCAGCAGCATATGCTGGTGCGGGGAGGGCCCTCTTTTGTGCTGGGGGAGGTGGGGGTGTCCTTCTCCGATGGTGGTCGCGGGGTGGCTGGTGGCGATCTCCTCGATCGTAGCCCCTATGATATCCTCTGTCATTTCCACACGCGCGTTGATGCCTCCCCTGAACCGTCTGATCTTGTCCCTGGGGTGTCTTTGATATTCTCTTCAACCTGTTCCTCTCTCGAGTGGTCTTTATATCAGCCTCCATCGTCTTTGCAAGGTGGACAATAACCTCAAAGGGAGCATGAGCCGCAGTCATCAGCGGTTGCCGAATGGAATCGTTGAGGCCTTGAAAGAACCTCTTGGCCCGATTCTCATCCTCTATGGTCATAATGCCAGCGTATCGAGCAAGGTGGGAGAACTCTCGCTGGTACTCTGTAACTGTCATAGTGCCCTGCCGAAGGTGAAGAAAGCGCTCCTGGAGCTCTGTCCGGTCAGAGCCAGAAATGAAGTGCTTCATCATCAAGGTAGAGAAACTTCTCTAGGAAACATAAGTCAGGCGGCGGTTCCTATAAGTGGTATGTAGGATAGACCTCCACCACTGCCTAGCATAGCCCTCCAGAAGGGTGGTAGCTAGGGAGACTGTGTAGTAGGAAGGACAGTGCATTCCCCTGAGTAGCTCCTCAATCCTCTCCAGCCAATCCTCTGCCTGGATGGCCGACTCTGTCCCTCTGTAGGCCGGGGGACGAAAGCTCCTGAACATCACCAATCTCTCTGCATCTGGAGGGCCCTATGCCTGTAGCAGCTGTTGCTGCTGTAGTGAGGCCTTAAAAGTGTCTAATAGTGCAGTAAGAGTCTGCCCCAACCCCGTTTGCTAAAATGGGGTCGACTGGGCCGGCACTGCATGACCAGTGGGTGCGGTAGGAGGTGGAGGGGCCCACTCATCAACTGGCATGCCAGGGCTGTAACTGTCCTCGTCAGTGTCATTCGTGTTCTCATTTCTCAATCTGAGGCTAGGCTCCCGAAATTCCTGTGTCAGATTATAAAAATATATGTGTCAGGACTATGTAATTAAGATAAAGGGGTAGGTACTTGGTCGAAGAATTGATTCGGTTGGGTTTTACTAGCGGACACTTGCGTGATGTTTCATCATGATTCTACTACGGTCCTCAAACTAGTACCCTCAAATCCTCGTAGACTGTCCGAACTGGCTCACCATCGTATGTTAATTAGTTCGAAGACGAACTATGCAACGGAAACGTGGTGGACCGTAGTGCCCACTGGTCATGTAGTGTCGGCCCAGCCGACCCCATTTCAGCAAACTGAGTTGGGGCAGACTCTTACTGCACTATTAGACACTTTTCGGGCGTCACTACAGCAGCAGCTGCTACAGGCACTGGGCCCTACAGATGCAGAGAGATTGGTGATGTTCAGGAGCTTTCGTCCCACGACCTACAGAGGGGCAGAGTCGGCCATCCAGACAGAGGATTGGCTGGAGAGGATTGAGGAGCTACTCAGGGGAATGCACTGTCCTTCCTACTACACAGTCTCCCTAGCTACCACCCTTCTGGAGGGCTATGCTAGGCAGTGGTGGAGGTCTATCCTACATACCACTTATAGGAACCGCCGCCTGACTTATGTTTCCTAGAGAAGTTTCTCTACCTTGATGATGAAGCACTTCATTTCTGGCTCTGACCGGACAGAGCTCCAGGAGCGCTTTCTTCACCTTCGGCAGGGCACTATGACAGTTACAGAGTACCAGCGAGAATTCTCCCACCTTGCCCGATACGCTGGCATCATGGCCATAGAGGATGAGAATCGGGCCAAGAGGTTCTTTCAAGGCCTCAACGACTCCATTCGGCAACCGCTGATGACTGCGGCTCATGCTCCCTTCGAGGTTATTGTCCACCTTGCAAAGACGATGGAGGCTGATATAAAGACCACTCGAGAGAGGAACAGGTTGAAGAGAATATCAGAGACACCCCAGGGACAAGATCAGAGGGTTCAGGGGAGGTATCAGCGCGCGCGTGGAAATGACAGAGGAGAATATAGGGGCTACGATTGAGGAGATCGCCACCAGCCACCCCGTGACCACCATCGGAGAAAGACACCCCCACCTCCCCCAGCACAGCAGAGGGCCCTCCCCGCACAAGCATATGCGGTTAAACAACGCCATTTAGAAAGGCGTTGTTTCCACTGCAATGTGTTGGGACATTTACGACCTCAATGCCCCCTTTTAGCACCCAGGGAAGGGCATCGGGACAATTACCGTGATGGAGGTCGTGGTCGGGGCCAGCCCGGTAGAGGATAGCAACAGTCTCCCCAGCAGGCTTATGCCTTGGACCTAGAGAGGGATCGAGCCACTGCGGACGTGGTGAACGGTACGAGTTTTCTTTATACTGCACTTTAAATAGTGATACCTTTATTACATTCGTAAATACATTACCATTTCAAAATCAATCTAAACCTCAGGGATCCTTTGGATCAATGATTGGGCTGCTCGAGCGCTCTTTGACACGGGCGCCACTCGCTCCTTCGTGTCTCATGATTTCATACATCAGGAACCAGGAGTGGTTTACCTCACAGGAAACCCGTTGCGGGTACGACTCCCCGATGGATCGGAGATGATCTCCTCGGACTTATGCAAATTCAGAGTAAAGATAAATGATCAGGAGATGGAAGTTGAAGCAGTGGTACTCCAGCTGTCAGGGTTTGACCTGATATTAGGGATGGATTGGCTCGCGGAGCATGCAACACAAATAGACTGTCAGAACAGGAAGGTGACCCTCCAAGCACCATCGAGAGGAACGTTCACCTACCAAGGTATACCATTTATTTCCCGCCTCATGCTAAATTCCATACAGGCGACAAAGGACACCATGAGAGGTGACGAGGTGTTCGTGGTCTACTTTGAGATGATGGAGCAGACCATGGAATTGGCTGAAGTTAAGGTGGTAAAGGAGTTTCTGGATGTCTTTCCAGAGAAGCTCCCAGGCCTACCTCCACATCGGGAAGAGGACTTCAAAATCCACCTCCTTCCCGGGGCTCGTCCAGTATCGAAATCTCCTTACAGGATGGCGCCAAAGGAGCTGGCGGAATTCAGAGTACAACTACAGGAATTGGTAGACTCGGGATTCGACTGACCCAGTTCTTCCCCTTGGGGAGCACCCGTGCTCTTCGTAAAGAAGAAGGATGGATGCCTTCGGCTTTGCATAGACTACCGGGAGTTGAACCGGCTGACCGTGAAAAATACCTATCCCCTTCCAAGGATAGAAGAGTTGTTTGATCAATTGCGGGGGCCTCGATTTTTCTCCAAATTCGACCTCCGATCGGGGTACTACCAACTCAGAATTGATTATAAGGACATTGAGAAGACCGCATTCTGCTCTCGTTACGGGCAATACTAGTTCACAGTGATGTCGTTCGGTCTCACCAATGCCCCGGCAGCGTTCATGTCTTTGATGAATCGGGTGCTCGAACCCTTTCTCGACCAATTTGTCATCGTATTCATCAATGACATCCTCGTATACTCGGCATCGGAAGAGTAGTATATCACACACTTGGAGAAGGTGCTCCAAAAATTACGAGAGCACCACCTGTACGCAAAGTTTTCGAAGTGCGAAATTTGGCTTAAGGAGGTTGGCTTCTTGGGTCACATCGTCAGCGCTAACGGCATAGCAGTGGACCCAGCAAAGATTCGGGTCGTACGGGATTGGCCACAGCTTTGTTCAGCGGCTGATGTGAGGAGTTTTCTCGGGCTTGCGGGATATTACCGTAAGTTCGTTGAAGGATTCTCTAAGATCGCACTACTGCTAACATCACAAACAAAGAAAGATGTGTCGTTTGTATGGACACTGCAGTGTGAAGGGGCCTTTCAAGAGTTGAAGGAGAGGCTTACCTCAGCTCCTATACTGACAATACCATCAGGCCAGGAGGGCTTCCAGGTGTACACTGATGTACGCCAGCAAGGTTTGGGAACAGTATTGATGCAACATGGGAAGGTGGTTGCTTATGCCTCAAGGCAAATAAAGGTGCACGAGAGAAACTACGCCACACACGACCTAGAGTTGGGGGCGGTGGTCTTCGCTTTGAAGATATGGAGGCACTACCTGTACGGTGTCCGGTGTGAGGTTTTTTCGGACCACAAGAGCCTCAAATACGTTTTCACGCAGAGAGAGTTGAACCTGTGGCAGAGACGGTGGTTGGAGTTTTTGTGCGACTATGATTTCGATCTCCAGTACCACCCTGACATCATCATCAGCCCAAAAACCACAGATTTAATCAAAAAGGCTGAAATGCATATTGACTTCGTTAGAACAAAATGGAGGTAAATTGTGAGCAATCCAGATCTAGAGAGCCAGTGTCACCCACTTCCAAAAAAGTGAATGCACTCTACTACCAGTAACAGACAAAAGGTTAATTCTTTGGTTGATCAGTTCGGCTTCACAAAGTGAGGACTGAGCAGCTTTGCGACTTCCAACATTCCGACTTTCTCCTTCCCGTCAAATATCGTCTTCAGCTTCTCGTCGCATATTATCTCTCTCTTATTTGATGGATTCTGCGCTCGCAAATGTAGCCGAATTTGACGTTAAAAGATAGGCTTGGTGTATTGTAGCATCAAATTTTCCGAAAATCAATTACAGAACTTAAAAAATACTATGGCATACCATACAGATCAGAAAATAAAAGATGGCTCGTCATTGTGTTGTACTTTTTGATAAATGAAATAATATCAACTCATTGTTGTATTAAAGACGCATAAGTTGATCGCGAACTTAAAAACACCGGGATAATAAAATCAGTTGTGGTGATTTTCATGCATAGTCATTCTCATGGATAATCAAGCAAAGAAAGAAGAAACAAATAGTACTGATTACTGCTAGGGATAATCGAGCAAAGAAAGAAGAATGTAATAGTTGAACCTTTACTATAAGTCTGTTGGATTAACTGGAAATTTTGTTTGGATAAGATGCAGTTGCTCTTAGGTTTTTTTGTTTTGGCGGTGGCGTTTTGGAGCGTTGGGAATGCGAGCGGTGAGACTGGAGGGAGGTGGCAGTTTGGCATTGAAGGTCAAAAATAGTATTTTGGAGCATTGGGAATGAAGAGGGGGGTTTTACCAAACATGTTTTTTTAGCGTTAGCATTTTCCTCCCACCGCCAATGGAGAAAAAACGTTGAAACGAACAGAGCCTTAATTATATTAATTGGTTAAATTAACGGTTTGCATGGCCTCATAGACCTAGCATTTAACGTGCACTCCATAATACTTGGCGCGGTCTTGGCTCCGTTGAGTAGTCATTGCAACTAGCTAAGGCTTCGTCTGGTTTGGTGTTTTGCTCCGGCGGAGGGTGGAGAAGAAGGGCTTTTGAAACCGGAGGGGGTAGGCCGCGGTTGTAATCACTCCGTTTTCCTCTATTTCCCATGCCGCGGCGGGTGCAAACGGAGCAAGTGCCTCCGCTGGCCATTTGGTTACCCGTCGTGCGGCGGCGTTTGCCCCAAACGGAGAGTTCCAAACGCTGCGCCAAACGAAGCCTAAGTTTCACACTCACTTATAGCAGTAAACTGTTGTGGGCCGGGCCCAGTACTCTTTTATGTTGTGGGCCGAGCCCGAGACTTTGGGACTAATCCCGCTCCCGGGTTTAGTCCCGCCACACAACAGGGTCGCGGTCCATACACCCCAGCCCCTTTCCGCACGTGTTCTCGGTGCATCGGGTTGTTGAGGCTGAGACTTGATACCCAGACCTCTTTGATGTAAGCTCTTAACGCTAGCTCACATCACCAAGTGAGTTGCGGCTCAATTGGTGATGTGAGCTAGCGTTAAGAGCATACATCAAGGAGGTCTGGGTATCGAGCCCCAGCCTCAACAACCCGCCACACCGAAAACACTTGCGGAAAGGGGTTGCAATGTATGGGCCATGGCCCTGTTGTGTGGCGGGACTAAACCCGGAAGCGGGAGAGGAATTAGGCCCAGAGTCTCAGAGTCCCGGGCCCGATCCACAACATAAACACACAAAGGTAGATATGGTTGAGAGTGGGAACATCGAAGAACTTGCTGAAACGCTTAGCACTTTTATCCCAGGACTTTGATCTTGAACTTGAAAACTGTTGCTAAGTCAGTTACACACTTATAGTAGGAAACACACAAAGCCATATATGATGGAACTTCCTAAAAAAAACTCTTTTATTCCAAGATTTAGACCTTGCAAAGTGATATCACACTTAGGCTCCACCCCTGTTTTCCGTTCGCTTGAATGAAGGGTTGATAAAAGCTGAAGCTTGTGTTTTTTCTTATATACGCGACCGCAATCTCGGTCCAGCTTACGTGTTCTTTTATTTCCGTGGTTCCCCTTTTCCGACCTAAGCCCCCACCCCCCAATTCTTCTCGTGATCATCTCTCGCCGAACCCTTTCCTGACTACCGGAGGCTTGCCGACCACAGAAGGCTTCACTGAAAACCTTTGGATCGCCGACCCTTCCTTGCTCGCGGATCCTCCTCTCGCTCGCTGACGCCAACAGACTTGATTGTTTCTTTACTCGCCGACTTAGAGCAATTCCTTTCTTGGGCAATATTCTTCTCCTTCCCACTTCTATTCTGTGATATTTTTTGTGCTTAAGGTATATAGCATGTTCTTGTAAGGATACTTTGGTGCCTGAGGTTCTTGTGCGTTTTTTTATTTTGGGTAGTATGGCTTGTTCTTGTATGGATTTTTTGTGCCTTTGAATTTTCTGTGTTTTTCTTAGGGTTATATAGCTTGTTCTTGAATTGACTTTTTATGCTTTAGGTATTTACCCTACGGAGCCTTGACGCACTGGTTGAGGTGTTGTTGTGTGACCTAGAGGTCACGGGTTCGAATCCAGGAAGCAGCCTCTTGCAAAAAGGTAGGGTAGGGTTTGCCAACATTTCACCCTTGTGGTGGGATCCTTCCCCGGACCCTCGCTGCGCGGGGATTCTTTGTGCATTGGGCTGCCCTTTTTTAGGTATCTACCCTACCATTCAGATTTACATAATATAAATAAAGGAATTGTTACCGGTACCCCATAAATGGATATTTATAACTCATTGATATTTGTATCTAAAATGGATATTTGTACTGATAATTGATATTTGTACTCATACATAATAATATTAAGAAAAACAATGAGGTCTCCTGAGAGGCGTTAGTCGCGCCCGCACACCATGCATGAGGTGTGAATATCCGAACCTTCCCCGACGTAACAAAAATCGTCGTCGCCACAAACCGTCTTCGCCGTCGCCGCGCAAACAGCCATCATCGCCGCCGCCGCGCCAACCGCCATCGCCGTCCCCGCAAACCGCCATCGCCGTCGCCGCAAACCGTCATCGCCGACGCTGCACCGAAACTGCCGCCGCCGCAAACAGCCATCGTCGTCGCCGCAAACCGCCATCGCCGTCGCCGCAAACCGCCATCGCCGCCTCTGCACCGAAACCGCCGCCGCCGTAATCCGCCATCGCCGCAAACCGCCAGCGTCGACGCTGCACCGCCATCGCCGTCGCCGGAAACCGTCATCGCCGTCGCCGGAAACCGTCATCGCCGTCGCCGCAAACCGTCATCGCCGTCGCCGCAAACCGTCATCGCCGTCGCCGCAAACCGTCATCGCCGTCGCCGAAAACCGCCAACGCCGTCGCCGCAAACCGCCATCGCTGACGCTGCACCGAAACCGCCGCCGCCACAAACCGCCATCGCCGCCGCCACAAACCGCCATCGCCGTCGCCGCAAACCGTCATCACCGACGCCACACCAAAATCGTCATCGCCGCCGCCGCGTCAACCACCATCGCCGCCGCCGCGCCAACCGGTATCATGTCTCTTCGGTTTCTAACTCGTGGACTTGGGAGTGGGTTATTATTGGACTTACTCTACTCTGTTGTTATGCTAAAACATACACATACGACCTAAACCAAACTATTTATAGGTTGACCGATGGTGAGGAGATGGGCGGAAGGCGCGACGGAATAGAGGGCGCCACGGACGGCGAGATATTAACGGACCGCCAGCGAGAGACTGCGAGCGGAGAGGTGAAGGTTCTGCTGCGGGAGTTTAAGGTTTGAGGGAAACAGAAACGAAGTTTGTGTTAGGTACAAATATCAGATAAGTTTAGGAGAAAAATATGCTAAAATTTGTATTATTCTGGGTATGAATATCCAATTGTGAGGTGTGAATAACAATTCCCTAAAAAAAATTAAAATTGTGGTAATGGTTGAAATGAATGTTGTGTATGAGTTTGTAATAATTAATGTAGAAAATCCTGGTCCTATGTGATGTGGAGCAGAGACGAGTACTTGGAGTGGAGGACGAGTACTTGGAGTGGAGGACGAGTACTTGGAGTGGAGGACGAGTTTTGACCCCGTTCGGGGCCGATTGACGACTTTCCATATATTGCGTGCCCAAATCGATGATCGGACACCGCGGATGCGTCCGGATTCGCGTTGCGAATCGATTTCATATATAAGTTTATTAAGTTTGCATTTTTTTGATGTATTTGGGTGGCCCCACTTACGACCAATCATAGCCGTCGATGGTGGGATGCCCTAGCCTCCTTTTATTATAAATAGATCATGTAGGGGCTGATTGAGGCTTTGCAGATTTTGGAGAAAGAATTCCCGAAAACCCGCGATCCGCCAAGGTGCCGACTCTGTGGAACCCTAGGTGACGACTCCTAAGTGTGTATCTCCCTCCCCCAAGATATCCCCTAACCCTAGCCCATTTTCTCCCCCTTAAAAACCCCTTGTTGCCGCCTACCAGCACCTCCAAGTCAACAGCAACCTGATGCCCGTATTTCATTCCCTGTTCTTTTCCATAGCACTATTCATTAATGAAATTTACCATTTCTTACTAAGATTTCCTCAGCTCTAGTCCTCCTCCGGCCTATTGTCTTCATATTTACTTCTGTCGTCGTACTCCCAGGCCCTTCCTCCTCCACCAGCACCACCCGCCAGCCTCCCTGATCCAATTCCCCCCTCCAACCGACCACTCCTCTCCCAAAACCCTAGCCGCTGGCTTCCCCTTGAGCCCCTGCAGCCGCCGCCTCTATAAAACCTCCACCAATCCAAAGCTGTCATCCCCAATTTCCGTGGAACCACTTCCCCTAACCTTCCCCCTTCCTGCTCAGTCCAGATCTAGAATTTTTCAGCCCGGATCTGATTTCATATTGTCAGACCTACCCTCCCCCGCCCGGATCTACCCATACGTGGTCAGATCTATCCATTTCCGGTCCGACTCAACCCTCCACCGCCGAGGACAGCCACCTACATCGTTTTTCACACCCCGGTTCCACCTCAGATTGCCGTCCACGCATCTCCAACTCCAGATTCTTCAGTGTCTTGGTCAGCCCACTACTTTGTGAGCTTCGTTGTACTGAATTATAATTTTCAGCATATTTATATTGGATTGGATCTTATACTCGTTTGGATATCTTGTATGGTAGTTGTGTGTGATGTAGGGGTAGGCTACCTGTGCACAAAACCTAAGACTCTAGGTGGTAGTGCAAGGGTGGCACGCTAACCCAAACCTACATGCAAGGTAATGATCGATATTTTGACAAACAAATTAAAACTATGTAAATTTTCAGCACCACGCAGATTTTTAAATATAAAACAAATATTTAATTTTAGCAAATTATAATGGCTTCCTCCCCTCGGAGGGCCAAAGCGAAGCGCGCGACGAATGTCTCCTCCAGCAAATTATTAGTGTACCAAAACAAATTTCCACAAACAAGAATCGCAGCAAAATATAACAAATCACTAAATGGAAAATGTTGAGTCAAATAATACAATACTACAAAAGCTCACAAAGTAGAGGGTTGAACCGAGGCACTAAAGAACTTGAGGTCCGGATATGTAGATCGGCGATCGAAGATGAAACCGGTGGCGAGATGACGGCGGCGGGGGCTGTCCTCGGCGGTAAACGGTAAAAACAGACAATAAAACGGTGGATTCGGCCGCGTATAAGTAGATCCGAGCCGGGGGAGGGTAGATCTGATGTGTAAGAGCGGATCCGTACAAAAATGGTAATAAGGGTGGAGGCAAACGTCGGAACGAGGGCTGAAATTATCAGATCTAGCGTGATCTAGAGAATATATGTTATTTGATAGTGGATCCACGGAGAGGGGATTTACGGAGTGGCCGACTAGGGCTTTAGGAGGTTTCCGAGTGGTGTGCAGGGGAGGAGGGTGGTCGGCTGGATGGGAGGCTAAAGGGGACTAGTCGGCTTGAAGGGGGAAAGCAGGTGGTGGCGGGTTGGAGGGTGAGGGAAGGCCTAAGGTGGGGGTTTAAGGGAGTCGACGGCTGTAGGGACTGGGAGCAGCAGGACGGCGGTTTGTGTGGGAGTTTTGAGGGCAGCCGGCGGCTAGGTGTGAGGTGGGACGTGTGAGGGGTGGAAAATGAGGGCTAGAGTTAGGGGTTACCTTGGGGGGAAGAACGAGCACCTAGGAGTCGTCACCTACGATTCCACGTTGGCACCGAGGGTTAATCGCTGAAATCCGGGAATAGTAATCTCCAAATTCTGTAATCCCTGAATTCAGTCCTCAAGACTCCTATTTATAATAAAAGAAACACTAGGGTATCCCAATCAACAGCTATAATTGGTCGGTGGGAGAGACCACTAAAATACATGATTAATGAACCAAAAATAATAAACTAATATATGTTTTTGACTCGCGACGCGGATCCGGACACATCTACGGAGTCTGATCGTCGATCCGGGCACGTCATATATGGTAAGTCGCCAAATCAGCCCCGAACGGGCCAAAAGCTCGTGCTCCTCTCTACTCCGCATCAATCTCCCCGGCTTGAAAGAATTCATCTCCCGATGAATTGGGATCGAAATTCTCTCGATGAATGTCAGGTACAACTCGAAGAGGTCCGCCGGGAGTCATCCAAGTGTCGTCGATGGAAGAGCGTACTCGCTCATCAACTCCCGCTGACTGAAAAGTTGTCATCTCCGGTGAATGGAGACGGTCGTGCTGAAGTAGAAGTCCAGGGGCGAATCGATCAAGTTCTGCTGCAAGTATCCAAACGTCAACTGCATCGGGGCGGTCCCGCCAATGTACCAAGTAGCGACAGCGTGACCCATCTAAAGTAGGAACAAACTGGTGGAATCTGAACTCTGTGATGCTCTCATCGCTCATCTCTCGAAGGGTGGAACCCGGTGCGATCGGCGGTGCCAGTGGTGAAACCAAAGAAGACGAATCCCCGGGTGGGTGGGTGGTAGCACGAGGTGGACTGTGGTGGCCATCAGACGTAGGTAGGGTAAGAGAGTGGTAAAGCAACGAAAGTGTGGGTGGGGGTGGTTGGGCATCTCCACTGCTCGGGTCCACATACTCATGAGGCTCATAGTACGGCGTCAGATCCTCGACATTAAACACTGGGCGAATTCCCATACTAGCCGGGATATCAAGCTGGTACGCATTTGTCCCAATACGATTAATAATAGAGTACAGAGTACAGACTCATTCTCCTTGCGCTTAACTTTTTGGAGGCCCCGAGGAGAGCCTCTTTGTGCGGATTCGCACCATTACTTTCTTGCCTGCATTAAATATTTGTTCTCGTCTTCACTTATCTGCATGGGTTTTATAACTTTCATTGCTGATTATTATTTGTCGGCGAACCGACTCATGTAATGCATGCAAATAATGAACAAGCGACCCAACTGACTCATGCAAATGAAGCGAATGATGCACATAGAACACAACATATTCGACACACTTCCTAAGGGAAGGCTTGGCAATGGCTTGGATATTACTAACATGGGGTGGTCTATCAGGAGGCTTACCGGGTGGTCGGTAAAAAAATCTGGGGTGACCGACGTCATCGCCCGTCGGGACGACATAGGTGGTGACAAAATAGTGTGGAGCCCTAGTGTGATGGGTACATCTCAAATGATATAGCCCATTAGGTGGCTCACCAGGGGGTGTACCAAAAGTCATCGCATGTGAGAAGATCACTAGTGCGGATACACGATCTATCACTAAAGTGTAGGAGGGAAGGCTTATGCACAACAAGTAGGATTAAGTGAATATATTAAACTGCAATTTTGGGAAGACTTAGATGATTTAGTAATATAATTCCCACGAATAGAGAAGATTTTCATAGGAGAAGACTTAAATGGACATATAGGGAAGAAAAATGTAGATTACACAACCGTTCATGGAGGATATGAATATGTAGAAAGGAATAAAAAAGGACGAACCATTTTAGATTTTGTCGTAGCCCATGAGTTAATATTATCAAATACGTTTTTCATAAAGAGGGGAAAATATTTAATTACGTTTAAAAGCGGTCCAAATAAATCACAAATTGATTATTTCATGACTCGCAAAATGGATAAAATGATTTGTAAGGATTGCAAAATCATAACAAGAGAAAGTTTGAAAACACATCATATGTTAGTGGTATTAGATGTACAAATTAAATATAATAAATTTAAGACAAGAACAAAAATGCTGCAAAAAAATTCGGTGGTGGAACTTAAAGATGGAAAAGCAAGTTGTTTTCAAGAAGACAGTTATGGAACAACTAGTTGATGACCCTTATGTTGATCATAATGTCTTATGGGAAGTTATGTATTCACATTTAATGATAAGTGAAAAGAACGTACTTGGAGTATCAAAAGGTCGTGCGCCCCCAAATAAAGAATCTTGATGGTGGAAAGAGGAAGTGCAAGACAGTGAGAGCAAAGAGGGTCGGCTATAAATCACTATACGCTTGTAGGAATGATGAAAACTTAGCCAGATATAAAGTCGCCAAAAAAGAGGTTAAACATACAGTAAGTAAAGCAAGAAGCCAAGTTTATGAAAAATTTTACAAGCGACTAGATGTCAAAGATGGAGAACATGACATATATAAACTTGCTCGAACTAGAGAAAAAAAGACAAGAGATTAAAGTCAAGTAAAATGCATAAATGATAAGACATATACAATTTTTACGGTTAATGTGGATATTAAAGAGCGATGAAAAAGATATTTTTATCAACTCTATAATGAAACAAAGGACAATGAATTGAACTTGAAATAATTAAGTAAATCAGAAAAGTATAAGAAAATAATATTTTATCGTAATATTCAAGTATCACAGATAAAAGATGCTCTAAATAAGATGAAAAATGAAAAAGGCGATTGGGCCAGACGATATACCGATCAAAGTCTGGAAAAATCTAGAAAATGAAGGATTTTGTGGCTTACAGGTTTTTTCAATAAGATACTGAAGTCAAAGAAGATGTCAGACCAATAGAGAGAAAGTATCTTGATACCTTTGTATAAGAATAAAAGAGATATACAAAATTGTGTTAATTACAGAAGAATTAAATTGATGAGTCATACCATGAAACTTTAGGAACAAGTAATAGAAAGAAGATTAAGACGAGAGACTAATATCTCGGAGAATCAATTTGGATTCATGTCAGGGAGATCGACCATGGAAGCTATACATCTCTTGAGGAGACTCATTGCCAACTATCGAGAAAGAAAACAAGATTTGCATATGTTGTTTATTGATCTTAAGAAGAGTTATGATAGAATTTCAAGAGAGATCTTATGGAGAGTTTTAGAAAAGAAAGGTATAAATATATCATATATTGACACAATCAAAGATATGTATACAAATTCAGTGACAAGGGTAAGGACATCCGGAGGATTAACACAAGAATTCTCTATCACTGTTGGCTTACATCAAGGTTCCGTTTTAAGCCCTTGTCTATTTACCCTTTATCTAAAATGAGCTCACCAGACATATCCAACAAGCAATACCTTGGTGTTTATTGTTTGTGGACGATGGTTGATGAGACGCGTGAGGGTGTAAATACAAAACTTGAATCTTGGCGAGATACTTTAGAAAATAAGGGTTTTAGGTTGAGCAGGGCAAAGACGGAGTATATGGAGTTTAAATTTAGCAGTAAAAGAAGAACAGATGACTTCGTTATTAAGTTGGGTGATCAAGATATTTCCCGTAGTGAGTGTTTTAAATATCTTGGATCGATAGAGGTATTGATAAAGATGTGGCACGGAATCCAAGCGGATTGGTTGAAGTGGAGAGGCGCGTCAAGGATTTTATGTGATTGTAAAGTATCACTAAAACTTAAGGGCAAGTTTTATTGTACTGCAACTAGACCCGCGATGCTCTATGGTTCTGAGTGTTGGGCAGTGAATTGTGTACATGAGCAAAAAAATGGGAGTTGCGGAGATGAGAATGCTTAGGTGGATGTGTGGACACACGAGATTGGATAAAATAAGGAATGAAAGTATCAGGGATTAGACAGGGGTAACACCAATTGCAGAGAAGATGTGCGAAGCTCGTCTAAGATGGTTTGGGCACGTACAAAGGAGACCATTAGAGGCACCTGTTAGGCGTTGTGAGAGTCTAGTCAATAGGCATGTTAAACGAGAGAGGGATAGACTAATAAAGACTTGGAATGAAACTATAAGGAAAGACATGATGTACTTAGGCATTAGTGAGATTATGACAAAAGATAAGGCACAATGGCGACAAAGGACCCATATAGTCGACCCCACTACAGTGGGATAAAGGCTCGGGTGTTGTTATTTCTCGTGTGGTCAAAATGCTTTAAGCCGACAATCAATGAATATTATACAGTCTCTTGACAGTCAGTTTAGCGAGATTCCCTCTAAGATAAAGTATGATGAACTTTACATGCTTTTCTTTAAATATTGCATTGATGTGATCGATGAAACTCGTGTCGATGCAAGCATTCCAGTTAATAGATAGGTACCAGACATCGGACGTCAGGGGAAACTAACACAATGTTATGGTTATTTTTGATTTCTACATGTGCTTCACAATTGTTGTGTCAGGATGGGAGTGATCGACTCATGATAGACATAAATTGCATCATGTGTTAACGTATCAACATAACACTTTTCGATACCCACCACCATGTTTGAGCTCTACTTATATTTACGTCTTCTTTGTAGTAAATAGAATCATTGCAAGAAATTTATGTTTAATAGATTAACATGTACATGTAAAATTAATTGGTTGATGTCGGGTATCCACAATGACAAAAGAGAGGATTTTGAAAACCGTACCTAAATACTAGATATCATTTACCAGATTTAGGGTGTGGAAATCGTCCAACCAAAGGA
Source organism: Platanthera zijinensis (assembly GCA_039513925.1). Classification (NCBI taxonomy): domain Eukaryota; kingdom Viridiplantae; phylum Streptophyta; class Magnoliopsida; order Asparagales; family Orchidaceae; genus Platanthera; species Platanthera zijinensis. The sequence continues at coordinate 107,972,347 of CM077097.1, forward strand.
CCGTGCAAGCATTTCAATGAAGCACATGATAGAAGCCAGAGATTGGGACCTCGTTCGTGGTCGCGAGAGATGGAAATTGAGGAGTAGATTGAAGTTCACCTTGTTAAATCTGCGGGAACCTATGGTAGTAGCTTGAAGGGGGAGGAATCAGGTGTGATAAGAGGCGCGGCGGGTTACAGGGCAATGGGTTCTTAGGGAGCAACAAGGTTTTTAGAGAAAGAAGGAGAGAGAAGAGAAATTAGAGAGAGAAACTTTTTGATAATAATTGTTTGTTTTCTCATTTTCTTCATTCCTTCCCAAGTAGGAAGGATAAAAAATGTACGAGTCTATTTAGGTTCCCCAAAATAATAGATATCCCGCAACGGTAAAGTGATGTTGCCCTCCCATAGCCCGCACTTGTCATCCCTGGGTAGCGGTGATAGATGACACCACAGTGCGGGTCCGTAACATCTCCCTCCCCGCTAAGACCAAGATTGTCCTCAAGCTTGTCATCTAGCTGTGCTGGGAGGTGCACCAAAGGGGGGAGAGGAGGTTACACAACATCGCCAATACGTTGTTGGATCTCGAATGGGTCGTAGAACTTTGGTCCTAACTTGTGTTATGGGATCCGGGCGGACGAAGTCCGATGGTACGGGCGATGCCTGAGCCATACCCACTCTCCTGAGGCAAAGGCTAGCTCGTGATGGCCCCAATTGTAAGCAATCTCCGCACGCAGCCGAGGGAGGATTGTGGGGGTGGGCAGGGATATGACACAAATCAGACCGTCCTCCTGCTCGCAGCGAGAAAGTGCGTCGACAACGCGATTCAAGGCGCCATTCTTGTACTCGTGAAAATCGAAGCCCAAAAGTTTGCTCACCCAACACTGTTGGGGAGCAGTGCTGAGGCGCTGCTCGAGTAGGTACTTGATGGTAAAATAGTTTGTGGGGATCAAAAAAGGTCTCCCCCATAAGTATGGCCGTCAGTGTTGCACCTCCTTATCTAAGCCGATCAACTTGAGCCAAGGTTGTCAGGATCGAGATCCTAGATGAGATCGTTTTGTGGTAGGATCGGATCTGATAGTAGGGTCGGATCGAGGATCGCTTTACAAAATCAGGATCGATTTACAAAATCTGGATCGTAGGATCGTAAGATCCTATGATCTGGATCGCGATCCTGACAACCTTGACTTGAGCTCACAAGTTGGTAGTCTCTGATGGTGAGTCGTTGTCTTACGACAGAAAAAGGCGACCAGGTGACCAACCTGCTGTAGCAACGCGCCACATCCCTGTCTCGATGCGGAACTCCTATGTGAAGTCGTGCAGGTGGAGGACTGGGGCGGTGATCAAGGCCTGGGTGGCACAATCACTCCAAAGGAATGTGTGCTTCTTCAATATAGTCACCATGGGGGTTGCAAAGGTGTTGTAGCTATGAATGAAACAGTGGTAGTAGCCCGTTAGGCCTAGGAAACCTTGCAACTCCTGTAGGGATTGGGGTAATAGCCAGGTTGTCACCCTTCGAAACTTCTCGGGGTCTGTCGAAACACTGGTACAGTAGATCACATGGCCTAGGTAAGCCATTCGGTCTGTCCCGAAGGAGCACTTAGCCCGCTATAAAAATAATTAATGTAAGCAGAGGAGGACAAACGACCTGTATATGCCACATGTATTCTTCCCAGGTCTCGGTATACACCAAAATATCACCAAATTAAGAATACAAGAACATAACAACGAAACAGCTCGTAGAATACCTCGTTTATCATGGTCTGGAAGGTAAACAGGGTATTGGTAAGCCCGAAAATACCAAAAACTCAAAGAGCCTATGGTGAGTGCAAAAAACCGTCTTCACCACATCCGTGGAGGTCATGTGCACTTGATGGTAACCTGAACAGAGGTCGAGCTTGAAGAAGAATTAGGCGCCATGGTGCAACGACCATTTTCAGTTACAAGGTAACGACCATGCTCAGTTGTCGGGCTGCAGCCCAAACACCCCCAAAGCCTCTCCGCATCCATTTCTCGGTCGCGACGCATTGTTATTGGGCTGCAGGCTGCGACTCAATTGGTGATGAAGAGTGATTTAAAGGCTCTTTATCAAGGGGATTGTGGGTTCGAGACCCAGCCTCAATAATGCGCCGTGACCGAAAAACAAGCGCGGAGAGGCTTTGGGGGTGCTTGGGCTGCAGCCCGGTAACTGAACATGGTGATATGATATGGCAAATGATATGGCGAGGAAAATGGTGATATGATATGGCAGTTGATTCCCAGTTGTAGCTACACTGCACTGGCGCTCAATCTCGTCCTTCTGTCGGAAGGGGTAGCAATAGCCCCGCACCATGCCTGGGGCGGTGTTTAGGAGGAGGCTAGTGCGGTGATTGTGCCGACGAGGCAAAGGGAGTCCCTGATGAGGGACCAAGATGTCCCTAAACTCTTGTAGTAGGTGATTAAGGCTATCGTATGACTCAGCCGAAGGAGAGGCGGGATGCCCGATGCGACTTCCCCGTCAAACAACCTTGCCAAACTATTTGCTTGCCTCCCTGCTGCCAAGTCACAATGTGGCGATAGAAATCTCATGTCGAGGGACCGAGGGTGCGCAACCAGCAGACACCCAAGACGACCTAAAATCCCCGAAGATAAATCACCAAGAGGTCCACCATGGAGCGGTACCCTTCCAACACAAGTGGCACCGCTCGACAGATACCAGAACACTCCATTGTGCTCCCATTGTCCATAGCCACATTCAAGCGAGTCGGCTTATCACAATCAGGTTGAGTCGGACGACCCATCCAAGGAGGAGATGGTCGGTCTCTTACTCTTCATTGGATGGGTCGTCCACGTCCCAAAAAACTACGCTTGCACTTGTGGCCGCGCGTGTACATTTCCTCGCAGTTGTAACACAAGCCCTTAGCGTAGAGGTCGACCATCTCTTGGGAGGATAGGCGACGAATGGGTAGGTGGGGGCACTTTCCTTCCCCTTATGAGGTGGGAAAACCACAGGCTGTGAAGGTGGTCCGAAGCTACATGACGGGTCCTCCCCGACCCGTCGACCGATGTAAGGCTGATCCATCAGCAAACGTTTCTCACAGAGGCGGGCAATACTCATAGTGGCGGTAATGTTGTCAGATGTCTAAAACTCCACGTCGTAGCACGACCGCTCATAGAGGCCAGACGTAAAGATGGGCACCTGATGGGTTGGGGGAACGGAAGGACCACGACAAGGAGGAACCACTTCAAATAATCATCGAGGGGGCTCGTCTGTTTGAGGGAGATCAGATCGCCAATGGGGTTGTTGCGCATAAGAGGACTGAAGCGAAGGTTGCAGCTATTCTTGAACTCATCTCAAGTCAGAAGGGGTTTTCCCATGGCAACTGTGAATACCAGAGCTAGGTGATGCCCATAAAAGAAAAGGAGGCGACATTGAGCCAATCATCTCACGGTGTTCGTTGATTCAAAAAGTCAAATGTTGGAAGTCGGAGACATATCGGAAATATTTTAAAATATCGAATTTCTATTTGTTATAAAAAAAATTTTTAAAATATATACTAACTATAATTATATGTTATAAAAATAAAAAAAAATAATATAACAAATAGATAAAAAATAAGCAATTTATATTACAAAATAAAATCGAATAGTATCTACGATAAAATATTATTACAAAATGATATATTGTAAAATATATTTAATAGTAAACAATAATTTTATTTTGATAACAGTAAGTTTATTGCAAATAAAGAAGATTTAAAAATTAAAAATCTTTGATTGATTATAAGTCTTTTCAAACTTATAAATTTATATTAAAAACATGCAAACAATCAACTAATAAATGAATTAAATGTTTTCATATTTTTTATAATATGAAATTAAAAAATTGTGAAATAATTATACAAAATTGGTTGTAAAAATAAAATATTAAAAAATAGAAAGAATAAGCTTAATCGATTTAAGCATACATAATACAATATATATATACGATTTAAACATATGTTATTAGTATGCTAATATAACATAATAAAATAGTGGACGATATATTTAAAAGTCATGTCGGTCGATATATCGGAAAAAATCGGGCATGTCGGTCTATATTTTACAAATGAACATAATCTATATTTTTTAGGAAAACATATTATTTTGCCTTTAAAAATGACATGTCGGACATGTCAGAGGACATTTAAAACAATTAGCGAGTTAGCAAAGTCAAGAGTTCTTTGTGACAGAAAAAAACAAGAAAGTCAATCTTGACGTAGCGGGGAACGTCGTTACCATCTGGGTGACACTGAGTGTAGCTGAATGGTAATCTGGTACCTCGGCATGAGAATAGTCAGAGGGTACCCTAGGCGGTTGTGAAAAGGAGTGATCACGGTCAATGCGAGTCGTGAGGGCCTTGAGAGCAGTGGAATGTTTCATCATCAACTTGTCAAACATCTCCATCATCTGGGCCGCGAAGATGTGGCGATCTTCCATGGACGTAGATGGCGGCGAGTGGAATGTGTTGGGTGGGGTAGCAAGTAGGTCGGTGCAGCCCGGAAATAGAGGAGAGCCTTGAAAATGGCTACCAAGAGAAGGTATAGCATATTTGGGTGCAGAAATGGACAGTCGAACGACGGTAAGACGGTCACGGTTGCTGGATCGTTGATCGGGAACGTGGTTTGGGCGAGCGAGTCGTAGAAACCGCATTTGAGCGCAGCGGAGCTGACGGGCATAGTTAGAGAGGAGCGCGGAGGGGAATAAAAGGCAACAGTGGGTGCATGTGACTTTCATACCAAGATAGGAGCCTCGAATTGAGACCTTATGCATGGCCAAGAGAGATGGAAATCGAGGTATAGATTGGAGTTCCCCTTCTAAGATCTGAGGGATCCTATGGTATAAGCTTGAAGGGGGAGGAATTCAGGGAGATAGGAGGCGCGACGAGCTACGGGGGGCACGACGGGCGAGTAGGCGACAAGTTCTTAGGGCATGGCAAGATTTTTAGAGAAAGGAGAGAGATGAGAAAATAGAGAGAGGGAGACTTTTTGATAATAATTGCTTGATTTCTCATTTCCCCATTCCTTCCTAAGTAGGAAGGATCAAAAATGTACAAGTCTATTTAGGTTTGCCAAAATAAAAGCGAGACATAAAAATAACGAGACAATAAAATAGCAACAATAGATATCCCGCAACGGTAAAGTAATGTCGCCTCCCCTAGTCCGCGCTTGTCGTCCCACGATGACGGTGGTAGGTGACACCCCAGTGTGAGTCTGGAACATGTGGGTCCTTAACAACACACTCATAAATTCGCAATGACATTGAAAGGACTTTCGATGCATGGAAAAAAATGGGGGATACTTGGCGACAAACGCTAATACTCATTCAAAAAAATAAATTTTAATTGTGATTTCTACAATGGCTTTACATAACTATATTCATAGACATCCTTCATGTGAAGACTCAGAATGTGCTGAGTGTGAGGATGACAAGAACTATAAACATCATAAGATAAATGCACATGTGCTCAAACCTGATGAAATTGATGATGCTTTCGTCGAAGGGAGAGGGGCGGATGAAATGACAATCTTAAGAGATAAAATAGCAAATCAGTTACATAATGCAATAGGTTATTTTAAGATTCCTTTTTTTATTTGAAAAATACTAAGGAAATTACTTTTTTACTAATATTTTTGTATTATTCCAATTTTTGGGTAAGCTCATGCACGTGGTGGGAGAACTGGTGATATGTAATTATTTTGGATTGCTTATTTTTATAATTATTGTGTGGAACATTTTAATATTTTCATTGGAACATTTTATAAAAATAATATTATAATATTTAAGTTGAAGAGGAGCCTCACGCACCAGTTTAGGTGTTGTCGTGTGACCTCGAAGTCACGGGTTCGAGTCCTGGAAGCAGTCTCTTGCAAAAATGCAAGGTATGGTTTACCTACATTTCACAATTGTGGTGTGAGCCTTCTGCAGCGTTGTGCGGGGATGCTTTGTGCACTGGGTAGCCGATAATATTTAAGTTGATAATTTTAATGATTTTGGGCTAAACATTTTATTATTCATGTTGTGAAATTTAGCACCAACCACCGCCATAGATAGGTGTTATCAAACAGATAAAACTGCTTTCATGTTCATGACAGCACAAAAAACACAGTTTCTGCAAACAACGCAACTATGTTCATGACCGCAGTTTCCTACCATTGCATTCATGACCGCAGTTTCCAATCGTTCAATTCACAACCGCCACCGCCACCCCAAACAGAGACTTAGTCGCCTACATTATACAACAAAACAAGATATAGTGGAAGAACTTTCTGAAACAATCAACTTGAACATTCTAAGACTTTGATCTTAAACTTTGACAATTACAAATAAGTGGGTCATCCTAAGTTAGTCTCACACTTAGTCACTTGCATTAGGAACACAGAGCTAGATACGGTGGAAGAACTTCCGGAAACCAGTGTTTTAGATATCCTTCAGCGTGTCTGACATATCTACCGACATGTCATTTTTGAGGGCCAAATGACATTTTTTCCTCTAAAAAATAGATTGTCATTTTGAAAAATATAAGCCGACATATCTGAATTTTTCAGACATATCGATCAACAAGACTTTTGAATATATCAATATATTGTCTGCTATTTTATTTTATGATGTTAGAAAACTAATATTATATATTTAAATCACATATATGTATTAGTTTATGTATCTTTAAATCAATTAGACTTATTATTTTTTTATGTTTTAGTATTGAATATATTTTATATATTTATAACACACTATATTTCTTATTTTATATTACAAAAAATGTGAGAAAGATCAATATATTTATTAGTTGATTATTTTTATGTTTTTAACATAAATTTATTAAGCATGAAAAGACTTCAAATAAATCAAGAATATTTAGCTTTTAAATCTTCTTTATTTGCTATAAATTTAGTGTTATTAAAATAAAATTATTCTTGTTATGATATTTTATTTCATATTATTCTTAAATTTATTTTTGGAAATACACAAATCATTGTTTGTTTACTTTCTATGTTAAATTTTATTTATTTATTTATTATGTAATTATTTTTGGAATGGTGATGGCAAAGCCACACGGGGTAGGGTGCGTGCTCGGCGTTGTGTATAACAGAGTTGAGCCGCCGAGGGGGCGTACAAGGAAGGAGGCGTGGAGGATATCAGCGTTGCGACTGGCAAAGCAAGGATTGATTTCATGGGGCCGAAAGGAGATTCTGTCCTAGAAGTTGAGCTTAACGGTTGCGAAAGTGGCCGTATTGAGTGATATAAAGGTGCGAAAAAGAACTTCAATGAGGAAGAGAGAAGGAGCTTCGCCGCACTCAGGGACTAAGGATTGATTTCATGGGTCCACTGATGTTGTGATGGGGAGTCGGCGTTCCTTGAACGACCATGTGCAGAGTAAGATCAGAAGGAACGGTTGGCAAGGCGGAGACAGAGAGGTAGGTGGGGAGGCGATGGGCAGAGCAAGGAGGTCGATGTCCTCTGTGATTTCTTTAGGGAGAAGTGGCAGCGGGTAAGGAAGGTCACCACGGTGTTGCAAAAAATTGACATTCACTGATGGCCTTCCTTGTGGGATGGGTTGGGCAGCAAGGCTGAGTATCGCAAGGAATGCAGTTTCCTTCAGATGCCCAAGGGGGAGGATTTGTTGGTGAAGCACGTGCACTATTGCGGGGATATCAGACAAAGTAGTGTTGATCCTATCGCCGGTGTGCAAGGGGTGAGGAGAGAAAACCGAAAACCGACAAAACCGATGAACCGACCGAACCGCACCGATGCAGCCGCCCGGCTTGGTGTCGGTTCGGTCTGGAATTTTGAAAACCGAAGGCGTACGGTGGGTCGGTTTTCATGTCGACCAAACCGAGTCAAACCGATGGTAATTGATATTATAATAATTATAAATTATGTATATATTAAGTTCATTTTATAATAATTATAAAGGAGAAAACCTATATGAAAGAAAAAAACTTAAATTTTATGCTGGAGAACAGCAAATAAATGAAATAATCTCACTTACGTCAGACCAATTGATAGATTGAATGAAAAAGCCTCAAAATTTGAACTCTATTGGGGGCATAATTTTCTGGTATCAATGTGACAAAACAATATATGTAGTTCTTGATTGATACAACTTTGCCCGTAAGAAAATTACAAAATATCAACAAGTGAGCGGTCTTCAAGCACCAAACTTGAACCAATCTCTGAGCAGTTTCTGGTTACATTATCTTCATAAATTTTAATAGACATTAATTTTTATCATCACACAAAAACATTTTTATATTTTCATGTGTATATATCACATAATATCACATGTCTTATAGTCCCCAAACAAGCTCTAAGTGTTGTCGCAAAAAACCGCCCGAACCGCAAAAAACCGACTACCGAACCGATTATGAACCGAACCGTCCGGGTTCGACTCGGTTTAACAAACCAAAAACCGAGAGACGGTTTGGGTCAAGACCCAAACCGAACCGCTAACTAACTCGGTGATGTCAATAGAAAAGAAAGAAAAAAACTCAGAACAGCACGTCCTAATACACAAAACAATATATGTAGATTGATACAAAAGAAAATTACAAAATATCAACACAAGGAACCAATCTCTTTAGATCCTTAGGAGCCTATAGAGAGACCAAGATAACTAACTCCAATATCATGAATACTCAAATTAGGGCTCCTTATATAGATAGAGACCCTGCTACAAGCCAAAACGTACTAAAAGACGAACCTTAATTAAGACAATATTATCATAAAGGTAACTGCATCATTGAGAGACTCTCGCAAGTTGAGGTCGATCATCTGAGCGCATGTGTCCCTGTCTGTCATGGCGTATACGCATCACAAACATACAAGCCTTTTATAAATACTTGTATGCTAAACTATGAAATGAAATTGACGAAAGATCGTAAAACTATCGCCATAAATTGTATAATTTGTATGTTATCTAAATGATCTAATATTCAATCTGACAAATTACAAACTGTACAAATAATTTTTTGAATGATATGCTAAATCACGATAAAGGCTTGAGTGTTGTTGTCAGTATGCCAAACTTAACGTTATTTTCAAGACCATTTCAACAGTGGCACACCTCTTTAATTCATAGGCAGAGCTTGAACGTAATTAAAATGACGGTTTATTAAATAGTGTTATTCATGCCTAATCTAAGAAATCTCGTGATCCGAGTAGCTGCCTACATAAATAAAGTATTTTGTTTATTTGGGCAACCAAGTTTTGCTGGCGAGAATCACGGGCAACCTCAGTATCAGATTCTCAAATGAATAAAGTGGTGTTGACTACCTTTAGCTTGGCTTAACAACGACTCACACGGTTGTTTTTCATCTTATGCGGGTCCTCCAAAGTCGTCAGTAATACCAACTACTATTCAAGATCGTGCACTCCTCTCATGCCTTCGGACTTATTTATTTCTTGTAGTGACTGTGGCTTCTCCATGGTAGTCATCGAGCTGTTTTCTTAAAGTTGGTAGGTGGTTGTCCTCTATCATGTTTAGGTGGCAAGAGCAATAGCCTCTTCAATTTGATTAGGCTTTTAGTGATCTGTTTGGCGCATACTTGTTGTAGTATTGAACAGATTGCTGGCTGCAATTATTTTTGGGCCATGCTTCCTAAATATTTCGTACTTGCTCCAAGATTGGGCCGCACCTTGATTTCCAAAGATACTCGGACCTTGTCTTCTTCTCATCTTATCTGAGTTGTTCATTTTCTTAATTAGAAAACAAAGGGATTCATCTTCCTAGTCTCATGCCCATCCTATAGAGAATAAACTCACTCATATAAAATATGGCGGTGATGGCTAAGGTTGACAACTTATTCACATCCACAGTGGAGTCGCTTTGCTCATGATTTTTTAAACTATATGCCCCCTTCATTTGAAAGAATTCAATACAATGAATTTGATAGACAATTAAGGGAGATGATTCTCTCATACTCGGACCTTGTCTTCTTCTCATCTTATCTGAGTTGTTCATTTTCTTAATTAGAAAACAAAGGGATTCATCTTCCTAGTCTCATGCCCATCCTATAGAGAATAAACTCACTCATATAAAATATGGCGGTGATGGCTAAGGTTGACAACTTATTCACATCCACAGTGGAGTCGCTTTGCTCATGATTTTTTAAACTATATGCCCCCTTCATTTGAAAGAATTCAATACACTGAATTTGATAGACAATTAAGGGAGATGATTCTCTCATACGGGGGGAACTCCTGTGATTTTTCACTTCTCCACTTGGCTAGGAGAGTGTTATTTTTTGTATTATGCCCTTCTCCTTACACCACCTTGTAAGTGGAAAAGTCATGTTTTGCTCCTCTTTGATGAGGGAGACAGGGTTGTAATCAGAATTGGCAGTAGAGCTGACAACAATTCATTCTCGGTAATAGTCTCCGAGTCGTTTATGTTGGGTTGACTCCCAATGTAGAAGTGGATGCATTTTGTTTTGGACCTTCTCCAATTGTACCAACTGACGAAGTCTTGTCGCCGCACTTATTATGGTTGTTACAATACGAGGGAACTGTTCCTCGGAGTGGAGAGTCAACCCTTTTGGAGTCGAATACACCTTACATGCCGATTTTAGAATGGTCATCATCTACTTTTGAAGTAGGTCGACTTGTTTTGCAAGAGTGGCGTTATTTTATCTTCCTTGGATCGACTTTGTAGGCTATTCCAGCTTAATGTTTTTTGGAAAGCCTAGAAAATTGAATAGTCTTCATTCTTCTTATAGTGACTATATATCATAACCATGAACTACAGGCATAAGGGAGCCGAGGAGTTGACACATTAATACCATGTGAGTGGATAGATATGGCAGGTAAAGCATTTAGCGGAAATGGTGGATAGTTTTTTGAGCTTGATCCATGGCATCTCTGTTTCTCTCCATCAATTAGTACCACATACAAATAAATAGGAATGTAAAGCTAGTTAACAACAAAGAAGCTCTACTTTTTATTATTATTGAGGAAAAACTATAATGAAGATTTAGATGATTGATACTCACTCTGTAGGGTTTTTACTCTACCCATATTATATTGATTATAATATGCACAATTCCAATCTTACCTTCCTTTCAGAGCCACTTTCAACATTAGCACTTCTCTATAGATGGAGGTCGATTATGATTAAAGGAGTCATGTTTGCTAGTTTAGATATATGAGCCTAATCTAAGTAATCTTGCAATTCTCAAGTTTAATTATAGAAATTAAATCCTTTGTTTATTTGTAGTGGCAAGGTTTTCGGGCAAGAATAATGGGTGAGCTCACTACCTGATTTCTCAACCGAATAGACTGGTGCAAAACAACATTCTTCTTGGCTTGACAACAACTTTCCTGAAAGCAGGATGAATTTTTCTTGGCTTGACAACAACTTATTATCGAGATAACTTCCTTTTTCTTTTATAGAACTCTCACATCTTTACTTATGTTAATCCTCGAGACTTAAGATTTTGGCTGATTATTCTTCGACAACTCCTCTAAGGTCATTGTTGAGCTGATCTTTTCTTGTCGGTTAAGCTGCCAAATCTCAAGCTTGGACTTGGTTGCCATCTTCATGGTAGTCTCAATCTTTTTTTCTCAAAATTAGCATGGTACCAACATCTCCCGTGTTTGAGCGGATTCTTTGGAGTCATAGCATTTTTGTTTTGACTCAACTTTTTGTAGTGTTGGTGCCAAAAATATACCCATCCTCCACACTCAACAACGGACCTTTTGAGAGCGGGGGAATCAGGGACTGCAAGCAACTGACTACTAGCCACAGGGGGTCAGAGCGAATAGAATAGAGCGACAGATAGAGAAAGAGAGAAAAAAGAGAGGATTGATGCGAGTAGGCGGCCAACACCAGATTTCCAACGGTCGTGAAATGCACTGGTTGTGGGTGATTTTATTACTTTATAAAGAACTATTACCGCGGAAGGCACAAAAGAACTAGGCAACAGAAGCTGACCTTGAACTTGCAACCGCACAAACTATAGGGGAGGTTCTGGATCAAGTTCAGTGTCGTCCTCTGGGCACCCCTGACCCTCTATTCATACTAATTGGGGGTTGCCCGGACGGGCAAGTGCAATAAATGCGAGCTACCCGGGATAGAGGAGAATCATGTAAAAGAGAGTGAGTGAGAGAGAGGGTGTGGTTACAACAGGCTGCAACCGTCCCCACCCATACGAGCTAATGAGAGGGAAGCTGGGGCGGACACCCTGAGTGTTTTCCTGGACCCCACAGGACTTGAATTTGTTGAGGCTGGCTGAGCTAAAGGCTCCTGAGGCTGGAGGAGAGGGCGTGCGATAGACTGCATCTGCACGCATTGCTGGGTCAGTGTGGTTGCATAGGATGTCACCGCATGCTCCGTTGGATGCCAAAGGTTTTCTCTTGTAGTTGTTGAGGGATTCCGGATTAGCAGTTAGCTTGATGCAAACTCGGCAAACTAATAAAAAAAACTCGGCAGGTTGCCTGACATGCTTTATTTTTTAGGCAAAGTCCTTCCTGATGTACTATGATGTCTGCTCTGGATCCTTGCTCCTTTATATAAAAAGGTGCTCGGACTCTGTTTTTTCTCAGCTTCGTATGGAACTTTTCAACAACTGGCATTGTTGGGGCACTTTCTTCCCGAATGAAGGCGTCGAAGTCTTCTTCTTATTAGCTAGCAGTGTTGATGTCATGAGGCTTCATATTTTCCTCAGTCACCTAATTTGTGGTATTTTGATCATATTGATGTTGCATAAAATCAATATAAATTACAATACATGTACAACTCATATTCGTCAAGGATGAGCCCATTCGTGCCACATGGGTCTGGGTCAAAATCAAAGATCAGGTCAAGGTCAGTCAACAGGAGCAATTGCAGCCCGTGGGAGCATTTAAAGCAAGATGTGAGTATTAGGGTTACTCGCCCTAGGGGATTATCAGCAGTATCGGCGAGCATAAGATTTACTCGCCTAGTTGGCGACCATCAGCGACATCTCACCAGGTGATGTAAACAAATCTTGAGTTTGAAAATAAAAATAATTTTCTTGAAGCCAAATCCTGTTATCATTTCTGCCGAATTAAATGATAAGAAAACGTCTGAATTAACGGCTATTGTTTGGGAGTCAGCAAGAACTATTTTATTTGTTATATAATAAGATTAGGAATTTGAAAATTTAAGTTGATTTTAATTTGTAAAGACCGAGAGTGACAAAATCGAAGATTTGCGCGAAATCACACCCAAAGTCTGAATTTCGACAAAGCCGTTAATTGTTAGTAGAGAAAACTCTTCGACTGTTTAATGAATTGAATCGTCACGAGATTTGGAATTCCACAAGCAAATCACATAAAAATTTATGGAATAAACGGAAAAATGAAATAGCGCAAACATTCAAGGCAAGCTTAAATTATTTATTTAGAACGCAAAAAATTAAGGCCAACAAAAGAAGCAATGAGGTGGTGAGATTACCCAGGAGCATGAATCTGGTTCAAGCCCAATCAACGCAAAGGAGTTTCATGGTCTGGCTGATTGACGAAAGACGTCCGAAGTTGACGGCAATTGGGAGAACGACGAAGGCAGAGCACAGGTCGATTGACGGTGGGATGAGTCGATGTCGACGACCCCTCACACGAGAGTCTCGAACGACGCCGGAATGGAGCGGTGGAGTCGACGGCGCTGTCAGTGGAAGACGTGGGTGCGACCGGCGGCGGATGCGTAACAACCAAAGGTAGGATGGCGGAAATAGGCTCGCTGAAGACGGCGGACTGAGCGGCGGCGTAGGTCAGCGGAAGCAGGGCTCACTGAAGATGACGGGCTGAGCAGCGGCGGCCGGCACTTGCAGAGAAGTGTGTTTTACACTTCTCTCTGCTCTTGTTTGTTTGCTTTCTTCTTTCTGATTGGATACTTTAATAGGGGCAGCAGAATATTACCTTCCAAAATCTTTTCACAATAGCTTGGGTTTGATTATTTCCAAAAATCTTTCCACTTTAATTGAGGCAGCAGAATATTACCTTCCAAAATCTTTCCATAATAGCTTCGGGCTTGATTATTTCCCAAAAGTCTATCCACTTTAATAGAGACCGCTGTCGGAAAATGATCTTTTTCCAAACATCTTCATCCGGCAGCAATGATTTCCAAATGGATTATGTATTATTTTTATTTAAATATTTCTCCAAATATTTCTATTGTATGTTTTGAGTATCCTTAGATTTATGAGTCATTAAATATTTTAAGCTTGTCTTTACCGTCCAGGCTACCTAAATTACCGGATCTGCTTATTCAAGGTCTCATCGGACGATCAACCCGACGAGCCAACCAACTTCAAAAAGAAAATGTGCAAAAGAAATACAAGCTAATAAATAAATGCTAAAAAATAAAATGCGTGACTTAGGATGCGACGAAAGATGCATCACCAGGCATGGGCGAGATCCTTCGATAGTCGCCGGATCGCAAGTTGCAAGATCGCCAGGTCTAGAGAGGTAACCTCACAGGGGCTGGGTATTCTAATCTACACCCCCCTAGGATTTGTCTATAAAGAGGACCTCAGGGGAACCAGTAATGACAACTAAAATCTTGAGACCCCCACCCCCTCTGTTTTTGTGAGTACCTTGCTAAGCCATTTTGGCTGCGGAGGAAAAGTTTCTCCCAAACTTCCGGGTACGTGGTGGGACCTCTCTACTACAGCGTCTGGGGTCCATTAGTAGTTTGTTTTTCTCTTCTTCGCTCAAGCCTTCAGAGCTGGTCAGCCAAATCGCGGGACAAGTAACCTCGGGCTGCACTTAGATCTGAACATTTTGAGTAGGAATTTTTCATGGCTTCAACATATTGGTGCGATAAGCGTGGATCGTAACTAGAGGAGGAAAGTCTGGTGAGGAGGCAAGATGATAGATGGAGGCGAGCAAGGAGTAGCGAGTAACTCGCAGGGGGCGAGCGAGTATATAACCCGAGTCGACTTCAATGTTTTTGCGCAGCGTCTCGGGGATACCTTGCAGCAGTGCTAGCTCCTCGCATGAAGGTCATGACGACCTCGCCTAGTCGCGAGACTCCGTTAAAGGATGTTGCGTCGTTTAGGCAGCTGGAAAGGAGCTGGTGCTGGAGGAACCCGAGCGACATGTGCAATAGATGTACTACCCAACGAGTACTCAAGGTGTTTAAATCCGCGAAGGAGAGTACTAGACAAAGTGTCAGGATGCTCGCGTCGGCGAGCATGGTGTTTCTCGCCAAATCGCAAATCGTCGTCAAGGAGGGAGGAGCCCATTCAGTGAGGAGGTGTTGTTAGCCCCAGTCCCTGAAGGTTTCAGAGAGCCCGTCCTGAGCTACTACTCAAGAAGAGATGATCTGATCCAGTATCTTAATTCTTTAGTGGTTTGAGGATGTAGTGTCTATCTGAAACATGAAGAATGCTTTCGGTGTTGATTCTTCGCCATTACCTTCTAGGGGAAGGCCAGAGACTGGTTCCTTCAGCTGCGGGGGAGTTCCGTTTACTGCTTTGAGAACCTGAGCTGAGGGCTGACGGCGCGGTTTGCCACATCAAAGAAGAGGAAGGAGACAACTACTCTCTTCCATTTGAAGCAAGGAGAGCACGAGATGCTTGGTCAATGGTCATTACGTTGACTGTTTCTAAGAGGTCTTCGACATCCAGGATGTGGATGGTTATACCTTGCAGTTGGCCCTATCGTTTGGCCTAAGGGAGGGTCTCTTCAATGTGGAGATCAGCAGGGATCCCCCCATGTCCTATGAAGACCAGATCAAAAGGGACAATAAGTTCGTGCAGTGGGAGTCGACAAACAGCAGCTTCCTAACCAAGCTGAAAAAGCTAACCAGGGAAGAAGGCAATGAGGAGAAAGAGGCATTTGAACGAAGACCGGAGGAGAAGCAGAGGAGGAAAGAAGGGAAGTGGACGAAAGAGAGAAGGAAGGAAGAGCCAAGGAGGAAGGAGGACCTGGGGAGGCGGGAGGAGCCTCGAAGACAAGAGGAAAGGAGGCCCTTTATGGCTCCAGATAATTAGGGAAAGGGGCGAAGGTTCAAGTTCCCAATGAACCGCCCCCATGGAGGCCAGCAAGAAGACCCCAGCAAGCGGGTCTTGAGAGAAGGTTCTCCCCGGAGAGGAGGAACAACTACTACCAGCCAGGTGGGCATCAGGAGGAGGAGGTCGGAGAGAGGCAATGTCCACTGCCAGGCAGGGAAATTAGCATCATCGGAGCAACCAGAGGAGAAGGAACATGCCATAGGAGATCCCCCTTTATTGTGAGCTGCACCAGGTAGAGGGGCACGACACCATGATGTGTCCAGACTTTCTAGAAGCAAGGAGGAAAGCATGAGAAGGAGTGGGAGAGGAGAAGCTCAGAGACAAAGGGGTATAGATGACCCAAAGATGTTGCAAGCCCTTGTTCGAAGGTGGAATGAGGACAGAGCTGACCAGGGAGGTCGTGGAGGAGTCGGCCAATGAGGAGGCGGAGGAGTCGTCTAAGGAGGAGGCGGAGGAGTCTGAGTGATCCATAAGGGAGCAGGGGTGGGAGCATCCCGCAAGGGAACTCTCCACATTATTTACCGTAGGAGTGTCACTTCGACCTCTTTGGATCCTCAACCGTTGGAGGAGATCATTTTCTCTATAGAAGAGATGCTAGGGAATGAGAACCTCTTTCATGATGTTCTCATCATCTAGACAGCGAAGGACTTCACCGTCGATCGGATCCTCGTAGATAATGAGAGCTCCGTGAATGTTATCTCTTCGGCTTCTTGGGAGAGAGGAAGGCGGTAGGAGGAGCGGAGTTGTTGGTGACCCTTGGCGGGTCGACGATCAAGTGTCGGTTCGTCATCGTGTATGCGCCGAGTTGTTGCAGTGCCATCTTCGGAAGGCCTCTCATCAACTCCTTCAAGGCGGTCTCGTCCTCCTATCATCAGTTCTTAAAGTATTGTCAAGGGGACATTCAGGTGAGGATCAGGAGCGATCCCAGTGCTGCATGGGAGTGCTATCTAAATGCGGTGAGCACCAACAGCTGGATGGAGAAGGCAAATACTGGGGGTATATAGACGAGAATACCCAAACCCTGCGAGGTTGCCTCTCTGGACCTGGCGATCTTGCCACTTGCAATCCGACAACTATCGAAGGATCTTATCCACGCCTAGCGAGATGTCGCTAATGGTCTCCAACGACGAGTAAATCATATGCTCGACGATACTGCTGATAGTCACCTACTTGGGCTAGTAACCCTGATACTCGCATCTGACTTTAAATGCTCCCACGAGCTGCAATTGCTATTGCTGGCTAACCTTGACCTGATCTTTGACTTTGACCCAGGCTCACGTAGCATGACAAGGTCCATCCTTGGCGAATATGGGTTGCAAACTTTCTGTTATGTAATACCACGCTAAATATTTCATTAAAAACACTTATAGCAAAGACTTATCGCCGATAAAGCATCGGTACGGGTACAAGTACCGGGTATGATACGTATCCTAAGCTATATAGTGATATGACATTTTTTGAAAAAAAATTGATGCGGGTACATTCGGGGTACGACATAATTATATATATGTATATATATGCCACTTTTTTAAAAAAAAATAGAAAATATAAGAATGTAGACAAAGTAATATTAAATAAATAGAAACACTACCCATTTAAAGCATTTAATCCTCAAGTACATAATAAATAAGCAAAATAACTAAATTTAAATCAGATTATTCATATAATGATAAAAAGAACATAAATTTGGAGCAATTTTTGTTATTGTAATAAACAAATTCCACAAGTTATATTTATGAGTCATATTTTTTTCTTAAATACATTAAGTCTATTATTTACTTTAGAAAATCAGACTTCAATCGCAATATGCAAAACGAACTGCCAAGTCCAAGGTATCTGGAGACTATTGTAGCAACTGTATCAGCCGAGTATCGAGTACGTATCAGTGCTAGAAACTTATCTGGTATATTATCAGGATAGCGATCCGGATCGGATCGTTAGGATCTTACGATCCTATGATCTAGATTTTGTAAATCGATCCAGATCTTACCTAGGATCAAAATCGGTAAATTTACGACTGGTATCGCGATCCGGATCTTAAGATCTTTAGAATCACGATCTCGACCCGATTTTACCGGTTTGTCCAAAGGTAACTAGAAAGATGTTTAACTCTATCCCGACCCCATTCAACAGGTCCAACGCACAAAACCCATTGCATCTAGGCTTGTCTTCCTGCTTCTAGGCTTCCACCAATCCATCAGTCTAAATTTGTTTTTATTGTTAGTAGACATTGAGTGTCCTACCTGAAATTGAAAGTCAAATTAGTATGATATTATCTTTTTAATTTAGTTATTCAAAAATATATATAATTATTCACATGCTGCTCAATTTATTAATTTTTTTTTAATTGAGCATGTAATTTGATGAGACAAAATTTAATTTTATATTTTTAGTCTTAATTTATGAATGTTGTAGAATCTTGCGATCCTCGAGCCGATCCTACAATCCGATCCGATCCAACCTCGAAACGATCTCACCAAGGATCTCGATCCTGAGTCCCTGACAACCTTGGTGGCCCTTGGGGAATTATTGGTGCTTCATATCTTATTGCATTATAAGACCAACTAGAATAATAAACTATACAAATACTGTACAACACATATGAATAGCATCCTTATAGCTCATCTTGCGTTCATATTTTTTAGAAGGCGGCAGTCAGGAAAAAAAAATTTCAACTCAAAATGACAAAATGACCGAAATACCCCTCATATTAAGGCTGGGGTGCAAAGTGCCAAAGAAAGTATAAATGGGGGGTGCAAAGTGCCAAATTTAATAATTTAGGGTGCAAAGTACAAATACTTTACATCATTTTGGCACTTTGCACCCTAAATTATTAAATTTGGCACTTTGCACCCCCCATTTACACTATCTTTGGCACTTTGCACCCCAGCCTTAATATGAGGGGGTATTTCGGTCATTTTGTCATTTTGAGTTGAATTTTTTTTTTTCCTGACTGCCGCCTTCTAAAAAATATGAACGCAAGATTGCATTGTCAGCGGACGCCTGTCTTTCAGGTCCATCTCACCCACACGGGAAGCTATTTGTTCGTTCTTTGAAGATATTGTAGTCTTGTAGATATATATATATATATGGGGTTACTCTAGTGCGGGCGTACGGGCAAGGATTAATGAGACTTCAAATCGAAAAGTGATCAATATGAAAGTTGTAGATCCCGGCGAGACGAACAACTTTCATGTTGATTACCTTTTGATTTGGAGCTTTCGTGGAACTCGATTTGGACCCCGAAATCTGGGACGGCGGAACTACTACAGTAAAGCGTCCGCCGCCACAGATTTCGGGAACCAAATCGAGGTCTAAGACGGCTCCAAATCAAAAAGTGATTAACATGAAAGTTGTAGATATCGTCGAGATCTACATCTTTCATGTTTAACACTTTTCTTAAAATGCCGTTTAGGCCCCCGATTTGGCCCCCGAAAAAATTCAGGCGGAACATACATATGTTCCGCCTGATTTTTTCGAGGGCTAAATCGGGAGCCTAAACGGCATTTTTAGGAAAACTATTCAACATGAAAGTTGTAGATATCGTCGAGATCTACAACTTTCATGTTGAACACTTTTTCTAAAAATGCCCGTAGAAGACGCAGTTTTAAAAGATGCGTATATAATTATATCCACGTAACGCGGATATACATTAAACTCATATATATATATCTACAAGATTACAATATCTTCAAAGAACGAACAAATAGCTTCCCGTGTGGGTGAGATGGACCTGAAAGACAGGCGTCCGCTGACAATGCAATCTTGCGTTCATATTTTTTAGAAGGCGGCAGTCAGGAAAAAAAAATTTCAACTCAAAATGACAAAATGACCGAAATACCCCCTCATATTAAGGCTGGGGTGCAAAGTGCCAAAGAAAGTATAAATGGGGGGTGCAAAGTGCCAAATTTAATAATTTAGGGTGCAAAGTGCCAAAATGGTGTAATTAGGGGGTGCAAAGTGCAAATCAGCCATATTAAAATGACACACGAAGCGAATTCAAAAAATATTTCATTAACTTGTTTGGTTGAGGAATAGAGTGAGAAAATATATCTCCTTTCTTGTATGGTTGATGAAAAGTTGGGCTTCCCTTTTAAGACACATAACTAACAACAACAGGTAATATTCCTACTCATGCACTTTCCTAAGCTTTGAAAGGGAAATGTTACTGTAAATTATACAAATGTTTCCCCAAATTTCAAATGGGAAGAAAGTAAACTACAGCTACCCTGAACTGAAGCCATCAAAAGGAAGCATAATCAACAAAGTATAACCAGTCTCTTCTACTTCTAACCTGAAGAGCAGCAGAAATAGCTCACACCCAGACTCAATCAATTAAATCACCAAAAAAGAAATCAAAAGGCCAAGTACAAACAAACACTAATCACGAGTAACAGAGTTTGGGGATCAATATACCTGAAGCTCCCGGAGCTTGATGTATTCCCAGATCTTCTTCACTGCACCAGAGCGCGAGATCTCCGGCTGGCCGAGAAATTTCCGCAACGCCGGTGACAGGGGTAACGGCTTCTGTAAACCCTTGAGCTCTGACGACACCTCAGAAGCCGGAGCCGCCGCGGCCTTCGACGCTGCCATGAGAGGCCTGGTAACTCTGAAAACCCTAAGCATGTCTTCCAGCTAGAAAATCACCGAATACTGCGTGGTGAGGGAGGAGAAAACCAAGCAGACAGCGGAAGGGTTTTAGGGTTCATTCGGGAGCACGGCACAAGAAATGATGTAGGGTGCGGACAGGACCGGCCGGTCCGACCGGTCAGACCGTGAACCGGTCCTGCGTCCGGTCTGACTAGCTCTGCAAAACCATTCTCGTCATGAACCGGTCAGGACCGTTCAATCGTCCGGTTGGACCGGCCAACCGAAAACCAAGGAGGTTTTCTTGTAATCGGACGGTTTTATGAGTCGTCGTCGATTAAGATCTAACTGTTCAGAATCTTCAGATTTTCTCTCAACATTAGCGTTTTAGCAATTTCGATCGGTTCTCCTCCTCGCTTGCTGGGACATTTCGATTTTCCCGTGGATATCTTGCTCTCCTCCAGGTCTTGCCCTGCCGTGCATCGTCTCCAGATCGCTGCTAACCGCCTAGCCCTATCGTGCATCACTGCAACGTCTCCATTCTTGAGATCGTTGCTAGCCCTATCGTGCATCACTGCAACGTCTCCATTCTTGAGATTGTTGCTAGCCCTATCGTGCATCACTGCAACGTCTCCATTCTTGAGATCGTTGCTAGCCCTATCGTGCATCGTCTCCTCCAGATCGCTGATAGGTATCGCGCATCCTCTTCCAAATCGTTGTTATGGAATCTGCATCTTCTCCGCCAGATCGCTACAAAGTACTGTGCATCGTCTCCTCCAGCCGGTCGTTGTTTGAGTCTTTGAGAGATCTCGCAAGTGTACAACCTCGTATTCGCGGAGCGAGGACCCCAAGCAAGGCTTAAGGCATACTAGCAAGTTTTGAGCTTTAGAGCCCCTTTGAGGTGCAGGCGCGGCGAGTAGGCAGGCACCCGTTCAGCGTGGTAGGCGTGAGGGGAAGCTGCGGGACCGGCCGGAGTCCGGAGGCGCATCCCTGCCTCGCGGCTAGGCGAGGGCAGGCGGGGCGAGACCGGCCCGGGGCCAGGTTCTCGCCCCCACCTCGCGGCTAGGCGAGGGCAGGCGGGGCGAGACCGGCCCGGGGCCGGGTACTCCCCCCCACCTCGCGGCTAGGCGAGGGCAGGCGGGGCGAGACCGGCCCGGGGCCGGGTTCTCGCCCCCACCTCGCGGCTAGGCAAGGGAAGGCGGGGCGAGACCGGCCCGGGGCCGGGTTCTCGCCCCCACCTCGCGGCTAGGCGAGGGCAGGCGGGGCGAGACCGGCCCGGGGCCGGGTACTCGCCCCCACCTCGCGGCTAGGCGAGGGCAGGCAGGGCGAGACCGGCCCGGGGCCGGGTTCTCGCCCCCACCTCGCGGCTAGGCAAGGGCAGGCGGGGCGAGACCGGCCCGGGGCCGGGTTCTCGCCCCCACCTCGCGGCTAGGCGAGGGCAGGCGGGGCGAGACCGGCCCGGGGCCGGGTACTCGCCCCCACCTCGCGGCTAGGCGAGGGCAGGCGGGGCGAGACCGGCCCGGGGCCGGGTTCTCGCCCCCACCTCGCGGCTAGGCGAGGTCGGGCGGGGCGAGACCGGCCCGGGGCCAGGTTCTCGCCCCCACCTCATGGATAGGCGAGGTCGGGCGGGGCGAGACCGGCCCGGGGCCGGGGTCTCGCCCCTGCCTTGCGGCTTGGCGAGGTCGGGCGGGGCGAGACCGGCCCGGGGCCGGGGTCTCGCCCCTGCCTTGCGGCTTGGCAAGGTCAGGCGGGGCGAGACCGGCCCGAGGCCGGGTTCTCGCCCCTACCCCGCGGTCAGGCCGGGCGAGACCGCCCGGGAGGCTGACCGGCGGGCGTGACCTCCTGGTGTTACCGTTTTACCCCCGGGGTGGTTTTTCCCTTTTTGCCCCCCGGTGTGGATGTTTTCTATTGGCTGGAGGCATTTTTGTCCTAAGGGCATTTTGGTCATTTTACCCCCAGGACTTGGAAAAGCTATAAATAGACCCTTAGGGGTGCCTTGGAGAGGGACTTGTCATTCTTTCCTTAGCCACTATTTTCTCTTTGGCTTTCCTCCAAGGCACCTAGCTCAAGCATTGGCTAGGGAGGGGGAGACCTCAAAGGTCTTCCGGGTGTGAGGTGGGACCTCCACGCTAGAGCCGAGGGTCAGTTCATAGCTTCCTAAGTCTTCGGTCCGTGACGTTCTTCCGAGTGTAGTAGGTGTGAGGTCACCCCTTTCCCCAAGGGTCGAACTCCACGGAAGTCAATTTTGGCTTCGGTCATTTTTGGCTTCAACAGTTTTGGTGCGGTGAGCGTGGAGAGTGATCAGCACAGAAAATCTCGGGAGAGTGTCATGACTGGAGATCAGGAAGGTAGTGATGACCTCGGTGGTCTCCCCAGCCTAGGACCCTTTGTAGGAAGGGAGGAGTTCATGGCTTCCATCGAAGGCATCATGGGGATGCTTAGAAGCATTGCCCCTCGGGCTGACAGCTCAACCCCCACCCCCCAGGGACTAGCTCCCAGGGGTCTCGGCGAGCTAACCCCGAGTGGACTCGGCGAGATGGCTCCTAGGGGGCAAGGCGAGATCACCCCAGCTGGAGGAGAAGAAAGTGTGCCAGGTAGGCGACCTGGGAAGGAGAGGATGGTAGAAGGGGTTGAGCGAGACCTCTCAGGCCGGGAGCTGTTCCCTAGCCCGGCGAGAGCTAGCCCTCCGGGCGAGCAGGTCGCGCGAGTGGAAGTGGCGAGAGCTCCCCTTAGGGGGTCACCCTTTAGCGAGTTGATCATCTCAGCTCCCGTTCCCGAGGGGTTCAGAGAGCCAGACATGGTTTACTATACCGGGAAGGATGACCCCGTCCAGCATCTGCAATGGTTCGAGGATGCCGTCTCCATCAGGCCGATGACGGATGCCTTCAAGTGTCGCCTCTTTGCGATCACGTTGAAGGAGAAGGCAAGGGACTGGTTTCATCAACTCCCTCCGAGGTCCATCTTCGGGTTCGAAGACTTGAGCCGGAGCTTTCAGCTTCGCTTCTCCACCTCCAAGAAGAGGAAGAAGGGTCCTGAGTCCCTCTTCCTGATAAGGCAAAGGGCTGAGGAGTCGCTGGCCCACTACGTCGACAGGTTCCAGGAAGAGGTCCTGGACATCCAAGAGGTGCCAGGGTATGCCCTCCAGATGGCGTTCACGGTGGGGTTGCGCGAAGGGTTCTTCAAGATGAGCTTGACTCGGAAGGCCCCCCTTTCCTTCGAGGAGCTGATGGAAAGGGCGGCAGAGGAGATAGCCATGGAGGCAGCCAACCCGGCCTTTGTGAAGAAGTTGGCAAAGCTGACGGAGGTGGAGTCCAAGGAGCAAGGTGGCTCGAGGCATCATGAAGGGAGAAGGAGAGAAGAGCATAGAGCTCAAGGGTTCCAGAGACAGGAGGGTTCGGAGCCAGGCTGGAGGCAGCAGGGAGGACCTGCCCATGGTCCTGGAAGAGCTCTCATCCAGGATGGAGGGAACTTCAACGGGGGCCAAGGGAGGTTCAACTTCCAGAGGCAAGCCCCTAGGCAGCTCCTGCCCCCACCCCAGCAAGCCTTGGCAATAGGCGAAGGAGGAAGAGGTAACAGGAGAGATCGCCCAGCCCGCCGAAAGAGGGTAGGAAGAGCCTTGCCATACTGTGACTTCCACCAGTTGGAGGGTCATGCCACGGCTACCTGCCCCGAGTTCCTGGAGGTGAGGGGGGTGAGAGGTCCTGCCCAGCAGCCGCCACCGGAACGGATTGAAGTTCTACCCCAAGGAGGAGGTGATGATGTGTGCGAGGACCGGGTCGATGTAGGACCCCGAGGAGGGATAGCAGTGATCCACGGTGGGGTAGGGATCGAGGCCACTCGGAAGGCGAGCCTCCACGTCATGTACCGCCGGAGCGTCGCCTCGACATCCCAAACCCCTCCCCCGGAGGAAAGGATCGCCTTCTCATCAAAGGACATGCCAGAGCATGAGGATCCCTTCTGTGACGCCTTGGTCATCCAAGCAGCCGTCGAAGGTTTCACCGTCTCCCGGATTTTGATTGATAATGGGAGCTCGGTCAACGTCATTTTCAAGAAGGCGTTCGAGGGGATGAAGGTGGAGCCAAGGAGGGTAGTGGCGTCGGATGGACCTTTGTTTGGATTTTCAGGGGAGAGGAAGGAGGTGGAAGGTGGAGTCGGACTCCAGGTGAAGTTGGGAGGGACCTCAAGGAACTGCAGGTTCGTCATTGTTGACGCTCCAAGCAGCTACAACGCCATCTTCGGAAGGCACCTCATCAGCGCCTTCCGGTGCGTGCCCTCATCCTTCCACCAATGTCTCAAGTTCAGCTCAGATGGGATCCAGGTCAGGATCAAGGGAGACTCCAGGATGGCGAGGCAGTGCTACGTCACGGCAGTCAACACCATCTCTTGGTTGGCTAAGGCGGAGGAGATGGAGAAGATCATGGAGAGCCTGAGCAGGATGGAGGTGTCCAGGGGGGAGAACCTGATGGCGGCCATCAGACCCAGGCCCCCTGAAGAAGCCTCGCCTCGGCGGAGTCATGTATCTTTTTTTATGTTGTTGTAAGGAGTCTAGCCCCCGACCAGTAGAGTCGGGGGGGTCATGTAACCCATCGTTTTTCCCCCGTTAGAGGATGTTGGAATTGAAAAGGCTTAGGTGACATGTCCAGCTCCCAACCCCCGAGAAGATCTCCTCGTACCAGGCTCACACCAGCTGGCAGGGTTGAGAGTGCTTCGGGGGATGGCTCTTTTTTCCTTAGCTCCGATGATGATTCCGCTGTCAGGCTCTCACTAGCTGACAAGGCCGGTTGATCTCTCGTGGAAGCCCAAGTCCTTAGCTCCGATGATGATTCCGCTGTCAGACTCTCACTAGCTGACAAGGCCGGTTGATCTCTCGTGGAAGCCCAAGTCCTTAGCTCCGATGATGATTCCGCTGTCAGGCTCTCACTAGCTGACAAGGCCGGTTGATCTCTCGTGGAAGCCCAAGTCCTTAGCTCCGATGATGATTCCGCTGTCAGGCTCTCACTAGCTGACAAGGCCGGTTGATCTCTCGTGGAAGCCCAAGTCCTTAGCTCCGATGATGATTCCGCTGTCAGGCTCTCACTAGCTGACAAGGCCGGTTGATCTCTCGTGGAAGCCAAGTGTTTTTACCCTGAGGGGGTCTCGCCACCCAGGCTCTCATCAGCTGGCATGGCAGGTTGACCCCCCAAGAGGTTAGATCCTTTTACCTTGAGGGGGTCTCGCCACCCAGGCTCTCATCAGCTGGCATGGCAGGTTGACCCCCCCAGGAGGTTAAGTGTTTTTACCCTGAGGGGGTCTCGCCACCCAGGCTCTCATCAGCTGGCATGGCAGGTTGACCCCCCAAGAGGTTAGATCCTTTTACCCTGAGGGGGTCTCGCCACCCAGGCTCTCATCAGCTGGCATGGCAGGTTGACCCCCCAAGAGGTTAGATCCTTTTACCTTGAGGGGGTCTCGCCACCCAGGCTCTCATCAGCTGGCATGGCAGGTTGACCCCCCCAGGAGGTTAAGTGTTTTTACCCTGAGGGGGTCTCGCCACCCAGACTCTCATCAGCTGGCATGGCAGGTTGACCCCCCAAGAGGTTAGATCCTTTTACCTTGAGGGGGTCTCGCCACCCAGGCTCTCATCAGCTGGCATGGCAGGTTGACCCCCCCAGGAGGTTAAGTGTTTTTACCCTGAGGGGGTCTCGCCACCCAGGCTCTCATCAGCTGGCATGGCAGGTTGACCCCCCAAGAGGTTAGATCCTTTTACCCTGAGGGGGTCTCGCCACCCAGGCTCTCATCAGCTGGCATGGCAGGTTGACCCCCCAAGAGGTTAGATCCTTTTACCTTGAGGGGGTCTCGCCACCCAGGCTCTCATCAGCTGGCATGGCAGGTTGACCCCCCCAGGAGGTTAAGTGTTTTTACCCTGAGGGGGTCTCGCCACCCAGACTCTCATCAGCTGGCATGGCAGGTTGACCCCCCAAGAGGTTAGACCTTTTTACCTTGAGGGGGTCTCGCCACCCAGGCTCTCATCAGCTGGCATGGCAGGTTGACCCCCCCAGGAGGTTAAGTGTTTTTACCCTGAGGGGGTCTCGCCACCCAGGCTCTCATCAGCTGGCATGACAGGTTGACCCTGCGGAAGAGGCCTCATAGTCTTTCGAAACCGCGAGAGCAAGCTACGCTCAGCGAATACGTCGGGTTGGATGTTTCTTTTCGAGCTTAGACAACCTCGAAAAGAGCGGGGATTGTGTACAACCTCGTATTCGCGGAGCGAGGACCCCAAGCAAGGCTTAAGGCATACTAGCAAGTTTTGAGCTTTAGAGCCCCTTTGAGGTGCAGGCGCGGCGAGTAGGCAGGCACCCGTTCAGCGTGGTAGGCGTGAGGGGAAGCTGCGGGACCGGCCGGAGTCCGGAGGCGCATCCCTGCCTCGCGGCTAGGCGAGGGCAGGCGGGGCGAGACCGGCCCGGGGCCAGGTTCTCGCCCCCACCTCGCGGCTAGGCGAGGGCAGGCGGGGCGAGACCGGCCCGGGGCCGGGTACTCCCCCCCACCTCGCGGCTAGGCGAGGGCAGGCGGGGCGAGACCGGCCCGGGGCCGGGTTCTCGCCCCCACCTCGCGGCTAGGCGAGGGCAGGCGGGGCGAGACCGGCCCGGGGCCGGGTTCTCGCCCCCACCTCGCGGCTAGGCGAGGGCAGGCGGGGCGAGACCGGCCCGGGGCCGGGTACTCGCCCCCACCTCGCGGCTAGGCGAGGGCAGGCGGGGCGAGACCGGCCCGGGGCCGGGTTCTCGCCCCCACCTCGCGGCTAGGCAAGGGCAGGCGGGGCGAGACCGGCCCGGGGCCGGGTTCTCGCCCCCACCTCGCGGCTAGGCGAGGGCAGGCTACGGGGGGGGAGAGACCGGCCCGGGGCCGGGTACTCGCCCCCACCTCGCGGCTAGGCGAGGGCAGGCGGGGCGAGACCGGCCCGGGGCCGGGTTCTCGCCCCCACCTCGCGGCTAGGCGAGGTCGGGCGGGGCGAGACCGGCGGGGCGGGGAGCGGGGGCCAGGTTCTCGCCCCCACCTCATGGATAGGCGAGGTCGGGCGGGGCGAGACCGGCCCGGGGCCGGGGTCTCGCCCCTGCCTTGCGGCTTGGCGAGGTCGGCGGGGCGAGACCGGCCCGGGGGCCCGGGTCTCGCCCTGCCTTGCGGCTTGGGCAAGGTTAAGGCGGGGCGAGACCGGCCCGAGGCCGGTTTCTCGCCCCTACCCCGCGGTCAGGCCGGGCGAGACCGCCCGGAGGCTGACCGGCGGGCGTGACCTCCTGGTGTTACCGTTTTACCCCCCGGGGTGGTTTTTCCCTTTTTGCCCCCGGTGTGGATGTTTTCTATTGGCTGGAGGCATTTTTGTCCTAAGGGCATTTTGGTCATTTTACCCCCAGGACTTGGAAAAGCTATAAATAGACCCTTAGGGGTGCCTTGGAGAGGGACTTGTCATTCTTTCCTTAGCCACTATTTTCTCTTTGGCTTTCCTCCAAGGCACCTAGCTCAAGCATTGGCTAGGGAGGGGGAGACCTCAAAGGTCTTCCGGGTGTGAGGTGGGACCTCCACGCTAGAGCCGAGGGTCAGTTCATAGCTTCCTAAGTCTTCGGTCCGTGACGTTCTTCCGAGTGTAGTAGGTGTGAGGTCACCCCTTTCCCCAAGGGTCGAACTCCACGGAAGTCAATTTTGGCTTCGGTCATTTTTGGCTTCAACAGCAAGTCCTGATCGTGTCCTCCAAATCCCGCAACTAGTTCTCTTCCAGGCTGCTTCTTCTTAAGGTAATGCCGTAATATAGTTATTTGAGAGTGATTTGGGAGTAATATATCATCTTCTCTTCCATTTGGAGTGCTGATTTTGGCAAGATTATTATGTTTTTTCCTTGCTATACAAGATTTTTGGACCTAGTTGATTGCTCTTCGGTGGGCTCCTAATTTGTCTTTGTATAGTTCATTTAAACATGTTGGTAGATGGTGTTTTACTAGGAATAAGGAATACCTAATGTTGATCACTGACAATTGTATGCTTTATGATCTTTAATTTGATCATTAGAACAAGAAATTGGGGGTTCTAATTTGTCTTTGATCAACATTCTCAAATACAAAAAAAAGGTTAAGAAATGAAGTGCACCACATACAATCTAATCAATTTGTAGTTCTGTATCTAAAGATAAAACGGTTCATTATGACCATCATCTATCGAGGTAAAATTCTAGAGTGATAATACATTGTTCATTATTACCATTCTTGTCACTATTAGAGCTGTGACAATTTGGTTTGGTTTGGTTTAGTTTGGTTTTTCATCAAAACCGCTAACCGAACCACCCGCGTGTGGTTCTAAAAATCTGAAACCGAACCGCGAGCACCATTGGAACCGAACTGAGCCATTCTGTTTGGTTCGGTTCGGTTGAGTGGTTCAATACTTAAAAGAAAAGAAATTTGCTACTGAGAACTGACAAGAGCAATACTAGCATTTATGAGGGTATTAATGTCAGATCAAGACATTGTCGAAGTTATCGTCATAATGAAAAAAAATCACCAACTGATTTTCTATCCCGGCATATGTATAGACATTGTGTGGCTTATCAAGGATAGTCGTTTCTCCATTTAATCCTATTATAGAATGAAAGTGGCAATGAATCATGAAGCAAAAATGTTAATGTTAAAAATAAATGAAAAAATTTAATGTTAAAAATATGTGTTGCCAAGACTTATATAGTAAAAGTTAATAATTATATTGTTTATTTTTAATAAATTAGGCTTAGAGCTTATGAAATAAAGTATCCATAATAAAATAAAATATAATTAAATCTAATATGGTTCGGTTCGGTTTAACACTTTGAACTGTGAACCGAACCGAACCACATGATTTTTCAATAATTAGAACTATGACCGAACCGTGGGTGACTAAAACTGAACCGAACCTTGCAGTTTGGTTTGGTTCGATTCGGTTAGCCGGTTCGGTTGATTCCGTCTTACACGTCATATGTTACAATTAGAATGTACAAATCCTTGCGAAATATACAAGTTATTTTAGATCTGCCACTTCTCCTTCCTAATCACACTAAAAGAAGGGGTGTGGGTGCATTCTTTAGCCTCTCATTATACATGTTCAAAATAGTCACACCTATTTTCAAATATCTTAATTTAAATAGATATCCTAAAAGGATATTGTACTTCACTTTAAATATCCTTCATAAACATCTTCATAACCAATTCAAGAAGATGTGGAAAAGTGGTGATCTCAACAAGTATTTATGTCTCAAAGAAAGATAAGGCTAATCCAAAACTATTAATATATGACTGTTGATCATGGTAATGTTAATGAGGAAGATGAAAACATAAAACACACATTTTTGCTCTACAAATCTTCAGTTGTGTTGCGGTCTAACTCAACGTCTCGGTCGGATCGGAATAACCTGTACCGCCTTAGCTTTCGGAACGGTCGAGCGCACACATAGTCAATGAAGTAGGTCGATCGTACACGCGAAGTTTTAACGTGAAAAAAAACCCTTAATCAGGTAAAAAACCACGTGACCGGATCTTGGTTGGTCAAAGTCCACTATTTCCTGGTTGTGCCAACTTGTTCGTTGAATCGGGGACGACAAGCCGCCTCTCGTTACAATTTTGAGGTGAGAGAACACTTAGCACTCGGTGGACGATAGGTCGTTGTGCTTGACGTTTGTTACAAATTGCACTTTGCGACGATGAGCTTCACTGAGCGTACCGCTGGCTCTGAACGTAGGAGCGGAGCACTTGAATTTACGGTTGCGGAGGTCTCTTGGAAACTGAGAGATTAGGCTTCGTCGGGTGGCTTGAGCGTGCCTCGTAAGCGGCTCGTTCGTGGCTCTAGTGTGGCACGGTTGCGGCTCGGGCGCAGCTCATAGGAAGAATTTGGCAGAGCTCTAACCCGAGGAAGGAGATAACTAGGAGAAAAATGGTGAGAAATGAGGAGGCCTGAGGCTCCTTTTATAGCCTCCAGGGGGTGTTTATGGTGATTATGTGGCTATCCGCACACTATAACCATTCTCATAAATATTTTTGCTATAGTTTAGGAATGCACATTATAATAATTAACCCCCCGCGGGCGATGAGGAATGACCTGAAATGATCGGACGACGGGGATGGGCCCCCTCGGGCGGCCGACGAACTTGTCGCCGACCTTGCCGACGAGGGGGTGACCGTCGGCGATGACTGAGGAGGGGCGGCCGGCTCGGTCGCTCCTTTGGCCGCACGCCAGCGGCCGAGGAGGAGCGGCCTGTAACATCCCGACTTTTATTGGGCCACCAGGACCCTAGTTGGCCCAATAAAAGTGACCCGAACCTCTACTCATGGTCTACACTCGGGTAGAAGGTAACCCTAGGTAGGGTTATATAGAGCTAGAAAACTCTGATTGGAGTTCTGTCTGCTTTTGGCTTCGTACAATCAATACAAACGCATTGGAACTCGTTCCGTTGAACTCCGAGATCATATGGTAAGTAGGGACATTCTTCGTAAAACGTCGCAAAAATGAGATTTTCGGATAATGACCTAGAGAACTCCGATTTGAGTTCTATCAGTTTTTATGGCTTCGTATAGTTAATACAAACCCGCTGGAACTTGTTGTGTCGCAATTCAAAATCTAACGACGAATATTAGCAATTTGACCGTTTTAGCACGCTACGACACGTAGATTTTGGATAATTAGCAAACGAACTCCGATTCGACCCCGGTCAGTAACATTAGACCCATGTGGTTAATACAAAGTCAACCGAATACGTTCTGGTCAATTTCAGTGATGGATAGTCAGCGAGTGGTCAAATCAAGCATAGTGGTGCACCGAAAAGCGTGCACACACAAATTATGACATGACACCCCAATTTTGACCCAACTCCCGATATCTTGGACCTACTTTGACTTTGACCAGCATGAGGGACCCACCCTAGGGTTGACTTTGGTCAAACCCCCTAAAAACCCATTTTTTTGGAATTTTCTAAAAGAGGTGCACACCTCCTCTCCTTTCCTAATTAAATGCTTGGCCCTCCTCACTTCTTGGGCCACCCAAACAAGCAAGGCTTGGTGGATGGGCCTTTGGCCAAAAGCCCACCACCCCTCCTCCCCCTCCTCTTTCCTCTTCTTAAGAACCAAGGCCCAAAAGCCCACCAAACTCCTTCCCCACCAGAAAGCTGCCACTTAAGCACCCTAGGATGGTGCCACGTGGCCAGAGCAAGTGGGGGAGAGGGGAAGAGCTCCTCCTCCACTCGGGTTAATCCCACGCCGCCGGTGGGAGGGTGAGAAACTTCCCCCCCGGCCTATAAAAGGCCATGCCCTCCCCTGTCTTCCTCCTCACCAAACAAAATGAGCCAAGAGCACCCTTCCCGGAGCTCCAGCTCGTTGAAAAACCTTCCACCACCCGAGCTCCACCACCACCTCCAATGGCAGCTCGGTCGGGACCCTCCCAAGCCCCCTCCGCATAGGTGGAACATTCTCCCCTCTCCCTTTCAAATCTTTTGGATGTCCTGCATGGGCCTCCCGGCAGCCAGTACGCCGTCGGCACCACCAGACCCATGCTCTAGGTCGGGTGGCGGTCGCAGGAAGCTACCCTCTCCCAGTACTGGTGGTGGCACTGGAAAAGGTCTAGTCCACCGGGGATACCTTTTCCCCGATGGTGGAAGGTCGGGGTGCCACCGGAAAGCACCGCTCCAGCGACATCTAAGAAAAAGAGAAATACTTTGTTTTTGCTCCGGCGGCGATCATCGGAGACGGCAAGTCACCGGACCACCACCGGAGAGGAGCGCTGCCACCGGCGCGCCGACGGGGGGGGGGGGGGGGGGGGGGGGGTTCATGGCCAGCATAGCCACCGGAGAGACAGGGTGACGTGGCAGCGCTGAGAGCAGAGCCACCGCCACCCTGCTCTCAAGTTCTCAATTTCCGGCAGTGGCCGCGGCAGCAGGCCGCCAGACCACCGCCCAGAGATTCGCCGGCCCCCGACAAGTGGATCGGGGGCGGCACTGACGTCCGGCAGTGGCCGGCTTGCGGTGGTAGAGGGCCACCTCCTCCTTCTCCGGCGGGAGAGATCACCACCGTTCATCTCACGGTATGAGATGAACGGCTGTGATTGCCTTAATTCCCTCCCCTGCCCCCTCTTCTGTGCCCCCACAGCGGATCCGTGGCCGATCTACTGTGGGGAAGTGTTGTCTGTTTTCACGGTCTGGCACGATCCTGGCTGGAGGATCAAGCTGATTTGTTATATACAAACCAAATTTCAATCAGAACCTTGGATAATTTTTTAAAAAAATATAGGCTCCTAGGGAAAAGTGTTATGTTGTTCCCCTTGATATGGACTTCCTCCACAAAATTTTTGAGAATTTTTGGAATTTATTTGGTATTTTTAAAAGCCCAAATAAGTTTTAATTGGCCAAATTAGAGACCCAAAATTGATCAAAAAATTCTGAGAAAAATTGTGTGCTCATTTTAGGCCTCTCTAAGGGTTGTATTAAAAATTTGAGGACCATGGGATAAAAATTGGAGTCTTTCCAATTTAATTGAAGCCTAGGGTCGCGCCCAAAAAATTTATGCGCCAGATTTCCTCTTGGAGGCCAACCGGGCGGCGCCCGACATCATCTTCGGAGAGGCCGGCCGGGCGAAGGCCGCCTGACGCTGGCTCCTTAGAGGCCGACCGAGTGAAGGCCACCGGCGACGGAGGCAGCAGGCTTGGCCAGCCACGGGCGGCTACTCGGATTGTTCGTGTTGTGGGATCTTCTGTGCGGATCATGCATTGATCGGGCATGCCGATCATGCGTGCGAAGGTTACTTCCATGCCCCCCACCAAGATATTGGGGGTGTTGGGATTTTGGTTAAGTACAAACCGATTTTCCTAGATTATATGTGGCCCCATCAAATATTATTATTTTGCTATAATATTGCATGTTAAAATACGTGGCGAAGTAGTGGTGTACAAAAAAATCAGTCCGGTTGGGACCGGACCAGTTAGGACCGGCTAAAGACTAGTCCCGGTCAGGACCGTCCGGTCCCGGACCAGTCCCAGAAGTTCCAAGAAGTTTCCATTTTCATTTCAAAAACCGGTCCGGGACCGGTCCTGGTCTGGGACTGGAACCGGGACAGATCAAAAGACCGGTCCCCATAATAAACGGCTCTTTTTGGCTCTTTTTAGAGCCGTTTTTAACGGCTCTTAAAAACAGCTCTTTAAAGAGCCGTTAGCCACATTTGGTGGCAGGCATGGCCGGCCTGCCACAAAATGTGGCTTTATGTTTATTATATTAATATTTAATTATTTAATATATTTAATAATTAAATTATTAAATATTATTTTATTTTTTTTGTAAAAATTTAAATTGTTTATAAAATCTAATTTTTTATAAAATTCAAATCCTATAAATATCCACCTCCTCTTAAAAATTCTTTTCAACTCTCTCACTCTCCCTCTCTCTCTCTCTCAACTCTCAACTCCCACTCACTCTCAAATGACATCTTTTTCATTCATGTCGGCGTCTTCCTCTACATCCGTCGCGTGTAAGGTAGTAGAACACCACCACAAGGCGGCAGTATGGGAGAAATTCGATAAAGTGCGGATCGACGACGAATTGAAGGCAAAGTGCAAACTTTGCGGGAAGCTAATGGTCGTTGGCAGCAATACAACGCTCGTCCGACATGCGAAATCGTGCATTTCAAAACAAGACCCGGAGTCTACCCAAGCTCAAATTTCGACGTCCGGGCACATTTGGACATACGATCAAGTTCGGCAGCGGGAGCGACAAATGAAGAATGTCATCAAAAAGGGATTTTCATTCAGCCACTGCGATGATGAAGAAATGACATCATATATACACGAGGTACTCAGACCCAAATATCAGTAGGTAAGTCGTTCTACCCCTAGACGTGATGCTTTAGTGGCTTATATGCAATCTAAAGATTATTTAAAAAATTATTTTGAAATATTTGACGGTCGCGTTTGTTTAACAAACGATGTCTGGACAAGCGGTATATCTGAGGGACTCTCATATATTTGCATTACCGCTCACTAGATCGATCCCAATAGTTGGGAACTAAATAAACGAATAATTTGTTTTGAAGGATTTGAATATCCGCATATCGGTAAAGCTATTTACCAGATAATTATTAAGTGTATTAGAAAATTTAAAATAAAAGAAAAAATTATGAGTATTTCTTTTGATAACACTTCAAATAATGTGACCGCCATAAAATATTTGATTTCAGATTTATAACCTATTTTCATACACGTTGCGTCTGTCACATTTTGAATTTAATTGTACAAGATAGTTTGACTTAATTATATGAACGAGTATGTAATTAAAATACGAACTATAATGAGAGTTATTTACAGTTTAAAAAAAACAAGATTTTAAAAATTTTGTTATTTTACAAGGTAAAAAAATTTTATGTTCATCTTATTAATAGAATTTTATAATTGTATAGAAGCACATGATTTAGGCGCGTCAGATTGGGTGGTACTCGAAGATTACGTAAATTTATTAGAATATTTTTATCAAGCAACAATGATTTTATCTGAAATTTTATTATCCTACTTCCCCATTAGTTATTGAAAATATTTTATTAATTACTGAAACGTTTAAAAACATACAAAACGAACGAAATGTGCCGTCCGTTAATATTAATAATGGAGGAAAAATTTATAAAATATTACAAAGAAATGTCACTCATGCTTTCTTGTGCCGCAGCTTTAAACCTTTTAATGGGTGTGGACGGGGTAGAAAATTTTATAGAAGAAATTAATCAAAATTTAAATTTAAACGAATCGGCTAGTGATTTTATTAATTTAAGTGTTTCAAAATTTAATTCTGATTTTACTCGTTTTTATAATTATTATGATAATATGTATGGATCACAAACTCACGAAGAATCCACCCAACCTAAAACAAAAGATATTTAAAAAAATAAACTTTTAGAATTAGTCTCTAGAAAAAAGCAACGAACTTCAAGTACTTTAAATGAATTAGGTTTATATACAAAAACACAATTTTAAGATTATATGACCGCAAACGAAATAGAAAATTTTGATATTTTAAAATGGTGGAAAACTAAAACAAATGTTTATCCTATTTTGGTCTTAATGGCCTGTGATTTACTAACAATCCAAGCTAGTACGGTAGCTTCGGAGTCTGCTTTTTCTTTGAGTGACAGGATTCTGAACGAGCGAAGAAGCCGTTTGAACGAAAAATCTTTGGAGATTTGCATTTGCTACAAGGATCATTTGGATGCTATAAGGAGGAGGCAACACGTCTCGTCTATTGAAGATAGTGAGTCTGAAGTGGAAGACGAGATGAATAGCTTAAGTTTGGGAAGCACGACCGAAAATAATTAGGCAAAATGTATTTATTCATCATTTTATTTCAATTTTGAATATTTAAATGTAATTTTAATATTTTATTTTAACTTAAATGTAATTTTCATTTTCGTTCAGTGT
Organism: Platanthera zijinensis; assembly: GCA_039513925.1. NCBI lineage: Eukaryota > Viridiplantae > Streptophyta > Magnoliopsida > Asparagales > Orchidaceae > Platanthera > Platanthera zijinensis. The sequence goes on from CM077097.1 coordinate 108,008,330, forward strand.
TATTTTATTTTTGTCAAAATGTAAAATACAAATTTGTAATGCTATTTAATTTTTTAATAAAAATTAAATTTTATTTCATTTTGAATTTTATATTTCATTTTGTAACTTGTAATTAGAATTTTAAATTTCTTAACCATAAAAAATTAAAACTATAAAACATAAAAAAAAATTAATATATATAAAAACATTTTTTAAATAAAAAACCGGTCCAGGACCAGTCCTCCGGTCCCGGCCGGTCCTCCTCTTGAGCAGGAAAACCGGTCCCGGATCGGGACTGGTTTGAGTGGAACCGGTCCGGGACCGGTAGGTCAAAAGGCCGGTCTTTTAAAAGATCGGTCCGGGACTGCTTGGGCAGTCTTTTTGGACAGGACTAGGGTGAAGTCATGACTATTTTGAAGACAAGTGTGGCTATAGTTTTGAATGTTAATTTGTACTCAACATTTGAAATCAATAATCATATGATGATATTTTGTGATGTGTTTTGATATCAATGAAATTGCAACATCAGAATTTACAATGCTTTAAGTTTTCATTTCTCAAAATTTTGTTTGCAGATATATAATTATATATACATTTCTTAAAAAAGTGATTTGTGGTTATCAAATAGTTTCAGACAGTCAAATGTGTGATACTAATGACAACCACACACACATATCTTCATTTTGCTCGTTTCTTCTCAATTATGTAGTTTTTTTGATGTCGCTTCCGAATAAAAATACGAAGAGATTAGTCGTGCTCTAAAGAGTGAGAGACAATTCATAGAAATAAAACCCACCAAATAATATCTCATTGGATTAAAATGGATCTATAAACTAAATACTTGACAATGGAGAAGTGTCCAAACATAAGACCCGATTTGCTATAAAGGGCTATTCTCAAAAGCAAGGTGAAGACTACACTAAAACCTTTGCACTTGTTTCCCGTATGGACACTATCCACCTATTACTTGCTTATGCCACACATAACAAGTACCACTCCTACCATTTAGATGTTAAAACAACTTTTTTCAATGGCACGGTGACTGAAGCAAGTGGAATATGAGATGACAGACTTAGGTATTATGCATTTCTTCTTTGATATTCAAATACAACAAACTCCATCAAGTATGTTTCGGTCCAAACAAAAATTTGCTGCAAACTTATTAAAGAAATACAAAAAAAAAAGTGCGGGCTATATGCATGATTTTTCAAGGCATTTCAGAAGCAGTATTTCCAAGGATAAAGGGAGCAGAGTGATGTAGCACACTAAAAGTACGCCGTCAAACCTATAAGGGATACCAAGAAAATAAACCACACAGCAATACGAAGGTTCTCTAGGCCTCTTTAGATCTCCCAAGGACTATAAAGCCAATGTTCGATCAAGCGAAAAGGACCTACCGGTCCGAACGACCAAAGAAATGCGGTGGGAATAAATCCGAGATTTGCGCGATTAAACCAAACAGCCCCTAGGGTCGCACACGATTCCAATGCACACACAAGAAAATTTGAAGAACAACATTTAGCATGCACTCAATTGAACCGCCTACGAAAACTCACCCTCATAAGCGAATACCAATGTTTTCACGGTGAACTCGCGGGCACAACGTTTGAGCGAGGAGATTCTTCCAAGTGAGGAAAAGTCCCAACGAAAGTTTCAACCACACGCTTTTCTCTTCGGATCAAATTGAACGGGGACGTCGACGCCGAGCGGATTCGCTCCAATTTGTTTTATGTTGTCCAATCGCACACAATACCATTACCACCACAAGAACAACACAAAACTAGATGAATCACACAAGGGGGAAGTGAGCGGAGGAACGTCGTTGCCACCCCAACAGCCAAACTCACCTAACCCTACCGTCTCGCGGAAGTTCCGGTGTTGCCTCGAGGCGAAAACCTTGGGTTGGCTTATAGTCTGGTTTTACCTCAGAGTGGGGAAAAATCCGACCGTCGTCGGCGGCAAAATGGAAGAAAAAGTGGCCGACTAGGTCGACGTGGAGGCGCTGGAGTTGGAGGTGCGATGGAGAGGTATGGTGTCACAAACCTGCTGAAAGGTCACCTGTCAAGTAGTACGAGAGTCGGTGGATTTCCGCGTTGCGTCCAAAGCTGTGTCGCGCCGGTGGATGGTGCGGCCGATCGGTGTCGCGCCGAACCGAAACGATGGTTCAGCAGGGTGTTTGTCGCGAGGGAATCGACCTAGGGGGCCGAGTCGGGGTCCTCCTTCTCACGGAGAAAGAGAAGATTTCCCCCGGTTTTTCTTTCTTTCTAGCAAATTTCATCCATTTTTTTTCCAAAGAATTATGAGTACTTATAGTAGTCCTCCATAATTCTAATCCTGATGCCATCCACAATCAAGCACCTAACCTAGCCATCCAAAGTTCTAGGCCAAAAATAAAATGCAAGAAAATAAACGGCATCCCGTGACCTCCTAGGAACATTTTTGGTCGATCGGGCTCGTACGACTAAAACAAAAAAAAATATGCATAAAATTTTCGTTACAATTCGAACAAATTAACTATGCAAACTAAGTAATTTTTCCGCGTTCTCAAGTTGCGGTAAGAATTTCCACGTGTTGGGGGTGAAGGTCATAGCCGCGCGGCGCGGTCAGCGAGTGTACATTGTAACGGCTCAGTGGCGGAACCAGTCATCAACCACAATCCTCCCCCCGCTCAAAAACTCGTCACCACTCGCCATCACCGGTGAGAGGTCTATAAGCGGAAGCGGTGTGAGCAATGTCCGTCATCAAGGCGCTCATCATCCTCCTCGGCGGTCACCCAAGTGGCGTCACAATGGTGCGTTCCTTCCAACGACCAATTAGCGATGCATGCCGCCATCGAAAGAATGGAAAGCCGTCCCCTGTTCGTCCATAAACTGGCAGAAACCCAACAATCAACATGAAGCAAACTGGAAACAAAATAACATTACCAAATCTGGAAAAAAAAGCATTAGCAGGGGCAAAACATCACCCGAAGCCACACTAGTAGGTGAGGGGTATCTCCAAGGACCAAGGTAGAAATATAAGGCGATGATGGGGACACTCTCCCAAACCCAAGAGAAATGGTCGTTAGTGAGACCGAAGACAAAGAAGGGGAAGGGGCAAAAAGTTCTTGCGGTGTCATCATGAAAATGTGTCAGATCAGAAACATTAAACACGGGGTGTATACCCCAATCGTGAGGCAAGTCAAGCACGTACGCGGTTATCACCCCAATTTCTTTAAAATCTTGAAAGGTCTGGCACGCCGGTTGGCCAATTTCTTGACGGCACCCGTGGAGAGCCGCTCGGGATTAATTAAACTTGACCAAGACTAAATCTTCGACGTCAAAGAGTTGTGCCCGTTATATGGACGTTCGCCTCCGTCATGATTGATAAACCTTGTAAGTAGTAATTAGTCGTCGTTGATGGATCTCTTTGGGCAAAACATGAATGTGATGAGCAAAATCATGTACAAATTGACTTGTTTTATATGTGGGAGGTAACGGAATCAAGTCAAGCGGCACACGGGCGTTTTAACCATGCACGATTTCATTTGGGGAGAGGCCCGTGGAGCGATTCTTGGAATTATTATACGCAAGTTGCACATGAGGGAGGGTGAGATCCCAAGTCCCCCTTGTGTCCGCCCAACGAGGCAACGGAACAAGTTACCCAAAACTCCCATTGACCACCTCGGTTGACCATCCGTTTGGGGGTGGTAAGCCGTGGAAAATAGGAGTTTGGTTCCCACCAAAATCCACAACGTTTTCCAAAATAAGACGTAAATTTGACATCCCTATCAGAAACAATGGTTTTAGGGAGTCCGCGGTGATTAACTACTTCTTTAAAAAAAAGTTTTGCAATATGCGACGCATCGTTGGTGCGGTTTGTATGAAATAAATACCCTACCCATTTTAGAAAAACGATCGACAACTGCCAAAATAGAATCATGGGGGCGTTGTGTTAGTGGGAGACCCAAGATAAAATAAAACTAAGCTAACGTCGTCCCAAGGGACGAAGGGAATGGGAGAAAGTGCGTATAACACCCGTGTTTTGGTTGGTTGCTTGCCTTTCGCAAGTTGGCATGTGTTGTAACTACTCACGGCGCGATTAACCATGCGTTTAAAATCGGGCCAAAAGAACTTGTCCTCGACCAAAGATATGGTTTTGTCGGGGCCAAAGTGACCACCCAAAACCGCCATTGTGCATCTCCCAAATAATAAATATTGCGAAAGGAGGAATCCGGAATGAACAAACGGGCACTCTTGAATAAATACCCCTCACGAAGGAATTATTCAGAAAAAAGTATGAGGGGTGGGTGCTTGAAGGGATTGAAAGATGTCCTTAAAGTTCTTGCACTCGACATACTCGCGACGTATACGTTCGAAGCCTAGGACTCCTCGGCACGTTTCAGGAAGTAAGGCTAGGCTAACGCGGCTAAGCCGCATTGACAACACGGTTATGTTTTCCTTTGCAATGTTTAAGCACAAATGTGTATTCTTGCAAGAAAGAGATCCATTTGGTGGCAGCCGCGGGCTAAGCTTATGTTGAGAGTTATTGTAGCGTAAGGCGTCATGATCTGGAAAGAGGATGAAATTCTTTTAGCCAAAAGATAGTGACACCAATGACGGCTTTGGCAAGGACAAGCGCATAAAATTCACGTTCATAATTAGAGTAATAAAATTTCGGGCCGCTCAATTTTTCACTAAAAATCCAACAGGATGACCTTCTTGACTTAAAACTCCACCTATGCCCGGACCCGAGGCGCTCACAAGAGACCTCAAAAATTTTTTAGTAAAATCGGGTAACCGAGAACCGGTGCCTCGGTCAACAAAATTTGGATCTTATTGAAGGCACAAGAAAGCGGATTTAGACCAAGTAAAGTCACCAAGTTTCATACATTCGGTAATTGGAGCCATAATATCGCTAAAGTGGCGAATGAAGCGGCGATAAAATAAAAGGTGGCTAAGCCATGAAAGCTACGAACGTCACAGATAGATTTAGGTTCCGGCCAATCTACAATCGCTTGAATTTTCGCAAAATCAACCTTAATACCGTCCGCACTAACAATATAGAAAAAAAATAAGAAAAAAATAAAAACACATTTCTTCAAATATAAATAATTTGAAAAAATCACAAATTTGTCTAAAAATGAGAATAGATGTGCAGAAATGAATAAATGAAAATAAAAAAAAATAAATAAAAACCTATAAAAATAATAAAATTTGTAAAAAATAAAAAAATGTGCTTGGGGCGTTGGATAAAAAAAAATAAAAATTCATATAAATTTAAAAAAAATACCATCCCCTTCTCTAATTCGATGTAGCCACACTAAGAAGAACGGAAAAGATCATAAAGACTACATTCTAATTGTCTGAAATATATTTGATAATGATTTTTTTCCGTGCCGGCTAGAAACACCTCACAGAATTTTACTTAAAAAATGAGATAGATGTGCATAAGATGTCGGATGAATGAGTAACGATTTTTTTTGGAGCCATCAAAATAGATCACCAAAAAATAGCC